>OZ024740.1:388133623-388146123 GCA_964016885.1 Eledone cirrhosa | reverse complement strand
AATATTCCCTGACCACATATTGCTAGATTGTTACTTAGGGGTATCTGACGGATATTTGGGTCTCTGATTTGCTGTCGGTGTACCCGTGCTCGTTGCGATAGTGCATTTCCAGTTTGAGCGACATATATTTCTTCACAATTCGGGCATTTAATGCAGTAAATTAGATTTCTGCTTTTGCAGTTCATATTTGCATTTGGGAATATTTTTCCAGTTTTTGTTTTCACATATTGACCGGCGTGTATGGATTGACATGTGCCGCATCGACTATCATTGCATTTAGATACAGTGAATGATTGGTCTTTGTTGTTAAGGTCAAACTTTGCTTTTGTTAGTAATTGCTTCAAATTTTTCGGCTGTCTTTTACTAAGAGTCAAAAGAAATACAACTGGCAGTAAGAGAACAAAACAGTGAGTACATTAAATTACTACACCCAAAAGACTTAAAACTTAGACCTATTATAGCTGGTCCAACATGCCCCACCCATCGTCTAAGCAATTTTGTTGACATTATTTTGAAACCACTATGTATTCACATACAACGGGCTATAAAAATACCTATACAACAACTTAGGGCAACCCAAGGAAGAAGAAACCAAGAACTGGTCATACCATTTATAATGACCCATGTCACCAGAATATCTTCAACACTGCCAAAGCAAACCTACCGATCATTGCTCAAAATAATGAATTAAAAGGCTTAATCACAGATCGATCTTTGACTCTTAGTAAAAGACAGCCGAAAAATTTGAAGCAATTACTAACAAAAGCAAAGTTTGACCTTAACAACAAAGACCAATCATTCACTGTATCTAAATGCAATGATAGTCGATGCGGCACATTTCAATCCATACACGCCGGTCAATATGTGAAAACAAAAACTGGAAAAATATTCCCAAATGCAAATATGAACTGCAAAAGCAGAAATCTAATTTACTGCATTAAATGCCCGAATTGTGAAGAAATATATGTCGCTCAAACTGGAAATGCACTATCGCAACGAGCACGGGTACACCGACAGCAAATCAGAGACCCAAATATCCGTCAGATACCCCTAAGTAACAATCTAGCAATATGTGGTCAGGGAATATTTATAATATTCCCATTCTACAAATTACACAGCCCAAGTGAAATCAAGAGAAAAATCAAAGAAAAGAATTTTATTGATAAATTCAAACCCAAGCTAAATGAAAAATAATAATGGGAGATTACCACGACTAACAACAACAACAACAATAACAATAATAAGAAAAGTGATGTTGATAGTGATGATTACTAGAAAATGCTATTTTCATCATTTCTAAAAATAGCAAAACAATTGATGCTTTGGATAGGATCAATTAGTGGTCGTTAGACATGCGCAACCAACCGTGACTCCCAAACCAATCAGCTTTAGTAATTCAGTGAAACTACACACCGATTGGTCGAAATACAGTTTGCAAGATTTAGCATTCTGGAGCCACTTTTCACTGTATATAAGGTACAAAATTTACCCATCTCATTACAGTTAAAAATTGCAAACTTGTCTGTCACCACACATTATGAACCTGAAGATTGCGAAAGCATGAAAATACTTGTTCAATTAACACTTAACATTTAATATTCTATCATACTATTTCACTATAATACCATTATAAATTTTAAAGGATTGTAAATAAAACGAGTAAATCAGACAAAGTTGGAATTCCTCTTATTAATATAATCTTCTATACACAATCATACACACCCGTGTATATTTATCTATCTATCTATCTATCTATCTATCTATCTATCTATCTATCTATCTCTCTTTCTCTCTCTCTCTCTCTCTCTCTCTCTCTCTCTATATATATATATATATATATATATATATATATATATATATATATATATATATAGATAGATAGATAGATAGATTTCTTTATTTACCATAAAGGCATAAAAAGAAGGGACTAATACAAAGGGGGAGTTTACATATAATCGAGTAAAAAGGGTGTAACATGAAAATAATCGAAAATAACCTCAAAAGGGAGGGGACGTGATGGGGGTTGCACACACCCCCGAAAAAGTGTGCAATCCTTTGCCCGGGGAGCACATGGAGAAGGTGCTCCCCTCTCCTTTACTTCTTTACCTACAGGATGGTATACAGAGAAGGCCCATTTACACGAGCCATTCTCGCCACTATCACCCACCTTTCATAAAACTGCCTGTGGCCAAGCACCTCTCTCTCCATTCTTATCCTTCTTCCGAAGTGATATCGGAAGAAGTAGACCAGACTATGGCCAGAGAGGAAGTTGCCTGACCTCAGACCTTTCAATCGTGTCCACCAAACAACCTCTTTCAACATGGCTATTACGCACAGAAAAACCGCCTTTGCTTCCTTTGTGAAGAGGGGAGGCGGTTTGATTGTCATCACGGACTCGGCTGTCAATTTAATCGGCGCCACCCGCGACAGCAGTTGTTCGGCGTAGCCCCACAGATCAGCCACGCCCGGACATTGCACCAATGCGTGCGCCACGGTTTCTTCGTGACGCACGCATCTAGGGCAAATCTTTTTTGAGGGATCCCTGCCCGGGCGCCCGTGTCTGTAGAGCCTCTCTCGAACGGGTAGAGCCCCTCGGTAGCACTGCCAGGCCAGTGACTTCTGGAAGTTGTCCATTGGTCCTGGGCCGAAAGTCCTACCGAACAGGCTGGCCAGTTCGTCTTCTTCCATGTCCAGCGACTCTCCAAGGGTGTCATCGCCCCTGCTAGCCACCAGCCCTCTATAGAATGATGAGGTGGATTCTCCACCGATGGCCCGGCCCGCTTGCCAGAGAGCCCTGAGCGCCTGAGCACACTCAGTGTGCCAGTCTCCCAGTTTTCCGGATCTTTGCTTGACCCAGGACTGTAGCTCGGTGAGTGAGACGAGTCTCGGAAAGGCTCGTTTCACGAACGGAGCCCACACCGGTTGACCAGTGAGGAATACCTGTAGGTGCCGTAGCCTTAATGCGTGCCTACGCATCATCAACCACGGCATCCCCAGCCCTCCTTTCGAAGGTTGTTGGCAGCAGATGGATCTTCTCACCATAGGAGGACGCTTCTTCCAAAGAAATTGGAAGAGCATGCGTTCCATGGTGGTGAGTGTTTCCTTAGGGCAAGGCACGACAGTCAGGCGGTAGTAAGTGACGGACGCTATGTAAATGTTCGCCACCTCCGCCCGGCCTTTTAGGGACAGCTTACACTTGGCCCATTTCTGGGTTAGTGCAAACACCTTGTTCGTAACCTCGTTCCAGTTCTTTTCCACCTGGAGGTCCGGTCCAAACCAGACCCCAAGCAACTTTACCGGGCCCTCCGTCCAGTGTCCGACGACACCATCGGGAGGCATCGGTCTGCCTCTCCACGTTCCGAGTTGCAGCCCGATGGATTTTTCCCGGTTCAGTTTCGCTCCTGACAACCTTTCGTACTCCTCCAGTAAGGTACCGATCGCCTCGATCTCCGAGTCGGTTGATACCATTACTGTTACGTCATCGGCGTAGGCCGACACCGCTTTGCTCAATCCTGGTTCCAGGGGGATACCCTGCAACAACTCCAACTTCCTCAGTAAAGGCTCGAGAGTCAATACGTACAGAAGGGAGGAGAGAGGGCACCCCTGTCGAATGGATCGTGTGATTTCGAACGGCTTCGAAAGGTAGCCGTTCACCTTGATCCTAGAACAGATGTGGTTGCTATGTAGGGCAGTGATCCAGCCTCTGAAAACAGGACCGAACCCAGCCGCCGCTAGCACCGCATCCAGGTAACCATGGTCGACCCTATCGAATGCCTTAGACTGATCCAAGTTGATCAGGGCCCCACCGAAGCCGGGTTTGTTGCCAACCCTCTCTATGATGTATCGCATGAGGTGGAGGTTATCGTGAATGGACCTGGATGGGATAGCACATGTCTGCGCATCTCCCACCAGGCCACCCACGACAAGCGCCAACCTCTTTGCTAACACCTTGGCCAAAATCTTTAACTCTGTGTTTAGCAGGGTTATGGGCCGAAAATTATTTATACTATCCCCCTTGTTCTCGTCCTTCCTCACCAGCGTGACTACGCCCTTGGCTACAGAACAAGGAATTCTCCCGTTCTGCTGCCAATTGCAGTAGACCGCTTCGAGGAGTTCGGAGAAGAAGACCGGCATTGCTAAATAAAGTTCGTAAGGTATACCATCGAGACCTGGAGATTTGCGTCTGCTGCATTGGCTCAGCGCATCTCCGATCTCATCAGCCGAGATTGGTCCCTCGCAGGACTCCGCCTCTTTGTTCGAGAGACGCGGCAGGCCGTCGAGGTATGGACCGAAATTCACGCCCCGGCCCGGACCCTCGCCTCCCCCGAACAATCGGGCAAAGTGCTTTTGAAAGGCCTCGCACATCTGCTTAGGCTCCCGGATCACTCGTCCATCTTCGTCTTGCAACGACCGGATGGTGGATCGATTTCCACTTTTAGCTTCTGTCACGCGGGCCCATCCAACGGCTTTGGCCCCCTCATTACCTAGAGCACGTATTTTACTTCGAATGACGCAGCCTTCATGCTTTGCATCGAAAAACTGGTTCAAGGCCGTCCTCGATGCCAGCACTCTGGCCACATCTTCGCTCTTGATTGCCTCTTCTAATTTACCTGTTAATTCTTTCTCGTTTCTATTCCTATTGGCAGCTAACATCTTGCTATAGCTTATTGATTCTGTTCTAATCTCTCTTTTGAGAGATGCCCACCATCGGTTGTTGACGATTGCACCCGTCAACCTCTCCTTAACTAATCTGCTAATCCGGTTTCTGTAAGTCTCTTTTGCCGGTAAAGACAAATTAAGTTTCCAGTAACCGGGACCCTGTCTATGTGTTTTCTCGAGATTGACCACGCAGGTCACTAATTTGTGATCCGTGTAGCCAACCGTGCGCATTTCTGGACAGCTTAATATGTCCCTATCCTTACTTCTAACTAAGAATCTATCTAAGTACGATCTAGATTGACCACTGTGGTTTCTCCAAGTCCAGGTAGGCACAGTTGGAAAATCTAGTCGATATCTATCGACCAAGTTAAAACGGTCGAGTAACCCCTTGAGGCTGTTACACCCCCCTCTATTAGGACATGCTCCTGCATAGTCCCAACGTGCATCTAGGATGTCATTCCAATCCCCCGCTAGAAGCAGGGAACGCGACGTTCCCAGAAAAGTCTCCAAACGCTGGAAGAAGTCGGGCCGTTCAGCTCCGAAAGGGGAGTAGACGGCGACCAGTCTCAAGGCCGCACTTTCACTACTGCCAACGTCTAGCACCAACAAACGACCCTCCGGGTCCGAGTGCACAACCTGTACGGCAAGACCCAGGTGTTTTTGCAGCAGCACGACAACCCCACCCCCACCTCCAGGTTGACAGAGAGATGCATGCACCTCAAAGTCATCGAAGGTGGGGGCCAGCTGCCGCATGACGCTGATTCGAGTCTCACAGATAACCATTACATTTATACTACATGACCTGAGGTCATTTAGAAGCTTTGCTTGCTTCCAAGTTGAGCCCAGGCCACGTGCATTCAAACATCCTACTCTTAACACATCCATGTGGGCGGCAGAGCCAAAGGAGAGTGTAGAGACCTACCTTTCCGCTTCCCGGGGTTCGGGTTGCACGACTTCCATGGGGTCGGGGGTGTTGGGTGAAGGGGTGTCTTGTGGTGGTGTGGGGTCGTCGGTGTGTGGTGGGGTTGGGGTGTTTGGAGTTGTGTTGGGGAGGGGAAGGGGAGGGGGAAAGCTTTTTAGTAGGACGCGGTTTATGGGTTTGACAGAGGGTGGTCCTACGTCCTCCTTAAAATCCTTTTTTAGTTTTTGGTAGAGGTTCATTGGGATTTTTATTAGTTTTAAATGTGGGTGGTTTTCTGATGAAACAAAGTTTACACCTTCGGTTTGTACCGAAGGATTATTGTATATGAGTTCATTTAATTTATTATTGTTTCTGTTGATGTAAGTATAGTGTAATGTCTTTTTTTCCGATGGTGTGAGTGTTTCGAAGAGGGGAGGGGCAGGTTTGGTTTTGTTTGTTGCTGGAGGGGTGTTTTCTGTTTTGTTAGATTGTGTTGCGATTTGGGTGGGGGTTGTTTGTCCTTGTGTGTTTTGCACATGTTTTCTTTTTTTCCTTTTAATCTGTCTGAAGGACTCCGTTTCTTCCTCCGAATTCGTTGGGTTATCTTCAGTGTTGGAGGGAAGAGGTATGTTTGCTGGTAATGTTTCCGTGTTGGTTTTCTTTGTGGGGGAGATGGATGTCACTATGTTAGACTGTGTTGTGTGTTGTGTCTGCGGTGGTTGTGTTGTTTTATTGAGTGAGAGGTTGGGTGGGCCTGTATTTTGTTTTGGGGTAATGTGTTGTGACTGTTTGTGTTGTGGTGGTGTTGTGGTGTTACTGAGGGACGGGTTGGGTGGGACTGAGTTTTGTTGTTTGTTTATCTGTTGTGGTGGTGGTGGTGGAGCTGGTGTTGGTAGCAGGGTTTTCTTTTTGTTGAGTTGGGGACAAGCGGCCTTCAGGTGCCCTCTGCCTGCACAGATATGGCAGGACGGCCTTCTCCCCTCCACGCTAATGTTTATATACCCGTGGTCCTCTAATAGGATTCTGTCGGGTATTTGGGCGATGCGTTCAGGCTTCATTTGTACTACCAGCTCTATACCTGTTCCACTGAACGCATTGCCTGTGGTTTTCCCAATGGAAATCACGTTGTCATTCACTGGATCGATGAAGCCAGCTATGAGCCAGCAGTAGTCCACATCTGGCATCATTGCATCCAGCCATATGCGTTGAGTTTTTTTCCCCATATAAGATGGATAAAAGGTGAAATTTTTCGAACGAATCGGTGACAAAGCACATTTTTTTGCCGCCGATTCGTTCTTCATGATAATTGCTAGGCTTCCATACAGTCTGTCTTTTCTTATGAAAGTTGTTTCATTCAGTACTTCTGCGAGTACTGTTTTGATATCTGCTTGAGAAGGCTGTTCAGGTTTTTTTGTACTGTTGTTGATGGTCCGAAACTTGACCGTTCGGCTTTCAATGTCTTTCGTGAATTCTTGAGGCATTTTTACCAATAAAATACCATTCTCACCTTCACTTATGTATTGTTTTGCGTCCGTGATCCTTCGTACCACATCTGAAATGTTTTCCGCTATATAAGTCAAAGATTTCTTTGTTTTCTGTGCAAAAGAAATCTTGTCGTCTGCTTTGTTTTCTGATATTATGTTATTTTCAACTGTTATTTTTTTGTTTGTTGTGTCTTTGTTTGTGTTATTAGTATTGTCATGCAATTTTTCAAATTTTTTTTTTTCGTTGTTTTCGTCATTTAATTTTTTTTCCTCCGCAGATTCGTCCGTTTTTATTTTCATTTTTCCTTCCTTCTCTATGACGTTAGTTGGGAAGGAAGGGAGGACTAAAGCGTGCGAGCTTACAACTCTTACCGCTGTCCCCCCACCACTATTTTCGTTCGCTGCGTTTAACATTTCTGTTAGACGATTGAAATTTTTTACACAAAATTTTTTAAAACAGGTTTTTCACCTCTAGGAGGGGTAAAGATGAGCTGACCCACCGCCTGACAGTTCAGACGGAGGGTCAAGCTACACAATTGTATCAAAATTAAGTTTGAACTCACAAAATTTCCTCAATAAATTTGAACAAAACTTCTGTGCGAAGTGAATGACATCCACACTGTAGAACAGACGACAGCTAGATTTGATATAGATAGATAGATAGATTTCTTTATTTACCATAAAGGCATAAAAAGAAGGGAAAAATACAAAGGGGGAGTTTACATATAATCGAGTAAAAAGGGTGTAACATGAAAATAATCGAAAATAACCTCAAAAGGGAGGGGACGTGATGGGGGTTGCACACACCCCCGAAAAAGTGTGCAATCCTTTGCCCAGGGAGCACATGGAGAAGGTGCTCCCCTCTCCTTTACTTCTTTACCTACAGGATGGTATACAGAGAAGGCCCATTTACACGAGCCATTCTCGCCACTATCACCCACCTTTCATAAAACTGCCTGTGGCCAAGCACCTCTCTCTCCATTCTTATCCTTCTTCCGAAGTGATATCGGAAGAAGTAGACCAGACTATGGCCAGAGAGGAAGTTGCCTGACCTCAGACCTTTCAATCGTGTCCACCAAACAACCTCTTTCAACATGGCTATTACGCACAGAAAAACCGCCTTTGCTTCCTTTGTGAAGAGGGGAGGCGGTTTGATTGTCATCACGGACTCGGCTGTCAATTTAATCGGCGCCACCCGCGACAGCAGTTGTTCGGCGTAGCCCCACAGATCAGCCACGCCCGGACATTGCACCAATGCGTGCGCCACGGTTTCTTCGTGACGCACGCATCTAGGGCAAATCTTTTTTGAGGGATCCCTGCCCGGGCGCCCGTGTCTGTAGAGCCTCTCTCGAACGGGTAGAGCCCCTCGGTAGCACTGCCAGGCCAGTGACTTCTGGAAGTTGTCCATTGGTCCTGGGCCGAAAGTCCTACCGAACAGGCTGGCCAGTTCGTCTTCTTCCATGTCCAGCGACTCTCCAAGGGTGTCATCGCCCCTGCTAGCCACCAGCCCTCTATAGAATGATGAGGTGGATTCTCCACCGATGGCCCGGCCCGCTTGCCAGAGAGCCCTGAGCGCCTGAGCACACTCAGTGTGCCAGTCTCCCAGTTTTCCGGATCTTTGCTTGACCCAGGACTGTAGCTCGGTGAGTGAGACGAGTCTCGGAAAGGCTCGTTTCACGAACGGAGCCCACACCGGTTGACCAGTGAGGAATACCTGTAGGTGCCGTAGCCTTAATGCGTGCCTACGCATCATCAACCACGGCATCCCCAGCCCTCCTTTCGAAGGTTGTTGGCAGCAGATGGATCTTCTCACCATAGGAGGACGCTTCTTCCAAAGAAATTGGAAGAGCATGCGTTCCATGGTGGTGAGTGTTTCCTTAGGGCAAGGCACGACAGTCAGGCGGTAGTAAGTGACGGACGCTATGTAAATGTTCGCCACCTCCGCCCGGCCTTTTAGGGACAGCTTACACTTGGCCCATTTCTGGGTTAGTGCAAACACCTTGTTCGTAACCTCGTTCCAGTTCTTTTCCACCTGGAGGTCCGGTCCAAACCAGACCCCAAGCAACTTTACCGGGCCCTCCGTCCAGTGTCCGACGACACCATCGGGAGGCATCGGTCTGCCTCTCCACGTTCCGAGTTGCAGCCCGATGGATTTTTCCCGGTTCAGTTTCGCTCCTGACAACCTTTCGTACTCCTCCAGTAAGGTACCGATCGCCTCGATCTCCGAGTCGGTTGATACCATTACTGTTACGTCATCGGCGTAGGCCGACACCGCTTTGCTCAATCCTGGTTCCAGGGGGATACCCTGCAACAACTCCAACTTCCTCAGTAAAGGCTCGAGAGTCAATACGTACAGAAGGGAGGAGAGAGAGCACCCCTGTCGAATGGATCGTGTGATTTCGAACGGCTTCGAAAGGTAGCCGTTCACCTTGATCCTAGAACAGATGTGGTTGCTATGTAGGGCAGTGATCCAGCCTCTGAAAACAGGACCGAACCCAGCCGCCGCTAGCACCGCATCCAGGTAACCATGGTCGACCCTATCGAATGCCTTAGACTGATCCAAGTTGATCAGGGCCCCACCGAAGCCGGGTTTGTTGCCAACCCTCTCTATGATGTATCGCATGAGGTGGAGGTTATCGTGAATGGACCTGGATGGGATAGCACATGTCTGCGCATCTCCCACCAGGCCACCCACGACAAGCGCCAACCTCTTTGCTAACACCTTGGCCAAAATCTTTAACTCTGTGTTTAGCAGGGTTATGGGCCGAAAATTATTTATACTATCCCCCTTGTTCTCGTCCTTCCTCACCAGCGTGACTACGCCCTTGGCTACAGAACAAGGAATTCTCCCGTTCTGCTGCCAATTGCAGTAGACCGCTTCGAGGAGTTCGGAGAAGAAGACCGGCATTGCTAAATAAAGTTCGTAAGGTATACCATCGAGACCTGGAGATTTGCGTCTGCTGCATTGGCTCAGCGCATCTCCGATCTCATCAGCCGAGATTGGTCCCTCGCAGGACTCTGCCTCTTTGCTCGAGAGACGCGGCAGGCCGTCGAGGTATGGACCGAAATCCACGCCCCGGCCCGGACCCTCGCCTCCCCCGAACAATCGGGCAAAGTGCTTTTGAAAGGCCTCGCACATCTGCTTAGGCTCCCGGATCACTCGTCCATCTTCGTCTTGCAACGACCGGATGGTGGATCGATTTCCACTTTTAGCTTCTGTCACGCGGGCCCATCCAACGGCTTTGGCCCCCTCATTACCTAGAGCACGTATTTTACTTCGAATGACGCAGCCTTCATGCTTTGCATCGAAAAACTGGTTCAAGGCCGTCCTCGATGCCAGCACTCTGGCCACATCTTCGCTCTTGATTGCCTCTTCTAATTTACCTGTTAATTCTTTCTCGTTTCTATTCCTATTGGCAGCTAACATCTTGCTATAACTTATTGATTCTGTTCTAATCTCTCTTTTGAGAGATGCCCACCATCGGTTGTTGACGATTGCACCCGTCAACCTCTCCTTAACTAATCTGCTAATCCGGTTTCTGTAAGTCTCTTTTGCCGGTAAAGACAAATTAAGTTTCCAGTAACCGGGACCCTGTCTATGTGTTTTCTCGAGATTGACCACGCAGGTCACTAATTTGTGATCCGTGTAGCCAACCGTGCGCATTTCTGGACAGCTTAATATGTCCCTATCCTTACTTCTAACTAAGAATCTATCTAAGTACGATCTAGATTGACCACTGTGGTTTCTCCAAGTCCAGGTAGGCACAGTTGGAAAATCTAGTCGATATCTATCGACCAAGTTAAAACGGTCGAGTAACCCCTTGAGGCTGTTACACCCCCCTCTATTAGGACATGCTCCTGCATAGTCCCAACGTGCATCCAGGATGTCATTCCAATCCCCCGCTAGAAGCAGGGAACGCGACGTTCCCAGAAAAGTCTCCAAACGCTGGAAGAAGTCGGGCCGTTCAGCTCCGAAAGGGGAGTAGACGGCGACCAGTCTCAAGGCCGCACTTTCACTACTGCCAACGTCTAGCACCAACAAACGACCCTCCGGGTCCGAGTGCACAACCTGTACGGCAAGACCCAGGTGTTTTTGCAGCAGCACGACAACCCCACCCCCACCTCCAGGTTGACAGAGAGATGCATGCACCTCAAAGTCATCGAAGGTGGGGGCCAGCTGCCGCATGACGCTGATTCGAGTCTCACAGATAACCATTACATTTATACTACATGACCTGAGGTCATTTAGAAGCTTTGCTTGCTTCCAAGTTGAACCCAGGCCACGTGCATTCAAACATCCTACTCTTAACACATCCATGTGGGCGGCAGAGCCAAAGGAGAGTGTAGAGACCTACCTTTCCGCTTCCCGGGGTTCGGGTTGCACGACTTCCATGGGGTCGGGGGTGTTGGGTGAAGGGGTGTCTTGTGGTGGTGTGGGGTCGTCGGTGTGTGGTGGGGTTGGGGTGTTTGGAGTTGTGTTGGGGAGGGGAAGGGGAGGGGGAAAGCTTTTTAGTAGGACGCGGTTTATGGGTTTGACAGAGGGTGGTCCTACGTCCTCCTTAAAATCCTTTTTTAGTTTTTGGTAGAGGTTCATTGGGATTTTTATTAGTTTTAAATGTGGGTGGTTTTCTGAAGAAACAAAGTTTACACCTTCGGTTTGTACCGAAGGATTATTGTATATGAGTTCATTTAATTTATTATTGTTTCTGTTGATGTAAGTATAGTGTAGTGTCTTTTTTTCCGATGGTGTGAGTGTTTCGAAGAGGGGAGGGGCAGGTTTGGTTTTGTTTGTTGCTGGAGGGGTGTTTTCTGTTTTGTTAGATTGTGTTGCGATTTGGGTGGGGGTTGTTTGTCCTTGTGTGTTTTGCACATGTTTTCTTTTTTTCCTTTTAATCTGTCTGAAGGACTCCGTTTCTTCCTCCGAATTCGTTGGGTTATCTTCAGTGTTGGAGGGAAGAGGTATGTTTGCTGGTAATGTTTCCGTGTTGGTTTTCTTTGTGGGGGAGATGGATGTCACTATGTTAGACTGTGTTGTGTGTTGTGTCTGCGGTGGTTGTGTTGTTTTATTGAGTGAGAGGTTGGGTGGGCCTGTATTTTGTTTTGGGGTAATGTGTTGTGACTGTTTGTGTTGTGGTGGTGTTGTGGTGTTACTGAGGGACGGGTTGGGTGGGACTGAGTTTTGTTGTTTGTTTATCTGTTGTGGTGGTGGTGGTGGAGCTGGTGTTGGTAGCAGGGTTTTCTTTTTGTTGAGTTGGGGACAAGCGGCCTTCAGGTGCCCTCTGCCTGCACAGATATGGCAGGACGGCCTTCTCCCCTCCACGCTAATGTTTATATACCCGTGGTCCTCTAATAGGATTCTGTCGGGTATTTGGGCGATGCGTTCAGGCTTCATTTGTACTACCAGCTCTATACCTGTTCCACTGAACGCATTGCCTGTGGTTTTCCCAATGGAAATC
>OZ024740.1:388111123-388113623 GCA_964016885.1 Eledone cirrhosa | reverse complement strand
TAGAAAGGAGCATACAAGGGAATTAAATATAATTATAGTATAATTGAAGGGGCGAATGACAAGTGTGTGGGGGGGAGGGGGAGGGGGTTAATTATCTAAATGAGAATCCAAATAAAATAAAATAAAATAATATAAAATAAAATAAAATAAAATAAAATAAAATATATAATCAGATATAAACTCATAAGGTGTTAATTGTGAAAATATAATATTTAAGAAGATAGATATGGTATGGTAGCCAAAAGACTATGAAAGCTAGATCGAAAAGCTGTTAAAAACCAATAATAATAATGATAATAATGGTGGTAAACAAAATGAACCTAAACAAAAAAGATAAGGTAATATAGCAGCTAATGGATACAATTTACACTACCAGAACTTTTAGGTTTATAATAAAAGTAAGAATTAGAAATGGCGTTGGGGCAGGAAGAGAATATCTCAGACTTTCTATTAAGTAAGGGTTCCCTAGAGAAAATTATAGAGTGGGTTTCAAGGATACAGAGATTACAGAATTTAGTGTGCGTTGATAGGTTATTAGAGCGTGCTACTATTCGCCAATTAAGGCTATATGGTATATTAGCCCCCTTAAGATCTCAGATATGGTGTGCTAAAGAAGTAGAATTCTTAAACTTAACATGTTTAAAATTAGAGATATGAGAATTAAACCTGGTCTTAAAAGTGTTAGATGTTGAGCCTATATATGTGCTATAAGAGGAATTAGTTTTAACTACACAAGCATAAACGATGTTCCTAGCGAGGCAGTTACCGTTTAAAGAGCAGTTAACACTCACTCTACAGTTACACTTCCGGGTGCTATTGATCAGCTGAAGTAGTGATGCATCACTCGTAGGGTTACTATGAGATAAGGTCTGCTCGGGTGGTAAGGCATTTATGGATCTATCCAGACTAGTAGTACGCAGAGAGGAGTAGCCGTCCCTAATTTTCCCATTGTTAGTGCTAGCTAAATGAGAACTAATATTAGGGGTGGTAGAGAATGATAGTTTAATTACATTTTTATTAAAAATACCATGGTATTTATTAGTAGGAGGGAAATTTTTCTCTAAGATAGAAAAGAAAGACCTAGGGATGTTAGTTAATACTTCCTGATCATATGGCGGGTTAAAATAAGTATTTAGTCTATTTCTATCCTTACCAACTCTACCGTTATCTAATAGCCCATTATTAAGATCTGGGTTACTACTAGGACTAGCTAAAACCACATTATTAGAATCAGCCGAAACCCCATTGAGTCTCTTTCTGTTTCTACCTCTAGTATATCTACTGCTATCTGGAAACATAACAAAAGGATTAGGGCTAATAATAGGAACAGTAGAAACAACACTATTAGAATTAGATTTAGCAAAAGCATTACCACTGAGTGAGCGCTCGGAGCGCCCAACTTGATCCCTAGAACTATTAGATTCCCTATTACGAATCCGGTGGCTTAACTTATGGATGGGTTCGGATACACCTGTGTGATTTCTACGATTCTTATGCTTTCTACTCCCATTCATGGCCATATTATGGGATATTATGTTATTATTATTATATGTAAGCGGAGACTTTCTAAAGTTACTATTATTATAATGTATTTTACCAGAGTAACCGGAGTTAGCTAGGGCATTATTATAGTACTCTGCATGTGCATTAAATATTCCTATGTCCTTAGAGAGTGTGGAAATTCTATTAGATACACCATTAATTATAGAGCCTATCATAGATTTGGGGTGGTTAGACTTGGGACTAACATAAGAGAGTATTTCATTAGGCTTATGGAAGGGCTTAAAACTATTTGTTTTTCGATTTCCGGTTGATTTTATTTATATTTTTTTACTACCGTGCGTAGTTTTTCTGTCTGGTTCTTATTCACTTATTCACATATGTCTGTCTACCAACCACGTAATTATTTATATTATAATATGTTTATTATTTGATATTGAAGTTGTTATATCATATCACTCGATGTAATTGTACTATAGATCTTAAATATTTACCGATTATTCGATGTACCCTTATGTTAAATTTTGTAAATTCTGCAATATGTTTATATTTTTAAAATTTTTGTAATGTTTAGATAATATTTATTTATACCAATTGTATGAAAACTTGACCTCCGTCTGTTTTCTTACAACGGTATAGATATTTTTCCAGCACAATTTTTTCAACACAATTTAGTTCTGTATGATATTTTTTTCTCACCCTGTGTGTAACTTTATATGATTTGTTAAGTTATATGCCAATGTATTATAATATTGTTATTATAGTGTTATTGTAATATTTATATTGTTTGTGCAAATTGACCGGAGATTATAAATTATATAATTATATAGTATATTATATATTATATGTTTACTTTTACTCATTTCTTTATCATTTTATACTGTAAATAATATATGTATTATATTTTTATTTTTATTTTTATTTATATTTAAACTCTTAATAAGTGTTCGTTTGTGTTTGTATTGATGGATATGTGCATTGATATATATATATATATGTG
>OZ024740.1:388078623-388081123 GCA_964016885.1 Eledone cirrhosa | reverse complement strand
ATATATATATATACACATATATATATAAATACAATATCGGAGAAAGCTTTTTAGCGATACTCCGGCCAGATTCCAACTCACTCAACAAACATTTGGAAATAAGTGATTATATTCCCAATTATGTGTTCGGGGTGCTAACTAAAAGTATTGCGTGGAAAATTGGCTGTATTATTTCATATGAGACATATCTAATATATCTCTTCCCAGACGGTAGTCTCGTTTCATATATATATATATATATATATATATATATATATATATATATATATATATATACGGATTAACAAATAATAGTTAAATGCAGTCCACTTAGGTGAAGTCCAGTTATGGTATTCCAGGTAGTGGATGATATTAACGCTTGGCTTGGTTTGACTCAACAAGGCGTTTTCATAGTGATGCTGCGGGTATGCTGTAATTCCAATGTTGTAAACACTTGGAGTAATAATAAATCAGGAAAGAAGGTTTACGTGGTTTGCTATACAAAAAAGTTTTTAATCACATAGCTTACATTTGTTTCACTGAACTGGTATGTCTAGAGATCGCTATCCGCTTAATTTTGCGTTACTCGATCGCCAATACAGAATTATAACCAGTCATATCATCGGAGCATGCGAGAATGAAGAAAATACACAGGCAAGAAAAGAAAAGAAAATACAGGCTACTACTCCATATAGTAGCCTGTATTTTCTTTTCTTTTCTTGCCTGTGTATTTTCTTCATTCTCGCATGCTCCGATGATATGACTGGTTATAATTCTGTATTGGCGATCGAGTAACGCAAAATTAAGCGGATAGCGATCTCTAGACATACCAGTTCAGTGAAACAAATGTAAGCTATGTGATTAAAAACTTTTTTGTATAGCAAACCATGTAAACCTTCTTTCCTGATTTATATATATATATATATATATATATATATATATATATATATATATATATATATATATATATACACACACATATATATATATATACATATATATATATATATATACACACATATATATATATATATATATATATATATATATATATATATATATATATATACATATATATATATTTATTCAGGTTTGAGGTTCACCACTGTATAGAGCTGGTCTATTCCGTATGGTCAATCGTAATGCAATAATATAGAGAGTACTCAACGTAAGGCAGTTCAACCGTCTTTGTTTTTGTAGTTGGTGGTGCTATTACGGAGTTAAATATTATAACTGCAGGGTCATCCACACCACCACTCGAGACCACCACAGTTAAGGGACCCAGAGTGGCCACCGCTGACACCAGACCAGGTGTCATACCGACAGCCATTACTGGCACCCCAAAAGTCACACCAGTGCTGCTGCTGAATGTCAGCTGCCTGGTGAAACTCAGTAACATGAGTAAAATTTCCTACCTGGGAGACTTAGCCATAAGCAATCAAGCACTATGCATGGCACTAACCGAAACGCACCTGACAAGCAGTATAGCAGATGCAGAAATACATATACCGAAATATACTGTATTTCGTTCGGACAGGAAGGAGAGAACTCATGGCGGGGTTGCTATGTATATCCGTGAAGATGTCACACCAATTGTACTGTTGACACATTCAAACTCAGTCTGTGACACACTGATAATACATATGAAGCAACTACAGACAGTAATATGTGTCACATATCGGCCGCCCGATGCCCCCAGTCATGAGGGTAAATTTGAGGATAGCCTAAGTAGGATAGAAGAGGTCCTTGACAAACTGGACCAGGGTCTCAACATCCTACTACTGGGAGACTTCAACCTACCAAAGGTCAAATGGCCTGAGGGCCACCTCCTCCCTGGAATGACGTCAATAGAACAGAGACAGACGGAATCCCTGCTGGCCCTCACACACAGGCTGTTCATGGAGCAAGCAATACTCCTCCCAACAAGAGGCGAAAATGTCCTGGACCTCTGTTTTACAAACAACGAAGTGCTCATCCACAATGTAAAGGTGACACCAACAATTCTCTCGGATCATAACTTAGTAGAGCTAATGATATGTGGTCCAAGAGAACCAACAGAGACAAAACCACCAAGAAGCTCCGGGACGCTATCCAGCCTTAACTTCTACAAGGCTAACTGGAAAAAGATTAAGAGTGAAATCCGGAAGCAAACATGGAGTGAAAACACCGCCACACAAGACACTAACATACAATTTCAACACTTCATGACAACGATACACACTATATGCAAAAAGTTTGTCGCGGAGAAAGAGGCAAACAGACACAAAAATCTTATTCCCAGAGATAGGAAAATCCTTATGAGACGTAGAACTAAACTCTCAAACCAGTTGAATAGTCAACAAAACAAAAACAAGAAGGAATCCTATTTGAAACGTGCACTACTTGACACCGAGATTGCACTCAAACTTTCACATGAGAATGAGAGGGCAAAGAAAGAGAACAGGGCCATAGAAAACATTAAAACAAACCCTAAGGCCTTCTTTAAATTTGCAAAAGAAACTGCCTCAGTACACTGCAAGAT
>OZ024740.1:388061123-388073623 GCA_964016885.1 Eledone cirrhosa | reverse complement strand
TTGCACATGCGGGACACGTTTCTCATCACCCGTACCAAATCCGCAATCAGTATGTTGATTTTGGTATGGTCCGAAACAGCTGAGTTTCGATGGATCAGATATTTGGAAGTCATGGGTTTGGCATAATGGGAATGGAGGATTTGTTTTTTGTTATTAATGGTATCTAACCAGAGCTCTGTGTCTAGTACAGGTAATCGATGGTTGGGGTGTTTGCTTGGGTAGTCTATAGTAACTCTAATACTCTGGTGGATGGAGTTAGCTATTTGCTGGATGCTTTCCATTGTGTTTTTCTCTAGTTCCTGACTGTTCTCTAGTGGGGGTGTTTTAACTACGATGTTTATATCATTAACGTAGCGGGAGTACATTATTAGGGTTAAGGGTCTTCTAATTGTTCTTTAAGTTTAAGTTTAAGTCAACTGTCCCACCATACCATGAATAGGTTAGCTATGTCGCCTGCAATGTTAACACCAATGGCTGCTCCCTCTTCTTGGGCATATGTTTTTCCATTAAATTTGAACATATGTTCCTTAAGGGTTAATTTTATGCTGGCCCCCACCGCATGTGCAATCATTTTCTTTAGTTCATCGTGGTTTTCGGGGGTCCGTATGACTCTGGTCCATCTATCTGTGTGGGTTTACTTGGCCATTGAGGTAATGGTAGGTGGTCTGCCTCTTGCTGGTCTTGTAGGGCACAGGTTGCTAAGGTCATATGTATCTAGATAATTATTACTATATGTATCTAGATAATTATTACTATAGGTAAGTTTAAGTAGGAGTCCCAGCTCACTGGTATCAATTCCACGGAATTGAACATTGCTCTCACTGATCATTTCTGCGCATTTCTCCACAGCGAAATCCACGTCAATAGATGGATACAGAGACACAACATCCATACTGCCCATTATGCAGTTTATTAGGTCCCTAGATCGGTTACTCTCGCCGATTCTGCTACATATATATATATATATATTTATATATATATATATATATATATATATATATATATATATATATATATATATAACGAAGGAATTGTGGTAAGGAACCAGATGGACCATAACGCACCAAAGTACTCAATACTTAGGGTAGTAGAGTGGGTAATAGGAACAAGTATGACCCCGACGGCAGAGCTCAAGCTGTTTCGACAGCTATTTCTGGACTAAATAAGAATTTTTAGCCTGGTAAATAAGTAGCCGAACTTCTCAGGTGGTATTTCCTTATATGGGAAGATAGTAATTGTCAAAATGATTGGTCAAAAAGTTGTTGTAGAGACAGATGAATCTATCATGGAATTTGGCGGGAGGTAGGGGTGGCTGGACTTGCCGGTAGAACCAAAAGGGAGTGGGGGAAACCCAGTCAAGCGTTGAAAGTGAAATCTATACAGCAGATTCTAAGGATAGTGTATAAAAGGTCGAAAAAGTGTATTGGAGAAGAGGAGGGGGGTTGAAAGAATAGGTAAATCGAAAGGGAGTAAAAAAAAAAAACCATTATAAAAATAAGGAAATAAATATATAAAAAACAATTTCTGGTTACTACTCCATTTCCACAATCACCAAATATCTCATTGGTATTGCTAAGCTATAGAAAGCTTTAATAGGTGGAGAATGGGAAAAATACTAAAAACGAGAAAGTAGTGAAATAATTTTATAAAGCCGGCTTTACAGGGGTCTAACATCACTGCTATAGATAGTTAGTAATCAGCCAATGCTATCTTACAATGACAGGTTAGTAAGTTGAGAACAAAAATACTAAAATACTACTACAAAAATACTAATACAAAATATAATACAAAAAAACTAATACAAAAATACTAATACAAAAATGCTAATACAAAAATACTAATAAAAAAATACCACTAAGAAATTTAGAAACCACAGAAATGGAGCAGCAACCAGAAAGAAAAAATGTTACCGGGGTCTAATACATCTGCTATAAAAAGCGTAATCGGCCAATTCTATCTTAAAATTAGGGGGGAGGGGTACTGAGGCTACAGAAGACCGATGGGCTGCATCGGGGTAGGCGAAAGGTGAAAAAAGACGAGGAAGGAGATCTGGGGTGGAAGGACTAGGAAGAGATGGGGGAAGAAGGAAACATAGAGGAAAAGATAAAAAAGTTACGTCTACCTTTGTAAGCAGGGGTTACCCCTTACAAAGTTGGCAAGTGGGGGTATCAGCCCTTGTCTACCTCCCCACCTGCACCCCCGGGTCATTATGGGGTTTGAGGGCGAGGTAAGTCCTACGCAATCTGTGTTTGCATGCGGTTACCAGTTCGTCTTTCTGGTTTAGGAGTTGGTCCTTCGAAAACAACATTTGTAATGTTTCCTCCGAGCATAAGTTACACGGACGGCGTCCTCTCGTGTAAGAGTTAGCTGTGGACAGTAAGCTCCAAGTGAGATTGTAGGTTATATTATTATCTTTGAGGTCCCAGATGTGGCCCGAAAGTGTGGTGGCATGACGCCAGGCCGGGTTTCGGAAAGTATGTCGGTGTTGGTAGAGCTGGGTCTTGAAATAGTAACCAGAAATTGTTTATTATATATTTATTTCCTTATTTTTATAATGGTTTTGGGGGGGTTCTTTTTACTCCCTTTCGATTTACCTATTCTTTCACACACACACACACACCCCTCCTCTTCTCCAGTACACTTTTTCGACCTTTTATACACTATCCTTAGAATCTGCTGTATAGATTTCTCTTTCAACGTTTGACTGGGTTTCCCCCACACCCTCTTTGTTCTACCGGCAAGTTCAGCCACCCCTACCTCCCACCAAATGCCATGATAAATTCATGTCTCTACAACAAATTTTTTACCAATCCTTTTGACAATTACTATCTTCCCATATAAGGAAATACCCCCTGAGAAGTTCGGCTACTTATTTACCAGGCTAAAAATTCTTATTTAGTCCAGAAATAGCCGTCGAAACAGCTTGAGCTCTGCCGTCGGGGTCACACTTGTACCTATATATATATATATATAACCAGAGCGGGTGAGAGAGATTGTGACAGAGGTGAGAGAAAGAAAGAGAGAAATAAATAGAAAGAGAGAGGGTGAGAGAAAGAACAGAGTAGCAGACAAAGAACATGAATGAAACACTAAATGGAAACTTACAGATATAGACCGTTTTCTTTATGTAGTAGGAATTTTGTTTACAAGCTTTAATTTCCGATCAGTTTCAGTTTTGTTTCTATCGTTTGTATCCGGCCGAATTAGTACTATTGTTTTCTAATACGTAAATAAGAGCGCTATTCCAATAAGTTCACAAACTCCGATCAAACACCCTAAACTAAACACCAACATGCGCTCATAACTCTTGCTAAACCATATATAATTTCTAACAAACACCGATAAAACATCCTAAACTAAACACCAACCTGCGCTCATAACTCTTGCTAAACCATATATAATCTCTAACTAACACCGATCAAACACCCTAAACTAAACACCAACCTGCGCTCATAACTCTTGCTAAACCATATATAATCTCTAACTAACACCGATCAAACACCCTAAACTAAACACTAATCTGCGCTCATAACTCTTGCTGAACCATATATAATCTCTAACCAACATCGATCAAACACCCTACACTAAACACCAACCTCCGCTCATAACTCTTTCTAAATCATATATGATATAATATCTAGCAAACACCGATCAAAAACCCTAAACTAAACCACAACCTGCGCTCATAACTCTCGCTAAGCCATATATAATCTCTAAGAAACACCCATTTCCTCATCTCCTCTTATGTGTTGTATTTCTTCATAGAGAATTAGGTTAAGATCACAATAAGTTTGGAATTTCTAAAATAATTAAAATCGTAGCTTTAATTATCTTCTTTTATTTAAAAGTTCATGATAATAAAATAGAATCTTATATTGATTATAATTCAGCGCAGTTCATTAGCGGCATACACAAAGTGAAATCAGTAGTAATTACATAGTAGGATTCATCTAACTAGAATGCATATGTGTATTGTGTTCAGTGATGATAGCTTACAACTGGGTTTTGACGGGATATTGCTAGGATATATATTGTAAAAATCGAATCTTCTTCAGTGCTATCTGTCTGCCGTCCAGGAATGTCTAATGCTTTGTAAAGTGTTCATTTAGGTCAGATGAACGTCTTTTACTCTATTTTTAGAATGATTATTTTTTCATTTAGTCGAGATTCTTCGAGACTTTGCGTTAAGATTTCAGCCATTGTGCATTTTATATTGTAAACATATTATTCCTACACTTGATTTTCATTTATTTAGGTCAATATCAATGTTATTCTAGCCTGAACTGACTATTTTGAAATAGAGTTCAACTAGGACCATATTATCTCATTTGTTGTGCATTTTAAAGTAGAGTAAGGGGTGATTTGTTTTCAACAGTTGATCACTGTCTGTGGTAGACAACCTAAGACCCATAAAATGTAATTTTAGATTCGTTGAATTTTCTCCACGTTTAAACCATTTCTTTGTACTTTAATGAATCACATATTCATTTCAAACATTCAGTTCTTCATTCAGCCAATAGCTCACTTTATGCAAGCCGCTGAAATGTTACTGGCAGAAGGTAATGACAAGGATGTGAACAGTGCTCAGTTTCTTGCATACACATATATATATATCATTTTTATAGGTGTTGGTTATGTCATGAAACATTCGGAAGAATAGTTGCTTTGATGGTTGATCTGTAAAACTGATTTTGCTGCGACTGCTATAGTTGTTGATTTTCTTGTTGTTGATGTTGCTCTTTACTCTCTTGAACTTCGCTAATGAAGCAAAAAGAACATCATTTGTTTCTGATATCCATATGCCTTAAACATTGGTTTCTTATATAGGAACAACACCCGCAATTTTGGTGGAGGGGAAAGTCGATTAACTCGACCTCAGTGCGTGACTGGTACTTTATGTTATCGACCCCGTAAGGATGAAAGGCAAGAGTTAACCTCGGCAGGATTTGAACTCAGATCATAAAGGGCCGTAACTCTATGCAGCAAAGCATGGCATCCGACCCTCTGTCGAAATTGCCAATCAAGCAATCACGCTCGACGCATGCATGTCCTGATACTACAAGGTCATGAAATCTATTATTTTACAAAGAAAAACCTCGGAGCGAGGCGTTTTGCTACAAGCTACAGGTAGTGTTTTGTAAAGTTTGTGGTCGTGACTGGATGTGAGAAGAGAACTACACAGACTGATACGTATTGTCACCATTCTGAAAGATAATGGCAGACTTAATTGTAAAGAAAATGTAGGATATTGCACAAAGGAGACAATAATGAAAAGTAATTGGATTTACATCATGTAACCGGAAGCATTCGGACTTACCTTGCGTCTTTGGGCGTCTTTGGGCAGAATCGTTCCACTGTCCACGTGCGGTACATCCGACTTTAAGTATCATAGCCTCTCTCAGTCTCGTTTCACACCACAAGTATTCACTCTACACGAACTGCTAGCAAAAAAAGGGCCAGTCGGTAGCCCTCGAACCCTCTTGTGACGTCACTCGTCCTCCCGCTTCCAGTCAGACGTCCCCAAACTTCCGGAAATCTCCCCTACGGCAGCCCCACATATCAATAAGGTATACTTTGTTAATCTGGTAAAATGTTGATTAAAATAGAGTTTAAGATGTGTACGGTGGCGTATTGTCAGAGTTGTTAGTGCGTCAGATTAAATATGCCTGGGTATTTGTTCTAGTTCAGCGCTCTCTGAGTTTAAATTACAACAGTCAACTTTGCCGTTCTTCCTTTAAAGATTCTAAAATAAGGTACTAACCCAAATGGTCCTCGTTTATATCTCTTTATCGCTCTCGCCCTCGCTCTTTTCCTCTATGTGTCACACACACTCACACACCCACTGAAAGAAATCATCTGTTTCGATTTGGAGATGGATTGATCCTGCCAGGTGTAAAATACCCAAGACGTATAGTATCCCACAACGGCACCCATGACTTTTTCGTCCTCTCCTATCAAGATAACACATGCTCTCTAGTCTACACAAAAGCATGGAAGAAACGTGCCACCTTGTCAGCTGTTGAACTTGGTAACAGAGAAAGTAATCAAACAGCGGTTTACTAGTTTATCTTAAAGACTAATCTTCTATATATATTAACTTGTCAACGATGAATCAACAGTAACATCGTGGAATATTCTGTGGTACACTGTAGGAGCGACAAATATGTTCTCTACCCATCGTTTTTAGAGAAAACAACGGTAAGAGTCAATATTCCCGAACAGAGGTGAATATACTGTTGGTAGTGGCGGGAAAACTGGTTTGGGAGCATTGTGGAGGTATTCCTTTACACCGACCCGGATAACATCCACAAGATCCCAGATCTCATTCGCCTTCCACCAGGAGTAGAGTTACATACTATGTTTGAGGGCAAGACATCTCGTTACCATCTATGTGCGGAGAAAGACCTCTTGAGAGCTTTCTGCTTCCAACAGAAGACAGGGAACAACAAAGTCCCAACAGCCACAAAATGAAATAAAGAGCGAGGAACAGCTATAGCGCAACAAGCCCCGATAGCAGCAACACAGAAATACAACAAACACCACCAACAGTAGGGTGGTGGATTGGCAGTATCGGTAGAGCGTCAGACACTATGCTTTGGAGCATAGTCTTATGGCCGTTTACATTCTGAGTTCAAATCCCGCCGAGGTTAGGTTTGCCTTTCATCCTTACGGGGTCGATAAAATAAAGTACCAGTAATGCACTGAGGTCGATTTAATAGACTTTCTCCTTACCCCACCCAAATTGTTGGCCTTGTGCCTAAATCAGAAACAATTATTATTATTGTTGTAGTTTTAGTTATTGTTATTTTATAAATTCATTAACGCCTTAATTCAATCTGTTTCTATTTTATTTACATTATCCCACATTTCCCTGTCACGAAATCAGTCCTACAATGTCGACATTCAATAATACTGTATATTCCCTTTCTCATTATAAAATATGTAAGACCACATATTAAATTTACATGACATAAATATGTCATTAGAAATACAAAGAAAGAAGAGAAAGTAATTATATATAATTAATTCTCACCGTCGTACAAAATTAATTAGCATTTGAAAACGAGAAACATAATAGAATGTCGAAAAGAAAGTAAGAAAAAGGTAGAAGAGAAAAGCGTGATATAGAATGGAATATATAGAAAAAATGTGGGTGGAACAGCAGCTGGGATTACATATAGCAAAGAAACAGTTTCCTGTAGAATTCATAAATACTCTATATATAGATACATCGCTTTCATTCTACATTCTCTATTATTAATTATTTCAAATTGTTGCCGAGCCTTTAAGCACATATCAAATTATATTACTCTATTTAAGGACCCAGAGCAGAGATATGTTCCTAAACGGACCCAGATAAAATTCACAACTACCGCATTGTTATATATTGTTCCCCCAAAATGTTGGATTGTCTCAAATATAGAAACACTCTCTCGTGATTCTTAAAATGTTAACACCCCTGGTAGTTATACGGATAGTTATAAGGATAGTCTTAGTTGTCTGCATTCTCCTCCCCTCTACTTTGTGTATCTGTGTATGTGTGTATGTTTGCGACCGAATTTCTCTTGCGGTGTGGATCAAACCGAAGATACAGTTGCAGACAGCTTTCCATGGAATGTGATGGAACTGGAAACTTTATAGTTACCAAATGAATTTCTTCAGATTGTTATCCCTCTAACGTTTCCATATAGGCTATAATACTTGAATCTGAAATAAAAAGAAACATAGCTTTCGGGAAAGGATATTAAAATTCATAATGGAATTTTGATAAAACATTGGAGAAAACCATATAATAAAGCGAAATAAAATGTTATGAAAAGAACGGGTGTATTGAATGAATTAATTAAATTAAAGCAAAAGAAAAAACCTAACTGACGATTAGAAACAAACGTTCGCCCATTAGCATATTCACAGGCACACGCGAGCATTTAAGCGTGTGAACATGCACACGCATAGCAAAATACAAGCACATAGACGCACACACACTCATACATATACAAAATCACACGCCCACAAATATAAGCACATACGTATGAGCATTAAAATTCTCATTGTCACACTCACCAATAACGATGGAGTTTATAGATACCTCCCAGCACACATTTCTTTTACGTTTTAGTAGGGTGGATGAGAGAAGAAGCGCGCTATAACATATGAAAAATAATCTGGATAATACCTTGGTAGCAACAATTCTCGGCATTGCTTATGTGCATATGTGTGTGTTTGTTTATAAGAGATGTGCACACGCACATACACTCATACATAGATATATACGTAAAAACTTACATACGTACATAAATACATACGTATGTGATGGCTGCAACTTGATTTCGAGTAATGCCATCGCTTGATACTTAAGCATGAACACCACAGATGTGGCCTTTTAGTCCTGCTAGAGACTTGCCTACCGCCATCAATACCTTGCATCACAAAAAATATCACATATCAAGATATAACTGTGTTTGCAGCTTTTTAAGTGAGGAAATGCTTTGCACGGGGCCAATCCTACCCTCTCAACATCGAATGCATTTACCCACAAATTAGAACTAATCTTCATCATTGGATGCGAACTAAGTCACAGGTTTTATATCAGAGTGACCTTCTCCTTGTGAGATATTTTAATGAAACAAATGTATACATACATACATATATGTACTTCAAAACACACACACACACACGCTAGAGCGGGAAGGAGAGAGAGAGAGAGAGAGAGAGAGAGAGAGAGAGAGAGAGAGAGAGAGAGAGAGAGAGAGGGGGGGGGGGGGGGAGAAAGAGAGAAAGAGAGAGAGAGAGAGAGAGAGAGAAGAGAGAGAGAGAGAGAGAGAGAGAGAGAGAGAGAGAGAGAGAGAGAGAGAGAGAGAGAGAGAGAGAGAGAGAAAGCATTTATATCCTTATAGTATCTGTCGGTTATATAATATTGAGTGGAGGTAGGTTTTATGAACATTTTTGGTTTTAAATCAACTCCATTATGAAAAAGAGAATTGCGGGAATTTGTGCAAATCAGAAATTACAGGAAATTTACAGGAAATAATTTTCTCAGCAGAAGTTTTTTTTTTAAATGGTGTTCATCAAATGTCCATGATGAGTTCGATTAAATTAAATAAAGTTATAAATTGTATGACAGATTATGTAAGACACCCGGATATGTTTTGACAATATCAATCCATGTGGGCTCCATTGATGAAACAAATAAATACCGGTATAGAAGTTTGTTATTCACATCTCATCTTTCTTTACATATATTTCTTTTATTATATTTATATTCCTTTTATTACTTATTGTGGTTGTATAATGTGTAGATGTGTAGTTATCTCTGAGTATCAAATTTTATTTTGATATATATTAACACAATATATATCAAAGACAGTCATGTACTCCTTAATTGTTAATTGAACAAATATTAAAATTTTAATGTAATATTTGTGAAATTCGTTTGATAGCAAAAAGCATAAAATGTAATTACGAATGAACACTTTCGGAATATTTATTAATACTATCGATTACTTTTTACTCGAAAAGATGTGATACGCCTGCAATGACAGTGACT
This sequence comes from Eledone cirrhosa, assembly GCA_964016885.1. Classification (NCBI taxonomy): domain Eukaryota; kingdom Metazoa; phylum Mollusca; class Cephalopoda; order Octopoda; family Eledonidae; genus Eledone; species Eledone cirrhosa. The sequence goes on along the minus strand of OZ024740.1, from coordinate 388,064,076 downwards.
TTGAACTAGCATCTATGATGATAATCATGGTCATAAGGAAAATGTCTTGAAGTATGAGGGTTTAATGGAGAATAGGTTGAGAAGTCGAGAAAAACAAAACTAATATAAGCTTAAACCTATATTTATGTATATTTCACATTAAATGGTGGTGATGTTACTGATGAGGTGAACTGAGCATTGGAAACATTTAAATGTATTACTTCCTTAAGCCATTATATTTTGAGTTCTAATTTCACTCTGGTGACATTGTATCTTTCAATTGGAACCAGACAGGTTCACCAACTAGCTTTAACTCCTAGGAAAGTTAAATATTTTCCCTCAAGCAAGGATTGCTTTTGAGAAGGCTATGCCATTCACATTGTCCCCATGGGCATAGAAAGTTGCCTATACAATGCCTTAACAACGATTTTTGGGGAGCATCGAATTGCTAAATACAACAGGTGGAGACGATTGTAGGTGAATCCAGGTTTCAACGTATGACACTCGTTGCTTCGAGTCAAGACATTTGTATATTTTAACTTCCTTTATGAAAAATAAAAACAAAACAAAAACAAAATAAACAATGACAGAGTCCATTGTTTCCGATATGATTTAGACTCAATGTCAAATATTATTTATGTAATGCTATTTTTTTGCTAACTACTCAAAATACTATTATATGACACTATTTCAAAGTTAAGTTTACCGATCGCTGGGTGGCATTAAGTTAAATAATATTTTACCTTAAAGGTAATTGTAAATCGGCAGAGTGAGGAAATATGGTGTTCAACTCAAAGCCTCTGTTGTGAAATGATAATTTAAGTGTGTTTGATTTGTCTTCTATTTTAGTAGAAATAATTGTTTCTACTTTAGGCACAAGGCCAGCAATCACCCAGTGCATTACTAGTACTTACATGATTATAAAATTCATTACATGGAATCGATGGTTTCTATCTTATTCTGTATATCCAGTATATCCACAATACACTGCATGCTTTGTTTTATAAATATTCTAATGGTTTTTCAACAGTATGACATCAATTGGCCGAGTTGAATGCCACACTTCACTGCGCTGAATATTCCCGTGTAAGCCATAGCAGTTTCAATATTGTTTACATTTGTATTTTCATTTTAAATAAATTCTATTTCTCGACTGGACAGTATTAATGTCAAAATAATGAATAAGTTTCTGACCATTTTATTTATAATTGACCATTCTAGGCTACTAATAACAAATATCGTTTATTCTAAAATAATGTATTTTCATCACTTTCTGTAATTTCGTTTAGTGCTTGACATGCTTTAAACAATTTTATGATAATATAATTTTAGAAATACTGCTGCATATTTTATTTTAATATCAGTAGTTGCATTTATAAATTATTGTACTCATTGTGGGCCTACCATTATTTACTCATCCCTAAAGTAGATACAATAATTACCGAATGCATACCATTTTTTTCACCAACTGAGAGGGGTGGTGCAATATAAAATTAAGTGTCATGCTGAGGGTTAAAATACGCCGCCCAGTCATTGAATTGAATTCACCACATGCCTGAAAATTGTGAGGTGAACACCCTAACCAAAATACCCTGCACCCTCATATATATATGCAAATATATTTCTCTCTCTCTCTCTCTCTATATATATATATATATATATATATATATATATATATATTTTTTTTTTTTTTTTTTTTTTTCCATTTGGTTATTATGGCTCTAGATAAAGTTTATTGAGAAACACAAAATTCTAAACTCACGAATAAATAATAGATTAGAACTCAGCACACAGTACTTAACAAAAAAAGACACACCCACACGCACACAGACTAAACAACATCTCAAACAAAAAAGAAAATTGATTTCGCGAAATACTACATTGGCAATTGACGTCATTTTCGTGAATAGCGAAATAATCATCAAACAATGCTTGAAAACGAATTAGAAAAATTTAAAACAAAATGTAATCCCAAAGAGAGGATATTGGAACATTATCCACTGAAAGTTCATTCAACCCTGAAGAAGGGAATTTTAGGTCCCGAAATATTGGACAGAAAAAAGAACAACAGTAAAAAACAAAACAAAGATTAGCAAGTACCTTACTTTTCGTCCACTTTGCATTGTTAAACTTCTATCTCGTTCAACGTTATATATATGTATGGGTGTGCGTGTGTGTGTGAGGGTGTGTGTGTATGTGTGTGTGCGTGCGTGCGTGTGTGTGAAGAGGATATGAATATATATACGTACACACTTCAGTTGTGAATTGCAACGAAGTCGTTTGACAGGAACGTTCACATCGAAAATTCTATGAAACCATATAATCCTTATATGAAAGGAACATTTCCTGAAGCCCGCCATTCCATAATATATTATTTAGCATTAATGCTTATAAAAATCAGGTAAGTCAAACAAGCACGAAGTTTGGTGGTAAATTTATGAGATAAATTACCTTTGAATATTATGTCCTTTATACTCTTCAACATAAATAATTCATACAAATAAGCTAATTACGCTTGTTATTTTAAATAGTTTTGTTTTTATGGAAGATAAGTATGTTCAGAAACATTTTAGTTATTTGAAGAAAGCCGCCAATGAGGTTTGGTATTGTTCGAAATGTCAGGGATCTTTGATTGATTTTCGTAATATATTGCTAGTTTTGATTGCTTTTGATGATATAGGTCTCGAACATTTTACCTTTGATTATAAATCTATTAGTGTGGAATTATTGATGGTAATAGGATAACATCTTTGATAGTGTAATTTCTATTATATTTGTAGCACGAATAGCGTGAGGACCTTCAATACTTATACATTTCAACGTTCAAATATTTTCTCACGACATATTACTCTAAGGTATTGTGACTGAAATGAAATGACTATATTATTCATATTGTGTCAATAGTAAATGAATGCCAATATTGTCAATTATATACATCTCAAAGATCAATATAATTAGGAGAAAAAGTTGCAAG
>OZ024740.1:388041123-388053623 GCA_964016885.1 Eledone cirrhosa | reverse complement strand
TGAGAGTGCATGATGAAGAAACAATCTTGTTTAGTGCCGTGTGTAAAGATAGAAGGCAAGGGCGGAAAGGTCAATGTCCTGCCACTAGAAATAGCAGCAGTTAAAACGACCAAAATGTTATCTTGACCAGGGGATATTAATAATAATAAAGTATGTTTTCCTACATTCAAAAAATGCATATATATATATATATATATATATATATATATATATATATAACGAAGGAAATGTGGTAATGAACCAGGTGGACCATAACGCACCAAAGTACTCAATACTTAGGGTAGTAGAGTGGGTAATAGTAACCATTTTAGTCCAGAATTAGCCGTCGAAACGGCTTGAGCTCAGCCGTCGGGGTCCTACTCGTTCCTATATATATATATATATACACTCAAACATACATATACATGCCCATATGTAGGTACATATGAACGCACGTACACACAACGATACGCATACAAACGAACGGCCACTCATACAAATAGATACAAACATGTACTCATAAATATACGCATATACACAGGCACATAAAAACAGCTCTACAAGCAAAAAATGAAGATAGGAAAGAGGTACTTACATAACCATAGTGCCGTGTTTCAGGTTGAGAAGGGGTAGGGGTAGGGTGGGAAGGAGGTAGAGGGGCTATTTTGTCGGGTGGCGTTTAAAAAGAAAAAAAAAGAGGAAGTCGTTTTTAGCCATCGGGCATTAACACTGGCTTAAGGTATTTGAAAGTTGCAAAGTTTTCGTGCATGCAGTTCGGGCAGTGTTCAGAGAGTTTGTTCAGTAGCGGGTCCTTGGCGAATAATATTTCGTAGCTCTCTGAGATACAAAGGTCGCAGCAATTGTGTCCTCCGTTGTATGAGTGCGCTTCTGGAGTATTTAAGCGTGAAGGGGGTGGAGTTCCTTTTGAGGTCCCAAACATAGGAGGCGAGTGTTGTCTGATTTGATTTGTCCGGTCAACTGAAGGAGTGGGTATGGGTATACCACCGGGTCTTAAAGTTATTGGAAGTCATGTCGATGTAAGTCTTTTGTTGTTGCAATCATCGGTGCCTGAGATGACATCGTATTTGTATACGATATAATTTGTCAGGCATTTGTTTTCAAGTGGGCAGGCTTCCTTGTTTAGGCAATTACACAAGGCCTCAGTCGTCCGGGGATTGGGTTCGGAGGTGGTTGGCTTATTTAATTTAGAGCTTTAAAGAATTTCCCTTTTCTTTAAATCCATCAACCATGACCGACCCCCAACCATCTTACAGACACCTGAAATATAGGCATTGTTAGCTTAAGAGAAACTTAAAAATAAGGAGTGGCACCCCAATTTGAACTTATTTATAGAATTCTTTCTGCCTTTGTCACTCTAAATATAAATTATAGCCTTAAAGAATTAGCTTTTAATGAATTCCCTTTTCTTTCAACCAATGACCTCCACCCATCCCACTCCCCACCCTCTCCTACCACATGAAAAGATATAAATACCACAACATTTATTTTGGATAGCCAGATTCCTGATGATTTCTAAAGAATGAGACAGTTCTAGTCCTGTAGAATCTCATCTATATTTAAAATATATATATATATATATATATATATATAAATATATACATATATATATGTACACATATGTATAACAAAGAAAGTGTGGTAAGATACCAAGTGGACAATAACCAACCAGCGTACTCGATACTTAGGGTAGTAGAGTGAGTAATAGGGAAGGAGTCAGGACCCCGACGGCTGTGATCCGGCCGTTTCGACAGCTATATCTGAATAGTTCGGATCTAGCTGTCGAAAGGGCTGGAGCTCAGCCGTCGGGGTTCTAACTCTTTTCCCTATATATATAGTTTAAGTATGTGTATGTAGGTATGGGTTGTACATATAGTGGTGAGGTAAGCAAAATAGCTTTGCGGTATTTAGTTGCGACCAATTGCATTGTAGTGACAATTTCAATTACGTATCTTAAAAATAAAATAATCAACAAAGTCCTATGATCTCAAGTATTATATTCATTTCAGATGATGGACGTGGCAAGCAATCTTTATAGATATGCATCACTTAATGAGCTTACCTGTATATCATACTATATCTGTAAAGGAAGAGAAGTTTCACAGCGACTATTTTTACGGAAACATTTATAACGTTGGCATTTCCATGAGGAAACATCCCTTAATTAGAATGCGTCGATGCGATATCTAACCCATTATAAATAATAGTAAACAACATAATGCACGAAAATATAAAGTAGCTGCCTGTCAAAATTTCGACATACTAATAGAATTTTTCATGTGAAGAGACTGAAATTGCCGACATTTTACAAATTAAATACTTCTTAATAAATCGACAGAAAAATATTTGAATACACCACAAATAAAATGTTAGTCAGAATTAGCAAATCAAATATCAAGTATCTTAAATGTTGAACATCCGTAGATGTCAAGAAATCAATTTATATAATGTAACGTAACATCCACGTGCGGTGACAAATTGGGGGTTTCATCTTTAAAACATCATTACTCACTTGGAATTTGTCGTAGGTTGCGCACATTGATTTTTTAAATGTTATACACATTTGAAAGAAGGAGAAATATATGCACACGCACATACACTCATACATACATAGATATATGCATAAAAACTTACACACGTACATACGTACATAAATACATACGTATGTGATGGCTGCAACTTGATTTCGAGTAATGCCATCGCTTGATACTTAAGCATGAACACCACAGATGTGGCCTTTTAGTCCTGCTAGAGACTTGCCTATCGCCATCAATACCCTGCATCGCAAAAAATATCACATATCAAGATATAACTGTGTTTGCAGCTTTTTAAGTGAGGAAATGCTTTGCACGGGGCCAATCCTACCCTCTCAACATCGAATGCATTTACCCACAAATTAGAACTAATCTTCATCATTGGATGCGAACTAAGTCACAGGTTTTATATCAGAGTGACCTTCTCCTTGTGAGATGTTTTAATGAAACAAATGAATACATACATATATGTACTTCAAAACACACACACACACACACACACACACACACACACACACACACACAAGTGAGGAAAGAATGTGCACTGAACCAATCCCACTCTCTGAGCGACAGTAGCTATAACCCGAAAAGAAGAAAAGATCAACATCATCGGTAACTACTGAGCCGCAGGTTTTATGTCGGAATAATCCCTGTTTCCTGAGTTGCCTTCTCCTAGAAGAATGCCCTGACAAAGGCTAGGGGTCCTTCACTCCACTGGTTTAACTGCGCGGTACATGTGTATATACATATTTACACACTTTCGGATGGCCGTTGACTCTTATGATTTCTTCCGCCCTTTGGCGGGTTTTGTTTTTTGTCCTGCAGGGTGTCCAAAATCACCCTCCTCACCAAATAAACTTCGTGGGGTTGCCGGTTTAGTTACCGACGACCCGACCATGCGAAGGTTGTACTGGGTTGCATGTTACCAGTAGCACTCAAGAGTGACCCGACATACATACATACATGGTGGCTGCCAACTCGTTTTCGCGTACGGCCACTACTTTATATCCATGTAGGAGAACTCCTACCGATACGCTGAACGAGTGTGACTTTTTCGTCCAGCCAGCGACTTGAAAACTCTGGTATAAACACTACACCTGTGACAATTATTGACACATAGTGCTGGGCCCTTGGTACCATGTGACGACAAGTGCAGAGAGATCTCCAGATATAAAGCAATGCCTGTGCCGTGAAGCTTTTATAGTGAGCAAAGGCACTGCACAAAGTCCCACTCTCTTAACCAAGATGATATTTACCAAAAAGAAGAACAGGTCAACATCATTGGATACCATCAGAGTTGCAGGTGTTATATCAGAGTTTTCCTTCTCCTAGAATTCTGCCTTGACAGAGGCTAAGGGGTCATCTCTCCCGGTGATTTTGGATGGCCATTGATTCTTAAGAGCTCCTTCGCCCTTTTACAGGTTTTGTTTTTAGTCCTGCAGGATGTCCAAAGTCACACTCCTCACCAAGAAACCTTGGCGTGGTTGCCAGTTTAGTCGCCAACGACCCGACCATGAGATAGGTTGTACTGGGATACATGTTACCAGTAGCACCAACTGGTGACCTGACATACATACATACATACATACATACATACATACATACATACATACATACATACATACAAGTGCAGACTCTGCAGAACTAACATCGATGATATCACCCATGTCATCAGCGACTGTCCAAAGATGTCATCGCGGTACTATCTACCTATGAGGCATGATGTAGTGGCCAAAACACTGTACAATGCAGTTCGTAAAAAAGATAGCCCCGATAATAAACACATTAAAAGCTACAACAATGTGGAAGACATCCATGTACATAATATGAAAGAGTACTGGTGGAATGTTCCAGTAAAAACCCCAATAAGATGCAGGCATAACAGACCAGATATTATTATATGGGACAGGGAGAAGAAAACATGAACAGTAGTGGAAATTAGCTGCCCAGCAGATGCCAATATAATATCAAAGATTAGTGAAAAGGAGAATATTTATGCAGATGAGAAATCTGCAGATACTCCACCCTGATTACACCTTCAGATTTATGCCTGGGATTATTGGGGCACTGGGATATGTTAGTAGCTGCCTCAATACAAATATTGAGAAGCTAGGCTTCACAGGAACAGAAAGAACACAACTAGTTAGGAAATTACAAGTACAATCCATTAATGGAACAGTAAAAATATGTAAAACATTCCAAAAATGTTGCATCTAATAACTTCATATACACATGTACAGATACAAAGCATATACACATGCACACATACAACTCAAAACATACACATCCACACATCAATAACATCCATATCTACACATGCATGCATACATACATATCTACCTAGTTGATGTTGTGTAGATTCCAATGAGAAAGTCTTGTGTCTATGTTAGAAACCGACTCTCTCTCTATTGGTAAAACTTTGTGAAATTATAAAACCAGAAGAACATACATACATACATACATACATACATACATCTGTATTGAATCTCAACAACACTTTAATCATTCCTGCAAGTCTACACCGTCCAATGTATACGGAGGTGACTTTCAATCCAGCACCAAAAGGCACGACCAAAATCCCATGTGACAGATATGACAGCATTTTGACATAAGATGCATCAGTACGGGTACTTTGGAAGCGTGAATGCTCTCATCGATTCTACAATTCCCGAGATGCCGCTAAATGGTAGTAACGGAATATAATTGCTTAAAATTCACTTCACACGTCCAATATCACAGATACAGAGTCACAAACGCCCATACAAAACATATACCCCCCCCCCCCCCCCCCCACACACACACACATACCTATATATATATATATATTTTTTTTCTTAACTTGTTTTCTTTTTCCATATTTGATAATATTAGGTCTGAATGTGTTAATTTTATTAACTCCTTCATTGAACCAAACTTGGTATAAGTTGGACACTGTGTATGTATCTATACTTGTGTAGAGATATGTATACTTATACACACACACACACACACACACACACACACACACACACACACACACACACACACACACACACATATATATATATATATATACATAGGGAATGTAACGTCCAGTTGCTGTAGATTCACCTGAGTGAAACACCCAAAACACCACATCCCTGCAACTCACACCAACCATCGCTCCCCACCACCACCTCTTAGTTATAATTCTCCCCCCCCCACCTATCACACATACCAAAACATTCCTTATAGCAAAACCACCAATCAAACGAACATTAACTGACCACCATAAATGAATGTGAATCGTTACAGACCTTTCTACCCCTCAACAGGTTCATTCTGTCATTACCACAGCAGAGGTCCAACGAGGGTTTAATTCCAGAGTCGGAGTAGATGGATACACATCGAACTTTGAGCTGATCAATAGCGAAATGAGCGTCACTACTCAATAAACGTAATGAAGACATAACAAATCGTCCTTTTTAAATCAACTAGCCAATCTCTTCGGAAGAACTTTCGGGCCGGGGCCCATGGACAATTTCCAGAAATCCCTGGCCTGGCAGTGCTACCGAGGAGCTTTGCCAGTTCGGGATAAACTCTACAGGCGTGGAAGTGCCGTCAGCCAGGCATGTCCGAGATGCGCGCAAGGCGACGAAACCGTCCTGCATGCACTTGTCCAGTGTCCAAGCTTTGCTGACTTGTGAGCTAATGTCGAACACCTGCTGTCGCGTGTAGAGCGGACCCGGCTATCAGCTGAGTCCATGGTGAGGATTGCCCCGCCCTCTTCCTTTAGCCGGGAAGGGCAGGCAGTGTTTATCTATCTGGTGGCCATGGCGAAAGAGATAATATGGTGGACGCGTCTGAAAGAGCTGAAGACGAGCACTTACCTATTCGGTGATGCCCTGATTAACTTTTTCAAATTTCATTTGAAAAGGAAAATCAGGGTAGAGAAGGAAGTGCTCTCTTCCCAGCATTTTGTTGAAAGATGGGTGAGAGAAGCAAGTATGGCCGGAGTGAATGGGCCTACTCTGAGTATATGCCTGTAAATTGAAGGTGGAAAACTGGGAGAGGGCACTTGCCCTGGTGGTCAGGGTCACCGTGGTTTTTTAATAGGCTTTCTCCACGAATGTCCCTCGGAAGTCTCCCTCCTATTGGGGAATTTTTAATTGTTTCTTTTTTTGTTACATCCTCTGTTTTTGTTTTTTTTTTACACGCAGAAATGCCCATTTGTACCGTCCTGTATTGTCTTGTACTGTACTTAACGTCTACTTTGTGTAAACCCTTGTGGTTAATAAAGAAAACATTATTAGTATTAGTATTATTATTATTTTTTTTTTTTTTTCTTTATCGACCCCGTAAGGATGAAAGGTTAACTTTGCCTTTCATCCTTACGGGGTCGATAAAATAAAGTACCAGTAACAGGGTCGGTTTAATCGACTTTCCCTTCCCAAAAAAATTGGTGGCCTTGTGCCTAAATCAGAAACCATTATTATTATTATTGTTTTTGTTGTTGTTGTTGTTGTTATATATATATGTATATATATATATATATATATGGAGGAGGTTATAGTTCACTTGAAGCATTGTGTAATGAGGTATAAACGTTTGAATATGTATAATAAAGCCAAAACAATGCAGGTATGGACATAGAAAAAAGAATGCAATTGCAAAAGATATTGTTGACAATTCATCTTTTACCTTAGATTTATTTAAACGTCCTTAATTTTCGAGATAATATCTCTTCTTCAGAGGGAAATAAAGGTCTCAAACCAGCGTTCTAAATATCTTGCCAAGCCATGCTGACAGGAAATAGTATAGAGTATCTGTTCTATCTCTAATGTCAAAGAGTTAAAATTAGGTGGATAAAGAGTAGTCTCCCTTTAAAAGGGGTTTGTTTAGGTTTTTTTTTTATATACATGCCTGTTTAAGTGTGTGGGAGAATGCATGAAGGTGTAAGTATGTGAGTGTGTGTGTGTGAGTGTGAGAAGATAAGTCTATTCGTAAATGTGGGGGATAGGTGTTATCTGGTGTTAGAACTGGTTTTGTGTGTGTATGTGTGAGAGAGAATAAGTGGAGGTGTAAGCGTGTGTGTGTGCGTGCGTGTGTGTGTATGGGGTGTGTAAATATGGGGCTAGAAGCCCTATCAGGTTATAAATTGGGTGTTGAGTTCTAGTCTATTATTGATAGGTGGTTGTGTTTTATCTATAATTAGTGCTTCCTTAATTCTAAGATTGCCGAGGTTTCTTTCCTTAGTTTCTATCCTAACTGTTATGGTTTTGTCGGTGTTTTTGCATTTAACTAGGTGTTTCTTAAATGAGGAAGCGTTAGTATTGAGGTGTTCTTTTATTCTTATGTGGAGTGGTCTGGTGGTGCTACCTACGTAGACGTTGTTGCATTTGTCACACTCTAGTCTGTATACGACGTAAGCCTGGTGGCATAGGTCTGTGTCGTTGATGGGGCAGTTGGCTAGTCTGCAGCAGTTGTCATGTCTGGTGGAGTGTCTTTTGGCTAGCTGTCCGCGCAGAGAAGGACCTGAGTGGGCCAGTTGGATATCTAGTCCTTCTCGTCTGATGGCTCTGCGGATGGCTGTTGTTGTTTCTTCACTGAAGTGTGGGAGCTTCAGGAAGCAAGTGTTAGTGCCTCGGGTGTGGTGTCCTCTGTTCTTTCTGGCACAGTTTGTGGTGGATGTCGTGTATCCGTTCAGTTTGAGTACTTCCAGGAAATGTGTGGTGTGTGTATCTCGGTCTCTAGCGTCGGTGCATTTGTTCCGGATACGTGCCAGTTCGTTCCTTATGTATCCGAACTTGGCACCGAGTGGGAGGGCCGATCTGAAATGTACGAACAGGTCCCTGCTGGCGGCTTTTTTATAGAAGCAGGTGTGGATGTTGCCTTCCTCTGTTACCCTGTGTTGGAAGTCCAGTAGGGATAGGGATCCGCGGTCATCGGGGTCTTCCATGCTGAACTTTATACTGGCGTCCATGCTGGAGAATGTTGTGTATATTTTATCTGCCTCCTCACGGGATGATGTGAGGATGAGTATGTCATCTACATATCGGGTGAAGAAGGCATGGGAATGGCAGGTGTTGAGGGCTCGGCATTCTAGCTGGTTCATGTAGGTGATGGCCAGCAGGCCTGATAGGCTGGATACCATGGGTAATCCTGTTGTCTGTCTGTATGTGTGGTGGTGGAAGGTGAAGTACGTGTTGTCTACTGTGAAGGACAAAAGCTGGTGTATGTCCGTCGGGTGGAGACCGTAGCAATGGATGTCCTCTGCGACCTCGCAGTCCGTCAATAAATCGACAGCTGGATGAGCGGGGACTGTAGTGTAGAGGGAGACAACGTCTAGGCTAAAAGCGTATTTATTTAGTTTAAGTTGTTCTGGCAGGAGTTGGTGTAGTCTACGTATAACTTCGTCGGAGCTACTGACATGCCCGGGAAAGGTGGAGAGTAGAGGCTTGAGGACCTGGGAGAGGAGCAGGAAATTTTGTATAGGGGTCTTTTATGCATTTTGTCGTTGTTATATATATATATATATATATATATATAACAACAACAAAAACAATAATAATAATAATTGTTTCTCTTTAGGCACAGAGCCAGCAATTACCCAGTGCATTACTGGTACTTTATTTTATCGACCCCGTAAGGATGAAAGGCAAAGTCAACCTCGGCGGGATTTGAACTCAGATCGTAAAGGGACGTAACTATGCTGGAAAGCATGGCGTCCGACCCTCTACCGATACTGCCAATCCACCGCCCTATATAACAATAATAATAATAATGATTTCTGATTTAGGCACAAGCCCAGCAGTATATATATATATATATATATTTATTAAAATAACAGATTAAAGTTTAAGCAAAGAATCGCTGCTTTCACCCTCAACGGGATCTTCTGAAACTAACAAAGTCAATCTGTAAACGCAGAGCTGGATATTTCAAAAAACGTTGCAACCGGAGGAAGACAGGAAGACGATACTTTGGTTCGTGGAAACGTTCGCTGGCTAAGAACGGGAAAAAACGAATATAATACGTCATTAATAGGAGCGGAGAAAAACAATTACGCGCAAAGACAGAACCACGTTTATGGTATAATAGAGGTCGTAGACTAATGTTCTCTTAGGTGGTGCATAGAGACGTTCTCTGGCGATGAACGAAAAAAACGAAGATAATACGTCATATGTAGAGCGTGGAGAACAATAGCACGCAAAGACAAAACCACGTAAATGGTATAGCAGAAGTCGTAGACTAAATTATAACTAGGAGACCGAATGAATCTCCGCTTCAGAGTTAAGAACAAAGTAAAAAAATACAATACAGAAGTAATAGAAATAAATAAATACATACACGCATACAGAAACGTACATACACAAGCATACGCAAAAACTTACCATAGGTAAACAAAACCACGCACATATAAATATGTGTGTGTGTGTAAGCGTGTATACAAATAAATAAATAATTATATAAACGTATATAAATAAATAAATACGTATATAACAAGCGCACACACATACCTACATGTAAATACACGAATGTTCGGAGACGTAAGTCAACCAAAACATGAAGTACACATATACACACGCCCTACATACGTACGAACCTGCATACTCACACAGACGCAAAACTCCCGTATACACATAGCCGAACCATATGTACCAGAATATATAAAAAGATTATACGCTATAACAATCAAATATACGTACGAGAAGGTATACGTACCTTCACAAAACATACGGATAATATATACTTACCTATGCAAATAAGTAAAGGTATAAACAAAACATATACTTAGCTCCCACATCGAGACGTAAAATATCCACGTATAGATCGTACTCTCCGTTAGGGTATAACGTGGGGCTGTAATACAGGAAAGTTTTATGCAATTTGTTTACAAGCCGAAATTACCTCAGATTTTTTGTTTAAGATGTGGTCTGTGGCGTAGAGTATTTCCAGGGCCTCAGCGGTGCAGAGGTCACATGGTCTTTTATTTCCGTTATACGATCTAGCCCTAGCTAGGATCTCCCAGTGTAACTTATATTGGGTGTGGTTGTCTTTTAGACTCCAGATATAAGCTGAAAGTGACGTCATATTCCTTCTTAGAGGGTAACGAAAAGAATGGGTATGCATGTAAAGACGCTGCTTGAATCTATTGTCGGTTAACCCTATGTAGGCCCTACGGGACATGGGTGTTACAACCTTACATTTGTAGACAATGTTACTAGAGAGGCATTTCCCGGATAGGGGGCAATCAACCTGATTCCTACAATTACAATTAGTACTAACTACAGGGTTGCACGTGTTCCTACGGCTAGGTAGTTTAGCTAAATTTGAAGCTGTGATGTTATGTGCAAGGTTAGGTGTCGTAGAGTAAGAAAGTTTAATAGTAACATTTTTAATAGAAATACTATGTTTATGTGTAGGGGGGAAATGCTTCGTAATAAGGGAAAGAAAAATCTTAGCTAATGGTGTGGCCACCTCCATATTATATGGTGGGTTATACCAACAAATGCGACGGGATCTATTTCTTCTAGGTCTATTTTCGTACTCTGTATATGCTACCTTATCGACAAATCCACTTCGAGCAAGAGCTTCATTGTAATAAGTGGAATGGTCGTTGAAAATACGCTCGTTGGTGGAAAGACGGGAAAGCCTCAACGAAACGTTTCTTACCAGGTTCTTGGTTATGCTGGCAGGATGGTTAGAATGCTTACTTATGTAATTAAGCGTATCATTCGGCTTTCTATACGGGTAATACAACCCATTCAATAAGTTGAGGGTAACGTCGAGGTAATTAACGACGTAGAGATTGGCCTCAACCTGTATAGAGAGGTTGAAGCCTTTAAAGAAGGCTGTGAGTTCTTTTCTGAACCTGTCGCAAGCACGAAGTCCGCACTTAGTCATGGTCAAAAGACCATCGTCACGGTACAAACCACCGCCCGCGTTGGGGAATTCGTCCTTGATAGAGAAAGAAGGAAAAGGCCGATAAGATCAGTAATCTCCGCAGAATCACTGGCGCCCATACTCACGTCGAATGGGGTACTATTGGATTTTTTAATCCAAATAGAGTCGTCGAAATTAATCACCGACTTACGGGCATTGAGGATGACATCAACTTCGAAATCCTTAACCACTGTGAGTGTTTTAGCGAAATTGATAGCTCTAAGGAGAAGTGGTAAAGTGATGGAGGAGTAGTAATTGTTGATGTCGAATTGGATAAAACGGCAATGTTCCTTGTTACATATGCCGTTGAACCAATCAATCACCGCGAAGGAATTGTTCCACAGTGCAAGAGGGGCCAAACTTCTAATTTCAGGTATAATTCTATCAAGAATCGTCTTACTAAGTCTACCTAAATCGGACTTCGTAGGGTTAATAAGCCGAATAGAGGGGTTGTTCGGAAAATTGGATTTGTGATCCTTTAGGGTAAAGTGGGGAGAAATAGGGTCCAGAGGTTCGGTCCGGTCCAGGATGTTGAGATCAGATGTGATTTTAAACCCAGCATCGTTGATTTCATTGATGACGCACCGATTAGTTTTACGGTAATCCTTAGTTACAGCATTATGTAGTAGTTGATGGTAAGTACTGCGCACCACTTGATATGGGTTGCCAGTTTTGTCGGAATGGACGTGCACGGCATTAGAATCCTTAATAGAACGAATTCTATTCTTCAGGTCAAGCAGGAAGGAATTGCTCCTATTCCGAAATTTGATACTCCGAATGAGTTCCAAGACATCATTTTCGAAGGGTAGCAATGCTGGGTTACACGGGGAGTTATTATAGGTTTTAAATCCAAATTTATCCTGTTTGTTGTCTGCTTTTCGCGGATTATCGAAGTAAAAGGCCCGCCAACGCAACCTTTTAATGAACGCGTCTGTTTTCTGTATCAGGAGTTTTAGGTATGTTTTCCTGCTTGGTACGGGTATGTTCTTTGTAGAAATATTCTGATGTTGTTTCTGCATGATGAATATAAGTCAGTAGAGTGCTCAACCGAGGGAGCCAAATAGT
>OZ024740.1:388028623-388031123 GCA_964016885.1 Eledone cirrhosa | reverse complement strand
GGTTAGATGCCCAGCAGATGCCGATTAAACATTAAAGATTAGTGAAAAGGAAAGTACCTATGCAGAACTAATGAGAAATTTACAGATACTCCACACTGACGAGAGCTTCAGATTTATACCTGTGATTATTGAGGCACTGGGATATGTTAGTAACAGTCTCAGTAGAAATATTGAGAAGCTAGGCTTCACAGAAACAGAGAGAACACGACTAGTTAGGAAATTACAAGTACAATCCAGTAAAGATATGTAAAACATTCCAAAAATTCTACATCGAATAACTGCATGTACACATGTACAGATTAAAAGTATATGCATATGTACACATACAACTCAAAACATACACATCCACACATACAATAACATCCATGTATCTACCTAGTTAATGTTGTGTAAATTCCAATGAAAGAGTATTGTGTCAATGTTAGAAACCGCCTCTCTCTATTGGTAAAAATTAAAAAACCAGAAGAACATACATACATTATCGAGTACGGCCATTGCACGATATACCATTATTAATAATTATTAATTAATTCTATCGTGCAATGCCTGTGTGAAGATATTTTTTAAAGTGAGGAAAGAATGTGCACTGAGCCAATCCCACTCCCTGAGCGACAGTAGCTATACCCCGAAAAGAAGAAAAGATCAACATCATCGGTAACTACTGAGCCGCAGGTTTTATGTCGGAGTTACCCCAGTTTCCTGAGTTGCTTTCTCCTAGAAGAATGCCCTGACAAAGGCTAGGGGTCCTTCACTCCCAGTGCTTTAACCGCGCGATCGTGTGTCCAGCCCGACTATTTCTATGTGCCCGCGCATATACATACATATGTACATGTATATATACATATTTACACACTTTTGGATGGCCGTTGACTCTTATGTGTTCTTCCGCCCTACATACATACGTACATACATACGTACATATATACATACATACATCGTCCCCAAGAACGCACTTGGTAAAAAACTACCGACCCATTGCATGTCAGAACCTGATGTATAAGATGTATACAGCCTGCCTGAACCTATTCCTCCAAGATCACTGTGAAAATAATAACATCATCACAGATGAACAAGCAGCTGGAAAGAAAGGGGTTTGGGGATGTGCTGAACAACTCCTAATCAACAAAACTGCGATGTCGGAGGTGCGACAACTTAGGAGAAATATGGCTACAGTCTGGCTAGACTACAGGAAAGCTTTCGATCCTGTTCCCCACTCTTGGATGATAGAGGCCCTCCAACTTGCTAAAGTCCCAGACATTATTGTCAGAGCCATAGAGAGGCTGTCTTCTTCTTGGGCTACTATCCTAAGGTTAAAGACAGAGAGGGAGGATTCTATTTTCACTGATAAAATAAAATATTGCAGGGTTATATTTCAGGGGGACAGTCTCTCTGTGATATTATTCATCTTATCATTAAACCCCTTGTCCTTTCTGCTCAAGAAATGTGAAGGATACATCATTGGATCACAGGAGGACAGAAATACGAACCTAACCCATAATTTCTTTGTGGATGCTCTGAAACTCTATGCCAAGAACATGGATGGGATGAAGAAAAATCTTGACCTGCTTACAACATTCTCAAAGGAGTTTGGCCAAGATAAATGCTCATACATGACTGTAAAGCGGGGAAAAACAACAACTCAATCTAGCAACATTGTCATCAATGGCCTAACTGTTTCACCGATATCTGATGAGGACTGCTACAGATACCTGGGGATATGTGAGAACATATCCTATAATGGTATCTGTAATAAGGAACGCGTAACCAGGGAATACTACACCCGATTAAGAAAGATAAGGTCATCGGAACTCTCTGCGCAAAACAAAACAGTGGCTCACAATGTGTTTTCTATGCCTGTCCTAACACCAACCTTTGGAATACTCAATTAGACGATAGACGAAATCCGAGCAGTTAATGTTGGAACTCGAAAAATACTAAACAACACCAGAAACTTCCACATCAACAGTGACATAGACCCCCTTTACTTGAAACGTAATCAGGGAGGCAGAGGCCTAACATCAGTCCAGACAACATTTGAATGTCGCATCATATCTCTCCGACAACATCTACGAACCTCGAAGTGTAGGAGCCCGTCGCTCGAGCAAGTATATCTGCATGAAACAGATAAGATCAAGAGAGTTGGGAAGGAACTCCTCGTGAGATATTCCCTGTGTGATAATCAAAAACTCACACCCAGGGAAGTCGCTCAGCAGTATCGCAGTGAATCCATGGATGAAAAACTGCATGCTTATCAGCAAAAAATCATGCATGGATATGTTGCCAGGAAGCTCCAGAATGAGAGTAATATAGATAAGGAAAGTAGTCTATCTTGGACCAACAACGGCTATATTGGCTCCCACTTTGAAGGATACGCTTTTGCAATCCAAGAACAGGAAATTAACACGAAATACCTGATTCACAAACGAGATAGGGATGTAGGCAAAACACATAGATGTGATAACAAGTGCAGACTCTGCAGAACTAACATCGAAGATATCAT
>OZ024740.1:388013623-388023623 GCA_964016885.1 Eledone cirrhosa | reverse complement strand
CTCTCTCTCAGTCTCTCCCTCTCTCTTGTTTCCTCTTCTCCATCGCTCTGTCAAGCTCCATCACACTCTCTTTTTCACACATATACAATCAAACATATATGTATATATGTATGTATGTTCTTCTGGTTTTATAATTTCATAATTTTTTGCCAATAGAGTGAGAGTCGGTTAGGATTCATAGACAGGAACCCGGCTACTGGAAGCTAAACGCGTCATTAACAGCGCGCAAGGCCTACAGAGACCGGATTAGCGAACTAGTTAAGCGGGCGTTGACGGGGGCCATCGTCAACAACAAGTGGTGGTTTGCTCTGAAAAGAGCGATTAGAATAGAGTCCATTAGGTTTAGCAGGGCTTTAGCAATATAAAAAAATAGAGCAGAGGGAGAACTAGTTAGAAAATTAGACGAGGCGCTTAGCAAAGGCATCGCACCGACGTACTTGCGGCGAAATTGGCGCTTGACCAATTCTTCAATGCAAAGCACGAAGGCTGCGTTGTCAGAGCTAGGGTGCGTTCTCTCAGACACGAGGGGACGAAAGCCATTCAATGGGCCCGGGTGGCGGAGGCGCGTCGCGGCAACAAAGCCACGATCCGGTCTTTGGTGGACCACGACGGGCGCATGCTACTCGATCCCGGGCAAATGTGTGAAGCTTTTCAGCGACACTTCGCACAGCTGTTCGCGGGCAGCGGCGGGCCAGATAGAGGGATGGACTTTAGTGTCTACCTCGGCGGACTGCCGCAGCTCTCGGCCACTGAGGCGGAGTGTTGCGAAAAGCCGATAACAGCCGCTGAAGTATGGGAGGCAATGACTGGCTGCACAAGGAGTAAATCGCCTGGTTTGGATGGTCTGCCCTATGAAATTTACCTACAGATGCCAGACTTGTTCGGAGGCCTCTTGGCGGACGTCTACTGCAACTGGCAACAAAACGGGAGAATTCCAAGATCTGTGAGCCGAGGAGCTGTGGCGCTGCTGAGAAAGGATCCGAATAAGGGGCATAACATAGATAATTTCAGGCCCGTAACTCTGCTAAACACAGAGTTCAAGATTTTGGCCAAGGTGCTAGCAAAGAGGTTGGCGCTTGTCGTTGGTGGTCTGGTGGGAGAGGCGCAGACATGCGCCATTCCCGACAGATCCATCCACGACAACCTCCACCTCATGCGATACATCGTAGAGAGGGTAGTTAGGGAACCTCGCACGGGTAGGTACTTGATCAGTTTAGATCAGTCGAAAGCTTTCGATAGGGTCGACCATCGTTACCTGGCGGCAGTCCTGAGGGCGGCTGGCTTTGGGCCCGTCTTCAGAGGCTGGATCGCTGCCATGCACAGCGACATCTGCTCTGTGGTGAGAGTGAACGGTCACCTTTCGGAACTGTTCAACATCATGCGCTCGGTCCACCAAGGATGTCCCCTCACGTCCCTCTTGTACGTATTGACTCTCGAGCCATTACGGCAAAAACTGGAGACATTGAGGGGGGTCTCGCGCGAACTAGGATGCGGAAGATCCGTGTCAGCATATGCGGACAATGTCACCGTAGTGGTGTCGAACGCCAAACACATCGAGGCGATCGGCACTACACTAAGAGAATACGAAGCGGTGACAGGAGCAATGATCAACCAGGAAAAGTCAGTGTGCCTGCAGCTCGGCACCTGGAGAGGCAGGTCCATGCCGTCCAACAGCGTCGTCGGGCGCTGGACGGACGGACCGGTTAAATTACTAGTGATCTGGTTCGGTCCGGACCTCCAGACGGACAAAAATTGGGACGAGGTGACGAAAAGGGTGGCTTCTCTCACCCAGAAATGGGCGGAGGAAGCTATCCCTGAAAAGTCGAGCGGAGGGGGCTAACGCGTACATCGCGTCCGTCATCTACTACCGCCTGACCGTCGTACCTTGTCCTAAGCCCCGCCTGACTGCGCTGGAGAGTTTGCTCTTTCGCTTTTTGTGGCAGGGACGCGCTCCGATGGTCAGGCGCTCCATCTGCTGTCAACACCCGCTACGTGGAGGGCTGGGCATGCTGTTGCTGATGATGCGCAGACACGCGCTCGGGCTACGACATCTCCACCTCTTCCTCGACGGTGATCAGGTGTGGTCGCCGTTTGCTAGACACATCTTTCCCAGCTCGTCTCCTTGACGGAGCTGCAGTCCTGGGTCAAGCGAAGACCGAGAGGGAGCGCTTGGAGACTGGAATGTCTTCAGGCGCTCACAGCCCTCGACTAATCGGGCAATCTGATCGGTGGAAACTCAACCTTGGCGTTCTATAGAGGATTAGTGGAAGGGAAGAGCGACGACGTACTTGGAGAAACTCTAGGCGTCGACGAAAATCAACTAGCCAATCTCTTCGGAAGGACTTTCGGGTCGGGGCCTATGGACAACTTCCAGAAATCCCTGGCCTGGTAGTGCTACCGAGGAGATTTGCCAGTTCGGGATAAACTCTAGAGGCATGGAGGTGACGTCAGCCGGGCATGTCCGAGATGCGCGCAGGGTGAGGAAACCGTCCTGCGCGTACTCGTCCAGTGTCCGAGCATTGCTGACTTGTGGGCTTATGTCGAACACCTGCTGTCACGTGTAGGACGGATCCAGCTATCAGCTGAGTCCATCGTGAGGATTGCCCCGCCCTCTTCCTTTAGCCGGGAAGGGCAGGCAGTTTTTATCTGTCTGGTGGCCATGGCGAAAGAGATAGTATGGTGGACACGTTTGAAAGGGCTGAAGACGAGCACTTACCTCTTCGGTGATGCCCTGATTAACTTTTTCAAATTTCATTTGAAAAGGAAAATCAGGGTAGAGAGGGAAGTGCTCTCTTCCCAGCATTTTGTTGAAAGATGGATGAGAGAAGCAAGTATGGCCCGAGTGAATGGGCCTACTCTGAGTATGTGTCTATAAATTAAAGGTGGAAAACTGGGAGAGGGCACTTGCTCTGGTGGTCAAGGTCACTGTGGCCTTTTAATGGGCTTTCTCCATAAACGTCCCTCGGAAGTCTCCCCCCTATTGGTGAATTTTTCATTGTTATTTTTTATTACATTCTCTGGGTTTTTTTTACAGGCAGACATTCCCATTTGTACCGTCCTGTATTGTCCTGTACTGTCCTTAATGTCTACTTCATGTAAACCCTTGTGGTTAATAAAGAAAGCATTATATATTATTTTTTTCAAATCCCGCCTAGATTAACTTTGCCGTTCATCCTTACGGGGTCGATAAAATAAAGTACCAGTAATGCACTGGGATAATTGCTGGCCTTGTGCCAAAAGTAGAAACAATTATTATTATTATTTTTTTTTTTTTTTGCAGTATCGGTAGAGAGTCGGACGCCATGCCTTCCAGCATAGTTACGTCCCTTTACAGTCCGAGTTCAAATCCCGTCGAGGTTAACTTTGCCTTTTATCTTTACGGGGTCGATAGAATAAAGTACCTGTAATGTACTGGGCAACTGCTGGCCTTGTGCCAAAAGTAGAAATAATAATAATTATTATTATTATAATTATTGTTCTTTGAGTCTCAGTCAGTTATTGATGTTAATTAACTGGAAAGTTTGTTGAAATGAATATCAGGCCACTACCTGCAGCCCCAGATATTCAGGACGTATCGGAGGGTTCTTGCTGTTCCCAGCAAAACATGCCTTTTGAAGTGTTCCAAAAAGCGGAGCTGGACTATTCTTCTTTAACCATTCTTGGAAACTCTTTGTGATAGTACCTAGTGAGTCTATGACAATCGGGAGACTTGATTTCATGGCAATTCCAAATCCTTTTTAACTCCCACTTTAAATCCTGGTATCGGTTAATTTTCTCCCTCTCCTTTTCTTGCACTCTCGTGTCAAATGGGCAAGCTACATCTACAATCAGGCACGATCTTTTTTCCTTGTCCAAAACCACCAGGTCAGGCCTATTGTGTTCTAATTTCTTGTCCGTCTGTATCCTAAAATCCCATAGTACCTTCACCTGATCGTTTTCTTTCACCAATTCTGGCTTATGCTCATACCACTTCTCAGAATGTGGTAAATTGTTTACTTTGCATAGATGCCAGTGGATCACCCTGTCTATCACATCATGCCTCCAGCCTTTATAGTGAGTCTGGGCTAGGTCTTTATACTCGGATACAATGTGAGCCACAGTCTCCTCTCTCTCTTCACATATCCTACACAGTGGGCTAGCCTCCTCCTTGTCAATATGGTGTTTCACCCACTTCGTTCTGAGGGCTTGCTCTTGCGCACCCATTAGCATTCCTTCTGTAGCTTGTTTAAGGTCTGCTCTTTTTAAACAGTTCCATGTCTGTGGATCTCTGAATTCAGTTTCCTCAAAAAAGGTACTATGAAGGGATTTTTCATGAAGGTTGCTCTTCCTCCTTGTTGTTATTTCCTCCTTGGACATCCCCTGATCAACATTATTATTATTATATGGAGCGCCTCCTCTTCCGCTTTTTGTGGAAGGGACGCGCTCCCATGGTCAGACGATCCATCTGCTGTCAACACCCGTTGCGTGAAGGACCGGGCATGTCATGGCTGATGATGCGCAAACATGCGCTGAGGCTGCGACATCTCTGGTGCTTCCTTGACGGTGAACAGGTCTGGTCGCCGTTCGCCAGGCACGTTTTCCCATAGCTCGTCTCCTTGACGGAGCTGCAGTCCTGGGTCAGGAAAAAACCGAGGGATAGCGCTTGGAAACTGGAATGTCTCCGGGCGCTCACTACCCTCTGCCAGCTGGGCACCAGTATCGGTGGAACATCCACCTCGGCGTTCTATAGAGGACTAGTGGAGGGGAAGAGCGATGACGTTCTCGGAGAGATCCTGGGCTTCGAAGAAGATCAGCTGTTTGCTCTCTTCCGGAGAACTTTCAGACCAGGGCCTATGGATAACTACCAAAAATCCCTGGCCTGGCAGTGCTAACGGGGAGCGTTGCCGGTTCGAGATAAGCTCTACAGGCACGGAAGTGCCGTCAGCCGAGCCTGTCCGAGATGCGCGCAGAGCGACGAAACCGTCGTGCACGCACTCGTTCAGTGCCCGAGCATTGCTGACTTGTGGAACTATGTCGAACAGTTGCTGTCGCGTGTAGGACTGATTCGGCTTTCGACTGAGTCCATTGTGCAGATGTTCTCGCCGTCTTCCTTCGAGGAGGAAGGGCAGGCGGTTTTCATCTGCCTGGTGGCCATGGCGAAAGAGATTGTGTGGTGGATAAGGTTGAAAGGGTTAAAGACAGATACTTTCCTCTTCGGCGAATCCCTAATTAACTTTTTCAAGTTTCACTTGAAGAGGAAAATCAGGGTGGAGAGGCAAGTGCTGCCTTCTAGCAAGTTTGTTGAAAGGTGGGTGAATGTAGCGAGAATGGTACGAGTGAACGGGACCGCTCTGAATATACGCCTGTAGTTTGAGAAATGGAAAAATTGAGAGAGGGCGCTTGCCCTGGTGGTCAGGGTGGCCGTGGTCTTTTGTGTGGTTTTCGCCACGAGTAACCCTCGGAGGTTTCCTCCTTATTGGGAATTTTTCATTGTTTCAATTTTCATTTTTTTTTTTGTTTATATATATATATGTTTCTGTCTTTTTTTTTCTTTTCTTATATAAATAATGGTTTCTTATATAGGCACAAGGCCAGCAATTACCCAGTGCATTACTGGTACTTTATTTTATCGACCCCGTAAGGATGAAAGGCAAAGTTAACCTCGGCATGATTTGAACTCAGAATGGCAAGGGCCGTAACTCTATACGTCAAAGCATGGTGTCCGACCCTCTACCGATACTGCCAATCCACTGCCCTCTTTTCTTATATAAATAATAAAAAATCTTTACACGCACAAAACCCACATCGTACTGTCCTGTACCGTCCTGTGCCGTCTGTAATGTTTTTCTTGTGGCCAATAAAGAAATCATTATTATTATTATTATTGAATGCTATGGTTGACGGAGGCTCGGCTATGTAAGGTACTGTAAATTTTGAACGCTTTAACAATTGTAAATTGTTTAAAACTTAGACCAACTTGTAGACAAAAACACCCTCCTCCTCGTGAGAGGAGTCTTTCTGCCCGTTATTTGGCCCTTCGGGGTTAAATAACTGCTTATTGGGGTTTTGTACCCAATATTTATTTTAAACAAAAAAGTCAACATGGCTACGAAAAAGAATTTGCATAGGTCACTCCCACTCATTCCGTCTTCTTCTTCCTCAATCATCACTACAGCAGAGAGAAGATTGTCTCTCTCCCTCCCTTCTTTAAATGTGTCTCTCTCCCTCCCTTCTCTTTCGCAAGCGACGAAAGAAAAGAAAAGTCTCGTGCAAAGCGTGCAAGGTTTCTCCACGACGACGACGACAGCGACGAAACAGGTGTGCGGGAAATACGAAAACCCAGTTCATTCGTCTGACGTCAGGAATAATAGCAGTAGCAGCCGTAATAACAACAGCAACAGTGACAATGAAAACAACAGTAGCAGCCGCAACAGCATCACCAGCAACATAAACAACAACAGCATTAGCAGCAGCAACACCAACAACAACCACAGCAACAGCGGCGAAGGCAGTAGTCGTAGTACCTGCAGCAACAACAAAAGCTCTGACGACAGCAACAGCAGCAAAGAAAAACCAATCTCATTTGCAGGTATTGCGAAAAACTTGGAAACAATCCTCATAACAAATGAGGAATTAGAGGAAGCGAAGAAGATGGTGACAAAGAATGGACACCAAGCAATCTGCAAGGCAGCGGAAAAATTTTTCGAAACCCAACAGCACTGTACGGTCACGTACCGTACAGTAAGTACAAAATCCCGTAGGGTGGAAAGAGCCACAGAGGCCCAAATACAAAAAGCCTTGGGGTCTGTGTGGCAGCGGAAAACGCACACAACCCGAGGCAAAAAATATGCCACCGTAGACGTACTTTTTGCCACACCCCAGGAGGCAAAGGCCCAATCCGTAGTGACCCTAAGGAGCGAGGAAATGGTGTTGGTGCCCTCCTACTGCGGGCAAAAAATTGTGAGGGTCAAACTGACCCACGTCCCCCCCGGAATGGCCCCTTCTTGGCTGGCCGCGTCTGTCCTCGTCGGAATCGAGGACAAAACAACTGTACTGCAAGTACAGAAAAAAGTAAGAGAAGATTGGGTCGGCACCTCCATTGAGATGCTAATCCAAAACAACCAGGAGTGCATCGAAGCTATCCCGGATGTGATAGACTTCGATAACGGCACTCAACTGCCCATAAGTGTTGAGGGCAAACGCCCGAAATGCTTTCGCTGTGGATCGAAGACTCACCTCAGGGCCTTCTGCAACGAGAAGGCCCTGAGAAAGGAGAAAACCCCCCTCCTTCCGAATCCGGCTCCACGGCTACCAGCAACAGGACAAGCGGCAACCAGGAACGATAGGTCCGTGGCACCCATACCCACGCCACGGAAATCAAAAACAGCAGCAGCAGTGGAAATATTAACAACAACAACAGCAATACCAAATGCAGCTGCAACAGAGACTCCAGTGCAAACATCACCAACAACAACAAGTGAAAGAGTGGAGCTGGTACCCCTCCCCGACCTCACAGAATCAGACATGGAGTGGGAGAGGGATGGCAAAAGGTCGTAAGAAGGCACAAACGCAGAAGCAGCGCATCGTCGCCTTTGAAAAGGGAGGAAAGAAATGAGAAAAGGGTAAAGTCTACTGCAAAGAGACCCACAGCAGCAACACCACCAACACCATCACCACCCACACTAGCACCACCATCACCACCGGCGACAACCCCACCGCCAACAACACCTTCAACACCACCACCACAAGCACCAACATCGCAAACACAACAACAAAACACATACACCCAGCAACAACGACAAGAAAATAGCAGAACCACACCCCACCCCCAGAAAAACAAATGCACGGCAATAAATACACACAACAAGAAACTAATGACTTACATAATTGAACACACAGACATTTCACAACAGGACTACATAATACCAGCACCAATCAAAACGCCAACTAACATAAGACTGCTAAAAATAGCACAGAAACAATACACAAACATTAAAACGAAATTCCCCAACGCAGTTGGTGATTTCAGGGACCTAGGAGGAACCATCAATCGAAGAGTATATTGAGACATTCTCTTAGAAGAGCCGACGACCAGCCGAAGGGACGATTCAACGGTCCCTTCACCAGACGATCAAGTGAAAAGGGATGTAAAAACCATCCCTCCTCTACCAAAAGTACGGTAAGTGGTTTTTCCCATCTTTTCCACTCTATTTTAAACATGACCTCACTCAGAATAGGCAGCATAAATGCGCGTGGCTTGGGGTCGTCATGGAAGCAGAGTCACCTGCTCAACGACCTCAGGTCACTAAACATAGATGTAGTGGCCATCAGCGAGACCAGAATCTCCGAAGCACGGGCCTTCGCACCGATCTTCGGCGGCTACGATGTGTACTCATCTCCCAGCCGTCCTGGATCGGGTGGAGGAGTTGCTGTGCTTTTTCGGAGAGGTTTGGATCTCGCCATACGGGCCATCTTCCTGGACCCAGAGGGTAAGCTGGTGGTGCTGGACGTGACCAGCGGAGACCGGCAAGCTTTCAGGCTAGTGGCCGTCTATGCCCCGACAGGAGCAGGGCGGTTGATTTCTTCCGGCGTCTGGAGACCTTTCTTGGAACGTCCCGCTCTTTAGTGTTAGTGGGCGACTGGAACGGGATCTTAGATGCACGCTGGGAATGTGTGGGATTAGCGGATAGGGGTGGAGGGTACAAGAGCCTCACCAACCTGCTCAGACGTTTTGAACTGTCTGACAGGTACCGATTAGATTTCCCGAATGTGCCAATGTGGACTTGGACAAATCGCATAGGGTCATCCAGATCATATCTAGATAGAGTATTTTGTAGGGAAATAGATAGGTCTAGCATAGGCTGTCCACAATTCAAGATAGTCAGCTACACGGACCACAAATTCGTGATCTGTGTGCTTGACTTAGATAAGCTTCATAGACGAGGACCCGGCTACTGGAAGCTAAACGCGTCCTTACCAGCGCGCAAGGCCTACAGAGACCGGATTAGCGAACTAGTTAAGCGGGCGTTGACGGGGGCCATCGTCAACAACAAGTGGTGGTTTGCTCTGAAAAGAGCGATTAGAATACAATCGATTAGGTTTAGTAAGGCTTTAGCAATAGAGAAAAATAGAGCAGAGGGAGAACTAGTTAGAAAATTAGACGAGGCGCTTAGCAAAGGCATTGCGACCGACGTGCTTGCGGCGAAATTGGCCCTTGACCAATTCTTCAATGCAAAGCACGAAGGCTGCGTTGTCAGAGCTAGGGTGCGTGCTCTCAGACACGAGGGGACAAAAGCCGTTCAATGGGCCCGAGTGGCGGAGGCGCGTCGTGGCAACAAAGCCACGATCCGGTCTTTGGTGGACCACGACGGGCGCATGCTACTCGATCCCGGGCAAATGTGTGAAGCTTTTCAGCGACACTTCGCTCAGCTGTTCGGGGGCAGCGGTGGGCCGGGTAGAGGGATGGACTTTAGTGTCTACTTCGGCGGACTGCCGCGGCTCTCGGCCACTGAGGCGAAGTGTTGCGAAAAGCCGATAACAGCCGCTGAAGTAAGGGAGGCAATGACTGGCTGCACAAGGGGTAAATCGCCTGGTTTGGATGGTCTGCCCTATGAACTTTACGTACAGATGCCAGACTTGTTCGGAGGCCTCTTGGCGGACGTCTACTGCAACTGGCAACAGAACGGGAGAATTCCCAGTTCTGTGAGCCGAGGAGCGGTGGCACTGCTGAGAAAGGATCCGAACAAGGGGGATAACATAGATAATTTCCGGCCCATAACTCTGCTAAACACAGAGTTCAAGATTTTGGCCAAGGTGCTAGCAAAGAGGTTGGCGCTTGTCGTTGGTGGTCTGGTGGGAGAGGCGCAGACATGCGCCATTCCCGTCAGATCCATCCACGACAACCTCCACCTCATGCGATACATCATAGAGAGGGTAGCTAAGGAACCTGGCACGGGTGGGTCCTTGATCAATTTAGATCAGTCGAAAGCTTTCGATAGGGTCGACCATCGTTACCTAGCGG
>OZ024740.1:387996123-388006123 GCA_964016885.1 Eledone cirrhosa | reverse complement strand
TAATTTTACTCACTGATTTCCTTTTCCCGACATAAATTCTAAAGTATAAACACTGTGTTTACCATGCCTGATTTATTTAATTATGATAATCATTCAAAGATTGAAGAAAAACCATTATTTGTTGACGATTGGCAAGGATTAAATATAAACAATTCTGCTTACCAAAATATCTCGGCCAGTGATCTATATAAGCTGCTTCAGTTGCCTTTGGAAGCCCAAGAATGTATGCTGGAACAGCTACATCTTTCTAAGCCATCCGGTAAGTACAGTTAATCTCAATTACGGAGAAGTAACAGAAAATATAAATTTGCTGGTCGTATTTGAACATTAAACACTGAAATTATAAGCACCACCATAGGCGCTGAGCTGGCCAGCCGCAGGTGTAAGCCATGCGAGTTGGAATGGCTCTTCTAGCGCGTCTCCCTTGCCGTCCTCCAGGGAAACGCCTTCTGCATTCTGTCCCCCAGGGCTGATTTATCATTTTATCAGTCAACATGAAAGAAGTCAATGATATATTTCGTTTTGACCGATTATCTAATGATTCTGCTAATACTTCAAATGTAATAGTTGCTAATACATGCACTAAGCCAGAGAATGGGGTGGGGGTTTCAATTATATCAACCCCATTAATTGACTTCTACTATAAAATATAAACTAAAAGATTGTAACTAAATGCCCCTACATAGTAACAAAACATAAGGTAAATAGAAATAATAAACACTGGACAAATTTCACATATGTTCTGGCAATAGAATATAACAAAACAAAATAAACAAAACATTTGATGTAACGTTACTGAACTGAAACTGAGAGAAATTGAGACCGACAAAATTAAAATCAATATATATTGTTTTTCAAAAAAATACATATTTTCTATAGTAGTATTTTCATATTATATATATATATGTGTGTGTGCATGGGTGTGTGTAAACAATATTAGAATTTTATTTCTGGCTCCTATATAACGGTATATATGGACTAAAAATAATAATATTCGATTCATTTGCAAGCAAACAGTCTTATTACGTTATTCTTTTAGATGACTGCCGTCATCCTTTTGTTCTAGCAGTGGCATGGAGAGACAATCTACAACGTTGTTTGAGGGTTATTGCTCTTTGTCAAGATTGTGTATCTCTTTCTGTCACTCGCTTGAACTCATGAAAAGAAATGGTATTTTATAAAACATACATCGGCTGATTAGACTTATTTACATAGCGAGCGACTTTATGGCTGGTTTGCTGAAAATTAAAAACAAAATTAGAATTTGGTTTTTATATGTGTGTGTGTGTATCCCGGGTTCAATCGGGGGTAACCACAGTAAGTAAGGTACTCAGTACATAGCAGGGTATACAGAAGGGTATATAGAAGTGGCTTCTACGAGACTAGAACTGTTTCATTCGAAGGTAATCACAGGAAAGGCTTTCCTGATGATTTCCTTCGAATGAAACAGCTCTAGTCCTGTAGAAGCCACTTCTATATATATATATATATATATATATATATACTGTATATAGAAGTGGTTACACAACAGTTAGTTCACCATACCGAAAACAATTGTTTCACCTTAGCGGATCCTCAGCTCGTAATGCAGATATATATATATATATATATATATATATATAACGAAGGAAGTGTGGTAAGGAACCAGGAGGACCATAACGCACCAGAGTACTCAATACTCAGGGTAGTAGAGTGGGTAATAGGGAAATGTTCAAGACCCCGACGGGAGAGCTTAAGCCGTTTCATACTCCACTGCTAACAACATAGAATCGGACATTCACAAAATTAACTACATAAGAATTCATAATCAAAGTAGCCCCCATATAAGTTCCATATCACCAAATACAGAACACACACATATTACATCATCGCAACCAAATACACGCCAAAGAACACCACAATACACCAATACACCAACAAACCTAATTCGCAGCCCATATATAACAATCTTCAAAATCATATAGTAGAACCGGCGCAAAGGAAAGCATTTCTATGCAATTGCCACTTACCCGACAATTGCCCTCTACTAAACAGATGCCTTGAGAAAAACGTAGTATACTTGTGTACTATCAACTCAGATAGCTTGGCATGGTATTTCATTGGTTCCACAGCTGGTGTTTTCAAAAAACGGTGGTACGTGCACAGACATTCTATGATTAATAAGAATCAATCAAATACAACAACTCTTGCCAATAAAATATGGCAACTCAAGAATGCAGGCATTAAATACGAGATCAGCTGGAAAATACTGTCAGCTGCTAAGGCCTATCAACTGGTATGTCCCATTGTAGGCTCTGTAATATGGAGCTCTTCCAAATTCTTAATTTTAGTAAAACCCTTCTTAACAGCAGAATTGAGCGAACTATCTTTTGCCGGCATAAATCAGCAACGAAGTTCCTGAACTTTAGACCAACTTAACTCCATTTTCTACTCCTTATTCCTTTTTATACTTTTAGCACCTATTACGATATCCAATTATCAAAAACTTCATAATTACGTAAGAATAACCTAAAAACATTTGTATTAACATCATTATTTGGCAGTATCAGTAGAGGGTCAGACACCATGCTTTCCAGCATAGTTACGTCCCTTTACGATCTGAGTTCAAATCCCGCCGAGGTTGACTTTGCCTTTCATCCTTACGGGGTCGATAAAATAAAGTACCAGTAATGCACTGGGTAATTGCTGGCCTTGTGCCTAAAGTAGAAACAATTATTTTTATTTTTATTTGTATTTACATCATTATTATCTTATATATATATATACACCTTTCACCATTTGTCTTTGTATTTCTCCACTTAAACATATTTAATCTCGATCATTTTATCCTATAATATTATACATCTCAAACTAGCTATTTTACATAGTAATGTATATTCGTCCGTATGTTTATTTTATTTTCTCTCTGCTTCATATCCCCATATTCATGATTAATTTCTATCCCCCTCTGCTTCCTCATCCCTCTTAATCTTCCTCTATTTCCTTCTAATCTTCCTTACTTATCCTTCCTCTTTTCCTATGCTATATCCCCCCTTCTCTCTTTCTATATATATCTTTATTATTATTAATATTATATTTATTTTGATGTGATAGTTTGATTTCGTAACTTTGCCGGTTATACAGTTATCTATATCTTCGTTCCTTCTTTCGCCATTTTCTTTCTTTCTCTTTCATTTCCATATACCCCTCCCCCCTTCCTTTATATATTTATTTATTTATCCTTAATACTATTATTGATGGAGTAATTTGAATTTTTAAGTTTACCGTTACGCATATATTTTATATTTCTTAATAGTTTCTGATGAAATGATTGAACTTAGATGTATTGTAAATTGAGTTATACTGTCTCCAGTATTTAGCAATTTATAGACAATTCTATCATGGAAACAATTGTAAGACTGTAAATAAATATCCTTGTTTGTACTGTCAACCATGTTATTCTTCACTTTTTTATTACTCCAAGATATATTTACATAGGAATACAAGCGAAGTCATAAAATCGTCACCAACGTAAACCTCTTGTTGGGTCACACAGCACCGTACGCTTAAACTGTTCATGATAAGTAGTTTTCACAGAATCTCATCGAATTACCTTTAACGATTTATTGTTATCCTATATATATATATATATATATATATATATATATATATATATATATATATATATATATATATATATATATATATATATATATATATATTCTTTACTATTTTCCCCTGTATACTCACAGATCATCAGACATAGGAGTCATTACTTTGTTTCTTGTATGATGGTCATCTGAGTACACAGGAGAATCTTTCGTGCTACATGAATGTATTTGTATCGAATCCAATATTATTATTACTATTATTATTCCTTATAAAACTCACAAATACGGCTATGTAAGAGCGAGAAACCAAATTCTAATTTTGTTTTAATATATATATATTGTTATATCTGGGAAGGGTCATATTGTTGTAGTATTGCCAGAAATATATAATAATTTCATATCAAAAATATTGCAAAACTAATTCATCGCCGTTACAGCACAAGGTTACACACACACACACACATACACACACAAACACACACACACACACACACATATATATATATATATATATATATATATATATATATATATATATATATATATATATATATATATATATATATAAATTAGAAAGTGAGGATTTTTTATAAAATGAAAAATACCGAGATGTCCTACACAAGTGAAAGTATAAGGAAAAAAGATGAAAATGAAAATGCAACTGGAGTCTTTTTTTTTTAAATATATTTATTTGGTTTCTTTACCGGTTTCGAAGTTCTTGTGCTTTTCAAAAGTAGAATTGAGATGGAGGGTTTGTGGTTTTTCTCACATTATATATATATATATATATATATATATATATATATATATTATTCCTGGTTCAATCGCGGGTAAACACAGTAAGTAAGGTACTCAATACATAGCAGAGTATAAATGTTTTCATATAGAAAAGCTTCTATAGGACTAGAACTGTTTCATTCGTGAGAAATCATCGGGAAGCTCCTGATGATTTCTCACGAATGAAACAGTTCTAGTCCTGTAGAAGCTTTTCTGAATTCATATTTAACACAGATTCATGTGAAAACACTCTAAAACTCAATTCACTGCAAAGACACATGCGTCATGAAACACTGGTTTGTGCTCTTTAATAAAATACACACATACACAACCCTGCCATATATAGAGAGAGAGTGTAGGGAGGGAGACAGCTCGTTTACGCAACAAGATATGTATTGTCAGACAAATTCTCATTAACTAGGTATTACAT
This sequence comes from Eledone cirrhosa, assembly GCA_964016885.1. Lineage (NCBI taxonomy): Eukaryota > Metazoa > Mollusca > Cephalopoda > Octopoda > Eledonidae > Eledone > Eledone cirrhosa. The sequence continues at coordinate 388,001,326 of OZ024740.1, read as the reverse complement.
CTCTTATTGTTATACTAATACACCCAACCATTCAACGTTCAAGAAACATAATTATAAACTTTTGTTTCTATGTTTGTATCTATGTATCCATGTGTGTCTGTTTGTTTGAGTGTGTATGCATGTCTGTTGTGGGTGTACGTCGTTCTTATATGGCAAGTGCAGATGCGGTATTCTTTCCGTTTAAATATGTCTGGAATGAGTTTGATCAGGGTATTAAGTAGTTCACGTCATTTATAAAATATTCATCTCATATTAATATCGTTTCACCAAAAAGGTTTAATCAATCATTTCTTACATAATTGTGATATGAAGCTACATTTGCTGTATTTATTGCATTAGATATTATGACGGGAATCTATACACCATTTGTTTCATTAATTATTTATGAACAATTGGTTTGATAATGTAATTATTGTTAGCTACAAGAGATGTTACTACTTTGATTTTGTCATGTTCCTTTAGTAAAATTGTGTACTGAAGTGAATATATAAAACTGATAATGAATGATGGTAGCGTTGATTTATTTATCATTGTTACAAACAGATGCACATATATATGCATATATATGGATTCACATACATACACCGTTTTTCACTTATCAGCACAGTGATTTTAAAGAGGCCTTTGTAATATATCATAGTGAACTAGATTTAGATACGTTGAGAGATTCATGTTTATCTTTTCATATTCATTGTTTACCTAAGTTAAGTAGATCTACAAATTCAGAAATATATATAATGTTCTGATAGCCTTTTATATTTCCTGTACGCGTCTTTCATTTAATAGACCTCCCAAAGATAAAGATTATAGTTCTGCTACTTCAATTCAATGAAATTCAACTTTGATAAGTAGGCTAAAATGCTTTGTTACACTCTACCTTTACTACATTATGAAACACTACATATATTTCCTGAAGATTGTAACAGAAGGTTATTATATTACAACAATTATCTTTTCAAAATGATATTGCTCTCGTACAATGATTCATATGAAAACAATTTTAGTTTAAATTCACAATCGTTACATATAGGGAAACATAAAAGAACAGAAATATTGATTTATTGAAATACAAATCAGAGTTGTCAAATGGGAAAACTATTGTATATTATTCATAGTATTGAACGATTAACACTATTATTAATGGTGATAATGTAAGAACCGTTGTCCCCTTTCATAAACTTGGATTACTAAAATAAAGTTTGTAATAAACTAAAATTCTATGCTTTAAAACCGCTCGGGTTTACCCTTCCTCCTGAAACAACAGGGTAAGTAACGTACATTCTGTTATCTCGTGATAATTATAATTGACATTTAAAATATCTACATCTTCAATTATCATTCACATTACAATAATTAACATTATACTGTTGATTTTTTTTAATCATTTTTGTCTGCATATTCTAAACAGAAAGGAAATTGATAAAACAGCAGGATGTTGTTGTTCTTTAAAGACAAAGATCAAAGAATTTTTGCCGGGGCATCCTATCTCTTTTACGGATTTTAAAATAAATATTCAACGTGTTTTTTTTCTCTATCATGGTAAAATGATTGCAGTTTAAGGCAGGTAGTTACAGCTAATCCTCCGACCTTCGAAACACCCCGTTCGAACCGATGATATTGCACAATTTGTCGGCGAGCATGCCCATGATCTGCTAGTTTCCTAGTAGTTTAAACATCGATTGATTTTAGAACCAGAACAGCCATTATTCACTAGAACTACGTTCACATATGTTCAAACCATCATTAATACGGCTTTATTTTTAAATGTATAGTGTATTCAAGGCCTACATTCGCATCATTCTTTTTCAGTTTTAAGACGACATTACAAGTGTATGTAGCAGCTACTTCTAGAAGGTTGATCAACTGTATTTAATGGTGTGTTCGGCAAATAACATAGTTTTACTGCTTATATATGCTTACGAAACATTCGGAACCATGCCCCATTTTAGATTAAAAGTTGAGCTGATAATAGCAAAGTTTCCTTTCTTCTTTCTATACGGGTATCTAATGTGTGAGAATGTTTTGTGTAATCTTAAAGGGGTGAAACCGATTGTTAACATATCATATAAATAATCGGTTTCACCCCTTTAAGATTACACAAAACATTCTCACACATTAGATACCCGTATAGAAGAAGGGAAACTTTGCTATTATCAGCTCAACTTTTAATCTAAAATGGGGCATGATTCCGAATGTTTCGTAACCATATATATAAGAAGTAAAACGATGTTATTTGCCGAACACTCCATTAAATACAATAGAAGAATTATTTTCTGCCTTATGCATGAAACCTTTAAATTTATCTACGCTATAATCCGAGATAAGGTAACACTTATTCGTAAGTTTAAACCATCTAATTATATAATTCTACAATAAATTCTTCTTCTTCTTCTTCTTCTTCTTCTTCTTCTTCGCTCACTTATTCCTGGGAGGGTCATGGGGTTAGATCCTCAAGCGTGACCAGCCGAGCTCATGGATGTTATTCATCTTCCTTCTCATTAGAACTTCTAATTTTACTCTTCATTAGACTATTGATTCCATTACACTGACCGGTAAAACCATTGCGTTAAATGCATTTACTATAATTTCATCGCCTGGAAAATTGATTGGAAGGTAATTACATCCGAGCTATATTGTCGATAAATTCATCTTCGGAGTTTTAGCTAAGAATAAATACATCAATAAACATTTCAAACTTTTATTTTATTAGCACATACGCCACATTTCATTTACAAAGACGAAGAAATTCAAAAACAAAGCAATGTTAGTATCAAATTAAATATATATTTCCGTGAAGAAAAAAGAGATTAAAGTTGTTATTATTCGTAATCATTGCAAAACATTATAAAAAAACAAATTCTGTGCAAACACTTAGTAAATAAGTCAATACATTGCAATGTGGATATTAATTAAAAATGCATTGAATTATTACTCCATTTAGGGCGGAGGTTTGGCAGTATAGGGACATCGTCAGACACCATGCTTTGCAGCATAAATTTATGGCCCTTTAAGTTCTGGGTTCAAATCCCGCCGAGATTAACTTTGCCTTTCATCCTTACGATAAAATAAGGCACCAGTAATGCACTGGGGTAATTGCTGGCCCTGTGCCAAAAGTAGAAACAATTATAACTTCATTTTTTTTTTTTTTTTGACGATGTGACTTTTTTGCCTCTGTAATATATTATTCAAGAATTTTTCTAGTTCGTAAGATAGGATCGTTTGTCTTTTGATAATGAGATGTAACGTATTTGCTTTACTAATGCACATTTTAGTAATCGTTATCAATATATATTCTAAGCATATACACAATAAATACAAGATAAATATAAGAATGATGTGTTTGGTGTAACAAGGAATTTGCTGAATTTATGTTGGCTTTCAGTCTAATTATATTGCGATAAATTTAGATCAACCCTCAAATACTCCACTTCACTGTACACGACACATTAATCGTAGCTACATATTTGATACAGCAAGCTTGTTATACCAAAACTATGACAGAAATAACTAATTTGCCCGTCATAATCTTGCAACACACATTTATAGTAATATTTTAACCCCCACAAGCCAAATTTCTCCTACGCCTGACAACCAATTGTCATACCTATTAAATGAATTAGTTACCAATACCGAAAATAATTTAAAACTTTGAACCAAAATTCGATTAACTTGGATGTCTTTAACATAACTAATTTCGTACTATTTTTTCCATTCGAACTTATATTAATTGCTCATACATAACCTTGGTTACTTCATGATTGTACCTAATGCCATACCTTACTTTATCATTATTGACCATTTTTAGGGGAAGTGGTTTGGCAGTATCGGTAGAGCGTCGGACACTATGCTTTGAGACATATAGTTATGAGTTCAAATCCCGCCGAGGTTAGCTTTACGTTTCATCCTTACGGGGTCGATAAAATAAAGTACTAGTAATGCACTGGGGTCAAGACGATTGAGACGTAGTGATGTCTCAAGAGAAGACTGAGACTAGGCGCTTGGCATCTGGAATGTTGTCAAGCTCTCAAAGCCCTCTACCAATCGAGATAAAACTAGTGGTGGGCAAGTGGACGGAATTTTCGGAGAGACTCCGGGCATCGACTAGAACAAACTAACCAGTTTATTCCAGAGATATTTCGGACAGGGAACTATGGTCAATATCCAGGCATGACTGTTCGAGCCGGTTCGAGACAAACTCAACTGCACGGAAGTGCTGTCAGATGTACCTCTTGGAAATCAACGCAGATTAATAAAACTCTTCTGCACCCACTTGTCCAGCCTTCATGCATTGCTGACGCGGAGGTTTATGAAACAGCTATGATCGCATGTTGGCCGATTCCATTATGATGATTGACCCGCCGGTATTTTGGCATGGGTGAGTAGACAGTTTTCTTCTGTCTTGTGGCTGTACCGAAAGAGGTCGAGTGATGAACGTGAGTGACTGAAAGGACTGAAGATAGGCAGATTCCTCTTCGGCAAAGCTCTCATCGACCTTTTCAGATTCCACTTGAAAAGGAAGATGAGGATGTTGAGAGAAGTGCTTCCCCCTCCCCACTCCACTACATTTGTTAAGAAATGGTAGAATATTGAGAGGATGGCTCGAGTGACTGGGCGTACATTGAGCATGCGACTGTAGAGTTCAGAGAAAAAGGGAGTTCATTCCTACATTACTCATGGAGATTAGAGTGATTTCTGATATGGGGATGTTGCTAAACTACTTCTGGGTGATGTCCCCCGCTTATTGAGAAATTCTGATATTAATCTAATTTTTGAATGCTAACTGTTTTCTTTTTTTGACACTTTTTTATGTAGACATCGACTGTCCTTGCATTGTCCTTTGTGTTTCGGTCCTAGTATGCTATAAAAATAAAAAATAATTCTTATTTTACCTTTCAATATTTAATTGGTATAAACTACTTGTAATATATCTAAGTGTGTTATTAATTTGAAAAAATACAATACGTGACTTATCTTCTCACGTTAGAAATATATTACAATGACAAAAAGAAAAAGCAATCTAATACTTCATATTTTTCATTATCTTAAGTACGAATAAATTTTTCCCTGTAATCTCAGATAAATGAGATGTGCGAATAGTCTACAATTATTCTATTTTTCTCTTTCCTGTTTATATTTTTTTTCTGTTTTACTTATTTTTTCTCTTCTTTCGTCTGTTCTTTTCCGTTTCTTCCGTCTTTCTGCA
>OZ024740.1:387988623-387993623 GCA_964016885.1 Eledone cirrhosa | reverse complement strand
ACACACAAGAGAACACACACACACACATACACAAACACACATACACGTACAGATATATATATTATATATTATATATATATATATATATATATATATGTGTGTGTGTGTGTGTGTGAGAGAGAGATTGTGTTTTGCATGTGATTGTGTGAATGTGTGTGTGTGTGTGTGAGAGAGATTGTGTTTTTCATGTGATTGTGTGTGCGTGTGCGTGTGTGTGTGTGTGTGTGTGAATAATGTTGCTTATATTTAGAATAAGTACTTGCTATATTGAAAACAATATTTTTAAATATAATTAAAAACAAGAGATTTCATATTCCGTAAGCTGCTTTGTACTGCTTTAGAGTTTGAGAAATGTAATCGGTAAAATCTAATTGATAGTAGGAGATAAAGAATAAGAGCTGGTTTGGATACAACACTTTATAGGTTATCAAATATGTTGAAATATTTCGAATCACTAACAAATATTAAGATATACAATAATATGAATGAAGAAAACATTTTCTATTCAGTATTATTACTATTTTATTCTTATTAACACACAAATATTCCATATTTGCGACAAGTTTTAAATTCCTCAATGCATTGTAACAGAGGTTAGTGGTGTGATATGGTTTGGGATATCTTGGGAAATTTATACATAATTTTGTTATGGTTGTTTTGTTATTTAGTTTTAAGACAGCTCTGAACATTAAGGTGTTCTCTTCGCAATAAACCAGTTGGATTGTATATCAGTTATTGCATGACACATCAAATGTTTCTATCTTCACTGAAATGAGATTTAACGGAAATACTTGTACGATGCAATATCGTACAAGTGCTCTCTTATTGACTCACGTTATTTTATAGGTTATTAAGCATGAAAGGCCGGTAACTATGAGACTGGGGATATATATATGGTTCGTGTTAAGTTTGACTATCTGTAGATCAACGTCTCCAGGAGAAATTGGTGATGAGGGAGATAACGAAAGATTTATTTGATATTGTAGGACAGTTTTTCCTAAAACATGTATAATAAAAAATACTTTTCACGTACATTTGTCTTAATGTTATCTAAAAAAAACATATCATATGTTGAAATAGAACTACGAAGTTCAACCAAAATATAATCTCCATCATATTTATCAAGTAATTTGATTTGGTACGCGTAAAATATATGATCTATTATATATATATATGTGTGTGTGTGCGTGCGTGTGTGTGTGGGTGTGTTTGTGTGCGCGTATGTGTGTGTACATGTGTGTGTGTGTATAAGTTTATCCCGGGTTCAATCGGGGGTAACCACAGTAAGTAAGATACTCAATACATAGCAGAGTATAGATATTTAATATAGAAATGGCTTCTACAGGACTATAACTTTCATTCGGGAGAAATCCTCAGGAACCCCAGGTACACTGTATATATATATATATATATATATATATATATACAGTGTACCCCCGGCATTCGCGACCCTGAAATTCGCGGTCCCAGCTATTATCGAAATTTCCCTCAGAACCTAATTGTTCGTGGAATCGTAAATATCTTCCGTGAATTTTTAATGTTCTTTTTTTTCATGAAATATATATCTTTCACGCTTTTTAATAATTTTGTAATAATAATATACCGCATTTACCGGCCTATATTTTACCTTATGTTTTGGCGTTTATAGGCATTTTATGAACCACGTCCAATATTCACGGGTTTTCACTCTTCGCGGGTGCTTTAGGAACATAACTCCCGAGAATACTGAGGGGCAACTGTATATTAATACACTTTGGGAAATAATTAATCCACTCATCGGTTAGTATAATAACTATTTGGTTGTTTATTTGTTAAGTGTGAAAGTTGCTTCGTCACACATCCTGTGATGTTCTCAATGACTGTTCTCCCTTCTTTCTGTTTCCTATCTATTGTGAACTAGTTCTATTTACTTCATCTTCCCTTTTTGTGGTGTGTATGTGTTCTGTGTATGCATGTGTTAGTGTCTGCGAGTGTGTGTATCTTTGCCTGCTGCTAATTCCCTAAGCTTCTATTTGTCACGTGCATGCAAAAGTGTATATTCTGTCTTTAAGTTTTGGTTCGTTTTTCCACATGTCTCTCTCACCCGTCACTAATGTAGTTTTATTATATTTTTGATTTTAAGGATGTGGGAAGACTTATGTTCTCTGTGCTTCCTTATAGAATTATTCTGGCGAGTGGCTAGGTTATAGGGAAGTTGCTATTGCAACCATTCTCTCTATTAAGTTTAGGTTTACATTCTTTTATATGTGTAGCTTCCTTAAAATATATTTCTCCAACGTCACAGAGAGCACTCCATAATTTGTTTCAATACTAACCTAGTGATATTTTGTCATCGTACCAACCAACCGCACACTACAAACATTGATCTCGCATTACATAAAATTGCGATAGTTTTATTTCATCAAATGTACCCCAGCTCCCATTCATGTCATATGAAAACACATGATTGAAGAAAAACATTACTTAACAATGACAAAGTTGCTAGAGAAGGAAATGGATTGAGACACTACTGGCATAAACATAACATTGTGAGGAAAAGGTGTGAGATGTTTCCAAACGCAGAGGAAAAAGAATACTGACGAACATTTAATATAACTATAGCAACGTCGGCAATAGACGGATTCCATATTACTAGCTTGTATTGCCTAACTAGTGTATTACACAAAACATGTATTACCTACAATGCTGTCTGAACACGCCATGTCAATATTTCCACCACAGAAATACGTATTACCTCAAATTACTCTCACGCATATTGGTTTTGTACTCTTTTGGCTGTTAATTCCTGTGGTAGAATAGTCTCTGAAAGGGCATCTCAGAAAGTGCATCTTCGATGCTCTGCGTGAGGTGTTGTGGCAACGTCTTCCACGCCTTATTAATCGCATTGGGAAAACAGCCATGCTAAACCATCGGGAAAGTAGACAGTTATACAGGATTGCCAGAGAAGGTGTCTTACTCCCGAAGGTCAAAAGAAGCATTGTGCTTGGCTGGTAGACTTTTATAACATCATTAGAAGTCCCAAGTCAAGTGTCGAAAACAAAAGAAAGGTGTTTAACGAATATGTTCGGTCGGTGATGATTTATGGAAAAGAGGCGTGGACATTCAACACCACCTCTACAGAGACTCTTGCAGTGGCCCAACATAAAATTGAGCGAATCATGTTCGGTGTCATCTTACGTGATAGGAAAAGCAGCACCTGGATTCGACAGCAGTCTGGCGTGAGTAACATAATTATGTTACTCACGCCAAACTGAGTAAGCGCCCATATTGTCCTTGAATTTTTCCAGATGAGCGTCCAGCATATGGAGTTTAAGCGACATCCTGCATCCCATGGCGCCAAAAGCCTTTATCAGATCCTGCACCAGTTGCTGGTAGTTTTCAGCTCTGTAGTTGCCTAGGAAGCCCTTAACAACTGCTTTGAAACAGTTCCATGCTGTTCTCTCAATGCTATTGAGCTTATTGGAGAACTCGGTAGACTCAAATACCTTCTTTATCTGAGGTCCAACGAAAATTCCACCTTTGATTTTGGCCTCAGATAACTTGGAGAAGAACTCAAGAAGGTACTTAAAAGCGACTGATTCATGGTTGAGAGCCTTCACAAACTGCTTCATCAATCCCAACTTAATGTGCAGTTGCGGCATGAGCACAATCCTGGGATCAACCAGTGACTCCCACATGACGTTCCGGGTCCCAACTACAAATTCTGTTCGCTGCTCCCAGTTCTTTCTTTTGTAGTGGTCAGAGGTGGCTCTGCTGTCCCAAAGGCAGAGGAAGCATTGGAATTTGATAAAGCCTCCTTGGAGTCCAAGCAGAAAAGCCACCATCTTGAAGTCTCCAGTGGTTTCCCAATTGTACTGGTTGTATTGCAGAGCTTCCAAGAGGACTTTCACACTGTAGTAATCTTCCTTCGGGCAGACTGAATGAGCTAGGGGCAGTGTCGGGAACTTGTTTCCATTGTGGAGGAGGACAGCCTTCAAACTTGTGGTGGAGCTGTCTATAAATAGGCGCCACTCCTTGGGCACAAACGGCACCCCAATAACGTCAAACAGTCCAGGCACATCATGGCAGAAGCAGAGGCCATCCTTAAGAGTGTAAAAGCCTGAGAAAGGTTCGTGTCGACTTCTTTGACTTGTCACCTGCACTTCCTCCTTGACCAAGTTCCACGGCTTCATCCTGGAGACGAATACCTCTGCATTGGACTTGGTCAGACCCATATCCCTGATCAAGTCATTGACTTCTTTTTGGTTTGGGAAGTGAGGAACTTTTCTGGTACCCCAATATCAATAAATCTCTTTAATCCACTTTTTAACAATTTTATACTTTATTGCACTTTTATAATTTTCTTTAGGTATTACTCTTTATTTTATAATTTTAATTTAACCTGAAACATATAAAAAAGTCATTTAACATAAGCAAATTAAAATTACATACAACGTAAAATCCAGCATACAAATAATTCTAGTGAATAGCTTAGAATTTTTACAAACCCAAACTTTTAACTGTTTAATAGCACTTTTTTTTATTTATTTGGGACCTAAGCAACACAAAAAAGTGATTACAAGCCAGGAACAGAGAAAAAGAAATTTTTTGTTACACGGTGTAATGAATGATGGTAGTGTTGATTTATTTATCATTATTACAAACAGATGCACATATATATATGCATATACATGGATTCACATACATACACCGTTTTTCACTTATCAGCACAGTGATTTTAAAGAGGCCTTTGTAATATATCATAGTGAACTAGATTTAGATACGTTGAGAGATTCATGTTTATCTTTTCATATTCATTGTTTACCTAAGTTAAGTAGATCTACAAATTCAGAAATATATATAATGTTCTGATAGCCTTTTATATTTCCTGTACACGTCTTTCATTTAATAGACCTCCCAAAGATAAAGATTATAGTTCTGCTACTTCAATTCAATGAAATTCAACTTTGATAAGTAGGCTAAAATGCTTTGTTACACTCTACCTTTACTACATTATGAAA
>OZ024740.1:387946123-387963623 GCA_964016885.1 Eledone cirrhosa | reverse complement strand
TTTTTGTATTTTTGTTTCTATAATTATTTCTATTGGTATTTCAAATTTTAACTATTTGCCTGTTGTATAGAAGTTTCATTTAAAAACTTTTTTGTTTGGTCTTCCTTGGTTTTTCAAATTATTGTATGGGCTCGCTCCCGTTTCAGACAGAATGGATTTGAAATAGTCTGCGCTTGTATACTTTTGAGGCACTTTTATATAAATCAGTGCGGTTATAAGCACCTTGATTATTGTTGAAATGATTGTCACCTATTAAGAAAATGTTACATTGATCTTTCTCTTCTGATTATGTATACAGGATGGCCGCAACTCAATTTCGAGCAATATCATCGCTTGATACTCCTCGTAAGCATGGGCAGCACGGACGTAGCCTTTTTAGTCCCGTTAGGGACCTACACACAGGCATTATATACTTTCAACTTTGTTTCAATGGATATACCATGCTGGGATCATAGACCTCCACCCAGTTTTCCAAATGCATCATTTTCGAAGTCAGTCCAAAGCATTTTTGTAGGAGTTGCAATTAACTGTCTTCTGTCCCGGGGGTAAACAATTTTTGTGAGCAATACCACGGCTGTCGAAAAAATTATAATCGTCGGGTTTACCCTGGATTTCCACATTCGTGCTTTCTTTAGACGAAGAAAATATTTTGTGTGCAATTCCTCACTTAGACGTCTCTGGATCTTACATGAACATCCATGATTCACTTCCTGTTATTACTTTATCCAAGGGATTAGGCTCAATGTCGAGTCTTTCTAGCAAATCCTGCTCCACAGACAAGTTTTGGGGCATTATTTTTGCACAAATGTTTGTATATACATATGGTCTTTTAAAATTCTGTTAACTGCATTTTCACCCAAGCCTGTTTCTCCAGCAACCATGCTCACACTTAATAGGTGATACTTCGCCACCACCACTTGCATCACTTCCACATTTTGTTTATTTCATGACGAGATTGGCTTTCCAGATCAAGGTTTGTCTTCAACATTTTCTCGACCCTCTTTGAAAGCTTTGTGCCACTTGAAAACCTTACTTTTCAATAGAATGGAATCTCCAACGCGGCCAGATTTGTTGCCTTTCACACAAACTTTTATTGCGTACCTTTGGTCGATATTTTCCGTATCGTAAATGTAACAGAGAGTATAAACACGTCTATACATAAACACCAATAACTCACGACTGGTTCAATGGCTCATGCTGAAACAAGTATGTATGTACAGCCAAGGTCATATTCATACTCTCAATATTAATTTGTGGCACATGTAAGTTACCATTGCATGATTTTGAATTCACGAAGGAGTTGTATTGGCGTTTCTGCTTATCTTTTGCCCGACAAATGTTGAATTATTTCACCAATAATTAAGAATGGTGAACTGACTTTATTTCATGTCTTTATCTATCTGTATGCGATACACAACTCAATATATGGAATAAGATTAATATTAATAATTACCATATATTTCATTCAATAACCTGATAAATATATAAATACGCAGAATGAAAATAAACTGTATGAACACAACAAAACACATATCATGTATATGAGATACTCAATTCAATTGAAATTCTTTTCGGATCAGGTCTACTAATGAATAATTCGGTCTCATAATATATACCATTTGATATATTTTGTGAGGTCGATGCAGTACAATCACTTATTTTTCAAATAATATAATACAATAAAAAAAGATTTACAAAATGAAAACATCCCTTAATATTTATTCTCACTATGGGAAGCCAGCCACGCAGAGATTATTTCCTTCCAAGCTCTTGCCTATCGTCGAAATTCATTGGAACATTGAATAAATATAATGAAACGCCCGGAAAGGAAATATATTTCCAGTTTTGATTAGATTTTCTATGGGCGTTGTCACTACACATCAATGATCGTGAACCATATCTAAGCTTTCAGTAGATTTTAAATCAGCAATGCAATATGCGAATTCCATTGCATCCATAAAGTATTCTAAATTCTCGAAATTTAGAGTTGTATATAGGACTATTAACATAGTTATCTCACAGAATATTGATTCCCTTGCAAAATATTTTTAATAGAAAAACATATTCAATACAAAATAAATCTTATCCATAAACATTATCCAAACCGGCACTAAGAAAAATAGAGATTGTAATAACATTAAATTTAAATGTCAAATATATATACTGCATAATCACTTCATAACGCGAAATTGTGTTACCAAGAACTTTAATTGCAATATAAATGTAGTTTATATGGCAAACATATTTAATCCGAGCACACGATGCGTTACTGTAAATGCGATATAAAATGGATCGATACTCTAGAGGCAATTTTCTTTACACAACCTCAACCAGAATTTGCGTTTTCACATTGCCAAGAAGTTCAATGAATCTATACTATACGTCGGCAGAAAAGTTCATAGGCTGAAAAGTTCATAAGCTGAAAAGTTCATGACCAAGATATCCTCATGGAATGACCAAATGAAGCTTATTTCTCAATATTTTCCCTAGAAAGGAACAGGGTAATTATAAATAAAAAGAGTTGAAATTAATGCGTGCAAGATTTCACAGCTCTGGTATCAAAACTTTATAGTCAGCCTATGAACTTTTCAACCGTGCGTCGTAGATATTTCTGATCCACTTCTATTCATTTAATGTAATTCCTACTATATAAAAAAAACAAAATATTTATATCTTCAGAATTAAAATATCTAGAAACTGAATAAATAGTACGATGAATGTTCGAAATTGTTTTATACTTTTACATATATATCAATTCTTTAGAAACCTCACTGTTTGCTACCTGCTAAATAACGTAATTGAATATATGAATATTTGTAATTTAAATTTATTCAATAGTTGTAAAGTTTTTTCAATAAATTTTATCTATCAAACAATTCTCTCCAGTATGCATTTGGTGAAGGTTATAATTTAAATGTTCTAATGTATGCATTCTTTCACTTGTGAGAATTGTATTTCGGACAACTGAAATACGAAATATTTCTAACAAGATGTTGTTACGTAAAGTTTCCTGAAAATCAAAAGCGTAGGCTGAAGCAACTCTAATATCTGTTGGTTTACTGATCGAATGAGTCATTTGACAACATAAAAAGAGAATGGAAGAATTAACATAAGATTTGAAAGATGAGTATCCATACAGAGTGGGCGCAGAAAAAAGGAAAGACATACAAATACAAAAGAAAGCTACTCTGGAACGTTCACACACAAGCACTTCAACACAAAAGCATTGACACAAACACGCACAGAAGTAACAGACATCTGTTGGAATACATGGACATTTTCGTTCGTAAATTTTAACATTCAAGATATGACAGTTAAATTTCTATTATATAAATATAATATTCTGATGTCATCAATGTATACCATACTAATAACTACACATCGAAATTGAATTCATATTCTATTATACATAAAACATACGTCACATGGCATTTGGCAGATATAATAATGAACAAAATCAGTGATATGATCTTATATAGATACAACATATAATATTTATATTATTCATAAGAATCTGCCATGTAAATATATATACATAAAATGATGTGCGATGTACATATTACTGATATATTTTTTAGCATAAAAAAGTACTGCATTTAGTTAACCTAGATTGTGTGTTGAAGACCAGCAATATGCTTAGTTTTCTGATATAAAAATAAGGATGTAATAGCGTATTCAGATTTGTTACATTTTTATCAACGTATCAGTGCTGTATCAGAATCTTCTAACATATTACATGTCTTTATATACCTTTATTTACTGGTTATTCTTCGAACGCTAGTACACATACACACACTCGCGCGCGCCTGCACACCCGCACACATACACACACACTCATATATATATATATATATAATATATATATATATATATATCTTATATATACATATATATCTTAGTCTTAGTTCCTCCAGTCCCTTGTGGAACATTGGGCGACGAGCTTCCTCCACTTGATCCTGTCACTGGCGGCCCTTCTAGCACCTCTCCAGGTAATTCCCATCTCCCGCAGGTCCTCCCTGAATGTGCTCCGCCATGTTTTTCGTGGTCTTCCCCGTTCTCTCCTGCCACCTTCTGGTACCCAATCCATGGCAATATGAGCAGGTCGATCTGCCGGCAAACGAAGGATGTGGCCCGCGAACCGCCTTCTCCTTTTCCGGACAATGTCCCTTAACCTCTCTAATCCTGACCTCCTCATCACTTCCTCGTTGCTAACTTGGTCTCTCCATGAAATTTTCAATATGGTCCGAATGCAACGACGGTGGAATACATCAAGCTTGTTACATACACTTTCCGTACTCTTCCATGCCTCACAGAATATATCGATGTTGGTACTACAATGGACATGTAAACACGGAATTTGACGGCGTTGCCGATGGAACACATGGACCATACCGGACGGAGTCGCTGGAAGACCGCCGCTGCTTTTCCCAGCCTTGTGCGCACATCCACCTCAGCATCCCCATCGTCAGAGATGTTGCTGCCAAGGTATTGGAAGTGGTTTACACATTCAATGTCACTACTTTAAAGTTAATAGTGAATGGTCTTCAAAATGGTTTTAATTAAACATACAGTATATTACCAAATATACCATACATGCATTCATATATATATATATATATATATATATATATATATATATATATTGTTATACTTGGGGAGGGTCATATTTGTGTAATAATATTACCAGAATTAATAACAGAACACACTCACTGTTTGGTTGGTTTTCGCTTCTGTGTCTTTTATATCGGTTAATTTAATTTATTCGGTCCTCAATGTTACCATCGACTGACCAACGGTCAAAAATACAGATACGATATAGACAGAAACACATATATATAGTCTAACAAAGTTCTTTCGTTGCACATCTGCAACATCTAGACAAATAGTAGACCGGCATACCAAGAGACAGAGCAGACCAGAGGTCCAACAACCTGGGAGGAAACCTGCAGAAGGCCTGGCCAGCCTCAAGCAGCACACAACGGACGGTGGGGCAGCATGTCCACCGACGGACAAGTCCGGTAGGATGTCAATAGACAGCATGCCGAACTACATCGATTTCATATCAAAAACCTCGCAAAACTAATTCATCGCCGTTATATATATATATGTGTGTGTGTGTGTGTGTGTGTGTGTGTGTGTGTGTGTGTGTGTGTGTGTGTGTGTGTGTGTGTGTATACACACAATAGATTTACGAAATCGCACTACAAAATGTTTGCGGACATATGGCATTGTAACACCGAATCATACACAATATCTTCTTATTCAATTCTAACTGAAATGAATTCCCGAAACAGATTTAGCAGTGTAGTGGTAATAACTGAATAAATTAATTAGGGTTATCAATAAAATTAATACAACTAACAACAATCGATAATCAAATCAATTAATAAAATCATCGAAATATTGATGTGCAACCAAACCAGTGCTGGGTTCACCTATACCAAACTGTTAGTATCAGGTACGTAAATAATTACATATTCCAAAAGTGAGTTACATAAAAACTTGGAATTAGCGCATGGATTTCCAGCTACGATACCCATTCCGAATTAGTTATTACACATGTCGATCATGTTCAATTCAAACGTCTCTAAAGAAATGTGTGTCCAGTAAATAAGATAGGGGAAAATAGAACATTTTTCAGAAGCTCGACATGATGACAGTAGCCAGCTCAATTTTCGTGTATCTGCCTGCAACTTGAAAAAATGTCGCTGTATCCATGCATTGTTGTCTAAAAGTAGCGAGAAAATACACGCGTCTCTAAAATAACTACTCGACTTGTATTAATCCTGAGAGTAGAATATACTAATAGATTTACTAAATCACACCACTACAAGGTGGTTTGAACACCTATTGCATAGTAACACCGTGGCATACACTATCCTACTCAATTCTAACTGAAATGATTTTCAGAAATAGAGTATACTCGTACAGATTTATCAGTGTAGTGGTAATAATTGAACAAATTAATTAAGGTTATCAATAAGATTTTCAAATAGGGATACAAGAGAGATTGTTCCAATTGCAGAGGGGTCTCTTTCTCGGTAAAGTCTATGTTAAGTGTCTGGCAAACAGATGAGGGGAGATTGTTGAGTTGAGTCCAAGCTAGCTGATGAACAGAGAGATTTTCGCCCCGGACGCAGCACAGCTGTCCAAATATTCACACTGCTGTAGGTCTTCTAGAAATCGTGGGAGTGTTGCAAAGAAGTACATTCTCGTTTTGTCGACCTTGAAAAGGCATATAACTGCGTTCCTCAGGACCTGCTGTAGAAGGTTGTGCAGGAGTATGGGATCGATGATCAGCTTCTTGCTGTACTGATGTCAGTGTACGAATGCTCGAGTATTTGTGTTATTTCTTTATATATGGAAAATTTCCCCATGAGGTGGCTGATACATTATTTACATGACAGTTTTTCTTTGTGGTCTTTGACTATAATATCCGTTTTTTTTTTTACTTTCAGCTCCCTATTTGTGTGTATTGGCATATCCCAGTGTATGGTTGCTGTGTCTTTCTCTGGCACTGTTTTTGGTGTGTTTCTGTACCATCTGTTTTCTGATGGTATTTCGTGGTGTTGGCCTAACTTCTAGTGTATGTAAATCCTAACGTTATCATGCCTGGGGATATATTCCTTCTTCGCTAAGACTGGACAGCCATAGATTGTTTCATCCCCACCTCTTCATATTCTGCAGTTACTTACTCTGTTCTGCTTAATTATGTACTTCTGGTAGTTTCTAGTGGAGAGGCTTTGATCTTGTACAGCGAATAAAAATCCTTCAGTCTCGGCTTTTGGTCCAGTGCTTCGTAGACAGTTTTGTGTATTTGGCTTATTATTTTCTCAGCTTTTTCAGGTATTGGCCATGTATCAGTTTTTCTTACCTTTGTTTTAGCATGGCATTCTGGAGGTCTGTTTTCAATTTAGATTTTGTTCTTCACAATTTCTATTGATGTTTCTTTTTTATTTTCCTTTTCCTCGCAGTTAATTGTCAATCCAGTTTCTGTGTTACATTTCTTGGTTTCTTTCAAAGTATAAAACAAGTTTTTTTGTGTTCTTCATGTTTTGTATTAAATTTCCTTGGATATTAAATTAAATTTCATTAGATATATTAGATATCTTTGCAGTGGTTTTTTATAACGAATTTATACTTTAATAAATCTTACACTTTGTGTTCGTGGTAGGTGTGATCTTTCTACATCTGATTTCGGACGGGGCAGTAATTATGCTTCTTCTTTTTCCGTCTATTCATACTAGTTATTTTGATGTCCAGTACAGAATACTAAAGTTGTAGCTTAATACTGAGATCCGTAGAGTATTGATGCCAATTAACTTATTTGCATTTAGTTCTGTTTTAAGTAGTAATCTAATTTGTCTATAGTATTCCTTTCTAAACTTTTCTTTCGTATGTGTGTATTGAGACCAGTCTAGTTCATTGATTCCTACTTATTTGTATGGTTGTGCTTGATCTAATTATCTTTATCACTTTCTTTATCTGGCATGATATTCCTGCTCAGTTTTTATAATTCCATTCTTGATTTGTGGCTACAGAACTGTTTACCACTTACTTATAGCATGCTTGTTAAATGTTATTATTGTTGGCGTTACTTTTATTCATGGATAGTGTGTTCCGTATCCATGTATGGAGAATACTATCAAACGCCTTTCTAGCTTTATTGATTAGTAACTTGTTTTTCCAATAATATGAGACTTAGCGGCCTCCTTTCTTCTGGAAGCGGGTTGCTTTTACTCTTGTTTGGTAAGTTCCTACGAAACTATTGCAGATAAAGGTTTGTATATAGTAAGAAGGTGTGGTATATGCCGGCTGTGTTTGGAGTTTGCTGTGACATTATTCTTAGGTTCAGAGAGATTTCCCTCTTAGTGAACCAGTTTTTTCTGACTTTGTCAGTATCTCTTTAAACTTTTTTTGCAAATACACCATGTCTCCTTGTTAAATATTTCAACCAAATTTTGGAGCCTTTCCATGTCTGGGTGCCGCTCAGTCGCTTGTTTTTTTTGTTTGTTTATTTTTGTCGGGAGAACGGGTATTTAGATACATTATGTCCATTGTCTTCTCCAAAACACTTCCAATTCTTTGACTTTCGGGGCTACATTTACCTTTGCTTCTATTGATATACTAGCTCTCTTGCAATAGATAAAATGTTTTGTTTTTTTATTTTTCCTTCTCCTTGACATTTCTTTTGCTACACACAAACACACAAACAAACACGCACATAGACACACACATACACACACATATATATATATATTAATTCAAAATATTAACAAAATAGATATTCTTGTGATCAAGTATATTTTATTATACATATTTCAGAGGTACTGAGTTAAGTTCAAGAATACGTCCTCATCAGATAAAATAAGATGATGCATGACATACCCTGACATAGTAGATGGTTAAGATTCAGTCATGGTAGTGATTAATATATGACAAAACTCAATATGTATACCCTAATATTGAGAACATGAGAAAAATATATAATACAAACAATAGAGAGAGTGCGTGTAATACAGCTTAAAAAATACATGGCATCAATATAACAGTTAAAAAAATTTATTTTAAAAACTACTGAAGAAAGAGGAAAGAAAGGAAAGCATAGAGGAAGAAACAGCTGATGGGATACTATATTTAGTAGGTGCCTCGAAAAACAAATGAAAGATGATTAGAGAGAGAGACAAAGGGGAGTAATTTATGTTCAAGTTTATAGACAATTATCCATATATGCAATATATATCTAAACTTATTTAGTTGACCGTTAATATTCAAAATATTTAATTTAACTTATTTCAGAGTAATGAGTAATATTTTAGGTTTTAAAAGTTAATAGGTATCTGTATTAATATTATATTATACTATCAAGTTTAATTTCTAAAATTCAAATTTTATTAAAACAAATTTAAAGGATTTACGAAACACGAGAAAGAAAATATATAATGCTTTTATACCCTCACGAAGCTAATCTTTACCAACATTATTTATAATATTGACAACAGTTTATATAATATAATTTATAAAATAATTATAGTTATAATTATTAAAGAATTTATGATTAAACAGTTTCAGTGCCTAAAGGATCAACCGGCCTTATAACTAAACTTAAATAAGTCTGAATTTTTAATTATATATATGTGTTAATCAAAAAATACACAAGGATTATAATGTCTAAAGACTTAAGGTGATACCTTTCAAATATGTATAACATAATACAATAATACAATATAGTAAATAAGTTACTGAAAATATTGTTAAAAGAATATATATTGTTAACATATATTGTTAAAAAATTAATGTTTTATATCAATTATTGTGAAATGTTCATTTAGTTGATATATACTCTAAATATATAAGTCAAAACTAGGAGATGAGTCCTAATGATAGGGGCTAGATACAAAATAAATATAAAAATAAAAATAATGAATTGTTTGCGAAACTTAAAAATACCCAATATTAAAAATTTATTATAAAATGTAATAGGGTTTTAATATATAGTAGACAAAAGGTACGTCTAAAATATATAGTGAATGTGATAGAAAGAGGAGCTAAATATTTGAAAAAGCCGAAGGTAATCTAAATTTAATTAAAATAAAATAAATTAAATTAAATTAAAATATATTAAATTAAGTAATAATCATTATATAAATTCGAACTTCCAGGGAATATCTAACACTTATAACAATAGAGAGTCATTTGAGTATCTAAATTATTTATAAATGTAACTACGAGTATGTTATTAAATTAGATAAACATATTTGTACAACTATATAGAGATATTATTATAAATATTAATGAAACGGTATACATTTAATAAATAAATAATTATAATCATTATTAGTAATGCTATAATTGTAGTTTTACCTCCAGTTCAGTGGAGAGAGAGACCAATATTTGTCGACTATTATGGTTTGTTATATTTATACCTAGATATATATAAAAATAAATAAGTGCAAATTTAACTTTCTGAGTCCCCAAAACATACTCAAAATGAGTAAAATATGCAAACGCATGAATGATCTACAGTTCAATTATAACCGGTAAATTTACAAGTTAAATATCCAAATTATATATTTAAAACAGAGACAGATAAATAAAGGTCCGAATCAAAATTATAAATATCTAAAATACTCCTAAGGTGTGCATATTTATCAAGTAAACAAGTTACCAAATAATATGTTTATATATCTAAAGAGGATCCTTCATTCTAACATTAATTCTATCATAAATGATTAGAAGATAAAGCATTATTAAAGTTTTATAAACTGTTATGACTTTTTAGGCCCAACTCATTCTTTGATGTATTCATTGAACCTTGTTTAACATTTGAATATAAATATATATATATATATACATATATAAGTATGTATACGTACATACATATATGTATACAGACGTACAGTAGTATGTATATATATACATACATGCACACATATATATATGTACGTATGGATTTGCCGAACATTTATTATAATGCTCGGTTTGTTTGTAAACAAACATCCCGAATTAAGCCGTACAGTGTTTAGCAACCATCGTTGCCCTTTTGTTCAACACTGACAAAGGAACGATGTACTAGTTTCAAGCTTATTAGCTATCGTCAGCACCGTATACCTTCCTGCCAGATG
The DNA here is from genome assembly GCA_964016885.1 of Eledone cirrhosa. NCBI lineage: Eukaryota > Metazoa > Mollusca > Cephalopoda > Octopoda > Eledonidae > Eledone > Eledone cirrhosa. Next base: position 387,952,998 of record OZ024740.1, on the reverse strand, counting down.
ATTGAACGTCTGAAAGTATATACTTTCCTTATGCATATTAACGGCTGAGCAGCCTAATTTGCATATCGAGTGAGTTAAACAAACCGAGCATTATAATAAATGTTCGGTAAATCCATACGTACATATATATATATATGTGTGCATGTATGTATATATATACATACTACTGTACGTCTGTATACATATATGTATGTACGTATACATACTTATATTTAAGTAACAGCCGTACTAAGAGTGAGAAATGAAATTTCGTTTCATTTTTTCCATTTATAGTTTTCGGTGCGCCCGGCCGATTAACTCACTCGATATGCAAATTAGGCTGCTCAGCCATTAATATGCATACGGAAAGTATATACTTTCAGACGTTCAATCATCTGGCAGGAAGGTATACGATGCTGACGATAGCTAATAAGCTTGAAACTAGTACATCGTTCCTTTGTCAGTGTTGAACAAAAGGGCAACGATGGTTCCTAAACTCTGTACGGCTTAATTCGGGATGTTTGTTTACAAACACATCGAGCATTATAATAAATGTTCGGTAAATACATACGTACATATATATATGTGTGCATGTATGTATATATATACATTATGATACTACTGTACGTCTGTATACATATATATATGTACGTATACATAGTTATATTTAAGTAACAGCCGTACTAAGACTGAGAAATGAAATTTCGTTTCATTTTTTCCATTTATATATATATATATATATATAAGATCCTCAGCCATGCAGCATCACCCAGTCTATCCAGGATCCTTTCACTTCTCAAAACCCACCACACCTATTATAGCTCATTATTAACTGTTTTCATCATTATTGGACACGTCCCCCATTCAGATGTCCCGCTCATTCTTATTTACTCTTGCGTCCCTCTGCCAATTCCCCCCAAAATTCTCGTAAAGCTATAATATAATTTCTTGATAATTTTATCCGTCATATCATACTTGAATCCCACTACACATGACATATATCTGGATACCATATTTTTCATCTTCGCTTTTTACCCATGTATTGTCACTTACCTTAGGTATCATACTTATCGTTCGGCTTACCTCTTCTCTCTGCTTAAACATAATTCATTTGAGGCAGGCACCATGTATTTTTATATATGTTTTATGTCAAGGGCATCACACTGTCTATTGACTCCCAATACATTTCCCGTGATTGGTGCACGTATTTGGGCTGCTTCCCACAGAGATGCATCGTGGTATCAAGCTATAGTAGCCACCTCTGAATTACGAGTAATGTTTGAATTGCAAAACACGATAAACAAAACATCTTTCATGATTTTTTTATGATCTCTCTCAAGGCTGACCCACGTATAATTACCAACGGCCCTTATTAATACAATGAAAAATATAAAATGTAAATTAATTTCAGAAATATATTAATGTTTTATGGACCGATGTCTCTATATAATAAAATGCACTCTATATAATAAAAGAAATCTACAAATCTATTTAACATTTGTGAATTTGATACATATAGATTTATAGGAATTCTTCATAGATACTATTTTAGTCACCGAAATATCGTATTGTGATGCTGAATGTAATTATGCTTTTCAAATTGAGAATATCTCTGGTGGCGATTTTTGAATATGTTGTGACAGATCAATAGATTTTCTTCACCAATAATAACGGCACTTTTTAACTAAGTCTTCGATATGATATTACTTTAAAGATTGCAGAAGATTTGCTCAAACACACTTAAAGGAAATTTAATTTTGTATACATTTTCAATGTCCTCATTATAGCGTTGCCTTTTTATCTCCGTCGCTTGTAGGCGCTGGACAGTAGTGGGGAAGGGTGTGTAATTATACTCAGACATCTCGACAATACACCAATCATATATGCATACACATGCATTCATATACACGTACACACAGATATATATTTATAAATGCGTCCGTGTGTAAACGCATGTGTGCTTGTAAGTACGTGTGCGTCTCTGTATTCAATGGGGTTATGAACACGTTTTAGTCACAAAATCTCAAACACAGCATTTTGTCGGCTCAAGGCCGAAGATTTCTGAAATTCTCTCTCATTATCTTTCTCTCTCTTACTCTCACGTATATGCATATCTAGACATTATAGTCTCTCTCTCTCTCTCTCTCTCCTTCTCTCTCTCTCTCTCTTTCTCTCTCTCCCCCTTCTCTCTCTTCCCTCTGTATATATATATATATATATATATATATATATATATATATATATATATATATATATATAAGAAAAATATGGGGAGAAGAATACTGCATGGTTGCACATGGATTACATGTTATAAAATGAGTCCCTCATCAGTGATTTGCCAACGATCATTGGTATTTCATCGCATTAAAAATCATATACCTCACGTTGGTGCGACAATAACTAAAAAAAGTTATTAGGACAATTGAAACGCGTAAAGCGAGTGAGACAAGTAAACAACACAGGGGAAAGCTAACCGAATATAGAAAGAAACACAAGCAACGTGGTTATTTTGTCAGTATAAGCTAGGTGAATACATGTGCGAGTAAGAAACAGACCTTTCGCTAGTGAATCCGATGTGAGAAAGAAGGAAAATCGGGTTTGTAGCGGACGGGGAGGAAGTAAGAAGGGGAGAAACAGAGAGTGAGTGAGTGGAAGTGCGAGGAAGAGGTCAGTAGAGAGAAAGTGTTAACTGACATGACAGAGGGGACGAAAGAAAGTAAGAGAAACAGAGAGAACGAGGGAGCAGTAAGAGAGAAAGAGAGAAACACAGAATCGCAGTTTAGGAAAATATATGAAATACATATGTATATATACATAATGACTTATGTCTGATACGTAGAAACTCTCATTTTACTTCTTCCCAGTCGCGAACCTAAGAAATGTTTTTTTGTTTTTTTGCATCTCTCATCTCTCTGTTAGTCTTGTTTACTCTTGATATATATATTTTCTCTCTCTCGTCTACGATTTCACAGAACTTATGTTCACCGAATTCACATCTCATTAATAATCTGGTTTTCTTAATAGGTTTAAATGCATGTCTGTTAAAGTTTTGTTAGAGTGTTGAATATAATGTAATATATAGTGCTCATTAATAGTTAATTATTTAAAACAGTTATAGGGATGAAATATAGGATTGAATCTATGGAGTAATTCTAATAGCAAAAGAAAATATATACACACACACACACACATATATATATGTATATATATATATATATATATATATGTATGTGTGTGTGTGTGTGTGTGTGTGTGTGTGTGTGTGTGTGTGTGTGTGTGTGTGTGTGTGTGTGTGTGTGTGTGTGTGTGTGTGTGTTTGCTATTAGAATTACTCCATAGATTCAATCCTATACACATCGTTACGCAATGAAACATTCCCAGCATCGTTATATAACTACCCTTGTGAACAAGACCTGGCAACTGAGGGAAAGTAGCCATCAATACACCCTGAAGTGGAAGAAATTATCGAACGTGCCTGCATATCGGAGTAGTATGAGAAACTGTCGGTTATGTGACCTTGAACTGTTCCACATTTTGAGTTCGAAGAATAAGTTACTCAACAATAAAATCGAAAGATCAATTTATTGCAACCATAGACTTTAAGAAAAATGTTCGCACTACAAGTGCTAATCGAACCCTTAACCTCCTACTACCACCTACTACTAAACTGCATATACTTACACTTTCCACCCTCTTATTGAATCTAACCCCTTTAATTACCCACAGTAACCAATACTTATGTCCTTCTCTCCTCCTTCATTCCTTTTTTTCTTTTTTCGTTTTCTTCTTTTCTTCTCTCTCTTTTTTGTTCTCTTTCTTTTCTTCTTTTTTCTCTTCCCCTTTTTTATATATATATTTATCTCTCTACCCCCGCCCCCGCCCCCCATCTCTCTCTCCCACTATAAACAATTTAATTCTCTTTAACTCCCTACACTGTAAATTGACGACATCAAGTCAACGAATCAAAACTGATCGAGGAATCCTTCCATCTTTATCCCCCCCCACCTCCATTACCATTTTTCCCTCTACTTCCTATCTCTTCTCCCCCTTCCTCTCTCTCTCTATACTAGTAAATACGATTCCAAAAAAATGTTTTTTTATATATTAAGAACCTTTTACAAGTAACTTCATTATTTTAAAAATTTGGAGGTGAATAACAGTTATTATCGATTGGCTGCTATTTACTGTATAGCGATATAAGGTTGCGCTTACCAATGAAACTGTCGTAAAGACCTGGATAAAATCCTTTTTTTAATGCTTACCTGTGTTTTCTCTTTTATTGTTTATACTCCAAGATTGAACGGGATTTACTAACCAGATTCTTGCAAACGGTCCGCGAAACTGGCTATCTTAACCACGAACTGGATTACAATAACCAATTTTCTGCTTTCATAACTATATATATATATATATATATATATATATATATATATATATATATATATATGTATGTAGGAGGTGAGTTTTATTGTAGTACAATAAAGCAATGCAGATATCGGATAAGAAGCACTCTACAGTTTGTAGGACTGGAGTATACATAATATATAAGATCAAAAGATGGTTATTATGCGCATTTCAAAAACAAATATCATCATGCAATAACATTTGTGTTTTCATGAGATAAAATAGGAAGACATGATATGAAGGTTAAAAAACACTTGTGGATAGTGCAGTTTTAAATCAACATATGAAAAGTAGTTTTAGATTGATGTGTGATATTGGGGGAAAAAAATGTTTGAGGGGGGAGGTTGGAAAGGATGAAAAAGAGGAGAAGATGAGAGTAAAAAGTGGAGGGGGATGAGTATAATATAGGAGGAGAGATGGGTGATAGAGAGAGAGAGATAGCTTTTATAACTGAGAAAAATATATTTTTTTACATAGAGAATTTTTTACATAGAGGATTTTTTCAAGGTGATATAAAGTAAGAATATATTGTATTGTGTAATAATTGTTTCAATGTTAGGCACAGTGAGAAAAGGTACAGATTAGGGGTTAGAAATTAAAAGAAAAAGAAAAGAAATATATAAGAAATAAGAAATATATCCTTACTTACATTACCTTTGCTATTTTTAATAATACATATCAACATTTTCTTGCCATCGCACATATTATTAAACCCTTAAATATTATTCTTAATACATATTAACATTTTCTTTCCATCGCACATATTATTAAACCCTTAAATATTATTCTTAATACATATTAACAATTTCTTTTCATCGCACATATTATTAAACCCTTCAATATACAAACCTTAACTTTACATTATTTTTCTGTTCGTTAATTTTCAAATTCTTTTAATTTATACATTATCTTCCAACGGCTTTTCAACCTCTCTATGTAAAACAATATATTTTTCTCAGTTATAAAAGCTATCTCTCTCTCTCTATCACCCATCTCTCCTCCTATCTTATCCTTTCTCATTATACTCCTCCCCCTCCACTTTTTACTCTCATCTCCTCCTCTTTTTCATCCTTTCCACCCCCCCCCCTCAAAAAAATTTTCCCCAATATCACACATCAATCTAAAACTACTTTTCATATGTTGATTTAAAACTCCACTATCCACAAGTGTTTTTTAACCTTCATATCATGTCTTCCTATTTTATCTGATGAAAACACAAATGTTATTGCATGATGATATTTGTTTTTGAAATGCGCATAATAAAATACATGGAACTCTTTTAACCATCTTTTGATCTTATATATATATATATATATATATATATATATATATATATATATATATATATATATATATATATATATATATATATATACCAAGAGTAAACAAGACTAACAGAGAGATGCAAAATAAACATTTCTTAGGTTCGCGACTGGGAAGAAGTAAAATGAGAGTTTCTACGTATCAGACATAAGTCATTCTTCGGCAAATAGCAATGTTAAAATATATATCCAACTCCACAACATCGATACTAACAGAAGAGAAAATTAGCCCAATCGCATCTGGAGTACTGTCTTTAAAAATATGCAGTTCAGCAAGCCAATATTCGAAAGCTTTCTAACATACCACTACTTCATGCCTCGAGGGTACTGCCTTAACATGACAAATACAAGTACGAACGATCATCGCTTGCACTAAATCCTCACTCTGAAAATACATATAAATACCCACACCTACAGTAAGAATAAATGGAAGCAACTTTCGTGTTTCTGCTAAAGCAGTATGCCTTACATTCATGAAACAAAAGTATTGCAGAGAATACTTTGTTAATCTCCTAAACCCAGTTGCAACAGCATTTTCTGATGTACACGTGGTGCATCTGGCAGCGACAGATAGTCTGTCGGAGTTTGAAGTTACAACAGCAATTAAAGAACTCAAATGGCCATTGGGGAGGATGAAATTCAGTCCGAGATATTAAATGCTTTAAATAAAAAAGGCATTTACTGTCTGACTTGTGTGTGCCGATTAGTCTGGATCTCTCGAAGGGCCCTTAGGGGGATAAGAGAGATTGCTCCAATTATAGAAGGATCTGGTTGTTACGCCTCCTCTGTAATATCTATGCTAAGAGTCTGACAATGATGCACAGCGGGGATTTCGAGCAGGAGGCAGCACAGACAACCAAATATTCACACTGCAGCAGGTCTTTGAGAAATCAAGGGACAACTGCAAAGAAGTTTATGCTTGCTTCGCAGACTACGAAAGTACATATGACCACGTTCCACATGACCTGTTGCGGAAGGTTCTGGAGGACTATGGAATCGATGGCCAGCTTCTTGTTGCCTTGATGTCTCTATACAAATACCCGAGTATTTATGTTCAGATAACTGGTGCTAAATCGAAATAATTCAATGTGGGTGTTTAACGCTAACAAGGGTGCGTACTGTCACCTCTCCTGTTCGTAATCTTCATGAACTTGATTGACATGCGAAGCC
>OZ024740.1:387918623-387938623 GCA_964016885.1 Eledone cirrhosa | reverse complement strand
CAGTGTTCACCGTCGCCGGGGACGTGATCTTTGGTGCGGTTATCTATTCTATTATATCCGACTTCAACGAGGTCGCCGCGTGATCGGTTATAGGTATGGCTTACTATAACGTTAGTTTTATGAGGGGGTGGTTTCTAGAGCTAGCGTTAGGGATGTAGGAAATTCCTCGGTTAAAGCCGGCGCTTATCAGGGCCCTATTGTAGTAATCAGCCGCTTGGTTGAAGATATCCTCATTGGCGGATAACCTCGAGATTCTATGTGAGATACTATAGACTATGGAGTTGAGAGTCTGCTTAGGGTGGTTGGAGGCATAATTAATATAAGAGAGGCACTCTCCAGGCTTATGGTATGGCTTGTATAAGCCCGTACTCAACTCCAGGGTCACGTCCAGGAAGTTGACAACCCTGTGGTTGAGGTCCATAGTTACGGATAGGCCGTATGACTTAAAGAACCTGTGTATATGTTTGTTAAGGTTCTCTATCCTACGGGGGCTATGGTTCCTAACGGTAAACAGGGCGTCGTCCCTATATACACCTCCTTGTAGGGCCGGTATTTCTTCCCTAAGCTTGTGTAGGAGGTATATCCCAACCAGGTCAGTTGCTTGCGCTGAGTCACTGGACCCCATCGTGACATCGAAGTTATCAGGACGGTTGGTTCTGGTCCAGTGGGAGCCTTCGAACTGGATAATGGTTCTATGTGCCGCTAGAATTATGTCTATTTCTTTTTTAGTGAGGCTAGTGTTAGATCTAGCTAAGATAAGTGCCTTATTTAAGAGTATGGGGGAGATAGAGGCGTAGTAGCTATCTATATCAAACTGGATGAATTTCAGGGTGGCTTTATCCGGCAACTCGGTGAACCAATTTATGACCTGGTCGGTGTTGCCCCAGAGGCAGACCTTAGCCTTTCTATTAAGCTCGAGTAGTACTCTGTCGAGGATCACTTTACTAATCTTACCTATATCTGATGTAGAGGGGCATATTAGTCTAATAGAGGGGCTTTCATTAAAGTCGTATTTGTGATCCTTAAGAGAGAATTTAGGCGTCAGAGGGACGTACGGGTTAGTGTACTTTTCTATTTCTAAGCTGGTGACTATATCCTTCCCTACTCTATTTATGTCATTTAGGGTACTAGAGGGTGTCTTTTTGTAGTCTTTGTGTAGTTCCTTATAGATGAATTTTTTATACTCACTCGCCTCCATCTTGTACAGCTTTTTGGTTTTGTCGGAGGTGACGAAGAGGTGCGGGTCATTCTTGATCTTAGTTATTAGTGTATCAAGGGACGTTAAGAATGGATTGCTGCATTGGTGTTTCTTTCTGAGCTTAACGTTTTTGATCATTTTCAGCAGGTCCTCTTCAAAGGAGTCCAGTAGGTTGTTGTGCGGTGGGTTTCGGTATGTTTTGAAGCCATACCTCTCTTTGGGTTCAGGAAGGTTACGGGTGTTCTTATCCAGGTGGTAGGCCTTCCATCTGACTCTCCGTATAAACGAATTAGTAGCGCCTATAAGCAGTTTAAGGTAGGTTTTTCTGCTGGGTAAGGGGATACACTTGAGAGACATGGGTAACGGCTGGTTCTCCAACATAGTGGTAAATAAGGTGAGATGCTCTACAAAAGGAGCATGGTAATATAGTATTTACGTATCGAGAAAGAGAAAAAAAGGGGGGATAGGTGATACATATAGTTATTTGCCAAGTAGCGTATGCCAAAGGTGCTCGATACTAGTGCCGGCAGTATTAAATATTCGAAGTGTTAATATTTAGTGGGCTAGGGAGTTAGCAGAGCGTAAGCACGTGGGAAAGTAAAAATCGGAGAATAGACCGTTAAAACATGTTTATTTAAAATATCACCTACGTACGTTTCGCCCATATATATATATAATACAAGATAATATAAATTAATATATATGATAAACACAGATACCAACATATCAGTGTTTGTATTGTAAAAGACTAAGTTAGCTAGATTGAAAAATACTAATTATAATAATACAGTTTGCCTGTCTCGATTTAAAATAATAAATCAATAAAAACAAACCATATTGGCAAATAGCCGTGGTACTTAGACAAATTTAAATTTCAAAATCAAACCTGTTCCGTAGATAAGTTTAAACTTTAAAATCCAAATATGTTTGGATTGCACGTGTTTGCATTGCACGTGTCCGAAGAACCTGCAGTTATAGAATCAGGCAGTGCCATACAATGATCATATCTCGAGCTATCTGCCGGCGAAACAATTGTAACACGCAATAAACTGAGTCTAGATGCATCACTGATTTTTCGTTTTTTTATATTATATCACACTCTGCTCTGTAAGAACATAGAGTGCTCAACTGGCATACCGCCTATGGAAGCACCATAGCTACCATTAAACACACACACACACATATATATATGTATATATATATATATATGTATATGTATATATATATGTATATATATGTATATATATATATATGTATATGTATATATATATGTATATATATGTATATATATGTATATATATATATATATATATATATAACGAAGGAAATGTGGTAAGGAACCAGGTGGACCATAACGCACCAAAGTACTCAATACTTGAGGTAGTAGAGTGGGTAATAGGAACCAGTAAGACCCCGACAGCTGAGCTCAAGCCGTTTCGACGGCTAATTCTGGACTAAATGAAAATTTATCCTGGTATTTAAATAGCCGATCTTCTCAAGGGGTAATTCCATATATGGTCAAAGTGATTGTCAAAAATCAGTAGTAATTCTGTGGTTGCAAATTAGTAGGGGAGATGGTGGCTAAACTTTACTGGCAGGTTTAGCCACCATCTCCCCTACTAATTTGCAACCACAGAATTACTACTGATTTTTGACAATCACTTTGACCATATATGGAATTACCCCTTGAGAAGATCGGCTATTTAAATACCAGGATAAATTTTCATTTAGTCCAGAATTAGCCGTCGAAACGGCTTGAGCTCAGCTGTCGGGGTCTTACTGGTTCCTATATATATATATATATATGTGTGTGTGTGTGTGTGTGTGTGTGTGTGTGTGTGTGTGTGTGTGTGTGTGTGTGTGTGTGTGTGTGTGTGTGTGTGTGTGTGTGTGTGTGTGTGTGTGTGTGTGTGTGTGTGTGTGTGTGTGTGTGTGTGTGTGTGTGTGTGTGTGTGTGTGTGTGCGCGTGTGTGCGCGTGTGTGCGCGTGTGTGCGCGTGTGTGTGTATGTGTGTATGTAAAGGGTAAACAGAAATAACAACACAATCGGTACAGTATATGGAAGGCATATACTGTTAGGTTAACGCTTGATATTTGTTTGTTAAAATAATCATGTTAAATTAATTTAACAGTTAAACAACCACAGGAATAATAACGTTCTTACCAAAGAACCAGAAGATTTACAAGTCGACTCTAAATATGACTAATAGCTCTAGGAAAACCATGAATGACACCACATCTTTTTTAATTTGATTTTGAAAGTAGGTTTATAATTATTAATTTTCACTACTTTTGTAGCTGTCTGGGCGGCCTAATTTGAGGAATCATAGACAGTGGTAACCTTGGTCTGAAGTTCGATCCTGAGCGAGAGTAGGGTTCCCGGTAAATCTTTTCAGTTATTTCTATGGGATGTAAAATAGAAACGGAAAAGGAATACATGTACCTCTCGACCAGGATCGACTCCAAGGACATATTCTCCAACGTCTCTAGTACCTACCACTAGGCCACAGAGACAACTACGAATATCTTACGAAAATTCATACTTATAAACCTACTTTCAAAATGTTCAAAACAAAATGATGTGGCGTCGTTCATGTCTTTCTTAATGTTATACTCAATGTTATCAAAATCTATACATAGAAAGTTTTTATCCTTTTACTAATATCTTGAACATATGTAACATATGATGCTCTAAAATCTTATATAAAGTTTTACATATACTATAATTATAATATAATTTGAAAGTAATTATTAGACTAAACGCTAAATCTAACTATATCTTTAAATAACTTAAACTCCTTAAACTAATTAAAATTAGAGTTATCTTTTCCTTTGATAAAACCTTGCTTACATTTAACCTTTATGAAACATTCAAACTTTATATAAATATTGAAATTTTTTTAATTTATATTTCTATCCTGATACAACTATAGATTATACAAAATAATATACATCTTCTATACAAAAATATAATTATTTCCACATTCTTAAGCTATATATAGAAAATGCAAACATATCTTCGCTCAACAAATCCTAACTGTTTTCATATGTAATCGGAATCTATATCCAACCATAACTATTTATCTACTAAATAAATAAATTATATATTCACCATAACTATTTATATATACAATTAATCTCTTATAATATAATAAAATATACTTATAACAGCAATCATCATGATATTAAAACACACCCGTAGAATACACCCAATTGTATATATAAATATAAGCTATCTTTCACATATTAAATTAATAGTTAATTTATAATTCACACATTATATTATAAATACTTCCAAATTATATAATTAAATAAATAAAAATAAATATAATTATTTCATTCTTTCTACACCCTTGCAAATATGTTTCGGACGCTTATATACGTATATTCCTATAAATATTCCGTAAATAGCTTTAAATATTTTTTCTTCCACTTTAATAGTAAACCACCTTTTCTTGTTAGAAAATAATTTTAATAATTATTTAAATATACCTAGCGTCTAAACATAACGGTCTTTTTCAGTTTTAACGTTATCCTCATTAGCATATTCATCTTGAGGTTTGAAGTTTTATTCACTATTTACATAGAACTCATAACATTAAGTTCATATGTAGATATGTCACTATATGTCAACCAATTTTTGTATTTTATCTGACGATAGCGTACCCTTGAAATATATATAATAAAATAAATATGATTTTATAAAGATAGTTTCCATTTATTAATATTATTGATATTATACTCCAGAAGAAATCTGTTGTATGCTTCTAATCTGGTATAAATTTACTTTGTTGAATAATCAACAAATTAAATAACTTATGTGTGTGTGTGTACATATATATACATGTATATGTACATACACACACATACATGCACACACACATAAACATATATATGTGTGTATGTGTGTATATATATAGATAAATATATACATACACACATACATATACATACATATACATATATATATATGTACATATATATATATATACATATATAATATATATATTTACATACATATACATATATATATATGTACATATATATATATATGTATATGTACACATATATATATATATATGTATATGCATGTGTGTATGTATATGTGTATATGTATGTGTGTATGTGTATATGTATGTGTGTGTATATATATATATATATATATATATATATATATATATATATATATATATATATATATATACAAACCCACAGACTCCAAACAATACCTTCAATTCAACTCGTGCCACCCTAGACACACCAAAATGGCAATTCCTTATAACCTAGCCAGAAGGATCTGCACAATAGTTTCAGATAAATACACATGCTACACACGACTAGAAGAATTAAAAAACACACTTATCAGCAGAAACTACCTACCATCCCTAATCAACAATGGATTCCAACGTGCCCTAAAACTCGACATCCAGGAACTCAGACACCCCAAACCCAGGAATAAACCGCAACAGAAAACTCTACCATACATCTCCACACACAACTCCCTCAACAATGAGGCATTCGACACCATCCTCCAGAACTTTCCTTTACTAAAAAGAGACCTAAGAATGAACAAAATCCTCCAAACACACAACATCATAAAGAGCAAAAGACAACCTAAAACCATAGAAAACATCCTCACACAAGCCAAAATCCAACAAACCCTCACAATGAACCCTACAGTAACAAAATGCGGAAGGTCCAACTGTGGCATATGCATAAATCTAATAGAAGGTTCAACATTCCATTCTAAACAAGGACAACATTTCACAGTTAAACACAACTTTACATGTGCATCTGAAAACCTAATCTATGTTTTGACCTGCTTAGCTTGTCAAGAGCACTACATAGGACAGACAAAAAACAGCCTCCGACAACGTATGACCGTCCATAAATCAAAATAGAGGAATACAGAAAGATTGCATTTAGTGAACATATCGCCAATTGTGCACCCAACCAACATCCAAACTTTAAAATTTTTCCCATTTACAAATTCATAAACAACGCTACTTTCATCCATCGTACCAATAAGGAAACGTATTTCATTAACAAATTCCAACCTCTACTTAATGCTCTAAACTTCGGACTAAACAAAAACTGGAACGAACAATCAAACATTTACAAATACCTATGTCTCTCTAAAGAGTCACCTCCCTCACATCTACCTAATCCTTTTTCTTAAATAAATTAAATATCATCCAGCATGAATTACCTCCCCTTGCATATTAACTCTCTAAAAAGGGAAATAATATCAAACCCCAGTCCACCATTTGCCTCCATTATGGATCAACTAAGCACTCTTTCTATATTAACACATTTTGATCTGCTTATCTTCAAGAACTATGCCTGTAAATAACATTATTTTTTCTTTCACATTGACTCATTATGCTCCACATTACGACCCTTTTTTTCTTTTTTCTTTTCACTTCATAAACCTTGTTTGTAAATAACATTATTCTTTCTGCACCATTTCTTTAACATGTCCAACACCACCATTCTACATGAATACATATTATTATCATTTGATAATGCATAAAAATGCTGAAACCGGTAATAAACAATTATTAAATATATAAATAAATAAATAAATAAATGCCATTGTTAATTAATAAATAAATCAACTAATACCTTAACACTTCACACACAGTAAAATATTTCGTTTTAATCATTTTATAACCTAGAAAAAAAGAGAGAAAGAAATAAAAATGGAAAAAAATATATTTTTATTCCTAATAATCGTCTTTTTCTCCCTGTTTTCATATATATATATATATATATATATATATATATATATATATATATATATATATATATATACACGGCATAGCTGTATAGATGTATGAATATGAATTTTGTATATTTAAAGATATACGGTATGTTTAATAAATAAACATTTTGAATTGAAAGGCTGGCGGCCAGCGAGATCTAGCGGATTCCAGGAGAAGCAGCGGAGGATAACAGTCTTTCGAGCTTCTGGCTCTCGTCAAGACAGTGTTTATCCTTACTTTCTGCTGGAACTTGAAATAGGCGAAAATATACAGTTTCTTCGCCTGTGTATGTGGGCTGATTAGCCTCATTTGCATATGAAAGATGCTGAGAGCCAGATGCTCGAAATGCATAGACAGTAATCCTCCGCTGCTTCTGCTGGAAGCCGCTAGATGGCGTTGGTCATCAGCCTTTCAATTCATAGCTGAGCTTTCAAAATGTTTAATTATTAAACATAGCGTATATCTTTAAATATACGAAATTCACACCACCACTCAAGACTACCACAATCAAGGGACCCAAGGTGGCCGCCGCTGACACCATTCCAAGTGCCACACCGACAGCTACTGCTGACACCCCAAATGTCACACCAGTGCTACTGTTGAATGTCAGAGGCCTGGTAAAACTCACCAACATGAATAAAATTCCCTACCGGAGAGACTTAGCCACAAGCAATCAAGCAATATGCCTGGTACTAACTGAAACGCATCGGACAAGCAGTATAGCAGATGCGGAAATACATATACCAAAGTATAATGTATTTCGTTCGGATAGGAAGGAGAGAGCTCGTGGTGGGGTTGTCTTGTACATCCGTGAAGATGTCACACCCATTGTGCTATTGCCACATTCTAACTCAGTCTGTGACACACTGATAGTACATATGAAACAACTAAAAATGGAAATATGTGTCACATATCGGTCACCAGTCATGAAGGTGAATTTGAAGATAGCCTTGAAAGGATGGAAGAAGTCTTTGACAAACTGGACCAGGGTCTCAACATTCTGCTTCTAGGAGACTTTAACCTACCAACGGTCAAATGGCCTGAGGGCCACATCCTCCTTGGAATGACATCACTCGAACAGAGACAGACGGAGTCCCTACTGGCTCTCACGCACAGGCTGTTCATGGAACAAGCAATTCTCTTCCCAACAAGAGGCGCGAATGTCCTGGATCTCTGCTTTACAAATAACGCAGTGCTCATCCACAATGTAAAGGTGACACCAATGATTTTCTCATATCATAACTTAGTAGAACTAATGATATATGGTCTGGGAGAGTAAACAGAGACGCAAACATTAAGAAGCAGCGGGAATTTATCCAGCCTAAACTTTCACAAGGCTAACTGGAAAAGAAAGAGATCCGAAAAAAAACTGGAGCGACATCACCACACAAGACACCAACACACATTTTCCATATCTCATGACAACAATACAAACTATATGCCATAAGTTTGTCCCGGAGAAAAGGGCACATGGACACAAAAATCTCATTCTCAGAGAAAGAAAAATCCTTATGAGACGAAGAACTAAGCTCTCAAACCAGTTAAATGCACAACAGAAGAACAAGAAGGAACCCTATCTGAAACAGGCATTGAAACTGCATTCAAACTTTCGCATGAGAAGGAAAGGGCAGAGAGAGAAGCCAGGGGCATAATAAATATTAAAACAAACTCTACGGGCTTCTTTAAATTTGCGAAAGAAACTGCCTCGGTATACTGCAAGATTGGGCCCCTCTTCCATAAAAATGGTTCATTAACCGAGGTGCCCAAGGGATAAGTGAAATAGTGAATGAACAGTACAAAAGTGTGTTCACATCCTCATTGAGGCACATGCAAATAACAAAGCTAGAGGATTTCTTTGATGCCACAACGTTCCACAAAGAAATGGCAACCATCAACCACATACAGTTAACGGAAGAAGATCTGATATCCGCCATAGAAGAAATTAGCACAAACTCAGCTGCCGGACCTGATGAATTTCCAGCAGTCCTCCTAAAATCATGTAACCGTGTCTTAGCAAGACCATTGACGACCCTCTTCAGAAGTTCTTTGGCTAGCGGTAAACTACCCAGAGAGCTAAAAGAAGGCACAATATGTTTTATCTATAAAAGAGGAAGCAAAGTGGAGGCCACAAACTACAGGCCAGTCTCTCCTATGTCACATATCAGTAAAGTCATGAAACGAATTATCAGAGAGAAACTGATCAAGTTTCTCGAGGTAAATGACCGCCTAACTAGTACGCAGAAAAAGCTGCCTTACAGTGTTACAACACTATGACTGGGTACTGAAACAACTGCTAGACAGCTCACATGTGGACGTGATATATCTTGATTTTGCGAAGGCCTTTGACAAGGTCGACCACGGAATGATATGTCACAAACTACACAGACTCGGATTAACTGGAAAAGTAGGTGCGCACACTTGGGACCACTACTGTTTTGGGTGAGTCTCTCTAATATGACCTCTGTAGTACATACAACATACCACACTACCTATGCTGATGACACAAAGGTAGCACAGGCAATCAAAAATCCGGCTGGTGCTGTTCTTTTACAAGATCTTGAAGCCATATACAAATGGGCTGAGGACAACAACATGCAGTTTAATGCTGGAAAATTTCAAGCCTTACAATGTCAACCTGCTAACATAAAGACAGTACAACACAGCAACACCGAGCCAGGAAGGTTCGGAATTCCCGTATCGAAATTGATACGAGATCTGGGAAGAGACATGAGCGACGATGCATCTTTTTCTTCACACATCAAGAGGGTGGCGACAATGTACAGACGCTGGCTGGATCTTGAGGACTTTCCAGACCGAGAGACCATGTTGATACTATGGAGGACATTTGTCCTAAGCCCACTGGACTACTGGTCACACCATAGTATCAAACTAACCACGGAGTTTGAGGCAATCCAACGAAGCTACACCAAGAGGATTGCCACGATGAAGGAGATGAGCTATTAGGAGAGGCTAAAAGAACTGAAACTCTACTCCTTGGAACGAAGACGGGAAAGATACGCAGTGATATACATATGGAAAATCCTGGAGGGACTAGCACCAAACCTTGGCATTAAGAGGTGGACCAACCCCCGAACAGGACGTCACTGTGTGGTGCCAAATGTCTCGTCTTCCACATCTAGAATAAGGAGCAGATATTGCAATAACCTGGGGTTCAAAGGCCCTCAACAAGCTGCCAAGAAATTTTAGAGATCTGCATGGTGCGAATATGGATGTTTTCAAGAAACATCTTGAGACTCTGCTATCCAGTTTCCCAGATTAGCCCACAGCATGGTACGAAGGTAACCTAAGGGCAACAGCAACGAACTCCCTCTTACACCAATGGCCAACCAACACAGATAGAACGTGTGGCGACAAGGGAGGATGGCTGGAACGGGTAAAAGAGTAAAAGTGTAAAAGAGAATATCTAAATAATTATGTAATAGAAAACTGTGCATTTTACTTTAATAACGCTACTCTTGTTTTATCTTTCAAAAGATCCCTGATTAGATTCAGTTTCCAATTATCCTTAGACAATTTCAAATATATATATTTCAAACAAACACACGCGCACACACGCACACACACACACACATATATATATATATATATATATATATATATATATATATATATATATATATATATATATTGTATGTATATATATGGTTTTATAAATATAGATTCCATTTATTAATATCATTGATATATATATATATATATATATATATATATATATATATATATATATCAATGATATTAATAAATGGAATCTATATTTATAAAACCATATTTATTCTATTATATATATTTCAATGGTACCAAAACTTTGGTACGCACTCATCAGATAAAATACAAAGTTTGTTTTAAAAATAGTGACATACCCAGGGATGAGATCTTAACGGTTCAAGTTCAGTCTGGGTAGTGAAAGGAAAGAGGGAAAAAGGGAAAAGGGGAAGAAAGGAAAAAATAAATATTTCAAATTATTTTGATGAATATGCAAATGAAGTTGAAGCATAGGGCTGAAAAAAATCGTTATTTTTAGACGCTATGTAGATTTAAATAATTATTAGTATATATATATGTGTATATATAGGAAGAAGAAAGAGAAGCTTATATGTATATTATTATTACAGTGTACGTGAATTTAAAAAATTGAAACGTTAAAAATTAAAAGTTTGTTGAAGTGGGGGAATATCATTCCAGAATTTAAAAAATATTTAGCTAAATCATGGGATATATTATATATATAATCATTACAATTAAATTATATGAAGAATTAAGGTTATAAGTACATTTTATCTTGTCATATTACAACAGGTTGTAAGTATATAAATATCTATATAGATTAATAAATGTATAAATATAAATATTATTGGTGATTATATGCTGTTATTTTTTATAGATATATAACGCACGTATTAATTTGTTTACATTCTAATATAAGTTACGAAGGGTGTTGAGTTTACATTTAAGGTAAAGGACGTACTCAAATTTTAAGAGAAGAAACATTTTGTATATTCAAATAGTTTCATAAAAAATTGAAAATATTTATAGAAAATTATGAAGTTAGCGAAATTACATAGAATTTAACATACAAGTTATTATGTCCATGTTGGTTCAATTGTAAAGGAAAAGATAACTCCAATATTATTTGTTAAACTATTAATATTAGATTTGATGAATAATTTTCTTAGAAAATGCGGAATGTATGTAGAGAAATTATATATTATTTTGTGTGAGATTATAAGGTATTTTATATTACATGTTTTCAAGGATGAGAATTTCAATTATATATGTATTTAGATACTATCTACGTCTATAGATGTGTGAAAAGTTTGAAAATTAACAGAAGAAAAAATATATTATTAGATAAGTCAAGGGTGCATTTAGAAGAACGATCGTAAAGAGGAAATCATTCAAAATATCAATTAAAAAGTATCAATCTAACAAAATACATTAAGAAGAGTATCATTAGGAAAAGAATATTATTTTAAAAATATTAATTGAAGAAGAAAAATATCATTTAAAAAACATCACTAAACAACAGAAGCATTGTAAAGACATATAAGATATAGTCAAGTGTAATGAATATTATAGATTGAAAATACTTCGAAAAGTGGTTCTTTGGCGATGTCTGCAAGAACTGAATAATTCATTTTTTAAATTAATAGAATTTTGACAGTTAAGTATATAAAAAATTTCCTCGATAAACAAATGACAGATTCTTGAGGGTATGTCACTATTTATAAAACAAACTTTCTATTTTATCTGATGAAAGAGTAGAAAAGTTTTGGTACCCTTGAAATATATATAATAGAATAAATATGGTTTCATAAATATAGTTTCCATTTATTAATATCATTGATATTATACTCTAGAAAAACTCGTCGAGTGCTTCGAATTCTACAGCTCTTCTGGTGATGGCTTTACTAAGTGTTTTTTTTTTTTTGGCATCCTTTCATTCCATGTAATAAATTGTTTCCAAGTGATGCCACGTGTGATAATTAGTTTGATATGTGTGTACCAGACTGAATTACTAATTCCTCGCGGAGGAGGACACAAAGAAATGCAGAAACAAAGAACTACTATTTTTATTTGTTCACTCCGAAAGAATGAGTTAAAACGATATTGCTCGCGGGTCGATCGAGACAGCTTTTATCAACGAGGATTAACTTGGTTAGCTTCAAGTAACTCGCATACAAAAAGAGAGCAAAATTATTTGCAGAGGATTGAATTTCTGCAAAAGAAAAGCTAAGTGAATTGAATAATGTGCGGTCGGAGGTTGGACGCAATTTGGGTGACTAAAGAGGAGAAGATGCGTGGTGTATTTGAAAGGTGATGGCGCAAGGCAAGCTTGCTCCGAGTTTAGGCTACTCTAGTAATGGCAGAGAAGTAGACAGAAAAAGCAGCTCCACTACAGATCAGAAACTGAAATGAGTCGAAAAACGACTCTTTGCCAAGAGATTGGGTGTCTACATTTAGTATTCGGATTATTTGTATAGTAATAGCGTCATATCAGAATGTGGGTGTACCATTATGTATTTCGCTTTAATTATACAACAAAATAGCATTTGTTAGATGCTGGGATATGTTATGGCTTGGAGTGGAAGGCAAGTATTTACGATGCTGTCTCTGCTATACTGAGCATTCCACAATTCGCTCTTTAACATTTGCACTCTATAACCATCCATATTTACCTAGACATCCTCATACAGCTGAGTGTTGCGTCCATCAAGAGATGCATTAAAATAATTCTTTAATTTTTTTATGAAAATCTATCTGCTTTTAAAACACCAAATTACATTATCTCCTGAGTGCAATGAAATATTCTCCTTTCCTAGATACATTACTAAAACATGCCACCACTTCATTCTTTAGGACTGACATCACTTGAATATTCTGAAAAGTTATCTTTTACTTACAAATGTTCATCTAGATGCGCTCACTATGCATAGATATCGTATCTACGTAACCAGTCTGCATTGACTTCAAAGGTAAAGAATATTTTACTAGCTAATAACAAAACTAACAGTGAAGAATCAATAAATCAAATGTTGCGTGTGGATAAATTATCATATCATACAATGTGCGGGAATAAACGGGAATGCTAAAAGTAAACATTGTAGAGATCCTGTAATGATATTTAACTAAATAATATTTACCGAAGAAAATAAATTACTGATATTGTATTGACACATTTGGAAATCTAGCAAGTAAAACAATGCGTGTGTGAATTTGGGAATATGTGTAAACGATTGAAGCTACATCATCGTCTATATACTGGACTCATTATCAAGACATAAACAGTTCGTATCATTCCTGTTCATTACCATTTCGGGTTGTTAAAATAGGCCTGAATTAATTGACACTAAAATATGAAGAAATATAAATGGTATATGAGATATATTTTGACAGAATATGCCCT
This sequence comes from Eledone cirrhosa, assembly GCA_964016885.1. Taxonomy (NCBI): domain Eukaryota; kingdom Metazoa; phylum Mollusca; class Cephalopoda; order Octopoda; family Eledonidae; genus Eledone; species Eledone cirrhosa. The sequence goes on along the minus strand of OZ024740.1, from coordinate 387,924,736 downwards.
CGGTAAGGGATAAAAATTAACATAAAATCATTTCTGCATAAATTTATCTGTAGTAGTCGCATCATGAATACCCAAGGTAAAAAAAAAAACAACTAAAACGCGATTATATATAACAATCTTAAAACAAAATATATATATAAAGAAAACATTGTATTGATAACATTTACTTTTTAATCGGACTCCTATAGAAAAATGATAGTTTTAAAGATAACACACTGTAAACGTTTTCTGCAAATAAATTATACACTATACATATTTTTCGTTAATTTCTGGTGTTATGTTCTTAGCTTAAAGAGTGATATTTGCTACATACATAATTTATGTTTTAGTAAATTTCTCCTATAAAAATAAGTTTTATCCCAAATATCATCATTTTGTTAGTATGTAATATTAGTTCTATTGACTTTTCTAAATTATAATCCAGTTGTTTAAAATCATCTCCAATATTAAGAAAAATACCAATCATTTCAGTACTATTGATTATTTTATTATTTTATTTTATAATGTATCATGGAATGCTATTGGAATATAACCTTATTCTGAACTCCTTATTAACATTTCCCCTATCCGAATGACACCTACATATTTTAATTCATCTTGTCATTAAAATCTTTTATCGGCGGATATCTTATTTCTTTTTGGCGTTGGTTTATTTTACTTCATCTTTAATCTTTATTTTGAATTTGGTTCTATCAAAATTCAATAGAGTATCCGTTTAATTGACAGTGCACGTAGCTTGTAATTTGTTTCTTTTTGTTTTGCAGTTACTTTTTAATATTTTGTCATATTTTATTTATCAATTATTTTATCTGTAACTACCTTTTTTATTTCATTCAAATTTTATTTTACTCTAACCGCCATTGCACTTAGCTATAAAAATAAAACATAAAAGTTTTGTATCTGAATTTTTTTTTAATTTAAAGCATGCATGTGCTCTAACGGAGTGGTTAAAATAAATGCATTCTTGTAGAGAAAATATACACTTAATTACATGAGAATAATCATTACACTCCTTTACATTTTAGTTGTTACAGGAAAAGTATAGGAATTCAAAGGAATTAAATGTCACCGCTGTCAGCATGAATCAATCACGAAAAGAAAGATATAGAATGATGATTGTATGCTGCGTGTTATATACAAGATGAAATTCTCTAAAGCTACATAAAAATACTCTCATTTTGTTTTCATGGTAGTCAACTGACGCAGTTATAAGAATTGAAAAATCAATTGAATTCATTGATAGTCTTCAACATTCAAAAAGACATAAAAATTGTAGAATGTACTTCCCAGGAGAATGGGTAATTCATATTGACTTTCCTAATAGCATCTCTAAATGCAAAACGTTATAATAGAATCATATACATATGTTTACGGACACAATTATAGTATATCTCCGGACATCTCATTTAGGGGCAGTTATATGAGATAAGGGTTCATAAATTATTTAAAGAGTAATTTTATTCAAAGTTTTTCTCCACTATAGTATACAACGGATCTGTACATTTAGAACTACTGGCATGTCATGTAAATAAAAATGTCATTTTCAATAACCCTTTAGTATAACCATATAGAGATTAAATAAATCTACCAATATAGGAAAGTAGCACAATTATGATTTAACAGTGAATATATTTCTTCAGATAAGTGTCGTGCGACATAAGTTGCTCTATACCGATTATGACTTCAAACTAACTTTGATTACAGTCATATGGTATAACGAAACATGAAGTGCTTACATGTTTTGTATTGTTGAAATGTTTTGATCTGCTTTTCATGATGTATTATATTTTTCACATGTATCGATTTAATATATATGTAAAACCCATTGTACTGTTTGGTGCTTTTACGTCTATGTTGTGACTCCTCAAGTCCAGTATCAATATGGACAGATCTAGTGCTGCAATTAAACATCTTTCAGTCTCGTTCAGCACTTGTTTGCTAATAAAATGAATTTTGCTTCTGAATTTCCTCCCGGTTAATTTTTTCAGGGTATTAGCTGTTTGGGGATTTTTATTGCCATCATGTTTACATGGCATTCTGGAGATCTGTTTTCGATTTAGATTTTATTTCTTGCATCAATCATGTTATTGCTTTTACTTTGTATTTTCCTCATAATTGCTAATTCAGTTTCTGCTTTGGATTTGATGTCTTCCTGGAAAACAGAAAACAATTGTTTGCTCTGTTCAGGTTTCGTGGCAACTTGTACGAATTTTCCATTATTCTTTATTAGATACTTTTATAGTTTTCTATGTGCATCAGATCACATCCACCTAGTGTGGGAAATATATATATTCTGTGTAAGCCTGCTTTTGGTTTGTGGCTTCGACATTGTCAGGTGTTTCATTTTTTTCTATCTAAACTTTTTAACTTATTTAGCTTCCTATTTATTATATAGAAGCTGAAATCTATAGCATAAGGCCAGGTTGCTTACATTTGAACCAGTAGAACGTGTCGTGTGGACGGGTCATCCGTGACTAAGCCGGCAACCTCACCAAGCTTCCCTGGTAAGGGGAGGGGGGGGGGACGTTATCGGATGAAATACAAAACCCGTCAAAGATCGGAGGAACTCAGCGAAATCAACGGCAATCCAATACGTGGAGAGAGAATTCGTTAGACGTGGGTGGCAGTATGTCTAAGAGAAAGTTAACAATGTTTTGAAAACCGGAATAGATAGGATTCCTTAGTAACTTAGGGGAAGATGAGAAGAGACCAGACCCGAATATATAACTGGTGTGGCCAGCGTATTTATAATTAGTATATTATTTCTAGCATTGATTTCAGTTTTTAATATTAGTCTAACTCTTCTGTAATATTTCCCCAATATCCTCTTTATGTTTTATATTTTTCTGTTTCATTTATTTCTTTGGTATTTATATATGTGATTGGGATCTTAGTCTCCAATTTCATTTTCTCTGTCTAAAGTGATATCATCAATGATAGTTATTTGCCTTCCTTAAATTGGCTTTTGCTCATTCATCTTATCTCATATTTATCTTTATTATTGCTATAGATATAGACAATTTCTTCCTGTTCATTTTACATACTACAGATAGCAGCCAAGAATATTTTACACCACGTCCTGCCGTTGAAATAAAGAACATATCGAATAATGTAATCTCTGATGAATACAAAATATGGTCATTTTTGGAGTGCATTTTATCACACCTCCGATAAATCAATGCTGACCAGGTGTTAAAAAACAAGCAGTAACGACAAAGATTTATCCGCATGAAATAGAGACGTTAATGAGAGGGAAAGCGTTATTATATAAATAGAGTGAAATGATCAACCCTTTGTACTATTCCCTATTTACATTTAGCTGTATTAATAGCAATTGTAGTAATATTTCTTTGTAGCACTGCCAATCAACTTCAATAATTCCTATGTATTAAATAAACAAAGGAAATTGAAAATGTATAAAAGAAAGCTCCTTTGAAATCTGTTCTGCATATATTTTAGAAAATCTATAGCAGCAACTGTATAGTCAGAATTGTACATAACTGTAAGTAAATCCTGAATGCCACTAAAACAAACAGTATTCATCACTTACTTTCATGACTACTGTCAGTGTGAGGTCATTGAAATTAATACAAATCAAGATAGGTGTAAAATTATTTCAAACAGAATAGCAGTATTTATTGATTTTTCTGTGTAAATAGCGTCAAATCTATTGAATTAGAGGTTTAGATTATGCAATTGGACAGAGCAGTGGAAGTTAATTCCAAAATTATGATAAATGTTTCGATTTGGTTTAGAGCAGCATGCATTAACTATTTATATAAAATATTATCATCCTTACATTATGTATGTTAACATGTACGTGTAGTATATATATAAATATTACATATATATATATATGTGTGTGTGTGAGTGTGTGTGTCTGTGCGTGTGCATAATAATAATAATAACAATAATGATTTATTTTAATAATAATAATGAGCGGTGTCAAAATATCATCATTATGTTTATCTATATATATAAAACTGAGGATGTCTGTCTGTGTGTGTGAGTCCTAAAACTCGAGAAGCACCCAACCGACTGTTTTCAAACTTTACACATGTAATACTTATGTTTCAGGGAGTGTTCTGAGCAAAAGAATTTCAAATTTTCAATGTCCTAGGGACCGCATTAGGCGGTTTAGCGATCTCTCTCTATAATTCTTAGTATTTCTCTTTTTAGATAGATACATACATATAACATCACGCCCTTATAATATCTGTCTGTATGCCTAGCTGTCTGCATTACGTCACTTCCAAAAATTCCCTCTGCGTCCAGAAAGCGCCCTTATAATATCTGTCTGTATATCTGGCTATCTGCATTACGCCACTTCCCTGAGGATGTCTGTCTGTGTGTGTGTGTGTCTGTGAGTTTGAATCCCTAAAACTCGAGAAGTTCCCGACTGACTTTTTTCAAACTTTACATGTGTATTACTTGTTTCATGGAGTGTTATGCATACAAAATTCAACTTTTTGATCCTCTAAGGCTCGCATTAGGTGAAAAACTGCGTTCTTTTCAGGTTTTTAGGGGTTTTTTGAGGCGTTACGTCAGACTGATTTCCTTGAAATTGTAACTATGTATTAGACAATCTCTTCTTCATACTGTGAGCAAAGAAAATCCAACTTTTGTATGGCCTAGGGCCCGGATTAGGTGAAAAACTTCATTTTTTTCAGCTTTTTATGGCTTTTTTAAGGCGTTACGTCTAGCCGATTTTCCCGAAATTTCAAGGCATATTATGCACATAAAAAACTTCGTTTTCTTGATCCCCTAGGGCCCGCATTAGGTGAAAACCTGCATTTTTCCTGCTTCATCGAGGAAAATCTTAAAGATTATCCAGCCATCAGAGTATTCGGTTTATTTTCTTTACATATTGTCCAGGCATGCAGTTTTTCCACGATTAGGCCTGTTGGTGGCCCGCGTTCCAAAATACCTTATCCCGTGCAACGCCGGGTACCACTGCTAGTATATATATATATATATATATATAACAAAGAGAGCGTGGTAAGATACCAGGAAGACCATAACGCACCAGAGTACTCAATACGGGGTCCGGACTCTGTTCCTATATATATGTGTGTGTGTGCGTATATATATATCTAAGGAACGATACCAACCGCGACTAACCCCACTGAAAAGTTTCCTGAAATAGTCTTTTTAAGACTATATAGTGCATTTGTAGTTTTTCCCAAATTGACGGATAAGTATTTATTCTTGATTTTATTTTGAGTTAAGATTCTATTAGTTTTTTTCCCCAGATTACACAAAGTCTGAGGATAAAATGTTTATTCTTGACTTGTTTTGAATTAAGATTGAAATATTTTCCCATATCTTACGTTAAATATTTTAAATCTTGATGTCATAGTCACTTATATAATTGAATTACTGTCGGCTTCTTGCTTACATTAATTTCTCTATTTTCATTTATATATATATATATATATATATATATATATATATATATGTATGTATAAACGTTTGTATTAGTAAAGCCAAAACAATGCAGGTATGGACATAGAATAAAAATGCAAATGCAAAAGATATTGTTGACAATTAGTCAACCTTAAATTTATTTAAATGTCCTTAATTTTCGAGATAATATCTCTTCTTCGGAGTGAAGTAAAGCGGTTAAACCAGTGTTCTAAATAGCTTGCCAAGTCAGCACCCTACTATAACACGGCGTTGGCTAACAGCGGCTTCTCACAACCTATCATTTACTCTCCCACTAGCAACAACACCATTAAGAAAAGTAAGCACAACAATAGACAAACTATCTGGTTCTCTCCTCCCTTCTCACTCAACGTTAAAACCAATGTAGAAAAAAAGTGTCTAACCCTCTTAGATAGACACTTCCCCATAGGTCATAAATACCGCTCTATCTTTAACCGACACAAAGTTAAACTAGGATACTCTTGCGCTAAGAACATGAAGGCCCACATCACCAGCAGCCCTAGAAGCAACACCCCACCAGGGTGCTATTGCCGTAAGCCTGAAGCTTGCCCCTTTCAACAGCAATGCAACACACCAGCTGTAATCTATGAAGCTGTGGTCACTTCCAACCGACCAAACGAACCACAGGAGGTCAAATCCTATGTGGGCATGGCGGAGGGCCGATTCAA
>OZ024740.1:387911123-387913623 GCA_964016885.1 Eledone cirrhosa | reverse complement strand
AAAACAATAGAAGCAACAATACAATGACAGCAACAGAATGTACAGCGACGATAAAGAGATTGCATCGCTTGGTGCTACCCTATAACAACAACGTGTGAATCATATAGCCACAGCTACGGTCTGAATACAAAACCTCTATGAGAGAGGACATTATTAAATAATTTGTGGATTCGGGGCAATGGATTGGCAGTATCGGTAGAGGGTCCGACGCCATACTTTGAAACATAGAGTTACTGCCCTTTATGATCTGAGTTCAAATCCCACCGAGGTTAACTCTGCCTTTCATCCTTACGGGGTCAATAAAATAAAGTACCAGTCACACACTGGTGTCAATTTAAACGACTTTCCCCTCCCCCCTAATTTACTGGCCTTGTGCCTATACTACAAATCATTATTAAATAATTCGTGTGACATATCCAGAAATATGTACTTTTCATTGTATGCATTTAGATGTAGACATCTGGTAATATTGCGAATTGCAAAAATTCTGTACAAATTCTCTGAATGCATTGCAGATAATTTACAATCATTTCCTTATATTCAACAATTATATTCTAATATTATCAATTTATATTCTAATTATTCATTCCAATAATATCATTGGAGAAATGCAATTGAAAATATGTACTTGAAGGCAACTTTAAAAGGCAGCCTTTTTAAAGCTAGTTTTAATCATCTACAATACAATGATTGGGTGCAATTGTATGTAACTATAAGTAGATAGTGGTTATATTCAACCAAAGTAAATAGCATATATATATATATATAGAGAGAGAGAGAGAGAGAGAGAGAGAGAGAGAGAGAGAGAAAAGATGAAATCGAAAATGCAACTGGAGTCTTATTTTTTAAAAATATATATATTTATTTGGTTCCTTTACCGGTTTCGCAGTTCTTCTGCTTTTCAAAAGTAGAGTAGAGATGGAGGGTCTGTGGTTTTTCTCACATCTGAGAAAAACCACAGACCCACCATCTCAACTCTACTTTTGAAAAGCAGAAGAACTGCAAAACCAGTAAAGGAACCAAATAAATATATATATTTTTTTTTAAATAATACTAAAGTTGCATTTTCGATTTCATCATTTTTTCTTTATACTTTCACTCGTGTAGGACACCGGTTATTTTTCATTTTGTAAAAAAACCTCACTTTCTAATATATATATATATATATATATATATATATATATATATATATATATATATATATATATATATATATATATATATATATATATATATAACGGTTGCAAGGTTTTTTGAATTATTCACTTCTACGTTCACAGATTGACTTTGTTAGTTTCAGAAGATCCCGTTAAGGGTGAAAGCAGCGATTTTTTGCTTAAACTTTAATCTGTTATCTTAATAAATATATATATATATATATATGCAAAAGTTTTATTTAAAATTGTTGGGTTACAACGAGTAAATATTTTATAACTGATATAAAGCACTCAACAAGTTTTGGAGTAGATATACGATATTAAACAAATGGAAACTATATTTATAAAACCATATTTATTTTATTATACATATTTCAGGGATACCATATTAAAAATATGGCATGCCTTCTTCAGATAATCAAGAGGGATTCCTTTTAATTCCTCATCTGAGACATGTGACCTCTGCGTGGAGGAGATATTCTTTATATTAAAATCTAAAAATTCCCTTTAATCTAAGGAGCAATTTATTCAGTTGCTGCAGACATAGATTGAACTCAACGTTTAAATATAAATATAAATTTAAAATGTAGTATATTTAGTTATGATATTTATTTAATTAATTATGAAACATGACGATAAATCTTTTATTTATTTAATTAATTATGAAACATGACGATAAATCTTTCGATTCCTTCAACTTTTTCTTTTTTAAACCTTCTTCATAATTATATACTAATGATGTAATTAAACTACTCTAAAATGTAGATGCTCCCAATCTATTGAATAAATTTTACGCTAGATAAACTTCTATACTAAATATAAGAGCATCTGTAGAACAACAGGGTCTCCTAAATCTTTTAAATGATTTCTGCTAGATAAGTCTTGTTGAATAATTTTGATTTTTTGTTTGCTTTTGATTCGGATTGCTTCTAATGAACTTGGCAATATATTGTCAGATAAATTGGAAGGGTTGATTTCTGTGGTCGATATGGTGGCCATACTGTGTTTTTTTAAGGCCCTAGACACTCTAGGGAGTGATGAAAGTATTCTTAGCGTTTTGATATATGGATATCTGTTGTCTATTCTATACATGAACGATAATCATGTATGTGAGGGCAGGAATATTAATATTAATATATATTTTATATTTTTTATGTATGTGTATGTATGTATATATATATATATATAGTAAAATCTTTTATAACGCAAAGGAACATTTTTTCATGTGAAATAAGAAATTACAGAGCTGATCACGTATGTATATCTATAGTGTCAACTAGAACTTGAGATGACCTTCTCTTTTTCTCTTTCTTTCTTTTTCCGGAAAGTACATATATACTTAT
>OZ024740.1:387901123-387906123 GCA_964016885.1 Eledone cirrhosa | reverse complement strand
CTATGGACTAGGGCAGATAGAGATAATAATTTTGACATTACTATGGGATCATCAGACTCAGCTCAGGTAACGGACCTTGTGGGCCTATTTATAATTAATTCGCTGCATAGGAAAATACCCGGTGTTACCGGAGGTTTATATAGAGATGACATGCTTTTACTTATTGAAAATAATAACTCTGAACTAAATAAGAAAAGAAAACAAATTATACAATTTTTTAATTACCTTAATCTAAAAATAGAAATTGAGAATAACCATAGAATAGTCAATTTCCTAGACGTAACATTTAATCTCAACACATGTCTTCACTATCCATTTCACAAGTTAAATGAAAACTTGAATTATGTCAATTTTAGCTCCAATCACCCCAGATCTGTTAAAAATACTATAGTGAACTCTGTTCAAAAACGTATCTCTAGAATCTCTTCCAATAAAAATATTTTTGACGAAAAAGCCCAGTATTATAATGAAGCTTTAGCTAGAGCAGGATATAGTGATAAAATTATGTACATCGATAATAGACAAACTAACCAAAATAACAACAATTTTAATTACAGTAACAACTTTAACAACTATAATAGAAAGCACTACAATAATTTCAAAAACCAGAAAAGAAATAGAACTAGAAATATAATATGGTTTGCCCCCCCCCCCCCTTCTCACTAAACATTAAAACCCACATCGCTAAACTATTTTTTAATGCTCTTGACAAACGCTTCCCTAGAACACATAAGTATCACTCAATTTTCAATAGACATACTATAAAATTAACGTACTCGTCCACCAAAAATTTAGCACAAAATATTAATAGAATAAATAATAGGAATCTAAAACCTAGCCAAAATACCGAAAATAGCCTAAACAATATTCAAGTAAAAAACTGTAACTGTAGAGATAGATCTAAATGTCCGCTAAATAACAATTGCTTAGTTAAAAATATAATATACAACTGTAATGTTAGAACTGATTTAAATTCTTTTAATTATGTTGGTTCCACCTCGACAGAATGTAAACTTCGCTATAATAATCACAAAAATTCTTTCACGGATCCAAATAAAAAATCTTCAACATCGCTGTCGGGGTTACTCTGGCAACTTAAGCATGATAAAGTTGGATATTCGATGGTTTGGAATATAGTCTCAAAAGGGATTCCTTTTAATTCCTCTTCTGAGACATGTGACCTCTGCGCGGAGGAGATATTCTTTATACTAAAATCTAAAAATTCCCTTAATTTACGAACCAATTTATTCAGCTGCTGCAGACATAGATTGAACTCAACTTTTAAATATAATATAAATTTAAAATGTAGTATAAAATGTAGTATATTTACTTAAGATATTTGACTATTTATGAAACTTGGCGATAAATCTTTCGATTTCTTCAATTTTTTTAAAACCTTTCTGCATGAATATATAATTAATGAGATTAAATAAACTACCCTAAAATTGGCGTTGCTCCCAATCTTTTGAATAAATTTTTAAGCTGGATAAACTTCTATAATAAATATAAGAGCATTTGTAGAATAGGTTTTGAATGATTTCTGCTAAATAAGGCTTGGTGAACAATTTTGGTTTTGTTTGCTTTTGATTCTGATTTTGTGTGACCGATATGCGTGGCATACTATGTTCTCTTGCGTCCCTAGATACTCTGTGGAGTGACGAAGATATTCTTGGCGTTTTTAATTTTTAATATTGATATCTGTTGTCTACTCTATGCTTGATCGATAATCATGCAAGTGAGGCTGGATTGTTATTTTAAATGTTAATGTATATCTTATATATTTTATGTCTATATATATGTATATATGTCTGTAAATGTATGTAGGGTGGAATCTTTTGTAACGCAATGAAGTTTTTCATGAAATATAAGAATCTGTGCAGCATATCACGTAGGTTCACATGTGTGTCGATATTTATCAACTTGAATGTGAGATAACCTTCTCTTTTCTCTTTTTCTTTTTTCACGAGAATGCATATATACTTATGTTTGAAGTTTTATCTCAGATTTTGCTTATAGACCTAAGAATTTTTAAACTAAGCATGTGGTCATTTTTTTCACCCATTATGGATATGTGTCTCACTCATGAATACTGATATTTACATTATAATACCTAATTCATAAAAATTGATAATTCAAATGGATGAGACGTAATATATTTTTAATATATTTTAAATATATCATCTTTCTCTCTTTTTCTCCTATACACTGGACGTGATTTATGTGTCGGCTAGTTTAACTGTATCCCTTCCCTCCTTAACCTCTCACATATACGATGATCATCTGTCCAAAAGCTGCCTACTATATTTTTTCACTTCCTCAATGTATTTCTCTCTCCCATATCTCCTTGTCTCTCTATCTCGCTCTGTTGTTTTTCTTTACATACATCTCTTCATCTTCTTCTTTTTTTATTTACATACATCGCTTCATCTTCTTCTTCACATCTTCGTTTTTCTTTCTATATAACTGTCATAACAGTTTCACTACCAAATCAACTTTTTAAATGGAAGTTGCATTATTATAAGGTATGTCAATAATTATTTATAAAACAGCTTATGTATTGTATTTTGTCTGAGGAAGGCATACCATATTTTTAATATGATATCCCAGAAATATATATAACGAAATAAATATGGTTTTATAAATATAGTTTCCATTTGTTTAATATCGTAACTCCAGAAACTGTTGAGTGCTTTTATATCAGTTATAAAATATTTACTCGTTGTAACCCAACAATCTTAAATAAAACTTTTGCATATATATATATATATATATATATATATATACAAATAAAAATTCAGCGAGAATCGCATTTCGGCGAAGCGAAGATATTTTAATTGGAAATCAGTAAAATCGAATCTCTGGCGGTTTGCAAGTGAATTCGGCCTATTTATATGAGATGATGAGTTAGCAAAGCACTCGATAAGATAGGTCCTTAGAGTAATAACATACATTTAAAGATAGGTCCTTAGAGCAATAAGATACGTTTAAAAAGCTTGACAAATCGAACATTGTGGTAGGCTAAACTAACACACAATATATATACCAGAGCAACGATAGCACTAATCAGGTTGAGAAAAAGTACACCTGGACAAATTAGACGAATAGACGTTTAAGAAATATATATATATATATATATATATATATATATATATATATATATATATATATATATATATATATATATATATAAGGAATTGTGGTAAGGAACCAGATGGACCATAACGCACCAGAGTACTCAATACTTAGGGTAGTAGAGTAGGTAATAGGAAAAGGTATGACCCCGACGGCAGAGCTCAAGCGGCTATTTCTGTAGTCCAGAAATAGCTGTCGAGACGATATATATATATATATATATATATATATATATATATATATATATATATATATATATATATATTTCTGTTGCTATATAAGAATATTTCTGTTACTGTACAAGAATATTTCTGTTGCTATATAAGAATATTTGTTTCTGTATAGGAATATTTCTATTGCTGTATAAGTATGTGTTCAGGCTGGTTAATCAACGTCAAAATACTATACTAAAATATGATTTTCCTTAACATATAGACAAGTGTGCATTTAGCGGAATATTCGCTTACAATTAGCGTGATGTTGTAAGAGACGTTAGAGCCATATAATTACCGGTTCATCCGATTCATTTGCCGATTTGCATATGGCATAGGTTGAATAATATATGCATGTATATATTTACTCGCGCGAGTGATATCTAAGATATGGGAAAAACATTCAAAAGAACATTAAGATGACAATGTCAAACGATTCGAGTCAAAATGCAATCAAGCCAGGAATACAGAAGCATTATGACCACTGATATAAAAGGGAATCAGATAATGTTGACTCAGAGATCCAATATATATATATATATATATATATATATATATATATATATATATATATATATATATATATATATATATATATTGTTTGTTTACATGTCTCGCTCGCTCAACGCTATTTTACTTGTCCTAATAACTTTATTTAGTTATTGTTCGCCCCAACCAGTGGTATATGATTTTAAAGCGATGAAAAACCAATGAAGGTTGGAAGATCACTGATGAAGGACTAATTTTATTCATATATATATATACATATTTATATATATATATATATGGGTGTGTGTGTGTGTGTATATATATGTATATATATATATATATTATAACCCCTCTGTTGAGAACTCTATTCGATTTGTGATGTTTTTGCATTCTTGCAAAAATATACACAACTGAATTCATTCGCCTGATATAGGGGTTGCCTCCCTTGCCGATCCCCACGTGGGGTCAGCAATAGTCAGTCATTGTATTAACATTGAACTAAAACCTGTTGAGAAAGTGGCTTCCTTGTTCAATCATCTTACCAGAAGCCTGACATTATTTATGTAAGCGGACGGTACTTGATCTAGGAGCCGCAGAAACCCATATACTGGATTTTACCAACCTTCCAGGGGTCCGGGTAAATTTTCAATACCCGAATTACTTAATTACTTGATCGTTTTTTGGGGGGCTATGCGAATGATTGTTTAACCATCGTCTCAGTGTATTCGGCGTTTAACGTTTTTTATAGCTCTGGTTCATCTGAATCATTGAGCACTTGCCACACATCTCGGAGGTTGTTTTTCGTTATTTCGTGGGCCGAAATGCGAATCTCGATAATTTATGTTTTATATTATATATATATATATATATATATATATATATATATATATATATATATATATATATATATATATATATATATATATATATATATATATATTTAAAGGTTAAACATTGTTCAATGTATAAATCAAAGAATAAAGTTCTACTTAGTCAGGGTATGTCATGCATCATCTTATTTTATCTGATGAGGTCGTACTTTGAAGATAGCTCAGTACCTCTGAAATATGTATAATAAAATATACTTGATCACACGAATGTCTAATTTTATTAATATTTTGAATTAATATATATATATATATACAGTATTTTCCGTAGTGTTGTAAT
>OZ024740.1:387648623-387896123 GCA_964016885.1 Eledone cirrhosa | reverse complement strand
TCGCCGAGTTTAAAAGGAAAAAAATCAATGGAAATGTTTGCTATTCCTGATATCCGGCAAGCTAATCAATTACTATATAGTTACCTAAACCGCGCCTAATTTGCCTTAAACGACAGATATCTATCACAATCGGTCGTGTGTGATGACCAGAGATACGACAAAGTGCAGCAAGCAAGATGAGCGTCAACAGCAGACTACAGATGAAAAATATCCTCTCTTCAGCCATGTGCCAGCCAAAATTTCCTAAAGAGCGTCACATCCCTTGGAACATGAAGCATTACTAGTGAAAGAGTCATTCGCTGGGAAGAAAAACAACCTCCATCTGTAAAAACAATGGAGCTAAAGGTGAACGAAGCACTGCCCCCCCCCCCCCCTTTCCGGAGCAGATACAAACTATGCAGTGTGGAAATGCCTAACACAGATTAAGGCCTGGTGTTGGTCGTGCAAAAGCCAATCTGGCAAAATGGGAATATTTAAAGGATGGGGACGTTGTGTGTGACTGCGGCATCGAACCACAGACCACGCAACACCTCCTGATATGCCCCCTGCTGGAACACTCTGCACAGCATTGGACTTGGCAGAGTTTAATGAGAAAGGACAGGTATGTGTTCAGCTGTGGCGGAACCATATCTAGCTAAGCTTTATATCCGACACTCTGGTGGACACGATAAGAAAAAGAACCAGCATACACACAGATTTAATATTCCCGCGAGATTTATAAACACCTCTGTTAAAATATGCATATTGGATTTGGATGAAAAACGCAAATATTATACAAAGAGGAACACTAAAATATGCGAAAAGTACATTTGAACAATTTCTATTATTTTGCGATGTATGCATCAGTAAAAACTGTATAAATAGTGTTTGCTGTCACTGCATTCCGACCCTCTACAGATACTGCCAATCCACCGCCCTGTATAAATAATGTTTGCTGTCACTGCATTCTAAATTTTTAACAGTCTACTTGCATCACATTCGCTTTTGCTTTGAAAGTAAATATGCATACATTAACTTTCTTGTCCGTAAGACTTAATGTCCTCAACACACACACACACACACAGATATATATATATATATATATATATATATATATGTGTGTGTGTGTGTGTGTGTGTGTGTGTGTGTGTGTGTGTAGCTGTGTGTGTGTTTGTGTGTGTGTGCGTCTGTGTGTTTGTGTGAGTGTACCTTAAATGTGTCTCTATGGAATACTCAAATCTTTTCAATTTTATATTACGAATACACTTTTCCGTTCATCGAATTGACTGGAACACTCCTCGTCGTAACCGTTGGATATGCAACGCACACACACACACACACACACACACACACGCTTCACGCACACGCACATATGCACACACACACACGCACGCACACGCACAGCCACACACACACACACACACACACTCACACACACACACACAAGCAATTGTCTATTCGACTTCTGTTACTAAGTGCATGTCTGTCGATACTCTTATATATATATGTAGAAGTTTAACACGCAATATTTTTCGATAAAATGTTGTTGTTAATGGCGTGACCACCTTACTCCTCTATCTATTCTTTGTGTTTATTTCCCCTGCTCCCACTTTTTCATCCTCCTTCAGCCTCTCTCTCCCTTTCTTCCACTCTATCCTTGTTTCTTTCGCTATCATTCTCTTGTCTTTTTCTTCTCAGTCCTTTGTCCCATCTTTAGAACTTTGGCTTATCAGCCTTGGTAGGTAGCAGACCCCTTTTTCTTCAGTTTCGAAAGCCAATTACATTCTTTCGACGAATATTAAATTTTATAGAGGTGGCCGTCAAATATGGCTGAGTGCTCAAAACAATTGAGTTATATGGAGTTTGACGACTTCCATCTGAAACAGAATTTAATAAAAAGCTATGGATGTTAGCTTTTTGAAAATGAAGTATTGAAGCATAGGTTAGATAGGAGTTTCTTAGAAAATGTAGGACTCTCAAACGCTGAAAATAACTGTAGTCACATTTCATAGCTACGCTGGTATTGTATCTGGTTTTCGAAACACTTATCTATAACAATCGATTGTGGTTACAGATATTTTCTGCGATTAGGATTCCTAAATTTTCTAGGAATTTCAAATCTACCAAACGCATCGATAGTTTATTTTTGATATATATATAGTTGCTACTTTCAACTTTCAGCTTCCTTTATAGAAACCTCTTTGGGTATTTTTATATTTGGAGTTTGTATTATCGTGAATACATTATATATCAATATACGCATACACACACACATACACACATACACACACATAAACACACATACCCACATACACACAAAGACATGCGATAGCAGCTGTTCCACATGACTCCACTAGTGAGAAATGCACGAACACTAGACGAGTGCGTGCAGAAATGTTACGTCGTTCTGCGCGCTTCTCAGGCAGGTCCTTTTGACACCACATCCGTGCCTGTAGTATTTATCTCGAACCGGCAGTACCTAAAGGGTACTGGCAGCAAATGGACCGCCGCACCAATGGAACCTGTCCTTTCTATAAAAATATGAAGAGCAAACGTTCCAATTTAGTTAGGCAGGAACCGGGGCAAGGTACGACGCTCAGCTAGTAATAGATGACGGACGCGACGTATGCGTTCGTCCTCTCCGGCTGACCTTTCAGAAATAGCTTCCTCTCGGCCCATATCTGGGGGAGAGAAGCCAATCTACTCGTTACCTCATGGCGATGCCACCAGCATATGCCGAAGCAATCGCTTCTTAACTAATGTAAAGAAAAACCAAAGCATTCCATGATTTTGATGTTTCAACTTGCTCAATAAATGCTTTGCTTGTATCAGTCAGTTATCTCTTGTCTTTGCCGTCGTGAATTGTCTTCTCTGCATCAAGTATGCCTTTTATCGAAAATCATGTTCAATTCTTCCGGTAGAATGCCTTGAAAGCTTGAGCTACATAGCAATGTCGCTAATTGATATTGTGGGGTTCTTATTGATAATTTTCTGCACGTTTCATACAGGTTTGGCTGTTCTAATTGTATTAGGGCCCCAAGCTCGCGTTTTCCGTTTAACTATTACTGTAGAATTCCTGTCAACGGCTTCAAGGTCATTGCACAATTTGACAACAAACAGCAGGAAGCGAGTAATCTCTAACCCACCATTTAAGGTACCGATTACAGCATGCCTTTTCCATTGATGAGTTAATTTGATGTTTGTCATCATTTATCTGAAAAGAAATGATCAAGTTAAATGATCAAGTTAAAAAAGCTACTAAAATTCGTGTCCTAAAAAAACTGAACAACTCTGTGTATATATATGTGTGTGTGTGTGTGTGTGTGTGTGTGTGTGTGTGTGTGTGTGTGTGTGTGTGTGTGTGTGTGTGTGTGTGTGCATGTATATTTAACATTAGGATGTGCCATGCTCATGCTCCCTTCTTGGTATACACCCCCATATAAATATATATATATATATATATATATTCTCTTGGTCTTTATGAATAAGTGTATGTCTAACAGGATGATTTCAAACACTATAATCCATCTTAATAAAAATCGTTTTAGAAATACATTTAATTGAAATTCACTATATGTTTTTTAGATCCGTTCTGTCCAGAATTTTGGGATACTCTTCAATGTTGGCCGGCAACGCCAGCAAATACAACCATATACCAAAAATGTCCAGAAAGTATTGGATTCACACATTCAGGTAATTTGAATAGAATTTTCAATATATTCATACTATATATCTACTTTTTTTTTTATTCAAGTATACTTTTATTTTTATAAAACTGTTATAGCAATCCTTATATGTGGTGATAAATGAAGGAAAAAAATACGATACGCTTCTCTTCTAGATACGATTCTCATCGCCAAAACCTATTTCATCTACAATATTTCAACCACTATGACAACATACAGTCAAATTTGCTTGTGCTTTTATTACACTTAAAAATGAACTTGTCAAATGAAAATGTAAAATCAAAAGGAAACACATATCTATGATACAATATAAACTTTATTTGCTCTTCCCAAATAGCTAAGAACAAATGTTTTTTTAATATAATGGCAACGCATTCAATTATTAATTCGAGCCAACATAATTTCCCCCTGGCACATATGCCCTGGGAGTATTGCCGAGAGGTATATTCTTCTTTTGTAGACCTCAAAAATGCATATGACGGCGTTTCTTGGGACCTGCTGTGGAAGATTCTGTGGGAGTATGGGATGGATGGTGAGCCTCTTGCTGCACTGATGTCTTTATACGAATGCCAGAGTTTATGTGTTCGGATAAATGAACAGGATTGACATGCGCAGCCGGGTTGGAAGTAGTATTACGACTGGCAGGTGTAAAGTCAGTCGGCTGGAATTTGCAGACGACATGATGTTACGTAACTCGACAGAGATACTCATCTTCTCAATGAAGAGTGCGCAGTGCACTCTACAAGTGAATGGAGTTCCACTGAAGCAGATGAAGAAGTTCAAGTATCTCAAGCCCGTTACCTGTAAAGTTATTCGATATAGTGCGTAGCTCGGAAATCAGATAATCACTCCAGGTAGAGCCGCTACTTCTATGAATTGAGAGATCACAGTTTCGATACTATGGGCATGTGGTTAAAGTGTCTCAGGAAATAATAGCTGGACAGATTTTACGAGCCAAACCAACCAACGGAAGAGGAAAAAGAAGTACCTTTGCATACTTGTCGACTCATTTCCATGATAAGAGATATCATTTCAAATATTATACCTCGGGTCATATTCATCATACCAGTAAGAATGCCAGACTGCCTGAAACCCTAAGTCCTGGCATTGGGCGGACTAATCTACAGATCACTTTTAACTTTGTTGTCATTACATGCCAGGGAACATGCTCTAACCACATGTTATTTGCACTTATTTTTCAGCTCAATCTAATTTATACATGTACGGACCAACTAAGGAACCACTCTACGTTCTATCAATATACTGATAATTGTTTCTACTTTCGGCCAGCAATTACCCAGTGCATTACTGGTACTTTATTTTATCGACCCCGTAAGGATGAAAGGCAAAGTTAACCTCGGCGGGATTACCTAATTTCGTTCAATACATACCAGAGCTCCTTAAATAAGAACATATATATACAGGGCTTCCTGATAATTTCTCCCTAACGAAACAGTTCTAGTGCTGTAGAAGCCATTTCTACATTAAATATTTATACTCTGCGATGTATTGAGTACCTTACTTACTGTGGTTACCCCCGATTGAACTCGAGATAAACTTATATATATATATATATAACGAAGGAGGTGTGGTAAGGAACCAGATGGACCATAACGCACCAGGGTACTCAATACTTAGCGTAGTTGAGTGGGTAATAGGAAAATGTTTGGCCCCGACAGCAGAGCTCAAGCCGTTTCGACGGCTATTTCTGAGCCGTCGCAACGGCTTGAGCTCTGCCGTCGGGATCAAACATTTTCATATATATATATATATATATATATATATATATATATATATATATATATACGCACCTCTACAGGAAAAGAAATCAAAGGGATTATATGACAATACGTAGACATATAAATGTATTATTTCACAATGTACTTAATACGTATTCCTTTAAATGAAAGATAGAAACTAATGACACACATTTCTAAACATAGAAACCGATGTTCATGCAAGCATTATGAATTGCTGAGAAAAGGTGAGACCTACTGTGGCGGCAATATATGCTTTAGAATTTATAATAGTACTTTCTACTGAGCTTCAACTGTTGTTGAATAAACATTGACATGCGTCTTTTGTCAGAATATCCGCAAGTTTCAGATTATTGCCTGCCATATCGGTTATCGTAATGGCCAGTATCGGAGCTTTTGTTTCAGTGATTAGCAGAGCTACATCGTTGAATCATTATGTCGATTGAATTAATTTGGTCGACCTGTAAACCCCTAGATGTGAACTAACGTCAGATTCACGTCATTAGATTAGGTGCTTCCTTTGTTAATGTCGGTCCGTTAAGCTCGCGCACCCATACACCTACACACAAAAGTATATGTATATACATTTACACGCACATTAACACACACCTATATATATATATATATAGATATATAGATATATAGATATATAGATAGATATTTATATATATATATATATATATATATATATATACAAAATTAAATTAAATTAAGGAAGCCATGTCCGAGACATGCGCCATATCCACCGTAGAATAAGCTCAAAGATTCATTACAATGAATAGATCTGAGCTTTTTAA
This sequence comes from Eledone cirrhosa, assembly GCA_964016885.1. Classification (NCBI taxonomy): domain Eukaryota; kingdom Metazoa; phylum Mollusca; class Cephalopoda; order Octopoda; family Eledonidae; genus Eledone; species Eledone cirrhosa. The sequence goes on along the minus strand of OZ024740.1, from coordinate 387,889,904 downwards.
CTAGAAATTGATTGACATATATATATATTTAAAATAAACACATGAAACAATCACACGGGATAATTTGTAAAGTGTGTAAGCACACACAGCTAGGTAGGTAACTAATAAAAGTTTAACTAGAACTTCAAATATTACCGTTTAAAAATGATTAATTTTCCTTGTATATATTTCATTAAAGAAATATATTTCACCATTAATCCGTAAAGTCACAGTAGTTAAACGTATCTTCAGCAAGAGAGAAGATTTAACTATCTGTGTTTACACATCAAATGCAAATCTGTAAATGACTCGCCACACGTGTTGCATTTTTAAAACTACACACATCGTGCCAGCGTCATCCCAGTGGTGTGAATAGGGTTATCGGTAGCTAGAAATAGCAGCCGAGTCCTTTTAACTGAGTTAGCTCTACAATTAAGGGGTCGTGTATATATCCAAAATTAAATTAATATATATATAGGAAGAGAGTCAGGACCCCGACACGGCTGAGCTTCGGCCGTTTCGACAGCTATTTCAGAAATAGCTGTCGAAACGGCCGGAGCACAGCCATCGGGGTTCTGACTTTTTCCTATTACCCACTCTACTCCCATAGTATCGAGTACTTTGGTGCGTTATAGTCCACCTGTTTCCTTACCACATTTCTTTCGTTTTATATATATATATATATATATATATATATATATATATATATATATATATATATATGATAACGTTATATTTGTATATATACAGATTAACAGGGAAGATCATATTTTCTGAGATGTTTACAAACCTACATATTAGATATGTATATATATATATTTATACACATTGATGCAGTCTCAGTTACATACTCTGTATTTATACAGACATAACTTTGATTCACTTCGGCTGCTAACACTCTTTTTACTATATATAAGATATTAATATAATGCCTCAGTTACTCTGCAGTTTCAAAACAGCCTGTAAATGAAAATATTTAGATTCTACTTCAGTATGGAGTATTGTTTTCTTACGCCCGTGAATAATACGCGTATATATATATATATATATATATATATATATATATATATATATATAATTGTATGCACGCTAACATTCACTTACACACACACATGCACACACTTACGCACACATATACAAACACACATGCTCGCGTGCAGCCATGTGTGCCGTAACTGTGAGTGTTTCTTCACAGTTGTATTTTTATTTTGCTTACTGTTGGAATTTTAATCATAATAGTTATTATTATCAATAGTAATAATGGTAACGTTTAATCCTAAGGTTCCTACTTTTAAATATATTATTTCCTCCCGAATATCTATGTGCATATATTCCCTGCCAATCTCAATATATTTTGATTTTCACTCTTGTTATTTTTTTTTATTTTACTTGAAAAAGATTTTGTATGTATGCTGTAGTCAACAAACACGACCATATATTTCATCTTTCGATGCAGTGAATCATCATTTTCCTCAGATTCCAGATTTTAACGTGTATGTGTATATGCCTATATACATTTCTCATAAAGAAATTTACACAGCTTATATTGCTAAATAAGTAACAACGAGAGTTTTGTATTATTAAAGAGTAGTTCGTGCTAATATAACATTGAGTTCAATTTAAGGAGGGACTTGCTTTTTCGCAATGGAATGCCATCTTGTAATTACTTCTTCTCTGGAGTGGAAATGAAAACAATAGGTGTACTTTGTCACAACGCAAATTCATCATACTTCGTTTTCAACTTGATTGTGAATGCAGTGTTAACTAAATTTCGCCAGATTGTTATAAAATATATCCCAATCGTATATAATACTCCTCTTGAAAGTAATATCCAAATTTAACTTTAGATGTTGAAAAATCAATGGTTCTTTCTTCGTATCTTTACCGAAATACAGAAATGCTTCAGTTTGACTCTCATGATAATCTTGGTACGAAACATTATTTTTATACCACAAGGAGCACTTTCGTCTATGTGTAGCGACAACCTCCATACCAGAGACACTTGTTATCGCCGAAAGTCTATAATCTGAAAGTAAAATATGAAGATAGCTCATAGAAATATTTTCATTTCTAATGCCATGTAATAATTTCACTGACTTATTAGCATAGATATAGGCTTTTCTAAGTGATTATATTATACCTAGGAGAAAAAAAGAAAAGTAATGAAAGTATTTGCTCAAATGTTGGTAACTTCCTTAATAAGATATATTGATAAAAAATGTACGCTTTAGTTATAATAATGATATATATGCACAGAGGAGGAAATATTTCGTTATGTTATCTTGGAATTTAATAGGGGCAAATGGGAAATACTGGCTTGATACAAAACACGCGTTGGTGATAAGCAACGCACGGGATACCGGTGGGATTGTAATTTGACTGTCAGAACAGATTTAGAATAGTAAATTGTTAATAGAAATCATAGAATGCAAAATGGCAAGAAGGAACTTTATATTCAGGAGTGATTTATTTCCTAGATGTCTTTTACTGCGTCTATTTAATAAAACATATTTTGGTAAATTCATATATGCATACACAGACACATGCGCCCACGCCCATACATATATACACAGGTATATATATATATATTAGCACTAACATAGTGGTTCATAACAGAGTTGTATATGAAGGACTATACGATATTTTTATGTATCAGAAACATTCATAGCCAGACATACATAAACATATCATGTATGTCTCTATATACATCTTCATTAATATATGTATGTGTGTATGTGTGCACGTTTTTGTGTGGATGCGTGCACGCTTTTGTGTGTGTGTGATTGTGAGTGTATTATTACTGCTAAAATTATCCTTCTCTTCTTTTTCTTCTTCTTCGTCTACTTATTCCTGAGAGGGTCGGGGGGAAGAGTCGTCACACACTCCTTCCAGCGGGTCCTGTCAAACGCAACCGTTTCCAACTGATCCGGCTGGATCCCCAAGAGAGACAAGCCAAGTTCATCAATGTTATCCAACCATCGGGTTCTACCCCTAGGTCTCTTGCCGGTCTCCGCCCACACACACAACTATATATATATATATATATATATATATATAGGTGTGTGTGTGTGGTGTGTGTGTGTGTGTGTGTGTGTGTGTGTGTGTGTGTGTGTGTGTGTGTGTGTGTGTGTGTGTGTGTGTGTGTGTGTGTGTGTGTGTGTGTGTGTGTGTGGTTTGTCTATGTGTAACATTAAATCACTATTAGTTCACCAGTTTGAGCTCTCGATGGCTCAGTGGAGTCGGATTCCAGTGTGGTATTGTACTTTTGGTATTACAGCGTAGCCGCGGTATCCTTAAAAAGCTGGGTATTGTTCAATGGTTTTAACTGGTTTAGGTGTCAGTAATTAGGCTGGCAGTCTCAAAAATAGGAAAAATATAAAAGGTTAGGTTAACTGCTTCATGGCCTAATTAGAGCTGCATATATATATGTATATATATATATATATGTGGAGGGGGGAGTCTGTGTACGTATGTATGTATGCATAAATACCCTGCCTCCCATTTCTATTTCTCTTGCCGACGCCTAAACCAATCAAAACGATTGGACAGTGTGCGAATTAGAAAAACGTTAAGGTCATCATGGGTCGGTCTAATGAACTCAAATGGCCTGAGCCTTCTTTTAATCTGTGTAGAATTCAATCTAACTATAACACAGCACTATTTTTCAGCAACCAAACTACAGCACATGCTACGATCAAAGGATTTGCACACATAGGCATTGTTGTCACAAACAATGGGAATTGAGAGATATTAGTATCACATTCTCCTTCAATTGCACCTATCTTTTGAATTATTGTAGTACTTCTTTATTTCGTCTTGCCCACAGGAGACTCAAGAAGGTTGTCCGTTCGTAAGCGCATTAACCCTCAACCATTGAAAACCCGTGAGAAAGAAACTGACCTCTGCAACAAACTAGAGACTGCTCTCAACTCTGTTGAGATAACAGATGGCATTGCAGCAGCTTGGAAGGCTCACCGAGATGCTACACACGCGGCACCTGTTCGGAATTGGTTTGATGATAACATCAACAAGGTCCATATGTTTATCCAACAAATGCATAGCTCACACAAAGCGTGGATAAAGGATAAGAACTCATCTATCACACAGCAGCCATGCAGCATACAAAAGGTGCAATATTCAGATTCAATGTGCTGTCAGAAAAGTAAAGGAATAATTCGAGAGGTCTTCAACAATATTTCAATACTATATTTTACAGCTGCAGACAATAAGTACCTGCAGTGTCAACAAAACCGATACAATAGCAAAATCTCTCTTTCATTCATGTATCTATTGTACGAGGCAATGAGGAAGCCACTATATGATAGAGATGAGTTAAATGTCCCTCAAATGACACCTTATTGTATTATGTTATATTGATATAATAAATTGACATTTAGAGAATAAATGAAAGTCAATATTGCCTCCGGTAGTTGTTAACACTAAGAGAACAAGACCGTATATTTTCGGGGTATTAGTTTCGTGGCTTCTTCAAACCAACTACATACACCTCGTTCATGCATATTTTCGTCAGTCTTTCGATAAATCAATAATAACAATACTTGAATTCTTCACACATGATATATAACCAACAATAGTATTATAATTCCATTTCTTAAGGAACCTGTTTTCATGACCATATAGGTGAGGACTTATACATGCATATATACACAAACATAAGCATACATATCAATACAATAATTATAAAAAGGCAGTGCAGAGAGTTCAAAAGGACTGAGAGGTCAGATTATGCAGGTTGTGCGGGGTTAAATACACCTCTCCATATGGTTATAAATTTATTTCAAATTTTATCGCTTGCAAATATGTTCTGTTTAATATTAATACGGCATATGTTATATGATATTCAAGACTATATTTGAGAGGAATCAATCGAACTTTGTTTGATCTGACGCCAATAGGTAGTTGTAATATTATACTTGCGTAACTTTTGCTTGCTGCATATATCTGACAAAAATTCGAAGATAAATCCAGTTATCTTACTTTCATATGCTACCTACTGTAGCCATAAATATCCTTCACTGTACTTTTATGTATATTTAATGCGGCATGAAACATTTACATTAAAAGGTAGCGCTGGCGGAAGCCTAAATTGGCAATAGCACTGGTAAATGAAAATGTAACATTAATATTACTTTTGATAGATTCCACATAGTAAATTAATGTATAATTCAAAATGAATTCTTCATGTTTTCCTATCAAATTATGTTTATTCAATCTAAAAAAAAGAGCGATCAACTAATACGCCAAAGGGTTCCTTAAATATAAAATTAGATATAAGTTATTAATGCAACACAGAAAAAAAACATTATTTACTTCCACAAAATCTGATTCATGTTCCAAACACAAAATAAATAACATTGATTTTGTATTCCAAGAATGGTAAAATAAATCATCCATACGTTAACGAAATCGTGTTTTATAATAATTAATAGATCATTATGCATGTATTGTATTTTAATAGTATAGGGTGGTGTATTTATGAATTTGTATATTCTTTCGAATCACATTTCTGCAAGAAAAAATAAAATATATATAACAACATATAAACAATACATACAAATAAACAATAACTGATGACGTCGGTAGAAATGCAAATGATTCATTTATATATTAAGCAAATATTAATAAACATGTAAAAATTGTCATTTCATCTATCGCAAAATTATAGACGATATGAAAATAGAAAGAATTAGCTAGTAGCCTATCATAAACAAAAGTACACATGCATATGCAATCATAAAAATATATTTTATTCTTTATACTCAGATAGACATACAAACATATATTGACATACATACACCACCATAAACATGTACGCGATGGGTGTGTGTGCTTTTATATATATATATATATATATATATATATATATATATATATATATATATATATATATATATATATATCTAGGGCGGGTAAAATTCCCCGAGATCCATGGATGAGTTCTCTCCAGCGGTCTCTGTCCCTCATTATCGCTGCCATATCCTGTGTCTCCTACAAAACAGTGTCTGTCCTTAGGGCATCAACATACGTTAACCTTGGTCTTCCTCTTCCAGTGTGTCCATGTAGGGGCTCCCACAGGAGCACTGAGTGCAATGTCGACTCTGGATGTCGGTGAGCATGTCCAGCTAACCTCAGTCTCCTCTGTATCACTTTTGAGCTGACTTTTTGGAGGTTCCCATACAGCTCTGAGTTTTTCATCCTCAGTGTATACTGATTAATGTTCAGAGCCATCCTCAGCATTCTCGTGTAGCACCCATCCACCATCTGAGTGAGTTTCTTAGTCAGTGTCCAAGTCTCAGACCCGTACAACAGCACAGATTCCACTACAGCAATGAAGAGGCAGATATATATATATATATATATATATATATATATATATATATATATATATATATATATATATATATATATATATATATATATATATATATATATATATATATATATAATATAGAAATGGCTTCTACAGGCCCAGAACTGTTTCATTCGAGGGAATATTTATACTCTGGTATGTATTGAGTACCTTACTTGCTGTGGTTACCTCCGATTGAACCCGGGATATATACATATATATATATATATAAATATATATATATATATATATATATATATATATATATATATATATATATATGTATGTATGTATATATATGTATGTATATATATATATGTATGTATATATATATATATATATATGTATGTATATATATATATATATGTATGTATGTATGTATGTATGTATGTATGTATGTATGTATCTATGTATATATATATATATATATATAGATAATGAAGGAGTTGTGGTAAGGAACCAGATGGACCATAATGCACCAGAGTACTCAATACTTAGGGTAGTAGAGTGGGTAATAGGAGAAAGTGTGACCACGACGGCAGTGCTCAAGCCGTTTCGACGGCTATTTCTGGACTAAAGTAAGAGGTTTTACCTTAGTCCAGAAATAGCCGTCGAAACGGCTTGAGTTCTGCCGTCGGGGTCATACTTTCTCCTATATATATATATATATATATGTTTCTGTACATATGGAAATACCTTCCATAAAGGCTATCTCATGCTATCTTCTTTTGAGGACCGCATTAAATGTTGTTAATAGAGCTTAGTCAACCAACAAAGAAGTATCTCATATCTTCGACCCAATAGTTGTCACAGAATCATAAGGTTTACAGCTCTCAGCTTTCCATTAAAATCGCTTATTGCATTGGTTTACTGAAGTAATTTCTGTGACTTGAAAGCTTGTGGTTTCATGTATGTGGTAAAGATTTCAGTTTATTATTTTACTATTATATTCTCACCAGGAGTTTGTAGTAGGAAGCTATTCATGCTGTGTCCTTGACGTTTTCATAACGTATCCACCGACAGCCTGATTTGTTTCATGTGGTTTATATATGTTCCTCATTGCAGCATCTATTGCCTGTGTGCGTTCTAATTTGGTCTTTTATTATTCTAGAAGTACTTCTCCATATCTATTTAGGAAGATGTTATTAAACAAATTTTATTCGTGGCATAATATTTAATCATCCAATTCGTCATGGGGAGCAGGAATATATATATATATATATATATATATATATATATATGTATATATTTATATATATATATGTGTATATATATATATATATATATATATATATATATATATATATATATATATATATATATATGTATATATTTATATATATATATGTGTATATATATATATATATATATATATATATATATATATATATATATATATATATATATATATATATATATATATATATATATATATATATATATATATGTATATATATATATATATATTTAATATAGAAATGGCTTCTACAGGACTATAACTGTTTCATTCGAAGGAAATCATTATATATATGAAATTATTATGAAATTATTTAATTAGGAGACGAAGCAAGTCGACTAGAACGGACATAGCCTCGGCTGTTTCCTCACTCACACAATGGACAACTAAGTTCGTATTATTAAAATTCGAACCCAGCTGACCAAAGTGCATACTTACTCAATACCGAACTAGAATTTATATATTCATATATAATGGCCAAGTAGTGAGTCTAGATAATCTGGAGTTTTACCTGCGCACTCGTAGTATCATCAGTCAAGGCTAAATTTATATATATATATACAGTCAAGGCTAAATTTATATATATATATACAGTCAAGGCTAAATTTATATATATATATACAGTCAAGGCTAAATATATATATATATATATATATATATATTCTATCCTTTTTCTAAGGCGGGTAAAATTCCCGAGATCCATGGACGAGTTCTCTCCAGCGGTCTCTGTCCCTCATTATCGCTGCCATGTCCTGCGTCTCCAATAGACCAGTGTCTGTCCTTAGGGCATCAACATACGTTAACCTTGGTCTTCCTCTTCTAGTGTGTCTATGAAGGGGCTCCCAAAGGAGCACTGAGTGCAATGTCAACTCTGGATGTCGGTGAGCATGTCCAGCTAACCTCAGTCTCCTCTGTGTCACCCGACTTTTTACTATGCATATAGTACTCAGCTAAGAATACTACAATTTTATGGAAAAAATATACGTAAAAAAATTGTAGTATTCCTAGCTGAGTACTATATGCATAGTAAAAAGTCGGGTTAAGATATAACCACGTGTTAAACGGAGACCGTTATATATATATATATAATTTCTCATCTCATGCTTTAGACTCTCTTTCTTCCTTTCTCTCCTGGTCTCCGTTTAACATGTGGTTATATCTTAACCCGACTTTTTACTATGCATATAGTACTCAGCTAGGAATACTACAATTTTTTTACGTATATTTTTTCCATAAAATTGTAGTATTCTTAGCTGAGTACTATATGCATAGTAAAAAGTCGGGTTAAGATATAACCACATGTTAATCGGAGACCAGGAGAGAAAAGAAGAAAGAGAGTCTAAAGCATGAGATGAGAAATTATGTATATATATATATATATATATGTGTGTGTGTGTGTGTGTACATGTATGTATATGTGTGCGTGAATGTATTATGTATTTATATGTCAGCTGTCTATATATTTCTAGTCACAATTTGTTACGTATTCATCTTTATCGTTGAAAGACTCCCATGATCTTTCTTATTCATTTTTGTTTTGTTATCGTCTCACATGCATTTTACCCACATAGCTTTTTTCCAAACTGTTGCACAAATTGGCCTTACATGTGCAATGTCACCTTAATGCGCGAAATTGCACACCAGCAAGGTTGTTGACGCGGTAAGGATGCAGCTAGCTGTTCGAATTATGTAACTGCATTCATTTTCTGCTTATATATATATAGGTTACGGCCTTCCACAAGCCCCCCCCCCCCTCCCCCGGTAGGTCCCCTACAGCCCGTACCAATGACCAATGGACAACAACAACCACCCATGGTTTGCGGTCCCTATGGTGGATGGTCCACCGGATCCTCTACTGGTTAGGAGTCATCTAAACAATGTTTTATTGAACCTGATTTTATATATATATGTATATATGTATCATGTGTATATATATGTGTATTTTATATGTGTATGTAGGCGTATTTTTTATATATGTGTGCGTATCTGTATGTACATATTTTATATATATATGTGTGTATGTGTATGTGTATTTTATATATATATATATATGTATGTTTTACGTGTGTAATATATTTTGTGTGTGTGTGTGTATTCTATGTATATATATTTTTTTAATATTTTTGTATGTATATATTATATGTATGTATATGTATGTTCTGTGTATATATATATTTTATATATATATATATATATATATATATATATATATATATATATGTGTGTGTGTGTGTGTGTGTGTGTGTGTGTGTGTATACTTGTGCGTACATGCATGCATGCATGCATATATATATACACACACCTGTATGGATTTGTGTGTGTAGATGTGTGAGTGTATGTACAAGTGAACCAGCATAAACCTTTTATTTCTAAATTTTCTAAACTATCTAAGTATTGGACTCTAACCATTATATCAAGGGTGGTGGATTGGCAGTATCGGTAGAGGGTCGGACGCCATGCTTTCCAGCATAGTTACGTCCCTTTACGATCTGAGTTCAAATCCCGCCGAGGTTGACTTTGCCTTTCATTCCTACGGGGTCGATAAAATAAAGTACCAGTAATGAACTGAATATGTGTTGGCCTTGTGCCTAAAGTAGAAACAATTATATTAAGTATTACCACCCCACTTTTTGTATGTGTGGAAGTGTGTGTGTGTCTGTGGAGGTGTGTGTGAGTGTAGTGCAAGCCAACCTACATAAGCCTTTTTATTTGTAAACTTTCTACTCCAACCATCATTTTCAGTAGCACCACTCCACATAAATTCCTCAATTTAAGAATGACCTGTAGTATCTATTTCATACTATTAACTTTATTTGAAAATATATCTGACCAAGAATGCCTTTTGTGAAAATCAGTCATGTGGAACTATTGTCATCTTGCCTGACGGTTTGAACCTTACAGAACCACCTGCCTCTTTGAGGTCAAATACCAACCTACTACCATCTACAAACTGACCAATGAGAATTCCTCATTCCAAGACTATTCTTGCTGACAACATCAAAATATTCCTAACAAGCTCTGTCCCAAGGCTCTGATACCATCAACACTATACACGCAGAGCTGGCATATCTAAGAACTGACTAACTTCCTAATAGCCATTCAATGGCTATCATCGAAATATATATAGCAGTAAATAAAGGATTATGAGTTCATGCAATTGACTTATGTTTCGTCACTATATATATATATATATAAAGAAAAAGAGATGAAATCGAAAATGCAACTGAAGTCTTATTTTTTTTTTAAATATATATATTTATTTGGTTCCTTTACCGGTTTCGCAGTTCTTCTGCTTTTCAAAAGGTGAGTTGAGATGGAGGGTCTGTGGTTTTTCTCACAGAAGAACTGCGAAACCGGTAAAGGAACCAAATAAATATATATATTTTTTTAAAAAATAAGACTTCAGTTGCATTTTCGATTTCATCTCTTTTTCTTTATACTCTCACTCGTGTAGGACACCTCGGTTATTTTTCATTTTGTAAAAAAAACCTCACTTTCTAATATATATATATATATATTTATATATATGTAGAAGTTCTATTTAAATTGTTGGGATACAACAAGCAAATATTTTTATAACTGATATAAAGCACTCAACAAATAATTGGAGTAAAAATACGATATTAACAAATGGAAACTATATTTATAAAACCATATTTATTTCATTATACATATTTCAAGGACACCAAGTTAAATTATGGTGTGCTTTCATCAGATATAATATAATATAGAGCAGTTTTATAAATAAATATTGACATACCCTTAAAGAATGCGACCATTACTGTTGGAAGCTATCCGGGAGCTCATAATCAAAGTATATATTTTATTATACATATTTCAAAGGTACAATGGTGTTCAAGTACGTTTTCATCAGACAAAATATAAGATTTGATATGCGACATACCGCTACGGTTTTGATTATTCAATTCCAGTAGTGGCAATGATTTATTTCACCAACTCTCACCGTTTTTATACCATATATAAAAATTATAAAAATTATTAAAAATTATAAAAATTATAACATATATATATATATATATATATATATATATATATATACAAACACATACTAGGTCATCCCATAAGTATTGTCGTTTGGGTAGTAGGTGTTCAAGATATAACATACACAAGTTACGCACTCACTAATTTAATGAAGTATATATTCCCTATTTAAATCAATAACATTCTTCCCACGCGGTAAAAGTTTTCTCGTGCCATCCTTATAGAAATCAAACAGTTTTGAAGAGAAAAAGTCGTGTAGATCCATTTCAACTGTCTCTAAGGAATGGTACTCTTATCCATTTATAAAATATTGCAAACTTCGGAATAAATGATAATATGAAGACGTAGAGTCAGGAGACTAAGGAGAATGGGGGAACCTATAGTTGCCAAATTCCTCAATCAGGAACCATTTAATTCTTGCACTATGAGGTCGGGCACTGTCCTGGTGGAAAATGATGATACAAGTACGTTTTTCTTTCAATTTTTCATTCCATCCATTGCGTTGTTCACAATTCACTTGAGCTGTGGTTGTCTACTTCTGTGGCAAGTTTTCAAAAAGTATTCCACCCGTTACACCCGTCATATCCGACCAACTGCTTATCAAGATGTTCTGGGCGTGAAGATCTTGTTTCTAATGAGGTTTTGTTTGTTTTACGGATTGAACCTACCACCGTCGGCGTTTAGCATTCTTATTGAGTATCCACTCTTTTTCATCACCGGTTACTAGACAGACAGTTCAAAATTGGAGACTTACACTCTTGAGAATGAAGAGCAGCGCAGATTTTGACGGTTCCCTTCGACTGGTTTTACTCAGATGATGTGGAATGCGCTTGCCAAGATTAGACACCATTCTAAGTTCCTGTAATTGGCGATGGACGGTTGATGATGCTGAATTAATCTCTTTTGCTAACTCTTTAACAGTTGCATGAGGATCTTTTTCAATAGCTGATTTCAGCGGCAGTATCGGTAGATGGTCGGACGCCATGCTTTGACGCATAGAGTTACGGCTCTTGCCATTCTGAGTTCAAATCCCACCGAGGTTAACTTTGCCTTTCATCCTTACGGGGTCGATAAAATAAAGTACCAGTAATGCACTGGGTAATTTCTGGCCTTGGCCAAAAGTAGAAACAATTATCAAACAAGGTAGGGTGCCCAGAGTGGTGGCCATCTTCCAAATCAAAGTCACCTTGTCGAAATTTAATGAACCATCCTTGTCACTTACGAACATTAAAAAAACACCTTCACCATACACTTTTTACACATTTTTACACATTTTTGTAGTAATGTGGCCTTTCTGATCTCGTAAAGTATCACGTTCATTATGAGCTCCTCTTTGACTTCCATTTTCATGAAAGCAATAAATTTAAAGCAATAAGTTAAAGCATATCTGTCAACAAATCCAAAACCTCATTGAAGTTTTCTAAGCAGTATTTATACAGCTGTGGAACAATCCTGTTTAGGCTTGCTGGGGCATATTCTAACAATTACAGTGTAAAAAATTACATTATTTATGGGGATGCTTGATATATATATATTGATTTCTACAGACTTATTGGCACACCGAACATGTTCTGCAAATGGTACCTGGTTACATGGAGACTGGAGTAATTATTCTGAATGCTTGAAACATGTGTGGACAGGAAAGGTAAGAAAATTAATTAAATATTTTACATTTTGATATGTTTATTTTTGTCTGATAATACATTTTACAACATATTGAATATTACGCTGATGGGGAGACAGGCCTGTTTCAACCGTTTTAGTATTTGAGGTAGAATTAATTACTTTTTAGAATGCATTCTCCAATTATGACGAGGACTTAATTGTTTTGTTTTGTTTTTGCTTTGTTGTTGTTTTTGTTGTTTTTGTTTTGTTTTTTTTTGTTTTTTTTTCTTTGACAACTTGCGCTACTACACAACAGATATTCAATAACAATTACATGTCTGTTTTATCATATTATATATCTAATATGTAGTTCATGCAATGTAGCATATGCATAGATGTAATTTTCTTTTCTGCTATGTCCTTTTTTTAGTCATAAGCAGTAAATGGTGTAGCATACATATTTATCTAGTCTGACATACATTTTATTATTTGAAATATATTAGAAAAAACTATCCATCGACTGAAAGATATATATATATGATGGCTGAAACTCGATTTCGAGTGATGTCATAGTTTGATACTTAAGCATGAGCATCACGGACTTGGGACTTGCCTATGGCCATTAATTTCATGCATCGCAAAAAATGTCACATATTAAGCGATGCTTGTGATTGAAGCTTTTTTTAAGGGAGGAAAGGCTTTGCACGAAGCTGAACATCGAATGCATTTACTCAAAAAGTAGAACTGGTTTACATCATAGGATGCAGACGAAATCGCAGATTTTACATCAGAGTGACCTTCACCTAGAGAGATGTCTTAATGAAGACTAGAAGTCTTTCGCTATCAAAAAAAAAGATACTTTATCTGATGGACGTTGACTCTCCTGAGTTTCTCTGCCATTTGATGGGTCGTGTTTTTTTTTTATCCCGCAGGGTGTCCGAATCCACCCTCCTCACCAAGCAAGTAACATAATTAATATATATTTTATATGTCTGGATTTAACTAAAACAGTCAGGTAATATCTGCCTTCTGGGAGACATTGGTTTATTTGATTGTCTTCCTTAGACGGTATATTAGCTAATGTACAGAGTGAGATATATGTAGTAAGAAAAACAATTAGCTAATGTACAGTGAGATATATATATATATAGTAAGACCTTAAACACTTAGGTAATTTACAGTGTGAGATATATATAGTAAGACCTTAAACACTAGGTAGTGTACAGTGAGATATATATAGTAAGACCTTAAACACTTAGGTAATGTACAGTGGCATATATATAGTAAGACATTAAACACTTAGGTAATGTACAGTGAGATATATATAGTAAGACCTTAAACACTTGGGTAATGTACAGTGAGATATATATAGTAAGACATTAAACACTTAGGTAATGTACAGTGAGATATATATAGTAAGACCTTAAACACTTGGGTAATGTACAGTGAGATATATATAGTAAGACATTAAACACTTGGGTAATGTACAGTGAGATATATATATATAGTAAGACCTTAAACACTTAGGTAATGTACAGTGACATATATATAGTAAGACATTAAACACTTAGGTAATGTACAGTGAGATATATATAGTAAGACCTTAAACACTTAGGCAATGTACAGTGAGATATATATAGTGAGACATTAAACACTTGGGTAATGTACAGTGAGATATATATAGTAAGACCTTAAACACTTGGGTAATGTACAGTGAGATATATATAGTAAGACATTAAACACTTGGGTAATGTACAGTGAGATATATATAGTAAGACCTTAAACACTTGGGTAATGTACAGTGAGATATATATAGTAAGACATTAAACACTTGGGTAATGTACAGTGAGATATATATAGTAAGACCTTAAACACTTAGGTAATGTACAGTGAGATATATATAGTAAGACATTAAACACTTGGGTAATGTACAGTGAGATATATATAGTAAGACCTTAAACACTTGGGTAATGTACAGTGAGATATATATAGTAAGACATTAAACACTTAGTTAATGTACAGTGAGATATATATAGTAAGACATTAAACACTTGGGTAATGTACAGTGAGATATATATAGTAAGACCTTAAACACTTGGGTAATGTACAGTGAGATATATATAGTAAGACCTTAAACACTTAGGCAATGTACAGTGAGATATATATAGTAAGACATTAAACACTTGGGTAATGTACAGTGAGATATATATAGTAAGACCTTAAACACTTGGGTAATATACAGTGAGATATATATAGTAAGACATTAAACACTTAGGTAATGTACAGTGAGATATATATAGTAAGACATTAAACACTTGGGTAATGTACAGTGAGATATATATAGTAAGACCTTAAACACTTGGGTAATGTACAGTGAGATATATATAGTAAGACCTTAAACACTTAGGCAATGTACAGTGAGATATATATAGTAAGACATTAAACACTTGAGTAATGTACAGTGAGATATATATAGTAAGACCTTAAACACTTAGGTAATGTACAGTGAGATATATATAGTAAGACATTAAACACTTGGGTAATGTACAGTGAGATATATATAGTAAGACCTTAAACACTTAGGTAATGTACAGTGAGATATATATAGTAAGACATTAAACACTTGGGTAATGTACAGTGAGATATATATAGTAAGACCTTAAACACTTGGGTAATGTACAGTGAGATATATATAGTAAGACATTAAACACTTGGGTAATGTACAGTGAGATATATATAGTAAGACCTTAAACACTTGGGTAATGTACAGTGAGATATATATAGTAAGACATTAAACACTTGGGTAATGTACAGTGAGATATATATAGTAAGACCTTAAACACTTGGGTAATGTACAGTGAGATATATATAGTAAGACCTTAAATACTTAGGTAATGTACAGTGAGATATATATAGTAAGACATTAAACACTTAGGTAATGTACAGTGAGATATATATAGTAAGACATTAAACACTTACGTAATGTACAGTGAGATATATATAGTAAGACCTTAAACACTTAGGTAATGTACAGGGTGATATATATAGTAAGACATTAAACACTTAGGTAATGTACAGTGAGATATATATAGTAAGACCTTAAACACTTAGGTAATGTACAGTGTGAGATATATAGTAAGACATTAAACACTTAGGTAATTTACAGTGAGATATATATAGTAAGACCTTAAACACTAGGTAATGTACAGTGAGATATATATAGTTAGACCTTAAACACTTAGGTAATGTACAGTGAGATATATATAGTAGACCTTAAACACTTAGGTAATGTACAGTGAGATATATATAGTAAGACCTTAAACACTTAGGTAATGTACAGTGAGATATATATAGTAGACCTTAAACACTTAGGTAATGTACAGTGAGATATATATAGTAAGACCTTAAACACTTAGGTAATGTACAGTGAGATATATATAGTAAGACCTTAAACACTTAGGTAATGTACAGTGAGATATATATAGTAAGACCTTAAACACTAGGTAATGTACAGTGAGATATATATAGTTAGACCTTAAACACTTAGGTAATGTACAGTGAGATATATATAGTAGACCTTAAACACTTAGGTAATGTACAGTGAGATATATATAGTAAGACCTTAAACACTTAGGTAATGTACAGTGAGATATATATAGTAGACCTTAAACACTTAGGTAATGTACAGTGAGATATATATAGTAAGACCTTAAACACTTAGGTAATGTACAGTGAGATATATATAGTAAGACCGTAAACACTTAGGTAATGTACAGTGAGATATATATAGTAGACCTTAAATACTTAGGCAATGTACAGTGAGATATATATAGTAAGACCTTAAACACTTAGCTAATGTACAGTAAGATATATATAGTAAGACCTTAAACACTTAGGTAATGTACAGTGAGATATATATAGTAAGACCTTAAACACTTAGGTAATGTACAGTGAGATATATATAGTAAGACCTTAAACACTTGGGTAATGTACAGTGAGATATATATAGTAAGACATTAAACACTTCGGTAATGTACAGTGAGATATATATAGTAAGATCTTAAACACTTGGGTAATGTACAGTGAGATATATATAGTAAGACCTTAAACACTTAGGTAATGTACAGTGAGATATATATAGT
Organism: Eledone cirrhosa; assembly: GCA_964016885.1. Taxonomy (NCBI): domain Eukaryota; kingdom Metazoa; phylum Mollusca; class Cephalopoda; order Octopoda; family Eledonidae; genus Eledone; species Eledone cirrhosa. The sequence goes on along the minus strand of OZ024740.1, from coordinate 387,872,569 downwards.
AAGACATTAAACACTTACGTAATGTACAGTGAGATATATATAGTAAGACCTTAAACACTTAGGTAATGTACAGTGAGATATATATAGTAAGACCTTAAACACTTAGGTAATGTACAGTGAGATATATATAGTAGACCTTAAACACTTAGGCAATGTACAGTGAGATATATATATAGTAAGACCTTAAACACTTAGGTAATGTACAGTATGATATATATAGTAGACCTTAAACACTTAGGTAATGTACAGTGAGATATATATATAGTAAGACCTTAAACACTTAGGTAATGTACAGTGAGATATATATAGTAAGACCTTAAACACTTAAGTAATGTACAGTCAGATATATATAGTAAGACCTTAAACACTTAGGTAATGTACAGAGTGATATATATAGTAAGACCTTAAACACTTAGGTAATGTACAGTGAGATATATATAGTAAGACCTTAAACACTTAGGTAATGTACAGTGAGATATATATAGTAAGACCTTAAACACTTAGGTAATGTACAGTGAGATATATATAGTAAGACCTTAAACACTTACGTAATGTACAGTGAGATATATATAGTAAGACCTTAAACACTTAGGTAATGTACAGTGAGATATATATAGTAAGACCTTAAACACTTAGGTAATGTACAGTGAGATATATATAGTAAGACCTTAAACACTTAGGTAATGTACAGTGAGATATATATGTAGAAAGACCTTAAACACTTAGGTAATGTACAGTGAGATATATATGTAGAAAGACCTTAAACACTTAGGTAATGTACAGTGAGATATATATGTAGAAAGACCTTAAACACTTAGGTAATGTACAGTGAGATATATATAGTAAGACCTTAAACACTTAGGTAATGTACAGTGAGATATATATAGTAAGCACTTAAACACTTAGCTAATGTACAGTGAGATATATATAGTAAGACATTAAACACTTAGCTAATGTACAGTGAGATATATATAGTAAGACCTTAAACACCTAGGTAATGTACAGTGAGATATATATAGTAACACCTTAAACACTTAGGTAATGTACAGTGAGATATATATAGTAAGACCTTAAACACTTAGTTAATGTACAGTGAGATATATACAGTAAGACCTTAAACACTTAGGTAATGTACAGTGAGATATATATAGTAAGACATTAAACACTTAGGTAATGTACAGTGAGATATATGTAGTAAGACCTTAAACGCTTAGGTAATGTACAGTGAGATATATATAGTAAGACCTTAAACCGTTAGGTAATGTACAGTGAGATATATATAGTAAGACATTAAACACTTAGGTAATGTACAGTATGATATATATAGTAAGACCTTAAACACTTAAGTAATGTACAGTCAGATATATATAGTAAGACCTTAAACACTTAGGTAATGTACAGAGTGATATATATATAGTAAGACCTTAAACACTTAGGTAATGTACAGTGAGATATATATAGTAAGACCTTAAACACTTAGGTAATGTACAGTGAGATATATATAGTAAGACCTTAAACACTTAGGTAATGTACAGTGAGATATATATAGTAAGACCTTAAACACTTACGTAATGTACAGTGAGATATATATAGTAAGACCTTAAACACTTAGGTAATGTACAGTGAGATATATATAGTAAGACCTTAAACACTTAGGTAATGTACAGTGAGATATATATAGTAAGACCTTAAACACTTAGGTAATGTACAGTGAGATATATATGTAGAAAGACCTTAAACACTTAGGTAATGTACAGTGAGATATATATGTAGAAAGACCTTAAACACTTAGGTAATGTACAGTGAGATATATATGTAGAAAGACCTTAAACACTTAGGTAATGTACAGTGAGATATATATAGTAAGACCTTAAACACTTAGGTAATGTACAGTGAGATATATATAGTAAGCACTTAAACACTTAGGTAATGTACAGTGAGATATATATAGTAGACCTTAAACACTTAGGCAATGTACAGTGAGATATATATAGTAAGACCTTAAACACTTAGGTAATGTACAGTGAGATATATATATAGTAAGACATGAAACACTTAGGTAATGTACAGTGAGACATATATAGTAAGACCTTAAACACTTAGGCAATGTACAGTGAGATATATATAGTAAGACATTAAACACTTAGCTAATGTACAGTGAGATATATATAGTAAGACCTTAAACACCTAGGTAATGTACAGTGAGATATATATAGTAACACCTTAAACACTTAGGTAATGTACAGTGAGATATATATAGTAAGACCTGAAACACTTAGGTAATGTACAGTGAGATATATACAGTAAGACCTTAAACACTTAGGTAATGTACAGTGAGATATATATAGTAAGACATTAAACACTTAGGTAATGTACAGTGAGATATATGTAGTAAGACCTTAAACACTTAGGTAATGTACAGTGAGATATATATAGTAAGACCTTAAACACTTAGGTAATGTACAGTGAGATATATATAGTAAGACCTTAAACACTTAGGTAATGTACAGTGAGATATATATAGTAAGACCTTAAACACTTAGGTAATGTACAGTGAGATATATATAGTAAGACCTTAAACACTTAGGTAATGTACAGTGAGATATATATAGTAAGACCTTAAACACTTAGGTAATGTACAGTGAGATATATATGTAGAAAGACCTTAAACACTTAGGTAATGTACAGTGAGATATATATGTAGAAAGACCTTAAACACTTAGGTAATGTACAGTGAGATATATATGTAGAAAGACCTTAAACACTTAGGTAATGTACAGTGAGATATATATAGTAAGACCTTAAACACTTAGGTAATGTACAGTGAGATATATATAGTAAGCACTTAAACACTTAGCTAATGTACAGTGAGATATATATAGTAAGACCTTAAACACTTAGGTAATGTACAGTGAGATATATATATAGTAAGACCTGAAACACTTAGGTAATGTACAGTGAGATATATATAGTAAGACCTTAAACACTTAGGCAATGTACAGTGAGATATATATAGTAAGACATTAAACACTTAGCTAATGTACAGTGAGATATATATAGTAAGACCTTAAACACCTAGGTAATGTACAGTGAGATATATATAGTAACACCTTAAACACTTAGGTAATGTACAGTGAGATATATACAGTAAGACCTTAAACACTTAGGTAATGTACAGTGAGATATATATAGTAAGACATTAAACACTTAGGTAATGTACAGTGAGATATATGTAGTAAGACCTTAAACACTTAGGTAATGTACAGTGAGATATATATAGTAAGACCTTAAACCGTTAGGTAATGTACAGTGAGATATATATAGTAAGACATTAAACACTTAGCTAATGTACAGTGAGATACACATAGTAAGACCTTAAACACTTAGGTAATGTAGAGTGAGATATATATAGTAAGACCTTAAACACTTAGGTAATGTACAGTGAGATATATATAGTAAGACCTTAAACAATTAGGTAATGTACAGAGTGATATATATATAGTAAGTCCTTAAACACTTAGGTAATGTACAGTGAGATATATATAGTAAGACCTTAAACACTTAGGTAATGTACAGAGTGATATATATAGTAAGACCTTAAACACTTAGGTAATGTACAGTGAGATATATATAGTAAGACCTTAAACACTTAGGTAATGTACAGTGAGATATATATAGTAAGACCTTAAACACTTAGGTAATGTACAGTGAGATATATATAGTAAGACCTTAAACACTTAGGTAATGTACAGTAAGATATATATAGTAGACCTTAAACACTTAGGTAATGTACAGTGAGATATATATAGTAAGACCTTAAACACTTAGGTAATGTACAGTGAGATATATATAGTAAGACCTTAAACACTTAGGTAATGTACAGTGAGATATATATAGTAAGACCTTAAACACTTAGGTAATGTACAGTGAGATATATATGTAGAAAGACCTTAAACACTTAGGTAATGTACAGTGAGATATATATAGTAAGACCTTAAACACTTAGGTAATATACAGTGAGATATATATAGTAAGACCTTAAACACTTAGGTAATGTACAGTAAGATATATATAGTGGTCCTTAAACACTTAGGTAATGTACAGTGAGATATATATAGTAAGACCTTAAACACTTAGGTAATGTACAGTGAGATATATATAGTAAGCACTTAAACACTTAGGTAATGTACAGTAAGATATATATAGTGGTCCTTAAACACTTAGGTAATGTACAGTGAGATATATATAGTAAGACCTTAAACACTTAGGTAATGTACAGTGAGATATATATAGTAAGACCTTAAACACTTAGGTAATGTACAGTGAGATATATATAGTAAGACCTTAAACACTTACGTAATGTACAGTGAGATATATATAGTAAGACCTTAAACACTTAGGTAATGTACAGTGAGATATATATAGTAAGACCTTAAACACTTAGGTAATGTACAGTGAGATATATATAGTAAGACCTTAAACACTTAGGTAATGTACAGTGAGATATATATGTAGAAAGACCTTAAACACTTAGGTAATGTACAGTGAGATATATATGTAGAAAGACCTTAAACACTTAGGTAATGTACAGTGAGATATATATGTAGAAAGACCTTAAACACTTAGGTAATGTACAGTGAGATATATATAGTAAGACCTTAAACACTTAGGTAATGTACAGTGAGATATATATAGTAAGCACTTAAACACTTAGCTAATGTACAGTGAGATATATATAGTAAGACATTAAACACTTAGCTAATGTACAGTGAGATATATATAGTAAGACCTTAAACACCTAGGTAGTGTACAGTGAGATATATATAGTAACACCTTAAACACTTAGGTAATGTACAGTGAGATATATATAGTAAGACCTTAAACACTTAGTTAATGTACAGTGAGATATATACAGTAAGACCTTAAACACTTAGGTAATGTACAGTGAGATATATATAGTAAGACATTAAACACTTAGGTAATGTACAGTGAGATATATGTAGTAAGACCTTAAACACTTGGGTAATGTACAGTGAGATATATATAGTAAGACCTTAAACCGTTAGGTAATGTACAGTGAGATATATATAGTAAGACATTAAACACTTAGGTAATGTACAGTATGATATATATAGTAAGACCTTAAACACTTAAGTAATGTACAGTCAGATATATATAGTAAGACCTTAAACACTTAGGTAATGTACAGAGTGATATATATATAGTAAGACCTTAAACACTTAGGTAATGTACAGTGAGATATATATAGTAAGACCTTAAACACTTAGGTAATGTACAGTGAGATATATATAGTAAGACCTTAAACACTAAGGTAATGTACAGTGAGATATATATAGTAAGACCTTAAACACTTACGTAATGTACAGTGAGATATATATAGTAAGACCTTAAACACTTAGGTAATGTACAGTGAGATATATATAGTAAGACCTTAAACACTTAGGTAATGTACAGTGAGATATATATAGTAAGACCTTAAACACTTAGGTAATGTACAGTGAGATATATATGTAGAAAGACCTTAAACACTTAGGTAATGTACAGTGAGATATATATGTAGAAAGACCTTAAACACTTAGGTAATGTACAGTGAGATATATATGTAGAAAGACCTTAAACACTTAGGTAATGTACAGTGAGATATATATAGTAAGACCTTAAACACTTAGGTAATGTACAGTGAGATATATATAGTAAGCACTTAAACACTTAGGTAATGTACAGTGAGATATATATAGTAGACCTTAAACACTTAGGCAATGTACAGTGAGATATATATAGTAAGACCTTAAACACTTAGGTAATGTACAGTGAGATATATATATAGTAAGACCTGAAACACTTAGGTAATGTACAGTGAGACATATATAGTAAGACCTTAAACACTTAGGCAATGTACAGTGAGATATATATAGTAAGACATTAAACACTTAGCTAATGTACAGTGAGATATATATAGTAAGACCTTAAACACCTAGGTAATGTACAGTGAGATATATATAGTAACACCTTAAACACTTAGGTAATGTACAGTGAGATATATATAGTAAGACCTGAAACACTTAGGTAATGTACAGTGAGATATATACAGTAAGACCTTAAACACTTAGGTAATGTACAGTGAGATATATATAGTAAGACCTTAAACACTTAGGTAATGTACAGTGAGATATATATGTAGAAAGACCTTAAACACTTAGGTAATGTACAGTGAGATATATATAGTAAGACCTTAAACACTTAGGTAATATACAGTGAGATATATATAGTAAGACCTTAAACACTTAGGTAATGTACAGTAAGATATATATAGTGGTCCTTAAACACTTAGGTAATGTACAGTGAGATATATATAGTAAGACCTTAAACACTTAGGTAATGTACAGTGAGATATATATAGTAAGCACTTAAACACTTAGGTAATGTACAGTAAGATATATATAGTGGTCCTTAAACACTTAGGTAATGTACAGTGAGATATATATAGTAAGACCTTAAACACTTAGGTAATGTACAGTGAGATATATATAGTAAGACCTTAAACACTTAGGTAATGTACAGTGAGATATATATAGTAAGACCTTAAACACTTACGTAATGTACAGTGAGATATATATAGTAAGACCTTAAACACTTAGGTAATGTACAGTGAGATATATATAGTAAGACCTTAAACACTTAGGTAATGTACAGTGAGATATATATAGTAAGACCTTAAACACTTAGGTAATGTACAGTGAGATATATATGTAGAAAGACCTTAAACACTTAGGTAATGTACAGTGAGATATATATGTAGAAAGACCTTAAACACTTAGGTAATGTACAGTGAGATATATATGTAGAAAGACCTTAAACACTTAGGTAATGTACAGTGAGATATATATAGTAAGACCTTAAACACTTAGGTAATGTACAGTGAGATATATATAGTAAGCACTTAAACACTTAGCTAATGTACAGTGAGATATATATAGTAAGACATTAAACACTTAGCTAATGTACAGTGAGATATATATAGTAAGACCTTAAACACCTAGGTAGTGTACAGTGAGATATATATAGTAACACCTTAAACACTTAGGTAATGTACAGTGAGATATATATAGTAAGACCTTAAACACTTAGTTAATGTACAGTGAGATATATACAGTAAGACCTTAAACACTTAGGTAATGTACAGTGAGATATATATAGTAAGACATTAAACACTTAGGTAATGTACAGTGAGATATATGTAGTAAGACCTTAAACACTTGGGTAATGTACAGTGAGATATATATAGTAAGACCTTAAACCGTTAGGTAATGTACAGTGAGATATATATAGTAAGACATTAAACACTTAGGTAATGTACAGTATGATATATATAGTAAGACCTTAAACACTTAAGTAATGTACAGTCAGATATATATAGTAAGACCTTAAACACTTAGGTAATGTACAGAGTGATATATATATAGTAAGACCTTAAACACTTAGGTAATGTACAGTGAGATATATATAGTAAGACCTTAAACACTTAGGTAATGTACAGTGAGATATATATAGTAAGACCTTAAACACTAAGGTAATGTACAGTGAGATATATATAGTAAGACCTTAAACACTTACGTAATGTACAGTGAGATATATATAGTAAGACCTTAAACACTTAGGTAATGTACAGTGAGATATATATAGTAAGACCTTAAACACTTAGGTAATGTACAGTGAGATATATATAGTAAGACCTTAAACACTTAGGTAATGTACAGTGAGATATATATAGTAAGACCTTAAACACTTAGGTAATGTACAGTGAGATATATATGTAGAAAGACCTTAAACACTTAGGTAATGTACAGTGAGATATATATGTAGAAAGACCTTAAACACTTAGGCAATGTACAGTGAGATATATATAGTAAGACCTTAAACACTTAGGTAATGTACAGTGAGATATATATATAGTAAGACCTGAAACACTTAGGTAATGTACAGTGAGACATATATAGTAAGACCTTAAACACTTAGGCAATGTACAGTGAGATATATATAGTAAGACATTAAACACTTAGCTAATGTACAGTGAGATATATATAGTAAGACCTTAAACACCTAGGTAATGTACAGTGAGATATATATAGTAACACCTTAAACACTTAGGTAATGTACAGTGAGATATATATAGTAAGACCTGAAACACTTAGGTAATGTACAGTGAGATATATACAGTAAGACCTTAAACACTTAGGTAATGTACAGTGAGATATATATAGTAAGACCTTAAACACTTAGGTAATGTACAGTGAGATATATATGTAGAAAGACCTTAAACACTTAGGTAATGTACAGTGAGATATATATAGTAAGACCTTAAACACTTAGGTAATATACAGTGAGATATATATAGTAAGACCTTAAACACTTAGGTAATGTACAGTAAGATATATATAGTGGTCCTTAAACACTTAGGTAATGTACAGTGAGATATATATAGTAAGACCTTAAACACTTAGGTAATGTACAGTGAGATATATATAGTAAGCACTTAAACACTTAGGTAATGTACAGTAAGATATATATAGTGGTCCTTAAACACTTAGGTAATGTACAGTGAGATATATATAGTAAGACCTTAAACACTTAGGTAATGTACAGTGAGATATATATAGTAAGACCTTAAACACTTAGGTAATGTACAGTGAGATATATATAGTAAGACCTTAAACACTTACGTAATGTACAGTGAGATATATATAGTAAGACCTTAAACACTTAGGTAATGTACAGTGAGATATATATAGTAAGACCTTAAACACTTAGGTAATGTACAGTGAGATATATATAGTAAGACCTTAAACACTTAGGTAATGTACAGTGAGATATATATGTAGAAAGACCTTAAACACTTAGGTAATGTACAGTGAGATATATATGTAGAAAGACCTTAAACACTTAGGTAATGTACAGTGAGATATATATGTAGAAAGACCTTAAACACTTAGGTAATGTACAGTGAGATATATATAGTAAGACCTTAAACACTTAGGTAATGTACAGTGAGATATATATAGTAAGCACTTAAACACTTAGCTAATGTACAGTGAGATATATATAGTAAGACATTAAACACTTAGCTAATGTACAGTGAGATATATATAGTAAGACCTTAAACACCTAGGTAGTGTACAGTGAGATATATATAGTAACACCTTAAACACTTAGGTAATGTACAGTGAGATATATATAGTAAGACCTTAAACACTTAGTTAATGTACAGTGAGATATATACAGTAAGACCTTAAACACTTAGGTAATGTACAGTGAGATATATATAGTAAGACATTAAACACTTAGGTAATGTACAGTGAGATATATGTAGTAAGACCTTAAACACTTGGGTAATGTACAGTGAGATATATATAGTAAGACCTTAAACCGTTAGGTAATGTACAGTGAGATATATATAGTAAGACATTAAACACTTAGGTAATGTACAGTATGATATATATAGTAAGACCTTAAACACTTAAGTAATGTACAGTCAGATATATATAGTAAGACCTTAAACACTTAGGTAATGTACAGAGTGATATATATATAGTAAGACCTTAAACACTTAGGTAATGTACAGTGAGATATATATAGTAAGACCTTAAACACTTAGGTAATGTACAGTGAGATATATATAGTAAGACCTTAAACACTAAGGTAATGTACAGTGAGATATATATAGTAAGACCTTAAACACTTACGTAATGTACAGTGAGATATATATAGTAAGACCTTAAACACTTAGGTAATGTACAGTGAGATATATATAGTAAGACCTTAAACACTTAGGTAATGTACAGTGAGATATATATAGTAAGACCTTAAACACTTAGGTAATGTACAGTGAGATATATATGTAGAAAGACCTTAAACACTTAGGTAATGTACAGTGAGATATATATGTAGAAAGACCTTAAACACTTAGGTAATGTACAGTGAGATATATATGTAGAAAGACCTTAAACACTTAGGTAATGTACAGTGAGATATATATAGTAAGACCTTAAACACTTAGGTAATGTACAGTGAGATATATATAGTAAGCACTTAAACACTTAGGTAATGTACAGTGAGATATATATAGTAGACCTTAAACACTTAGGCAATGTACAGTGAGATATATATAGTAAGACCTTAAACACTTAGGTAATGTACAGTGAGATATATATATAGTAAGACCTGAAACACTTAGGTAATGTACAGTGAGACATATATAGTAAGACCTTAAACACTTAGGCAATGTACAGTGAGATATATATAGTAAGACATTAAACACTTAGCTAATGTACAGTGAGATATATATAGTAAGACCTTAAACACCTAGGTAATGTACAGTGAGATATATATAGTAACACCTTAAACACTTAGGTAATGTACAGTGAGATATATATAGTAAGACCTGAAACACTTAGGTAATGTACAGTGAGATATATACAGTAAGACCTTAAACACTTAGGTAATGTACAGTGAGATATATATAGTAAGACATTAAACACTTAGGTAATGTACAGTGAGATATATGTAGTAAGACCTTAAACACTTAGGTAATGTACAGTGAGATATATATAGTAAGACCTTAAACCGTTAGGTAATGTACAGTGAGATATATATAGTAAGACATTAAACACTTAGCTAATGTACAGTGAGATACACATAGTAAGACCTTAAACACTTAGGTAATGTACAGTGAGATATATATAGTAAGACATTAAACACTTAGGTAATGTACAGTGAGATATATATAGTAAGACCTTAAACAATTAGGTAATGTACAGAGTGATATATATATAGTAAGTCCTTAAACACTTAGGTAATGTACAGTGAGATATATATAGTAAGACCTTAAACACTTAGGTAATGTACAGAGTGATATATATAGTAAGACCTTAAACACTTAGGTAATGTACAGTGAGATATATATAGTAAGACCTTAAACACTTAGGTAATGTACAGTGAGATATATATAGTAAGACCTTAAACACTTAGGTAATGTACAGTGAGATATATATAGTAAGACCTTAAACACTTAGGTAATGTACAGTAAGATATATATAGTAGACCTTAAACACTTAGGTAATGTACAGTGAGATATATATAGTAAGACCTTAAACACTTAGGTAATGTACAGTGAGATATATATAGTAAGACCTTAAACACTTAGGTAATGTACAGTGAGATATATATAGTAAGACCTTAAACACTTAGGTAATGTACAGTGAGATATATATGTAGAAAGACCTTAAACACTTAGGTAATGTACAGTGAGATATATATAGTAAGACCTTAAACACTTAGGTAATATACAGTGAGATATATATAGTAAGACCTTAAACACTTAGGTAATGTACAGTAAGATATATATAGTGGTCCTTAAACACTTAGGTAATGTACAGTGAGATATATATAGTAAGACCTTAAACACTTATGTAATGTACAGTGAAATATATATAGTAAGACCTTAAACACTTAGGTAATGTACAGTGAGATATATATAGTAAGACATTAAACACTTAGGTAATGTACAGTGAAATATATATAGTAAGACCTTAAACACTTAGGTAATGTACAGTGAGATATATATAGTAAGACCTTAAACCCTTAGGTAATGTACAGTGAGATATATATAGTAAAACATTAAACACTTTGCTAATGTACAGTGAGATACACATAGTAAGACCTTAAACACTTAGGTAATGTACAGTGAGATATATATAGTAAGACCTTAAACACTTAGGTAATGTACAGTGAGATATATATAGTAAGACCTTAAACAATTAGGTAATGTACAGAGTGATATATATATAGTAAGTCCTTAAACACTTAGGTAATGTACAGTGAGATACATATAGTAAGACGTTAAACACTTAGGTAATGTACAGTCAGATATATATAGTAAGACCTTAAACACTTAGGTAATGTACAGAGTGATATATATAGTAAGACCTTAAACACTTAGGTAATGTACAGTGAGATATATATAGTAAGACCTTAAACACTTAGGTAATGTACAGTGAGATATATATAGTAAGACCTTAAACACTTAGGTAATGTACAGTGAGATATATATAGTAAGACCTTAAACACTTAGGTAATGTACAGTGAGATATATATGTAGAAAGACCTTAAACACTTAGGTAATGTACAGTGAGATATATATAGTAAGACCTTAAACACTTAGGTAATGTACAGAGTGATATATATAGTAAGACCTTAAACACTTAGGTAATGTACAGTGAGATATATATAGTAAGACCTTAAACACTTAGGTAATGTACAGTGAGATATATATAGTAAGACCTTAAACACTTAGGTAATGTACAGTGAGATATATATAGTAAGACCTTAAACACTTAGGTAATGTACAGTAAGATATATATAGTAGACCTTAAACACTTAGGTAATGTACAGTGAGATATATATAGTAAGACCTTAAACACTTAGGTAATGTACAGTGAGATATATATAGTAAGACCTTAAACACTTAGGTAATGTACAGTGAGATATATATAGTAAGACCTTAAACACTTAGGTAATGTACAGTGAGATATATATGTAGAAAGACCTTAAACACTTAGGTAATGTACAGTGAGATATATATAGTAAGACCTTAAACACTTAGGTAATATACAGTGAGATATATATAGTAAGACCTTAAACACTTAGGTAATGTACAGTAAGATATATATAGTGGTCCTTAAACACTTAGGTAATGTACAGTGAGATATATATAGTAAGACCTTAAACACTTATGTAATGTACAGTGAAATATATATAGTAAGACCTTAAACACTTAGGTAATGTACAGTGAGATATATATAGTAAGACATTAAACACTTAGGTAATGTACAGTGAAATATATATAGTAAGACCTTAAACACTTAGGTAATGTACAGTGAGATATATATAGTAAGACCTTAAACCCTTGGGTAATGTACAGTGAGATATATATAGTAAGACATTAAACACTTTGCTAATGTACAGTGAGATACACATAGTAAGACCTTAAACACTTAGGTAATGTACAGTGAGATATATATAGTAAGACCTTAAACACTTAGGTAATGTACAGTGAGATATATATAGTAAGACCTTAAACAATTAGGTAATGTACAGAGTGATATATATATAGTAAGTCCTTAAACACTTAGGTAATGTACAGTGAGATACATATAGTAAGACCTTAAACACTTAGGTAATGTACAGTCAGATATATATAGTAAGACCTTAAACACTTAGGTAATGTACAGAGTGATATATATAGTAAGACCTTAAACACTTAGGTAATGTACAGTGAGATATATATAGTAAGACCTTAAACACTTAGGTAATGTACAGTGAGATATATATAGTAAGACCTTAAACACTTAGGTAATGTACAGTGAGATATATATAGTAAGACCTTAAACACTTAGGTAATGTACAGTGAGATATATATGTAGAAAGACCTTAAACACTTAGGTAATGTACAGTGAGATATATATAGTAAGACCTTAAACACTTAGGTAATATACAGTGAGATATATATAGTAAGACCTTAAACACTTAGGTAATCTACAGTGAGATATATATGTAGTAAGACCTTAAACACTTAGGTAATGTACAGTGAGATATATATGTAGAAAGACCTTAAACACTTAGGTAATGTACAGTGAGATATATATGTAGAAAGACCTTAAACACTAAGGTAATGTACAGTGAGATATATATAGTAAGACCTTAAACACTTAGGTAATGTACAGTGAGATATATATAGTAAGAACTTAAACACTTAGGTAATGTACAGTGAGATATATATAGTAAGACCTTAAACACTTAGGTAATGTACAGTGAGATATATATAGTAAGACCTTAAACACTTAGGTAATGTACAGAGTGATATATATAGTAAGACATTAAACACTTAGGTAATGTACAGTGAGATATATATAGTAAGACCTTAAACACTTAGGTAATGTACAGTGAGATATATATAGTAAGACCTTAAACACTTAGGTAATGTACAGTGAGATATATATAGTAAGATCTTAAACACTTAGGTAATGTACAGTGAGATATATATGTAGAAAGACCTTAAACACTTAGGTAATGTACAGTGAGATATATATAGTAGACCTTAAACACTTAGGTAATGTACAGTGAGATATATATAGTAAGACCTTAAACACTTAGGTAATGTACAGTGAGATATATATGTAGAAAGACCTTAAACACTTAGGTAATGTACAGTGAGATATATATGTAGAAAGACCTTAAACACTTAGGTAATGTACAGTGAGATATATATGTAGAAAGACCTTAAACACTTAGGTAATGTACAGTGAGATATATATGTAGAAAGACCTTAAACACTTAGGTAATGTACAGTGAGATATATATAGTAAGACCTTAAACACTTAGGTAATGTACAGTGAGATATATATAGTGAGACCTTAAACACTTAGGTAATGTACAGTGATATATATATAGTAAGTCATTAAACACTTAGGTAATGTACAGTGAGATATATATAGTAAGACCTTAAACACTTAGGTAATGTACAGTGAGATATATATAGTAAGACCTTAAACACTTAGGTAATGAACAGTGAGATATATATAGTTAGACATTAAACACTTAGGTAATGTACAGTGAGATATATATAGTAAGACCTTAAACACTTAGGTAATGTACAGTGAGATATATATAGTAACACCTTAAACACTTAGGTAATGTACAGTGAGATATATATAGTAAGACATTAAACACTTAGGTAATGTACAGTGTGAGATATATATAGTAACACCTTAAACACTTAGGTAATGTACAGTCAGATATATATAGTAAGACCTTAAACACTTAGGTAATGTACAGAGTGATATATATAGTAAGACCTTAAACACTTAGGTAATGTACAGTGAGATATATATAGTAAGACCTTAAACACTTAGGTAATGTACAGTGAGATATATATAGTAAGACCTTAAACACTTAGGTAATGTACAGTGAGATATATATAGTAAGACCTTAAACACTTAGGTAATGTACACTGAGATATATATAGTAAGACCTGAAACACTTAGGTAATGTACAGTGAGATATATACAGTAAGACCTTAAACACTTAGGTAATGTACAGTGAGATATATATAGTAAGACCTTAAACACTTAGGTAATGTACAGTGAGATATATATAGTAAGACCTTAAACACTTAGGTAATGTACAGTGAGATATATATAGTAAGACCTTAAACACTTAGGTAATGTACAGTGAGATATATATAGTAAGACCTTAAACACTTAGGTAATGTACAGAGTGATATATATAGTAAGACCTTAAACACTTAGGTAATGTACAGTGAGATATATATAGTAAGACCTTAAACACTTAGGTAATGTACAGTGAGATATATATAGTAAGACCTTAAACACTTAGGTAATGTACAGTGAGATATATATAGTAAGACCTTAAACACTTAGGTAATGTACAGTGTGAGATATATATAGTAAGACCTTAAACACTTAGGTAATGTACAGTAAGATATATATAGTAGACCTTAAACACTTAGGTAATGTACAGTGAGATATATATAGTAAGACCTTAAACACTTAGGTAATGTACAGTGAGATATATATAGTAAGACCTTAAACACTTAGGTAATGTACAGTGAGATATATATAGTAAGACCTTAAACACTTAGGTAATGTACAGTGAGATATATATGTAGAAAGACCTTAAACACTTAGGTAATGTACAGTGAGATATATATAGTAAGACCTTAAACACTTAGGTAATATACAGTGAGATATATATAGTAAGACCTTAAACACTTAGGTAATGTACAGTAAGATATATATAGTGGTCCTTAAACACTTAGGTAATGTACAGTGAGATATATATAGTAAGACCTTAAACACTTATGTAATGTACAGTGAAATATATATATAAGACCTGAAACACTTAGGTAATGTACAGTGAGATATATATAGTAAGACATTAAACACTTAGGTAATGTACAGTGAAATATATATAGTAAGACCTTAAACACTTAGGTAATGTACAGTGAGATATATATAGTAAGACCTTAAACCCTTAGGTAATGTACAGTGAGATATATATAGTAAGACATTAAACACTTTGCTAATGTACAGTGAGATACACATAGTAAGACCTTAAACACTTAGGTAATGTACAGTGAGATATATATAGTAAGACCTTAAACACTTAGGTAATGTACAGTGAGATATATATAGTAAGACCTTAAACAATTAGGTAATGTACAGAGTGATATATATATAGTAAGTCCTTAAACACTTAGGTAATGTACAGTGAGATACATATAGTAAGACCTTAAACACTTAGGTAATGTACAGTCAGATATATATAGTAAGACCTTAAACACTTAGGTAATGTACAGAGTGATATATATAGTAAGACCTTAAACACTTAGGTAATGTACAGTGAGATATATATAGTAAGACCTTAAACACTTAGGTAATGTACAGTGAGATATATATAGTAAGACCTTAAACACTTAGGTAATGTACAGTGAGATATATATAGTAAGACCTTAAACACTTAGGTAATGTACAGTGAGATATATATGTAGAAAGACCTTAAACACTTAGGTAATGTACAGTGAGATATATATAGTAAGACCTTAAACACTTAGGTAATATACAGTGAGATATATATAGTAAGACCTTAAACACTTAGGTAATCTACAGTGAGATATATATGTAGTAAGACCTTAAACACTTAGGTAATGTACAGTGAGATATATATGTAGAAAGACCTTAAACACTTAGGTAATGTACAGTGAGATATATATGTAGAAAGACCTTAAACACTTAGGTAATGTACAGTGAGATATATATAGTAAGACCTTAAACACTTAGGTAATGTACAGTGAGATATATATAGTAACACCTTAAACACTTAGGTAATGTACAGTGAGATATATATATATTAAGACCTTAAACACTTAGGTAATGTACAGAGTGATATATATAGTAAGACCTTAAACACTTAGGTAATGTACAGTGAGATATATATAGTAAGACCTTAAACACTTAGGTAATGTACAGTGAGATATATATAGTAAGACCTTAAACACTTAGGTAATGTACAGTGAGATATATATAGTAAGATCTTAAACACTTAGGTAATGTACAGTGAGATATATATGTAGAAAGACCTTAAACACTTAGGTAATGTACAGTGAGATATATATAGTAGACCTTAAACACTTAGGTAATGTACAGTGAGATATATATAGTAAGACCTTAAACACTTAGGTAATGTACAGTGAGATATATATGTAGAAAGACCTTAAACACTTAGGTAATGTACAGTGAGATATATATGTAGAAAGACCTTAAACACTTAGGTAATGTACAGTGAGATATATATGTAGAAAGACCTTAAACACTTAGGTAATGTACAGTGAGATATATATGTAGAAAGACCTTAAACACTTAGGTAATGTACAGTGAGATATATATAGTAAGACCTTAAACACTTAGGTAATGTACAGTGAGATATATATAGTGAGACCTTAAACACTTAGGTAATGTACAGTGATATATATATAGTAAGTCATTAAACACTTAGGTAATGTACAGTGAGATATATATAGTAAGACCTTAAACACTTAGGTAATGTACAGTGAGATATATATAGTAAGACCTTAAACACTTAGGTAATGAACAGTGAGATATATATAGTTAGACATTAAACACTTAGGTAATGTACAGTGAGATATATATAGTAAGACCTTAAACACTTAGGTAATGTACAGTGAGATATATATAGTAACACCTTAAACACTTAGGTAATGTACAGTGAGATATATATAGTAAGACATTAAACACTTAGGTAATGTACAGTGTGAGATATATATAGTAAGACCTTAAACACTTAGGTAATGTACAGTCAGATATATATAGTAAGACCTTAGACACTTAGGTAATGTACAGAGTGATATATATAGTAAGACCTTAAACACTTAAGTAATGTACAGTGAGATATATATAGTAAGACCTTAAACACTTAGGTAATGTACAGTGAGATATATATAGTAAGACCTTAAACACTTAGGTAATGTACAGTGAGATATATATAGTAAGACCTTAAACACTTAGGTAATGTACACTGAGATATATATAGTAAGACCTGAAACACTTAGGTAATGTACAGTGAGATATATACAGTAAGACCTTAAACACTTAGGTAATGTACAGTGAGATATATATAGTAAGACCTTAAACACTTAGGTAATGTACAGTGAGATATATATAGTAAGACCTTAAACACTTAGGTAATGTACAGTGAGATATATATAGTAAGACCTTAAACACTTAGGTAATGTACAGTGAGATATATACATAGTAAGACACTAAACACTTAGGTAATGTACAGTGAGATATATATAATAAGACCTTAAACACTTAGGTAATGTACAGTGAGATATATATAGTAAGACCTTAAACACTTAGGTAATGTACAGTGAGATATATATAGTAAGACCTTAAACACTTAGGTAATGTACAGTGAGATATATATAGTAAGACCTTAAACACTTAGGTAATGTACAGTGAGATATATATAGTAAAACCTAAAACACTTAGGTAATGTACAGTGAGATATATATAGTAAGACCTTAAACACTTAGTTAATGTACAGTGAGATATATATAGTAAGACCTTAAACACTTAGGTAATGTACAGTGATATATATATAGTAAGACCTTAAACACTTAGGTAATGTACAGTGAGATATATATAGTAATACCTTAAACACTTAGGTAATGAACAGTGAGATATATATAGTAAGACCTTAAACACTTAGGTAATGAACAGTGAGATATATATGTAGAAAGACCTTAAACACTTAGGTAATGTACAGTGAGATATATATAGTAAGACCTTAAACACTTAGGTAATGTACAGTGAGATATATATAGTAAGACCTTAAACACTTAGGTAATGTACAGTGAGATATATATAGTAAGACCTTAAACACTTAGGTAATGTACAGTGAGATATATATAGTAGACCTTAAACACTTAGGTAATGTACAGTGAGATATATATAGTAGACCTTAAACACTTAGGTAATGTACAGTGAGATATATATAGTAAGACCTTAAACACTTAGGTAATGTACAGTGAGATATATATAGTAAGACCTTAAACACTTAGGTAATGTACAGTGAGATATATATAGTAAGACCTTAAACTCTTAGGTAATGTACAGTGAGATATATATAGTAAGACCTTAAACACTTAGGTAATGTACAGTGAGATATATATAGTAAGACCTTAAACACTTAGGTAATGTACAGTGAGATATATATAGTAAGACCTTAAACACTTAGGTAATGTACAGTGAGATATATACATAGTAAGACACTAAACACTTAGGTAATGTACAGTGAGATATATATAGTAAGACCTTAAACACTTAGGTAATGTACAGTGAGATATATATAGTAAGACCTTAAACACTTAGGTAATGTACAGTGAGATATATACATAGTAAGACACTAAACACTTAGGTAATGTACAGTGAGATATATATAGTAAGACCTTAAACACTTAGGTAATGTACAGTGAGATATATATAGTAAGACCTTAAACACTTAGGTAATGTACAGTGAGATATATATAGTAAGACCTTAAACACTTAGGTAATGTACAGTGAGATATATATAGTAAGACCTTAAACACTTAGGTAATGTACAGTGAGATATATATAGTAAGACCTAAAACACTTAGGTAATGTACAGTGAGATATATATAGTAAGACCTTAAACACTTAGGTAATGTACAGTGAGATATATATAGTAAGACCTTAAACACTTAGGTAATGTACAGTGATATATATATAGTAAGACCTTAAACACTTAGGTAATGTACAGTGAGATATATATAGTAATACCTTAAACACTTAGGTAATGAACAGTGAGATATATATAGTAAGACCTTAAACACTTAGGTAATGAACAGTGAGATATATATGTAGAAAGACCTTAAACACTTAGGTAATGTACAGTGAGATATATATAGTAAGACCTTAAACACTTAGGTAATGTACAGTGAGATATATATAGTAAGACCTTAAACACTTAGGTAATGTACAGTGAGATATATATAGTAAGACCTTAAACACTTAGGTAATGTACAGTGAGATATATATAGTAGACCTTAAACACTTAGGTAATGTACAGTGAGATATATATAGTAGACCTTAAACACTTAGGTAATGTACAGTGAGATATATATAGTAAGACCTTAAACACTTAGGTAATGTACAGTGAGATATATATAGTAAGACCTTAAACACTTAGGTAATGTACAGTGAGATATATATAGTAAGACCTTAAACTCTTAGGTAATGTACAGTGAGATATATATAGTAAGACCTTAAACACTTACGTAATGTACAGTGAGATATATATAGTAAGACCTTAAACACTTAAGTAATGTACAGTCAGATATATATAGTAAGACCTTAAACACTTAGGTAATGTACAGAGTGATATATATAGTAAGACCTTAAACACTTAGGTAATGTACAGTGAGATATATATAGTAAGACCTTAAACACTTAGGTAATGTACAGTGAGATATATATAGTAAGACCTTAAACACTTAGGTAATGTACAGTGAGATATATATAGTAAGACCTTAAACACTTAGGTAATGTACAGTGAGATATATATAGTAAGACCTTAAACACTTAGGTAATGTACAGTGAGATATATATAGTAAGACCTTAAACACTTAGGTAATGTACAGTGAGATATATATAGTAAGACCTTAAACACTTAGGTAATGTACAGTGAGATATATATGAAGAAAGACCTTAAACACTTAGGTAATGTACAGTGAGATATATATGTAGAAAGACCTTAAACACTTAGGTAATGTACAGTGAGATATATATGTAGAAAGACCTTAAACACTTAGGTAATGTACAGTGAGATATATATAGTAAGACCTTAAACACTTAGGTAATGTACAGTGAGATATATATAGTAAGAACTTAAACACTTAGGTAATGTACAGTGAGATATATATAGTAGACCTTAAACACTTAGGCAATGTACAGTGAGATATATACAGTAAGACCTTAAACACTTAGGTAATGTAGAGTGAGATATATATATAGTAAGACCTGAAACACTTAGGTAATGTACAGTGAGACATATATAGTAAGACCTTAAACACTTAGGCAATGTACAGTGAGATATATATAGTAAGACCTTAAACACTTAGGTAATGTACAGTGAGATATATATAGTAAGACCTTAAACACTTAGGTAATGTACAGTGAGATATATATAGTAGACCTTAAACACTTAGGTAATGTACAGTGAGATATATATAGTAAGACCTTAAACACTTAGGTAATGAACAGTGAGATATATATAGTAAGACATTAAACACTTAGCTAATGTACAGTGAGATATATATAGTAAGACCTTAAACACTTAGGTAATGTACAGTGAGATATATATAGTAAGACCTTAAACACTTAGGTAATGTACAGTGAGATATATATAGTAAGACCTTAAACACTTAGGTAATGTACAGTGAGATATATATGTAGAAAGACCTTAAACACTTAGGTAATGTACAGTGAGATATATATGTAGAAAGACCTTAAACACTTAGGTAATGTACAGTGAGATATATATGTAGAAAGACCTTAAACACTTAGGTAATGTACAGTGAGATATATATAGTAAGACCTTAAACACTTAGGTAATGTACAGTGAGATATATATAGTAAGAACTTAAACACTTAGGTAATGTACAGTGAGATATATATAGTAGACCTTAAACACTTAGGCAATGTACAGTGAGATATATATAGTAAGACCTTAAACACTTAGGTAATGTACAGTGAGATATATATATAGTAAGACCTGAAACACTTAGGTAATGTACAGTGAGACATATATAGTAAGACCTTAAACACTTAGGCAATGTACAGTGAGATATATATAGTAAGACCTTAAACACTTAGGTAATGTACAGTGAGATATATATAGTAAGACCTTAAACACTTAGGTAATGTACAGTGAGATATATATAGTAGACCTTAAACACTTAGGTAATGTACAGTGAGATATATATAATAAGACCTTAAACACTTAGGTAATGAACAGTGAGATATATATAGTAAGACATTAAACACTTAGCTAATGTACAGTGAGATATATATAGTAAGACCTTAAACACCTAGGTAATGTACAGTGAGATATATATAGTAACACCTTAAACACTTAGGTAATGTACAGTGAGATATATATAGTAAGACCTGAAACACTTAGGTAATGTACAGTGAGATATATATAGTAAGACCTTAAACACTTAGGTAATGTACAGTGAGATATATATAGTAAGACCTTAAACACTTAGGTAATGTACAGTGAGATATATATAGTAAGACCTTAAACACTTAGGTAATGTACAGTGTGAGATATATATAGTAAGACCTTAAACACTTAGGTAATGTACAGTAAGATATATATAGTAGACCTTAAACACTTAGGTAATGTACAGTGAGATATATATAGTAAGACCTTAAACACTTAGATAATGTACAGTGAGATATATATAGTAAGACCTTAAACACTTAGGTAATGTACAGTGAGATATATATAGTAAGACCTTAAACACTTAGGTAATGTACAGTGAGATATATATAGTAAGACCTTAAACACTTAGGTAATGTACAGTGAGATATATATAGTAAGACCTTAAACACTTAGGTAATGTACAGTGAGATATATATGTAGAAAGACCTTAAACACTTAGGTAATGTACAGTGAGATATATATAGTAAGACCTTAAACACTTAGGTTATATACAGTGAGATATATATAGTAAGACCTTAAACACTTAGGTAATGTACAGTAAGATATATATAGTAGACCTTAAACACTTAGGTAATGTACAGTGAGATATATATAGTAAGACCTTAAACACTTATGTAATGTACAGTGAAATATATATAGTAAGACCTGAAACACTTAGGTAATGTACAGTGAGATATATATAGTATGACATTAAACACTTAGGTAATGTACAGTGAGATATATATAGTAAGACCTTAAACACTTAGGTAATGTACAGTGAGATATATATAGTAAGACCTTAAACCCTTAGGTAATGTACAGTGAGATATATATAGTAAGACATTAAACACTTTGCTAATGTACAGTGAGATACACATAGTAAGACCTTAAACACTTAGGTAATGTACAGTGAGATATATATAGTAAGACCTTAAACACTTAGGTAATGTACAGTGAGATATATATATAGTAAGACCTTAAACAATTAGGTAATGTACAGAGTGATATATATATAGTAAGTCCTTAAACACTTAGGTAATGTACAGTGAGATACATATAGTAAGACCTTAAACACTTAGGTAATGTACAGTCAGATATATATAGTAAGACCTTAAACACTTAGGTAATGTACAGAGTGATATATATGGTAAGACCTTAAACACTTAGGTAATGTACAGTGAGATATATATAGTAAGACCTTAAACACTTAGGTAATGTACAGTGAGATATATATAGTAAGACCTTAAACACTTAGGTAATGTACAGTGAGATATATATAGTAAGACCTTAAACACTTAGGTAATGTACAGTGAGATATATATGTAGAAAGACCTTAAACACTTAGGTAATGTACAGTGAGATATATATAGTAAGACCTTAAACACTTAGGTAATATACAGTGAGATATATATAGTAAGACCTTAAACACTTAGGTAATCTACAGTGAGATATATATGTAGAAAGACCTTAAACACTTAGGTAATGTACAGTGAGATATATATGTAGAAAGACCTTAAACACTTAGGTAATGTACAGTGAGATATATATGTAGAAAAACCTTAAACACTTAGGTAATGTACAGTGAGATATATATAGTAAGACCTTAAACACTTAGGTAATGTACAGTCTGATATATATAGTAACAACTTAAACACTTAGGTAATGTACAGTGAGATATATATAGTAAGACCTTAAACACTTAGGTAATGTACAGTCAGATATATATAGTAAGACCTTAAACACTTAGGTAATGTACAGAGTGATATATATAGTAAGACCTTAAACACTTAGGTAATGTACAGTGAGATATATATAGTAAGACCTTAAACACTTAGGTAATGTACCGTGAGATATATATAGTAAGACCTTAAACACTTAGGTAATGTACAGTGAGATATATATAGTAAGACCTTAAACACTTAGGTAATGTACAGTGAGATATATATGTAGAAAGACCTTAAACACTTAGGTAATGTACAGTGAGATATATATAGTAGACCTTAAACACTTAGGTAATGTACAGTGAGATATATATAGTAAGACCTTAAACACTTAGGTAATGTACAGTGAGATATATATGTAGAAAGACCTTAAACACTTAGGTAATGTACAGTGAGATATATATGTAGAAAGACCTTAAACACTTAGGTAATGTACAGTGAGATATATATGTAGAAAGACCTTAAACACTTAGGTAATGTACAGTGAGATATATATAGTAAGACCTTAAACACTTAGGTAATGTACAGTGAGATATATATAGTAAGACCTTAAACACTTAGGTAATGTACAGTGATATATATATAGTAAGTCATTAAACACTTAGGTAATGTACAGTGAGATATATATAGTAAGACCTTAAACACTTAGGTAATGTACAGTGAGATATATATAGTAAGACCTTAAACACTTAGGTAATGAACAGTGAGATATATATAGTTAGACATTAAACACTTAGCTAATGTACAGTGAGATATATATAGTAAGACCTTAAACACTTAGGTAATGTACAGTGAGATATATATAGTAACACCTTAAACACTTAGGTAATGTACAGTGAGATATATATAGTAAGACATTAAACACTTAGGTAATGTACAGTGTGAGATATATATAGTAAGACCATAAACACTTAGGTAATGTACAGTCAGATATATATAGTAAGACCTTAAACACTTAGGTAATGTACAGAGTGATATATATAGTAAGACCTTAAACACTTAGGTAATGTACAGTGAGATATATATAGTAAGACCTTAAACACTTAGGTAATGTACAGTGAGATATATATAGTAAGACCTTAAACACTTAGGTAATGTACAGTGAGATATATATAGTAAGACCTTAAACACTTAGGTAATGTACACTGAGATATATATAGTAAGACCTGAAACACTTAGGTAATGTACAGTGAGATATATACAGTAAGACCTTAAACACTTAGGTAATGTACAGTGAGATATATATAGTAAGACCTTAAACACTTTGGTAATGTACAGTGAGATATATATAGTAAGACCTTAAACACTTAGGTAATGTACAGTGAGATATATATAGTAAGACCTTAAACACTTAGGTAATGTACAGTGAGATATATACATAATAAGACATTAAACACTTAGGTAATGTACAGTGAGATATATATAGTAAGACCTTAAACACTTAGGTAATGTACAGTGAGATATATATAGTAAGACCTTAAACACTTAGGTAATGTACAGTGAGATATATATAGTAAGACCTTAAACACTTAGGTAATGTACAGTGAGATATATATAGTAAGACCTTAAACACTTAGGTAATGTACAGTGAGATATATATAGTAAGACCTTAAACACTTAGGTAATGTACAGTGAGATATATATGTAGAAAGACCTTAAACACTTAGGTAATGTACAGTGAGATATATATGTAGAAAGACCTTAAACACTTAGGTAATGTACAGTGAGATATATATGTAGAAAGACCTTAAACACTTAGGTAATGTACAGTGAGATATATATGTAGAAAGACCTTAAACACTTAGGTAATGTACAGTGAGATATATATAGTAAGACCTTAAACACTTAGGTAATGTACAGTGAGATATATATAGTGAGACCTTAAACACTTAGGTAATGTACAGTGATATATATATAGTAAGTCATTAAACACTTAGGTAATGTACAGTGAGATATATATAGTAAGACCTTAAACACTTAGGTAATGTACAGTGAGATATATATAGTAAGACCTTAAACACTTAGGTAATGAACAGTGAGATATATATAGTTACACATTAAACACTTAGGTAATGTACAGTGAGATATATATAGTAAGACCTTAAACACTTAGGTAATGTACAGTCAGATATATATAGTAACACCTTAAACACTTAGGTAATGTACAGTGAGATATATATAGTAAGACATTAAACACTTAGGTAATGTACAGTGTGAGATATATATAGTAAGACCTTAAACACTTAGGTAATGTACAGTCAGATATATATAGTAAGACCTTAAACACTTAGGTAATGTACAGAGTGATATATATAGTAAGACCTTAAACACTTAGGTAATGTACAGTGAGATATATATAGTAAGACCTTAAACACTTAGGTAATGTACAGTGAGATATATATAGTAAGACCTTAAACACTTAGGTAATGTACAGTGAGATATATATAGTAAGACCTTAAACACTTAGGTAATGTACACTGAGATATATATAGTAAGACCTGAAACACTTAGGTAATGTACAGTGAGATATATACAGTAAGACCTTAAACACTTAGGTAATGTACAGTGAGATATATATAGTAAGACCTTAAACACTTAGGTAATGTACAGTGAGATATATATAGTAAGACCTTAAACACTTAGGTAATGTACAGTGAGATATATATAGTAAGACCTTAAACACTTAGGTAATGTACAGTGAGATATATACATAGTAAGACACTAAACACTTAGGTAATGTACAGTGAGATATATATAGTAAGACCTTAAACACTTAGGTAATGTACAGTGAGATATATATAGTAAGACCTTAAACACTTAGGTAATGTACAGTGAGATATATATAGTAAGACCTTAAACACTTAGGTAATGTACAGTGAGATATATATAGTAAGACCTTAAACACTTAGGTAATGTACAGTGAGATATATATAGTAAGACCTAAAACACTTAGGTAATGTACAGTGAGATATATATAGTAAGACCTTAAACACTTAGGTAATGTACAGTGATATATATATAGTAAGACCTTAAACACTTAGGTAATGTACAGTGAGATATATATAGTAATACCTTAAACACTTAGGTAATGAACAGTGAGATATATATAGTAAGACCTTAAACACTTAGGTAATGAACAGTGAGATATATATGTAGAAAGACCTTAAACACTTAGGTAATGTACAGTGAGATATATATAGTAAGACCTTAAACACTTAGGTAATGTACAGTGAGATATATATAGTAAGACCTTAAACACTTAGGTAATGTACAGTGAGATATATATAGTAAGACCTTAAACACTTAGGTAATGTACAGTGAGATATATATAGTAGACCTTAAACACTTAGGTAATGTACAGTGAGATATATATAGTAGACCTTAAACACTTAGGTAATGTACAGTGAGATATATATAGTAAGACCTTAAACACTTAGGTAATGTACAGTGAGATATATATAGTAAGACCTTAAACACTTAGGTAATGTACAGTGAGATATATATAGTAAGACCTTAAACACTTAGGTAATGTACAGTGAGATATATATAGTAAGACCTTAAACACTTACGTAATGTACAGTGAGATATATATAGTAAGACCTTAAACACTTAAGTAATGTACAGTCAGATATATATAGTAAGACCTTAAACACTTAGGTAATGTACAGAGTGATATATATAGTAAGACCTTAAACACTTAGGTAATGTACAGTGAGATATATATAGTAAGACCTTAAACACTTAGGTAATGTACAGTGAGATATATATAGTAAGACCTTAAACACTTACGTAATGTACAGTGAGATATATATAGTAAGACCTTAAACACTTAGGTAATGTACAGTGAGATATATATAGTAAGACCTTAAACACTTAGGTAATGTACAGTGAGATATATATAGTAAGACCTTAAACACTTAGGTAATGTACAGTGAGATATATATGTAGAAAGACCTTAAACACTTAGGTAATGTACAGTGAGATATATATGTAGAAAGACCTTAAACACTTAGGTAATGTACAGTGAGATATATATGTAGAAAGACCTTAAACACTTAGGTAATGTACAGTGAGATATATATAGTAAGACCTTAAACACTTAGGTAATGTACAGTGAGATATATATAGTAAGAACTTAAACACTTAGGTAATGTACAGTGAGATATATATAGTAGACCTTAAACACTTAGGCAATGTACAGTGAGATATATACAGTAAGACCTTAAACACTTAGGTAATGTACAGTGAGATATATATATAGTAAGACCTGAAACACTTAGGTAATGTACAGTGAGACATATATAGTAAGACCTTAAACACTTAGGCAATGTACAGTGAGATATATATAGTAAGACCTTAAACACTTAGGTAATGTACAGTGAGATATATATAGTAAGACCTTAAACACTTAGGTAATGTACAGTGAGATATATATAGTAGACCTTAAACACTTAGGTAATGTACAGTGAGATATATATAGTAAGACCTTAAACACTTAGGTAATGAACAGTGAGATATATATAGTAAGACATTAAACACTTAGCTAATGTACAGTGAGATATATATAGTAAGACCTTAAACACTTAGGTAATGTACAGTGAGATATATATAGTAAGACCTTAAACACTTAGGTAATGTACAGTGAGATATATATAGTAAGACCTTAAACACTTAGGTAATGTACAGTGAGATATATATAGTAAGACCTTAAACACTTAGGTAATGTACAGTGAGATATATATAGTAAGACCTGAAACACTTAGGTAATGTACAGTGAGATATATATGTAGAAAGACCTTAAACACTTAGGTAATGTACAGTGAGATATATATAGTAAGACCTTAAACACTTAGGTAATATACAGTGAGATATATATAGTAAGACCTTAAACACTTAGGTAATGTACAGTAAGATATATATAGTAGACCTTAAACACTTAGGTAATGTACAGTGAGATATATATAGTAAGACCTTAAACACTTATGTAATGTACAGTGAAATATATATAGTAAGACCTGAAACACTTAGGTAATGTACAGTGAGATATATATAGTATGACATTAAACACTTAGGTAATGTACAGTGAGATATATATAGTAAGACCTTAAACACTTAGGTAATGTACAGTGAGATATATATAGTAAGACCTTAAACACTTAGGTAATGTACAGTGAGATATATATAGTAAGACCTTAAACACTTAGGTAATGTACAGTGAGATATATATGTAGAAAGACCTTAAACACTTAGGTAATGTACAGTGAGATATATATGTAGAAAGACCTTAAACACTTAGGTAATGTACAGTGAGATATATATGTAGAAAGACCTTAAACACTTAGGTAATGTACAGTGAGATATATATAGTAAGACCTTAAACACTTAGGTAATGTACAGTGAGATATATATAGTAAGAACTTAAACACTTAGGTAATGTACAGTGAGATATATATAGTAGACCTTAAACACTTAGGCAATGTACAGTGAGATATATACAGTAAGACCTTAAACACTTAGGTAATGTACAGTGAGATATATATATAGTAAGACCTGAAACACTTAGGTAATGTACAGTGAGACATATATAGTAAGACCTTAAACACTTAGGCAATGTACAGTGAGATATATATAGTAAGACCTTAAACACTTAGGTAATGTACAGTGAGATATATATAGTAAGACCTTAAACACTTAGGTAATGTACAGTGAGATATATATAGTAGACCTTAAACACTTAGGTAATGTACAGTGAGATATATATAGTAAGACCTTAAACACTTAGGTAATGAACAGTGAGATATATATAGTAAGACATTAAACACTTAGCTAATGTACAGTGAGATATATATAGTAAGACCTTAAACACTTAGGTAATGTACAGTGAGATATATATAGTAAGACCTTAAACACTTAGGTAATGTACAGTGAGATATATATAGTAAGACCTTAAACACTTAGGTAATGTACAGTGAGATATATATAGTAAGACCTTAAACACTTAGGTAATGTACAGTGAGATATATATAGTAAGACCTTAAACACTTAGGTAATGTACAGTGAGATATATATGTAGAAAGACCTTAAACACTTAGGTAATGTACAGTGAGATATATATAGTAAGACCTTAAACACTTAGGTAATATACAGTGAGATATATATAGTAAGACCTTAAACACTTAGGTAATGTACAGTAAGATATATATAGTAGACCTTAAACACTTAGGTAATGTACAGTGAGATATATATAGTAAGCCCTTAAACACTTATGTAATGTACAGTGAAATATATATAGTAAGACCTGAAACACTTAGGTAATGTACAGTGAGATATATATAGTATGACATTAAACACTTAGGTAATGTACAGTGAGATATATATAGTAAGACCTTAAACACTTAGGTAATGTACAGTGAGATATATATAGTAAGACCTTAAACCCTTAGGTAATGTACAGTGAGATATATATAGTAAGACCTTAAATACTTATGTAATGTACAGTGAAATATATATAGTAAGACCTGAAACACTTAGGTAATGTACAGTGAGATACACATAGTAAGACCTTAAACACTTAGGTAATGTACAGTGAGATATATATAGTAAGACCTTAAACACTTAGGTAATGTACAGTGAGATATATATAGTAAGACCTTAAACAATTAGGTAATGTACAGAGTGATATATATATAGTAAGTCCTTAAACACTTAGGTAATGTACAGTGAGATACATATAGTAAGACCTTAAACACTTAGGTAATGTACAGTCAGATATATATAGTAAGACCTTAAACACTTAGGTAATGTACAGAGTGATATATATAGTAAGACCTTAAACACTTAGGTAATGTACAGTGAGATATATATAGTAAGACCTTAAACACTTAGGTAATGTACAGTGAGATATATATAGTAAGACCTTAAACACTTAGGTAATGTACAGTGAGATATATATAGTAAGACCTTAAACACTTAGGTAATGTACAGTGAGATATATATGTAGAAAGACCTTAAACACTTAGGTAATGTACAGTGAGATATATATAGTAAGACCTTAAACACTTAGGTAATATACAGTGAGATATATATAGTAAGACCTTAAACACTTAGGTAATCTACAGTGAGATATATATGTAGAAAGACCTTAAACACTTAGGTAATGTACAGTGAGATATATATGTAGAAAGACCTTAAACACTTAGGTAATGTACAGTGAGATATATATGTAGAAAGACCTTAAACACTTAGGTAATGTACAGTGAGATATATATAGTAAGACCTTAAACACTTAGGTAATGTACAGTGAGATATATATAGTAAGAACTTAAACACTTAGGTAATGTACAGTGAGATATATATAGTAAGACCTTAAACACTTAGGTAATGTACAGTCAGATATATATAGTAAGACCTTAAACACTTAGGTAATGTACAGAGTGATATATATAGTAAGACCTTAAACACTTAGGTAATGTACAGTGAGATATATATAGTAAGACCTTAAACACTTAGGTAATGTACCGTGAGATATATATAGTAAGACCTTAAACACTTAGGTAATGTACAGTGAGATATATATAGTAAGACCTTAAACACTTAGGTAATGTACAGTGAGATATATATGTAGAAAGACCTTAAACACTTAGGTAATGTACAGTGAGATATATATAGTAGACCTTAAACACTTAGGTAATGTACAGTGAGATATATATAGTAAGACCTTAAACACTTAGGTAATGTACAGTGAGATATATATGTAGAAAGACCTTAAACACTTAGGTAATGTACAGTGAGATATATATGTAGAAAGACCTTAAACACTTAGGTAATGTACAGTGAGATATATATGTAGAAAGACCTTAAACACTTAGGTAATGTACAGTGAGATATATATAGTAAGACCTTAAACACTTAGGTAATGTACAGTGAGATATATATAGTAAGACCTTAAACACTTAGGTAATGTACAGTGATATATATATAGTAAGTCATTAAACACTTAGGTAATGTACAGTGAGATATATATAGTAAGACCTTAAACACTTAGGTAATGTACAGTGAGATATATATAGTAAGACCTTAAACACTTAGGTAATGAACAGTGAGATATATATAGTTAGACATTAAACACTTAGCTAATGTACAGTGAGATATATATAGTAAGACCTTAAACACTTAGGTAATGTACAGTGAGATATATATAGTAACACCTTAAACACTTAGGTAATGTACAGTGAGATATATATAGTAAGACATTAAACACTTAGGTAATGTACAGTGTGAGATATATATAGTAAGACCATAAACACTTAGGTAATGTACAGTCAGATATATATAGTAAGACCTTAAACACTTAGGTAATGTACAGAGTGATATATATAGTAAGACCTTAAACACTTAGGTAATGTACAGTGAGATATATATAGTAAGACCTTAAACACTTAGGTAATGTACAGTGAGATATATATAGTAAGACCTTAAACACTTAGGTAATGTACAGTGAGATATATATAGTAAGACCTTAAACACTTAGGTAATGTACACTGAGATATATATAGTAAGACCTGAAACACTTAGGTAATGTACAGTGAGATATATACAGTAAGACCTTAAACACTTAGGTAATGTACAGTGAGATATATATAGTAAGACCTTAAACACTTTGGTAATGTACAGTGAGATATATATAGTAAGACCTTAAACACTTAGGTAATGTACAGTGAGATATATATAGTAAGACCTTAAACACTTAGGTAATGTACAGTGAGATATATACATAATAAGACATTAAACACTTAGGTAATGTACAGTGAGATATATATAGTAAGACCTTAAACACTTAGGTAATGTACAGTGAGATATATATAGTAAGACCTTAAACACTTAGGTAATGTACAGGGAGATATATATAGTAAGACCTTAAACACTTAGGTAATGTACAGTGAGATATATATAGTAAGA
The DNA here is from genome assembly GCA_964016885.1 of Eledone cirrhosa. Classification (NCBI taxonomy): domain Eukaryota; kingdom Metazoa; phylum Mollusca; class Cephalopoda; order Octopoda; family Eledonidae; genus Eledone; species Eledone cirrhosa. The sequence continues at coordinate 387,839,486 of OZ024740.1, read as the reverse complement.
CCTTAAACACTTAGGTAATGTACAGTGAGATATATATAGTAAGACCTTAAACACTTAGGTAATGTACAGTGAGATATATATGTAGAAAGACCTTAAACAGTTAGGTAATGTACAGTGAGATATATATGTAGAAAGACCTTAAACACTTAGGTAATGTACAGTGAGATATATATGTAGAAAGACCTTAAACACTTAGGTAATGTACAGTGAGATATATATGTAGAAAGACCTTAAACACTTAGGTAATGTACAGTGAGATATATATAGTAAGACCTTAAACACTTAGGTAATGTACAGTGAGATATATATAGTGAGACCTTAAACACTTAGGTAATGTACAGTGATATATATATAGTAAGTCATTAAACACTTAGGTAATGTACAGTGAGATATATATAGTAAGACCTTAAACACTTAGGTAATGTACAGTGAGATATATATAGTAAGACCTTAAACACTTAGGTAATGAACAGTGAGATATATATAGTTAGACATTAAACACTTAGGTAATGTACAGTGAGATATATATAGTAAGACCTTAAACACTTAGGTAATGTACAGTGAGATATATATAGTAACACCTTAAACACTTAGGTAATGTACAGTGAGATATATATAGTAAGACATTAAACACTTAGGTAATGTACAGTGTGAGATATATATAGTAAGACCTTAAACACTTAGGTAATGTACAGTCAGATATATATAGTAAGACCTTAAACACTTAGGTAATGTACAGAGTGATATATATAGTAAGACCTTAAACACTTAGGTAATGTACAGTGAGATATATATAGTAAGACCTTAAACACTTAGGTAATGTACAGTGAGATATATATAGTAAGACCTTAAACACTTAGGTAATGTACAGTGAGATATATATAGTAAGACCTTAAACACTTAGGTAATGTACACTGAGATATATATAGTAAGACCTGAAACACTTATGTAATGTACAGTGAGATATATACAGTAAGACCTTAGACACTTAGGTAATGTACAGTGAGATATATATAGTAAGACCTTAAACACTTAGGTAATGTACAGTGAGATATATATAGTAAGACCTTAAACACTTAGGTAATGTACAGTGAGATATATATAGTAAGACCTTAAACACTTAGGTAATGTACAGTGAGATATATACATAGTAAGACACTAAACACTTAGGTAATGTACAGTGAGATATATATAGTAAGACCTTAAACACTTAGGTAATGTACAGTGAGATATATATAGTAAGACCTTAAACACTTAGGTAATGTACAGTGAGATATATATAGTAAGACCTTAAACACTTAGGTAATGTACAGTGAGATATATATAGTAAGACCTTAAACACTTAGGTAATGTACAGTGAGATATATATAGTAAGACCTAAAACACTTAGGTAATGTACAGTGAGATATATATAGTAAGACCTTAAACACTTAGGTAATGTACAGTGAGATATATATAGTAAGACCTTAAACACTTAGGTAATGTACAGTGATATATATATAGTAAGACCTTAAACACTTAGGTAATGTACAGTGAGATATATATAGTAATACCTTAAACACTTAGGTAATGAACAGTGAGATATATATAGTAAGACCTTAAACACTTAGGTAATGAACAGTGAGATATATATGTAGAAAGACCTTAAACACTTAGGTAATGTACAGTGAGATATATATAGTAAGACCTTAAACACTTAGGTAATGTACAGTGAGATATATATAGTAAGACCTTAAACACTTAGGTAATGTACAGTGAGATATATATAGTAAGACCTTAAACACTTAGGTAATGTACAGTGAGATATATATAGTAGACCTTAAACACTTAGGTAATGTACAGTGAGATATATATAGTAGACCTTAAACACTTAGGTAATGTACAGTGAGATATATATAGTAAGACCTTAAACACTTAGGTAATGTACAGTGAGATATATATAGTAAGACCTTAAACACTTAGGTAATGTACAGTGAGATATATATAGTAAGACCTTAAACACTTAGGTAATGTACAGTGAGATATATATAGTAAGACCTTAAACACTTACGTAATGTACAGTGAGATATATATAGTAAGACCTTAAACACTTAAGTAATGTACAGTCAGATATATATAGTAAGACCTTAAACACTTAGGTAATGTACAGAGTGATATATATAGTAAGACCTTAAACACTTAGGTAATGTACAGTGAGATATATATAGTAAGACCTTAAACACTTAGGTAATGTACAGTGAGATATATATAGTAAGACCTTAAACACTTAGGTAATGTACAGTGAGATATATATAGTAAGACCTTAAACACTTACGTAATGTACAGTGAGATATATATAGTAAGACCTTAAACACTTAGGTAATGTACAGTGAGATATATATAGTAAGACCTTAAACACTTAGGTAATGTACAGTGAGATATATATAGTAAGACCTTAAACACTTAGGTAATGTACAGTGAGATATATATGTAGAAAGACCTTAAACACTTAGGTAATGTACAGTGAGATATATATGTAGAAAGACCTTAAACACTTAGGTAATGTACAGTGAGATATATATGTAGAAAGACCTTAAACACTTAGGTAATGTACAGTGAGATATATATAGTAAGACCTTAAACACTTAGGTAATGTACAGTGAGATATATATAGTAAGAACTTAAACACTTAGGTAATGTACAGTGAGATATATATAGTAGACCTTAAACACTTAGGCAATGTACAGTGAGATATATACAGTAAGACCTTAAACACTTAGGTAATGTACAGTGAGATATATATATAGTAAGACCTGAAACACTTAGGTAATGTACAGTGAGACATATATAGTAAGACCTTAAACACTTAGGCAATGTACAGTGAGATATATATAGTAAGACCTTAAACACTTAGGTAATGTACAGTGAGATATATATAGTAAGACCTTAAACACTTAGGTAATGTACAGTGAGATATATATAGTAGACCTTAAACACTTAGGTAATGTACAGTGAGATATATATAGTAAGACCTTAAACACTTAGGTAATGAACAGTGAGATATATATAGTAAGACATTAAACACTTAGCTAATGTACAGTGAGATATATATAGTAAGACCTTAAACACTTAGGTAATGTACAGTGAGATATATATAGTAAGACCTTAAACACTTAGGTAATGTACAGTGAGATATATATAGTAAGACCTTAAACACTTAGGTAATGTACAGTGAGATATATATGTAGAAAGACCTTAAACACTTAGGTAATGTACAGTGAGATATATATGTAGAAAGACCTTAAACACTTAGGTAATGTACAGTGAGATATATATGTAGAAAGACCTTAAACACTTAGGTAATGTACAGTGAGATATATATAGTAAGACCTTAAACACTTAGGTAATGTACAGTGAGATATATATAGTAAGAACTTAAACACTTAGGTAATGTACAGTGAGATATATATAGTAGACCTTAAACACTTAGGATATGTACAGTGAGATATATATAGTAAGACCTTAAACACTTAGGTAATGTACAGTGAGATATATATATAGTAAGACCTGAAACACTTAGGTAATGTACAGTGAGACATATATAGTAAGACCTTAAACACTTAGGCAATGTACAGTGAGATATATATAGTAAGACCTTAAACACTTAGGTAATGTACAGTGAGATATATATAGTAAGACCTTAAACACTTAGGTAATGTACAGTGAGATATATATAGTAGACCTTAAACACTTAGGTAATGTACAGTGAGATATATATAGTAAGACCTTAAACACTTAGGTAATGGACAGTGAGATATATATAGTAAGACATTAAACACTTAGCTAATGTACAGTGAGATATATATAGTAAGACCTTAAACACCTAGGTAATGTACAGTGAGATATATATAGTAACACCTTAAACACTTAGGTAATGTACAGTGAGATATATATAGTAAGACCTGAAACACTTAGGTAATGTACAGTGAGATATATATAGTAAGACCTTAAACACTTAGGTAATGTACAGTGAGATATATATGTAGAAAGACCTTAAACACTTAGGTAATGTACAGTGAGATATATATAGTAAGACCTTAAACACTTAGGTAATGTACAGTGAGATATATATGTAGAAAGACCTTAAACACTTAGGTAATGTACAGTGAGATATATATGTAGAAAGACCTTAAACACTTAGGTAATGTACAGTGAGATATATATGTAGAAAGACCTTAAACACTTAGGTAATGTACAGTGAGATATATATAGTAAGACCTTAAACACTTAGCTAATGTACAGTGAGATATATATAGTAAGAACTTAAACACTTAGGTAATGTACAGTGAGATATATATAGTAGACCTTAAACACTTAGGCAATGTACAGTGAGATATATACAGTAAGACCTTAAACACTTAGGTAATGTACAGTGAGATATATATATAGTAAGACCTGAAACACTTAGGTAATGTACAGTGAGACATATATAGTAAGACCTTAAACACTTAGGCAATGTACAGTGAGATATATATAGTAAGACCTTAAACACTTAGATAATGTACAGTGAGATATATATAGTAAGACCTTAAACACTTAGGTAATGTACAGTGAGATATATATAGTAGACCTTAAACACTTAGGTAATGTACAGTGAGATATATATAGTAAGACCTTAAACACTTAGGTAATGAACAGTGAGATATATATAGTAAGACATTAAACACTTAGCTAATGTACAGTGAGATATATATAGTAAGACCTTAAACACTTAGGTAATGTACAGTGAGATATATATAGTAAGACCTTAAACACTTAGGTAATGTACAGTGAGATATATATAGTAAGACCTTAAACACTTAGGTAATGTACAGTGAGATATATATGTAGAAAGACCTTAAACACTTAGGTAATGTACAGTGAGATATATATGTAGAAAGACCTTAAACACTTAGGTAATGTACAGTGAGATATAAATGTAGAAAGACCTTAAACACTTAGGTAATGTACAGTGAGATATATATAGTAAGACCTTAAACACTTAGGTAATGTACAGTGAGATATATATAGTAAGAACTTAAACACTTAGGTAATGTACAGTGAGATATATATAGTAGACCTTAAACACTTAGGATATGTACAGTGAGATATATATAGTAAGACCTTAAACACTTAGGTAATGTACAGTGAGATATATATATAGTAAGACCTGAAACACTTAGGTAATGTACAGTGAGACATATATAGTAAGACCTTAAACACTTAGGCAATGTACAGTGAGATATATATAGTAAGACCTTAAACACTTAGGTAATGTACAGTGAGATATATATAGTAAGACCTTAAACACTTAGGTAATGTACAGTGAGATATATATAGTAGACCTTAAACACTTAGGTAATGTACAGTGAGATATATATAGTAAGACCTTAAACACTTAGGTAATGGACAGTGAGATATATATAGTAAGACATTAAACACTTAGCTAATGTACAGTGAGATATATATAGTAAGACCTTAAACACCTAGGTAATGTACAGTGAGATATATATAGTAACACCTTAAACACTTAGGTAATGTACAGTGAGATATATATAGTAAGACCTGAAACACTTAGGTAATGTACAGTGAGATATATATAGTAAGACCTTAAACACTTAGGTAATGTACAGTGAGATATATATGTAGAAAGACCTTAAACACTTAGGTAATGTACAGTGAGATATATATAGTAAGACCTTAAACACTTAGGTAATGTACAGTGAGATATATATAGTAAGAACTTAAACACTTAGGTAATGTACAGTGAGATATATATAGTAAGACCTTAAACACTTAGGTAATGTACAGTCAGATATATATAGTAAGACCTTAAACACTTAGGTAATGTACAGAGTGATATATATAGTAAGACCTTAAACACTTAGGTAATGTACAGTGAGATATATATAGTAAGACCTTAAACACTTAGGTAATGTACCGTGAGATATATATAGTAAGACCTTAAACACTTAGGTAATGTACAGTGAGATATATATAGTAAGACCTTAAACACTTAGGTAATGTACAGTGAGATATATATGTAGAAAGACCTTAAACACTTAGGTAATGTACAGTGAGATATATATAGTAGACCTTAAACACTTAGGTAATGTACAGTGAGATATATATAGTAAGACCTTAAACACTTAGGTAATGTACAGTGAGATATATATAGTAAGACCTTAAACACTTAGGTAATGTACAGTGAGATATATATAGTAAGACCTTAAACACTTAGGTAATGTACAGTGATATATATATAGTAAGTCATTAAACACTTAGGTAATGTACAGTGAGATATATATAGTAAGACCTTAAACACTTAGGTAATGTACAGTGAGATATATATAGTAAGACCTTAAACACTTAGGTAATGAACAGTGAGATATATATAGTTAGACATTAAACACTTAGCTAATGTACAGTGAGATATATATAGTAAGACCTTAAACACTTAGGTAATGTACAGTGAGATATATATAGTAACACCTTAAACACTTAGGTAATGTACAGTGAGATATATATAGTAAGACATTAAACACTTAGGTAATGTACAGTGTGAGATATATATAGTAAGACCATAAACACTTAGGTAATGTACAGTCAGATATATATAGTAAGACCTTAAACACTTAGGTAATGTACAGAGTGATATATATAGTAAGACCTTAAACACTTAGGTAATGTACAGTGAGATATATATAGTAAGACCTTAAACACTTAGGTAATGTACAGTGAGATATATATAGTAAGACCTTAAACACTTAGGTAATGTACAGTGAGATATATATAGTAGACCTTAAACACTTAGGTAATGTACAGTGAGATATATATAGTAAGACCTTAAACACTTAGGTAATGTACAGTGAGATATATATAGTAAGACCTTAAACACTTAGGTAATGTACACTGAGATATATATAGTAAGACCTGAAACACTTAGGTAATGTACAGTGAGATATATACAGTAAGACCTTAAACACTTAGGTAATGTACAGTGAGATATATATAGTAAGACCTTAAACACTTTGGTAATGTACAGTGAGATATATATAGTAAGACCTTAAACACTTAGGTAATGTACAGTGAGATATATATAGTAAGACCTTAAACACTTAGGTAATGTACAGTGAGATATATACATAATAAGACATTAAACACTTAGGTAATGTACAGTGAGATATATATAGTAAGACCTTAAACACTTAGGTAATGTACAGTGAGATATATATAGTAAGACCTTAAACACTTAGGTAATGTACAGTGAGATATATATAGTAAGACCTTAAACACTTAGGTAATGTACAGTGAGATATATATAGTAAGACCTTAAACACTTAGGTAATGTACAGTGAGATATATATAGTAAGACCTTAAACACTTAGGTAATGTACAGTGAGATATATATGTAGAAAGACCTTAAACACTTAGGTAATGTACAGTGAGATATATATGTAGAAAGACCTTAAACACTTAGGTAATGTACAGTGAGATATATATGTAGAAAGACCTTAAACACTTAGGTAATGTACAGTGAGATATATATGTAGAAAGACCTTAAACACTTAGGTAATGTACAGTGAGATATATATAGTAAGACCTTAAACACTTAGGTAATGTACAGTGAGATATATATAGTGAGACCTTAAACACTTAGGTAATGTACAGTGATATATATATAGTAAGTCATTAAACACTTAGGTAATGTACAGTGAGATATATATAGTAAGACCTTAAACACTTAGGTAATGTACAGTGAGATATATATAGTAAGACCTTAAACACTTAGGTAATGAACAGTGAGATATATATAGTTAGACATTAAACACTTAGGTAATGTACAGTGAGATATATATAGTAAGACCTTAAACACTTAGGTAATGTACAGTGAGATATATATAGTAACAACTTAAACACTTAGGTAATGTACAGTGAGATATATATAGTAAGACATTAAACACTTAGGTAATGTACAGTGTGAGATATATATAGTAAGACCTTAAACACTTAGGTAATGTACAGTCAGATATATATAGTAAGACCTTAAACACTTAGGTAATGTACAGAGTGATATATATAGTAAGACCTTAAACACTTAGGTAATGTACAGTGAGATATATATAGTAAGACCTTAAACACTTAGGTAATGTACAGTGAGATATATATAGTAAGACCTTAAACACTTAGGTAATGTACAGTGAGATATATATAGTAAGACCTTAAACACTTAGGTAATGTACACTGAGATATATATAGTAAGACCTGAAACACTTAGGTAATGTACAGTGAGATATATACAGTAAGACCTTAAACACTTAGGTAATGTACAGTGAGATATATATAGTAAGACCTTAAACACTTAGGTAATGTACAGTGAGATATATATAGTAAGACCTTAAACACTTAGGTAATGTACAGTGAGATATATATAGTAAGACCTTAAACACTTAGGTAATGTACAGTGAGATATATACATAGTAAGACACTAAACACTTAGGTAATGTACAGTGAGATATATATAGTAAGACCTTAAACACTTAGGTAATGTACAGTGAGATATATATAGTAAGACCTTAAACACTTAGGTAATGTACAGTGAGATATATATAGTAAGACCTTAAACACTTAGGTAATGTACAGTGAGATATATATAGTAAGACCTTAAACACTTAGGTAATGTACAGTGAGATATATATAGTAAGACCTAAAACACTTAGGTAATGTACAGTGAGATATATATAGTAAGACCTTAAACACTTAGGTAATGTACAGTGAGATATATATAGTAAGACCTTAAACACTTAGGTAATGTACAGTGATATATATATAGTAAGACCTTAAACACTTAGGTAATGTACAGTGAGATATATATAGTAATACCTTAAACACTTAGGTAATGAACAGTGAGATATATATAGTAAGACCTTAAACACTTAGGTAATGAACAGTGAGATATATATGTAGAAAGACCTTAAACACTTAGGTAATGTACAGTGAGATATATATAGTAAGACCTTAAACACTTAGGTAATGTACAGTGAGATATATATAGTAAGACCTTAAACACTTAGGTAATGTACAGTGAGATATATATAGTAAGACCTTAAACACTTAGGTAATGTACAGTGAGATATATATAGTAGACCTTAAACACTTAGGTAATGTACAGTGAGATATATATAGTAGACCTTAAACACTTAGGTAATGTACAGTGAGATATATATAGTAAGACCTTAAACACTTAGGTAATGTACAGTGAGATATATATAGTAAGACCTTAAACACTTAGGTAATGTACAGTGAGATATATATAGTAAGACCTTAAACACTTAGGTAATGTACAGTGAGATATATATAGTAAGACCTTAAACACTTACGTAATGTACAGTGAGATATATATAGTAAGACCTTAAACACTTAAGTAATGTACAGTCAGATATATATAGTAAGACCTTAAACACTTAGGTAATGTACAGAGTGATATATATAGTAAGACCTTAAACACTTACGTAATGTACAGTGAGATATATATAGTAAGACCTTAAACACTTAGGTAATGTACAGTGAGATATATATAGTAAGACCTTAAACACTTAGGTAATGTACAGTGAGATATATATAGTAAGACCTTAAACACTTACGTAATGTACAGTGAGATATATATAGTAAGACCTTAAACACTTAGGTAATGTACAGTGAGATATATATAGTAAGACCTTAAACACTTAGGTAATGTACAGTGAGATATATATAGTAAGACCTTAAACACTTAGGTAATGTACAGTGAGATATATATGTAGAAAGACCTTAAACACTTAGGTAATGTACAGTGAGATATATATGTAGAAAGACCTTAAACACTTAGGTAATGTACAGTGAGATATATATGTAGAAAGACCTTAAACACTTAGGTAATGTACAGTGAGATATATATGTAGAAAGACCTTAAACACTTAGGTAATGTACAGTGAGATATATATGTAGAAAGACCTTAAACACTTAGGTAATGTACAGTGAGATATATATGTAGAAAGACCTTAAACACTTAGGTAATGTACAGTGAGATATATATAGTAAGACCTTAAACACTTAGGTAATGTACAGTGAGATATATATAGTGAGACCTTAAACACTTAGGTAATGTACAGTGATATATATATAGTAAGTCATTAAACACTTAGGTAATGTACAGTGAGATATATATAGTAAGACCTTAAACACTTAGGTAATGTACAGTGAGATATATATAGTAAGACCTTAAACACTTAGGTAATGAACAGTGAGATATATATAGTTAGACATTAAACACTTAGGTAATGTACAGTGAGATATATATAGTAAGACCTTAAACACTTAGGTAATGTACAGTGAGATATATATAGTAACACCTTAAACACTTAGGTAATGTACAGTGAGATATATATAGTAAGACATTAAACACTTAGGTAATGTACAGTGTGAGATATATATAGTAAGACCTTAAACACTTAGGTAATGTACAGTCAGATATATATAGTAAGACCTTAAACACTTAGGTAATGTACAGAGTGATATATATAGTAAGACCTTAAACACTTAGGTAATGTACAGTGAGATATATATAGTAAGACCTTAAACACTTAGGTAATGTACAGTGAGATATATATAGTAAGACCTTAAACACTTAGGTAATGTACAGTGAGATATATATAGTAAGACCTTAAACACTTAGGTAATGTACACTGAGATATATATAGTAAGACCTGAAACACTTAGGTAATGTACAGTGAGATATATACAGTAAGACCTTAAACACTTAGGTAATGTACAGTGAGATATATATAGTAAGACCTTAAACACTTAGGTAATGTACAGTGAGATATATATAGTAAGACCTTAAACACTTAGGTAATGTACAGTGAGATATATATAGTAAGACCTTAAACACTTAGGTAATGTACAGTGAGATATATACATAGTAAGACACTAAACACTTAGGTAATGTACAGTGAGATATATATAGTAAGACCTTAAACACTTAGGTAATGTACAGTGAGATATATATAGTAAGACCTTAAACACTTAGGTAATGTACAGTGAGATATATATAGTAAGACCTTAAACACTTAGGTAATGTACAGTGAGATATATATAGTAAGACCTTAAACACTTAGGTAATGTACAGTGAGATATATATAGTAAGACCTAAAACACTTAGGTAATGTACAGTGAGATATATATAGTAAGACCTTAAACACTTAGGTAATGTACAGTGAGATATATATAGTAAGACCTTAAACACTTAGGTAATGTACAGTGATATATATATAGTAAGTCATTAAACACTTAGGTAATGTACAGTGAGATATATATAGTAAGACCTTAAACACTTAGGTAATGTACAGTGAGATATATATAGTAAGACCTTAAACACTTAGGTAATGAACAGTGAGATATATATAGTTAGACATTAAACACTTAGGTAATGTACAGTGAGATATATATAGTAAGACCTTAAACACTTAGGTAATGTACAGTGAGATATATATAGTAACACCTTAAACACTTAGGTAATGTACAGTGAGATATATATAGTAAGACATTAAACACTTAGGTAATGTACAGTGTGAGATATATATAGTAAGACCTTAAACACTTAGGTAATGTACAGTCAGATATATATAGTAAGACCTTAAACACTTAGGTAATGTACAGAGTGATATATATAGTAAGACCTTAAACACTTAGGTAATGTACAGTGAGATATATATAGTAAGACCTTAAACACTTAGGTAATGTACAGTGAGATATATATAGTAAGACCTTAAACACTTAGGTAATGTACAGTGAGATATATATAGTAAGACCTTAAACACTTAGGTAATGTACACTGAGATATATATAGTAAGACCTGAAACACTTAGGTAATGTACAGTGAGATATATACAGTAAGACCTTAAACACTTAGGTAATGTACAGTGAGATATATATAGTAAGACCTTAAACACTTAGGTAATGTACAGTGAGATATATATAGTAAGACCTTAAACACTTAGGTAATGTACAGTGAGATATATATAGTAAGACCTTAAACACTTAGGTAATGTACAGTGAGATATATACATAGTAAGACACTAAACACTTAGGTAATGTACAGTGAGATATATATAGTAAGACCTTAAACACTTAGGTAATGTACAGTGAGATATATATAGTAAGACCTTAAACACTTAGGTAATGTACAGTGAGATATATATAGTAAGACCTTAAACACTTAGGTAATGTACAGTGAGATATATATAGTAAGACCTTAAACACTTAGGTAATGTACAGTGAGATATATATAGTAAGACCTAAAACACTTAGGTAATGTACAGTGAGATATATATAGTAAGACCTTAAACACTTAGGTAATGTACAGTGAGATATATATAGTAAGACCTTAAACACTTAGGTAATGTACAGTGATATATATATAGTAAGACCTTAAACACTTAGGTAATGTACAGTGAGATATATATAGTAATACCTTAAACACTTAGGTAATGAACAGTGAGATATATATAGTAAGACCTTAAACACTTAGGTAATGAACAGTGAGATATATATGTAGAAAGACCTTAAACACTTAGGTAATGTACAGTGAGATATATATAGTAAGACCTTAAACACTTAGGTAATGTACAGTGAGATATATATAGTAAGACCTTAAACACTTAGGTAATGTACAGTGAGATATATATAGTAAGACCTTAAACACTTAGGTAATGTACAGTGAGATATATATAGTAGACCTTAAACACTTAGGTAATGTACAGTGAGATATATATAGTAGACCTTAAACACTTAGGTAATGTACAGTGAGATATATATAGTAAGACCTTAAACACTTAGGTAATGTACAGTGAGATATATATAGTAAGACCTTAAACACTTAGGTAATGTACAGTGAGATATATATAGTAAGACCTTAAACACTTAGGTAATGTACAGTGAGATATATATAGTAAGACCTTAAACACTTACGTAATGTACAGTGAGATATATATAGTAAGACCTTAAACACTTAAGTAATGTACAGTCAGATATATATAGTAAGACCTTAAACACTTAGGTAATGTACAGAGTGATATATATAGTAAGACCTTAAACACTTAGGTAATGTACAGTGAGATATATATAGTAAGACCTTAAACACTTAGGTAATGTACAGTGAGATATATATAGTAAGACCTTAAACACTTAGGTAATGTACAGTGAGATATATATAGTAAGACCTTAAACACTTACGTAATGTACAGTGAGATATATATAGTAAGACCTTAAACACTTAGGTAATGTACAGTGAGATATATATAGTAAGACCTTAAACACTTAGGTAATGTACAGTGAGATATATATAGTAAGACCTTAAACACTTAGGTAATGTACAGTGAGATATATATGTAGAAAGACCTTAAACACTTAGGTAATGTACAGTGAGATATATATGTAGAAAGACCTTAAACACTTAGGTAATGTACAGTGAGATATATATGTAGAAAGACCTTAAACACTTAGGTAATGTACAGTGAGATATATATGTAGAAAGACCTTAAACACTTAGGTAATGTACAGTGAGATATATATGTAGAAAGACCTTAAACACTTAGGTAATGTACAGTGAGATATATATGTAGAAAGACCTTAAACACTTAGGTAATGTACAGTGAGATATATATAGTAAGACCTTAAACACTTAGGTAATGTACAGTGAGATATATATAGTGAGACCTTAAACACTTAGGTAATGTACAGTGATATATATATAGTAAGTCATTAAACACTTAGGTAATGTACAGTGAGATATATATAGTAAGACCTTAAACACTTAGGTAATGTACAGTGAGATATATATAGTAAGACCTTAAACACTTAGGTAATGAACAGTGAGATATATATAGTTAGACATTAAACACTTAGGTAATGTACAGTGAGATATATATAGTAAGACCTTAAACACTTAGGTAATGTACAGTGAGATATATATAGTAACACCTTAAACACTTAGGTAATGTACAGTGAGATATATATAGTAAGACATTAAACACTTAGGTAATGTACAGTGTGAGATATATATAGTAAGACCTTAAACACTTAGGTAATGTACAGTCAGATATATATAGTAAGACCTTAAACACTTAGGTAATGTACAGAGTGATATATATAGTAAGACCTTAAACACTTAGGTAATGTACAGTGAGATATATATAGTAAGACCTTAAACACTTAGGTAATGTACAGTGAGATATATATAGTAAGACCTTAAACACTTAGGTAATGTACAGTGAGATATATATAGTAAGACCTTAAACACTTAGGTAATGTACACTGAGATATATATAGTAAGACCTGAAACACTTAGGTAATGTACAGTGAGATATATACAGTAAGACCTTAAACACTTAGGTAATGTACAGTGAGATATATATCGTAAGACCTTAAACACTTAGGTAATGTACAGTGAGATATATATAGTAAGACCTTAAACACTTAGGTAATGTACAGTGAGATATATATAGTAAGACCTTAAACACTTAGGTAATGTACAGTGAGATATATACATAGTAAGACACTAAACACTTAGGTAATGTACAGTGAGATATATATAGTAAGACCTTAAACACTTAGGTAATGTACAGTGAGATATATATAGTAAGACCTTAAACACTTAGGTAATGTACAGTGAGATATATATAGTAAGACCTTAAACACTTAGGTAATGTACAGTGAGATATATATAGTAAGACCTTAAACACTTAGGTAATGTACAGTGAGATATATATAGTAAGACCTAAAACACTTAGGTAATGTACAGTGAGATATATATAGTAAGACCTTAAACACTTAGGTAATGTACAGTGAGATATATATAGTAAGACCTTAAACACTTAGGTAATGTACAGTGATATATATATAGTAAGACCTTAAACACTTAGGTAATGTACAGTGAGATATATATAGTAATACCTTAAACACTTAGGTAATGAACAGTGAGATATATATAGTAAGACCTTAAACACTTAGGTAATGAACAGTGAGATATATATGTAGAAAGACCTTAAACACTTAGGTAATGTACAGTGAGATATATATAGTAAGACCTTAAACACTTAGGTAATGTACAGTGAGATATATATAGTAAGACCTTAAACACTTAGGTAATGTACAGTGAGATATATATAGTAAGACCTTAAACACTTAGGTAATGTACAGTGAGATATATATAGTAGACCTTAAACACTTAGGTAATGTACAGTGAGATATATATAGTAGACCTTAAACACTTAGGTAATGTACAGTGAGATATATATAGTAAGACCTTAAACACTTAGGTAATGTACAGTGAGATATATATAGTAAGACCTTAAACACTTAGGTAATGTACAGTGAGATATATATAGTAAGACCTTAAACACTTAGGTAATGTACAGTGAGATATATATAGTAAGACCTTAAACACTTACGTAATGTACAGTGAGATATATATAGTAAGACCTTAAACACTTAAGTAATGTACAGTCAGATATATATAGTAAGACCTTAAACACTTAGGTAATGTACAGAGTGATATATATAGTAAGACCTTAAACACTTAGGTAATGTACAGTGAGATATATATAGTAAGACCTTAAACACTTAGGTAATGTACAGTGAGATATATATAGTAAGACCTTAAACACTTAGGTAATGTACAGTGAGATATATATAGTAAGACCTTAAACACTTACGTAATGTACAGTGAGATATATATAGTAAGACCTTAAACACTTAGGTAATGTACAGTGAGATATATATAGTAAGACCTTAAACACTTAGGTAATGTACAGTGAGATATATATAGTAAGACCTTAAACACTTAGGTAATGTACAGTGAGATATATATGTAGAAAGACCTTAAACACTTAGGTAATGTACAGTGAGATATATATGTAGAAAGACCTTAAACACTTAGGTAATGTACAGTGAGATATATATGTAGAAAGACCTTAAACACTTAGGTAATGTACAGTGAGATATATATAGTAAGACATTAAACACTTAGCTAATGTACAGTGAGATATATATAGTAAGAACTTAAACACTTAGGTAATGTACAGTGAGATATATATAGTAGACCTTAAACACTTAGGCAATGTACAGTGAGATATATACAGTAAGACCTTAAACACTTAGGTAATGTACAGTGAGATATATATATAGTAAGACCTGAAACACTTAGGTAATGTACAGTGAGACATATATAGTAAGACCTTAAACACTTAGGCAATGTACAGTGAGATATATATAGTAAGACCTTAAACACTTAGGTAATGTACAGTGAGATATATATAGTAAGACCTTAAACACTTAGGTAATGTACAGTGAGATATATATAGTAGACCTTAAACACTTAGGTAATGTACAGTGAGATATATATAGTAAGACCTTAAACACTTAGGTAATGAACAGTGAGATATATATAGTAAGACATTAAACACTTAGCTAATGTACAGTGAGATATATATAGTAAGACCTTAAACACTTAGGTAATGTACAGTGAGATATATATAGTAAGACCTTAAACACTTAGGTAATGTACAGTGAGATATATATAGTAAGACCTTAAACACTTAGGTAATGTACAGTGAGATATATATAGTAAGACCTTAAACACTTAGGTAATGTACAGTGAGATATATATAGTAAGACCTTAAACACTTAGGATATGTACAGTGAGATATATATAGTAAGACCTTAAACACTTAGGTAATGTACAGTGAGATATATATATAGTAAGACCTGAAACACTTAGGTAATGTACAGTGAGACATATATAGTAAGACCTTAAACACTTAGGCAATGTACAGTGAGATATATATAGTAAGACCTTAAACACTTAGGTAATGTACAGTGAGATATATATAGTAAGACCTTAAATACTTAGGTAATGTACAGTGAGATATATATAGTAGACCTTAAACACTTAGGTAATGTACAGTGAGATATATATAGTAAGACCTTAAACACTTAGGTAATGGACAGTGAGATATATATAGTAAGACATTAAACACTTAGCTAATGTACAGTGAGATATATATAGTAAGACCTTAAACACCTAGGTAATGTACAGTGAGATATATATAGTAACACCTTAAACACTTAGGTAATGTACAGTGAGATATATATAGTAAGACCTGAAACACTTAGGTAATGTACAGTGAGATATATATAGTAAGACCTTAAACACTTAGGTAATGTACAGTGAGATATATATAGTAAGACCTTAAACACTTAGGTAATGTACAGTGAGATATATATAGTAAGACCTTAAACACTTAGGTAATGTACAGTGTGAGATATATATAGTAAGACCTTAAACACTTAGGTAATGTACAGTAAGATATATATAGTAGACCTTAAACACTTAGGTAATGTACAGTGAGATATATATAGTAAGACCTTAAACACTTAGGTAATGTACAGTGAGATATATATAGTAAGACCTTAAACACTTAGGTAATGTACAGTGAGATATATATAGTAAGACCTTAAACACTTAGGTAATGTACAGTGAGATATATATAGTAAGACCTTAAACACTTAGGTAATGTACAGTGAGATATATATAGTAAGACCTTAAACACTTAGGTAATGTACAGTGAGATATATATGTAGAAAGACCTTAAACACTTAGGTAATGTACAGTGAGATATATATAGTAAGACCTTAAACACTTAGGTAATATACAGTGAGATATATATAGTAAGACCTTAAACACTTAGGTAATGTACAGTAAGATATATATAGTAGACCTTAAACACTTAGGTAATGTACAGTGAGATATATATAGTAAGACCTTAAACACTTATGTAATGTACAGTGAAATATATATAGTAAGACCTGAAACACTTAGGTAATGTACAGTGAGATATATATAGTATGACATTAAACACTTAGGTAATGTACAGTGAGATATATATAGTAAGACCTTAAACACTTAGGTAATGTACAGTGAGATATATATAGTAAGACCTTAAACCCTTAGGTAATGTACAGTGAGATATATATAGTAAGACATTAAACACTTTGCTAATGTACAGTGAGATACACATAGTAAGACCTTAAACACTTAGGTAATGTACAGTGAGATATATATAGTAAGACCTTAAACACTTAGGTAATGTACAGTGAGATATATATAGTAAGACCTTAAACAATTAGGTAATGTACAGAGTGATATATATATAGTAAGTCCTTAAACACTTAGGTAATGTACAGTGAGATACATATAGTAAGACCTTAAACACTTAGGTAATGTACAGTCAGATATATATAGTAAGACCTTAAACACTTAGGTAATGTACAGAGTGATATATATAGTAAGACCTTAAACACTTAGGTAATGTACAGTGAGATATATATAGTAAGACCTTAAACACTTAGGTAATGTACAGTGAGATATATATAGTAAGACCTTAAACACTTAGGTAATGTACAGTCAGATATATATAGTAAGACCTTAAACACTTAGGTAATGTTCAGTGAGATATATATGTAGAAAGACCTTAAACACTTAGGTAATGTACAGTGAGATATATATAGTAAGACCTTAAACACTTAGGTAATATACAGTGAGATATATATAGTAAGACCTTAAACACTTAGGTAATCTACAGTGAGATATATATGTAGAAAGACCTTAAACACTTAGGTAATGTACAGTGAGATATATATAGTAAGACCTTAAACACTTAGGTAATGAACAGTGAGATATATATAGTTAGACATTAAACACTTAGCTAATGTACAGTGAGATATATATAGTAAGACCTTAAACACTTAGGTAATGTACAGTGAGATATATATAGTAACACCTTAAACACTTAGGTAATGTACAGTGAGATATATATAGTAAGACATTAAACACTTAGGTAATGTACAGTGTGAGATATATATAGTAAGACCATAAACACTTAGGTAATGTACAGTCAGATATATATAGTAAGACCTTAAACACTTAGGTAATGTACAGAGTGATATATATAGTAAGACCTTAAACACTTAGGTAATGTACAGTGAGATATATATAGTAAGACCTTAAACACTTAGGTAATGTACAGTGAGATATATATAGTAAGACCTTAAACACTTAGGTAATGTACAGTGAGATATATATAGTAAGACCTTAAACACTTAGGTAATGTACACTGAGATATATATAGTAAGACCTGAAACACTTAGGTAATGTACAGTGAGATATATACAGTAAGACCTTAAACACTTAGGTAATGTACAGTGAGATATATATAGTAAGACCTTAAACACTTTGGTAATGTACAGTGAGATATGTATAGTAAGACCTTAAACACTTAGGTAATGTACAGTGAGATATATATAGTAAGACCTTAAACACTTAGGTAATGTACAGTGAGATATATACATAATAAGACATTAAACACTTAGGTAATGTACAGTGAGATATATATAGTAAGACCTTAAACACTTAGGTAATGTACAGTGAGATATATATAGTAAGACCTTAAACACTTAGGTAATGTACAGTGAGATATATATAGTAAGACCTTAAACACTTAGGTAATGTACAGTGAGATATATATAGTAAGACCTTAAACACTTAGGTAATGTACAGTGAGATATATATAGTAAGACCTTAAACACTTAGGTAATGTACAGTGAGATATATATAGTAAGACCTTAAACACTTAGGTAATGTACAGTGAGATATATATAGTAAGACCTTAAACACTTAGGTAATGTACAGTGATATATATATAGTAAGACCTTAAACACTTAGGTAATGTACAGTGAGATATATATAGTAATACCTTAAACACTTAGGTAATGAACAGTGAGATATATATAGTAAGACCTTAAACACTTAGGTAATGAACAGTGAGATATATATGTAGAAAGACCTTAAACACTTAGGTAATGTACAGTGAGATATATATAGTAAGAACTTAAACACTTAGGTAATGTACAGTGAGATATATATAGTAAGACCTTAAACACTTAGGTAATGTACAGTGAGATATATATAGTAAGACCTTAAACACTTAGGTAATGTACACTGAGATATATATAGTAGACCTTAAACACTTAGGTAATGTACAGTGAGATATATATAGTAGACCTTAAACACTTAGGTAATGTACAGTGAGATATATATAGTAAGACCTTAAACACTTAGGTAATGTACAGTGAGATATATATAGTAAGACCTTAAACACTTCGGTAATGTACAGTGAGATATATATAGTAAGACCTTAAACACTTAGGCAATGTACAGTGAGATATATATAGTAAGACCTTAAACACTTAGGTAATATACAGTGAGATATATATGTAGAAAGACCTTAAACACTTAGGTAATGTACAGTGAGATATATATGTAGAAAGACCTTAAACACTTAGGTAATGTACAGTGAGATGTATATAGTAAGACCTTAAACACTTAGGTAATGTACAGTGAGATATATATATATAGTAAGACCTTAAACACTTAGGTAATGTACAGTGAGATATATATAGTAAGACCTTAAACACTTAGGTAATGTACAGTGAGATATATATAGTAAGACCTTAAACACTTAGGTAACGTACAGTGAGATATATATAGTAGACCTTAAACACTTAGGTAATGTACAGTGAGATATATATATAGTAGACCTTAAACACTTAGGTAATGTACAGTGAGATATATAAAGTAAGACCTTAAACACTTAGGTAATGTACAGTGAGATATATATAGTAAGACCTTAAACACTTAGGTAATGTACAGTGAGATATATATGTAGAAAGACCTTAAACACTTAGGTAATGTACAGTGAGATATATATAGTAAGACCTTAAACACTTAGGTAATGTACAGTGAGATATATATAGTAAGACCTTAAACACTTAGGTAATGTACAGTGATATATATATAGTAAGTCATTAAACACTTAGGTAATGTACAGTGAGATATATATAGTAAGACCTTAAACACTTAGGTAATGTACAGTGAGATATATATAGTAAGACCTTAAACACTTAGGTAATGAACAGTGAGATATATATAGTTAGACATTAAACACTTAGCTAATGTACAGTGAGATATATATAGTAAGACCTTAAACACTTACGTAATGTACAGTGAGATATATATATAGTAACACCTTAAACACTTAGGTAATGTACAGTGAGATATATATAGTAAGACATTAAACACTTAGGTAATGTACAGTGTGAGATATATATAGTAAGACCTTAAACACTTAGGTAATGTACAGTCAGATATATATAGTAAGACCTTAAACACTTGGTAATGTACAGAGTGATATATATAGTAAGACCTTAAACACTTAGGTAATGTACAGTGAGATATATATAGTAAGACCTTAAACACTTAGGTAATGTACAGTGAGATATATATAGTAAGACCTTAAACACTTAGGTAATGTACAGTGAGATATATATAGTAAGACCTTAAACACTTAGGTAATGTACACTGAGATATATATAGTAAGACCTGAAACACTTAGGTAATGTACAGTGAGATATATACAGTAAGACCTTAAACACTTAGGTAATGTACAGTGAGATATATATAGTAAGACCTTAAACACTTTGGTAATGTACAGTGAGATATATATAGTAAGACCTTAAACACTTAGGTAATGTACAGTGAGATATATATAGTAAGACCTTAAACACTTAGGTAATGTACAGTGAGATATATACATAGTAAGACATTAAACACTTAGGTAATGTACAGTGAGATATATATAGTAAGACCTTAAACACTTAGGTAATGTACAGTGAGATATATATAGTAAGACCTTAAACACTTAGGTAATGTACAGTGAGATATATATAGTAAGACCTTAAACACTTAGGTAATGTACAGTGAGATATATATAGTAAGACCTAAAACACTTAGGTAATGTACAGTGAGATATATATAGTAAGACCTTAAACACTTAGGTAATGTACAGTGAGATATATATAGTAAGACCTTAAACACTTAGGTAATGTACAGTGATATATATATAGTAAGACCTTAAACACTTAGGTAATGTACAGTGAGATATATATAGTAATACCTTAAACACTTAGGTAATGAACAGTGAGATATATATAGTAAGACCTTAAACACTTAGGTAATGAACAGTGAGATATATATGTAGAAAGACCTTAAACACTTAGGTAATGTACAGTGAGATATATATAGTAAGACCTTAAACACTTAGGTAATGTACAGTGAGATATATATAGTAAGACCTTAAACACTTAGGTAATGTACAGTGAGATATATATAGTAAGACCTTAAACACTTAGGTAATGTACAGTGAGATATATATAGTAGACCTTAAACACTTAGGTAATGTACAGTGAGATATATATAGTAGACCTTAAACACTTAGGTAATGTACAGTGAGATATATATAGTAAGACCTTAAACACTTAGGTAATGTACAGTGAGATATATATAGTAAGACCTTAAACACTTCGGTAATGTACAGTGAGATATATATAGTAAGACCTTAAACACTTAGGCAATGTACAGTGAGATATATATAGTAAGACCTTAAACACTTAGGTAATATACAGTGAGATATATATGTAGAAAGACCTTAAACACTTAGGTAATGTACAGTGAGATATATATGTAGAAAGACCTTAAACACTTAGGTAATGTACAGTGAGATGTATATAGTAAGACCTTAAACACTTAGGTAATGTACAGTGAGATATATATATATAGTAAGACCTTAAACACTTAGGTAATGTACAGTGAGATATATATAGTAAGACCTTAAACACTTAGGTAATGTACAGTGAGATATATATAGTAAGACCTTAAACACTTAGGTAACGTACAGTGAGATATATATAGTAGACCTTAAACACTTAGGTAATGTACAGTGAGATATATATATAGTAGACCTTAAACACTTAGGTAATGTACAGTGAGATATATAAAGTAAGACCTTAAACACTTAGGTAATGTACAGTGAGATATATATAGTAAGACCTTAAACACTTAGGTAATGTACAGTGAGATATATATAGTAAGACCTTAAACACTTAGGTAATGTACAGTGAGATATATATAGTAAGACCTTAAACACTTAGGTAATGTACAGTGAGATATATATAGTAAGACCTTAAACACTTAGGTAATGTACAGTGAGATATATATAGTAAGACCTTAAACACTTAGGTAATGTACAGTGAGATATATATAGTAAGACCTTAAACACTTAGGTAATGTACAGTGAGATATATATAGTAAGACCTTAAACACTTAGGTAATGTACAGTGAGATATATATAGTAAGACCTTAAACACTTAGGTAATGTACAGTGAGATATATATGTAGAAAGACCTTAAACACTTAATGATGAATGACGTTCCCTGGTCTTGATGATGATTGTTACTAAGACCGATGATTAGTGATTGGGCCCAATCATGAGATCGACTATAAATATCGTATTCTGGAATTTATCATGAAACAGCTATTTAAGTGAACTTTAGACAATTTTTGCTTGAATCTTTCTATGAGCGAACAGATTTATTTATTATTATATGTACATGATACTAGTTCTTTCTCAACTAGATATTTGGAAGAGACTTTTTTTTATATCGTTTAAATGTGTATATATTATACTCAGAGCTTAATATTCATTGAGCTTCCTTTGTTGAGTAACTTAATCAATATGCATTATATACGTAGAGATTTAACCTAATTATAATATGTATATGTGTGTGTATCATTGAGTCGATGAATAATTTATTCTAATGTATTTCAAATAATAAAATGTATGGCAGACTAGATAAATATATATGCAATACTATTTACTGTTTATGACGAAAAAAACGATATAGTAGAAAAAAAGATAATTATATCTATGCATATGTGTCTGTGTGTGTGTGTGTGTGTGTTTGTGTGTAGGGGTGAGGTGAGTGTGTGTGTGGGGGGGGGGGGGGGGGGGTTGCACATCTACCGCTGTTGAATTACCACAAAAACGTAGGAGCATAATTTTCAAAAGTTTGAAGAGACTAATACAACGTAATCTTTTTAATGAAACCACGGTTGAATGATTTAGTTTGCAATAAGTCATCGTACAAGAGTTGTTGAATTAGTTGACTGTCATGTTCCATTTGCATAAGTTTATGTGACAATCATTTCCATTTATTTAATCGAATAGAAAGTATGGAGGTCATTGATGTGGCATTTTTAACATACATATATACACATAAGGCGTGTATGCATAGATGCATACATACATAATACACTTATGGATACATACATACATAGATGCACGCATATAATTGTCGGAGGCCAATAAATTTCGGTAGTCATTGAAACAAACCACAACTGATACCACAACTATGATTAGCACCATCACCCAATAGAACAGATGTGGTAAGTTCTAAAGATGACTGAACAATCAGAATTTCTATTTTGCAAATATCTATACAGTACATAGTTCAATACCCCCCCCCCCCCCCGCGCCTCCACATATATATATATATATATAAAGAAGAAATTAAAAGATGGTTAAAAAAGTTCCATATATTTTATTATGCTTATTTCGTAAACAACATCATCCTGGGACAAAAATTGTGTTCTCATCAGATAAAATACGGTAAAATGATATGAGGCCTAAAAACACTTGTGAACAAGAAAGTGTCCAGTCAACATATGACAAAAATATAAGAGAAGAGAAAAAATAGGAAAAATGAAGAAAAGGAAAGAAGAAGGAAAAAGGAAAAAGAAATAGAAGAAGGAAAGAAGTAGGAGAGAGAAAGAGAACTGTTGAGTGCTACTTATCTGATATATGCATGGTTTTATTGTTCTACAATATTACTCACCTATATATATATATATATATACATGTATGTATTGTATATATATATATATATATATATATATATATATATTGTTATATATATATTGTTGTATTTTTTTTTGGGGGGGGGATCATATTATTTTAATATTGCCAGAAATAATAATTGTTTCTACTTTTGGCACGAGGCCAGCAGTTATCTCAGTACATTACTGGTACTTTATTTTATCGACCCCATAAGGATGAAAGGCAAAGTTAACCTCGGCGGGATTTGAACTCAGATCGGAAAGAGACGTAACTACGCTAGAAAGCATGGCGTCCGACACTCACTGTTTGGTTTAGATTGTATATATATATATATATATATATATATATAAAGTCTAAAGTCTGTCTTAAGCCAGAAAGCTCATTTGGCCGGTGCTTATCCCGGTTTTATGGCGAGAAGCGAATGAGAGTACAAGACCCCCCCCCCCCCCCTGGACAAGACGCCAGCCCATCGCAGGGTTAAACCTCCAGCTATTGCTGTTACTCATTTTCAGCTGAGTATGCTGGAGCAACGTGAAATGAAGTGTTTTGCTCAAGAACATAACCCGTAACCCAGGAATCGAGTCCACGACATTATGATCGTAAGTCCAACACCCTTACCACTAGGCTACGTGCCTCCACATATATATATATATATATATATATATATATATATATATATATATATATATATATATATATATATATATATATATATATATATATATATATATATATATATATATATATATAGAAAGATTTGAATGGATACAGTTTAGTTGAAAGGAATTTATTGACACGTGTTTCTATAACAGTTACGTAACCTAAAACAGCTGCTATCTACAAACTTTTAGTTATGCAGACATTCAATATTTCAATGTTATTATTTACTGTCATTTCATCAGAATAATATTACTGAGGACCTATTTAGTTTTTATAGAGAATATTAGGAGGGAGGGGTGAAGTTGTTAGAAGAATAGTTGAAGGAGTGGTTTTTCGATAGCAGTGAGAATTCTTGGTGGCAGTGAGTAATTAGATTCCCATCTGTTGTTTTGACATTTTTTATAGAATATATTATTAGTTATTTTTCTAAATCTATAGAAGGATTAGAGATAGTAAAGATATGCGTGGTTGGTTTTGTGTTTGCACTTAATTAACATTCAGACTTAAATTTTTCTTTCAAGTGTACGTATCCTTTCGCCCACGCATTCACACACAAATATATTTGCGCACCTCTACAAAATACATATACTCACAATTCACATATTCATACTTACATATATATACACATGCATACACATATATATATACACACATGTATTCATGTACATACATACGCGCTCATGTGTATACATTTTCATACTCAACTTATCTTTATATACACACGTATAGACACACACATATATACATACATACTCTAGTCCACGTGTACACACATACACATACATACACATCTATATACACATACATACATACACACATATATATACATATATATATATATATATATATATATACATATATATATATATATATATATATATATATATATATATATATAAGCACTTTAATACATGAATACACATCAAACATATATATATATTTACTTATTTATATATATATATATATATATATATATATACACATGCGCGCGTGTGGTGTGTGTGTGTGTGCATATATATTTATGAAATTTAATATAGAAATGGGTTCTACAGGACTAGAACTGTTTCATTCGAAAGAAATCATCAGACATATATGAACACTATTAACAGCATGTGGACGTATATCCTCTACACATTATATTTCTTTGAAATCCCGCCGAGGTTGACTTTGCTTTCATCCTTACGGGGTCGATAAAATAAAATACCAGTAATGCACTGGGTAATTTGCTGGCCTTGTGCCAAAAGTAGAAACAATTATATTTCTTTGTTGCTTAACTCACATTGTATAATGCTAAACATTAATACTTTCCACTGCATTGCTTATGTATCTTTCACATTTGCTTTTATAACTTTCTTCGCCCTATTTCGGAAATTTGCTTTACATCAAATGCATACTTGGTAATTGGGACATTAATTCCCCAAATTTGTGAAAGGAAATTGCCATGCTAGTTGATTTAATTAATTAATTAATTCATCAAAAAATTGTTATTCATATCTACAATTACATTTCGATAAAACGATTAATCGGGAGTAACCACAGTAAGTAAAGTATAGTATATGATTTCCTTCGAATGAAAGAGTTCTAATCCTGTAGAAGCCATTTCTATATTAATATTAAATCTTATATATATATATATATATATATATATATATATATATATATATATATATATATATATATATATATATATGGGGGTTGGTAATAATTTTCGTTATTAAAACTAAGAGTGCTGTTACTCTACTGTTTCGCCTCCTGCTTACTAAAGAAAATATTATTCTCTACACTATTGTTAAAACTCATTCTGTCTAATGTCAATATTAAGCAGATATACATATACACACGCTCGCACGCACAAGCAAACTAGTCTTTCAGGATTTTTCATCCATTAATCTTTGATGTTTACTTACTCGGTACTGAGAGTAAATTAAGCTATACGTTTTCTATGCTTTGAGCACAAACCTCTGCTCGAGAACTTCTTCCAGAAGTTAGTGATTGGCCTCCTCGCAGGGTCACTGTGATCACTGTGACAAGATCACAGCTTAAAATCCTTGCAGCGAGACTCATTTATGTTAATTACACACAACCGCATATATATATATATATCAAGATTTAACCAGTTTTAAACAAGTAAGACCATTATTCAGCAGAGTACTCGATACTTGGGATAGTAGAATGTGACTATATTTGGAAGACCCGAGGCCTGACGGCTGAGCTCTTGCCGTTTCTACAGTTAATTCCAGACTCTTCTCCTATTTTATCCAGTGAAGGTTACGAGCCCGTCATCTCAATATAAACCCCCTCCGAGAGCGGGTTAACCGTTCTGTCAATTTCTGGAGTATATACAGGCCTATCAGGTCGGTAAACTTCACCGAGCTGGCTGCTCCCATACTAACATCGAAGGGTGAGTTTCGGGATTTTTTATCCAGATTTAGTTTTTGTTGAACAGGACCGCCTTCCTGGCGTGGAGAATGATGTATATGCCTTGATTGGTGTAATATTTCGGTCGTAATCAATAACCGCCTCTAGAAGTGGTTATGTTACTGAGGTATAGTAATTTTCGATATCGAATCGGATGAATTTAGTGTTCTCTTTATCTGTGATACCTTGGAACCAGGATATGACCTCTTGTGTTTTGGTCCATAAGCTAAGCCTCGTTTGTTGTTTTACTCTGCGTATGATTTTGTAAAGGATCCTTTTACTGATCCTCCTTATATCAGACTTCGTCGGGTTAATGGGCCGGATGGTGGGTATGCGGTCAAAGTTCGGTTTGTGGGCTTTGTGAGAGAAATAAGGAACGCATTCAGTCATAGAAGTATGCATGCATCGCGAATTAGCGAATTAGCAGTCGAAACAGCAAGAGCTCAGCCGGCGGGCCCGACTCTTTTTAATGTAAATATATAATCACATTCTCATTCACGCATAGATATTTCTTGATACAATTTTCAATCTGGCTACGTTGAAACACAATCTATTGTATTTTCCATTAAATTGACAGCGGTGCAGTTTTTATAGATTGGTTGTTATAGAGCTCAGAAGAGTGAAACTCAAATAAACTTGGTTGGGAAGTGAATTGAGAAAGCATTGTAAGGTGATTAAAATACCACATGCTATTAGACATAAAACGTTAACGTATATGAATAAATAACACCGACATTTTGGCGGCTTCTGTACCTGACTGATTGAATACATTTTTGTGCTGAAGTCTTATCCCGTCTCCATAACTAACAATAGTTCTCATATAATCTTATGAGAATATACTTGGTTGTAAAATTCCTGACATGGGCTACTGATATCTTAATATCGCGATGCACTCCTTCATGTTACAGAATCCTAGGAGTCATTTTTATTCCTTTTAATTGCCCACCAGTCCTGAAAAACAGCTACAGATTATGGGTGACAAGATTCTTCTTCTAAGATACAAACAACGTATATATATATATATATATATATATATATATATATATACCCCACTCTCCAGAGCGTGAAATTAATAAACATTCGTTGTACTGCCTCTCTGTTTTGTTCCTGTTCAAATTTTCCATTATATATATATATATATGTGTGTATATATATATATATATATATACGATATTAAACAAATGGAAACTATATTTATAAAACCATATTTATTTCACTATACATATTTCAGGGATACCATATTAAAAATATGGCATGCCTTCTTCAGATAAAATACAATATATAAGCAGTTTTATAAATAAATTTGACGTACCATAAAATATTGATCAACATCCATTTAAAAAAGTTGGTTTGGTAGTGAAATGTTTGTAAATATTCAGTGTTGAGCACAGTTAGAAAGAAAGACGGAGAAAAGGAATAAATGTATGTAAATAAAAACAGAGAGAGACAGAGAGAGATATGGGAGAGAGAAACAGCGAGGAGGTGAAAAATGAGAGGCAGCTGAGGCAACAGATGAATAATAATAATCATCATACAAATTGAGAGATCCAGGAGGGAGGAAGCACTGTAATCATTTATTTATTTATTTATTCAAAAACTTGTTGAGTGCTTTATATCAGTTATAAAATATTTACTCGTTGTAACCCAACAATTTTAAATAAAACTTTTGCATATATATATATATATATATATATATATATATATATATATATATATATTAATATCCATGTGATATCTAATGTTTTGCAACATGAAACTGTACAGTTAGGGCCATTTGAATAGGTAAATATTTATATTATATTTTTTAATTTTGATTAATTTTAATTGTATATTAATTTTGATTTATTTTGAAAAATTGGTTGAATTTTACTTGTTCTGCTTATCTTGATATTAAGTTCTGGTATATCAAATTATTACCATAGAACCACCTTAAATCATAGACACCCTATATATTTCCGGGGGTACATTGTACCCTCAGATATATATTAACCTTATTCAATATTCTCCAATTATGTAGAGAAAAATCCTGTCGTTCTATCTAGCTGCTAAAAATTTTTTTTGGTAGCTATCATAGACAACAAGTCTACGATTTCCCGCCTTCACTATACACCAACGTATTTATGGGGTCACTTTCACGACCTTTCAGACCTGTATTAGTTGGAGTGAAGTCACATATTTTATCGTTCCTGGGGTTTTTAACCCTAGGAAAGGAAAATGCTTCTCTGATAATCTTTGCTTTTCCATTAATATCCATGTGATATCTAATGTTTTGCAACATGAAACTGTACAGTTAGGGCCATTTGAATAGGTAAATATTTATATTATATTTTTTAATTTTGATTAATTTTAATTGTATATTAATTTTGATTTATTTAGAAAAATTGGTTGAATTTTACTTGTTCTGCTTATCTTGATATATATATATATATATATATATATATATATATATATATATATATATATATATATATGTATATATATATATATGTATATATATATATATATATATATATATATATACACACACACACACACACACATATATATATATACGTTGTTTGTATCTTAGAAGAAGAATCTTGTCACCCATAATCTGTAGCTGTTTTTCAGGACTGGTGGGCAATTAAAAGGAATAAAAATGACTCCTAGGATTCTGTAACATGAAGGAGTGCATCGCGATATTAAGATATCAGTAGCCCATGTCAGGAATTTTACAACCAAGTATATTCTCATAAGATTATATGAGAACTATTGTTAGTTATGGAGACGGGATAAGACTTCAGCACAAAAATGTATTCAATCAGTCAGGTACAGAAGCCGCCAAAATATCATGTGTTATTTATTCATATACGTTAACGTTTTATGTCTAATAGCATGTGGTATTTTAATCACCTTACAATGCTTTCTCAATTCACTTCCCAACCAAGTTTATTTGAGTTTCACTCTTCTGAGCTCTATAACAACCAATCTATAAAAACTGCACCGCTCTCGATTTATATATAGATATGTATATATATATGTGTGTGTGTGTGTGTGTGTGTGTGTGTGTGTGTGTGTGTGTGTGTGTGTGTGTGTGTGTGTGTGTGTGTGTGTGTGTGTGTGTGTGTGTGTGTGTGTGTGTGTGTGTGTGTGTGTGTGTGTGTGTGTGTGTGTGTGTGTGTGTGTGTGTGTGTGTGTGTGTGTGTGTGTGTGTGTGTGTGTGTGTGTGTGTGTGTGTGTGTGCGCGCGCGTACATATATATATAAATATATGAGTGACATGATATTTCACTTTCTATTAGAGTCTTGTGTAGTAAGGAATCTGATAATGACAAGAAATTTGATTTCAGGTTTCACATTGAGGTTGTTATTGCCAACCATTAAAATGCATTGATATTCTCTGTTACATTTGGCAGAAATTCTCCCCTACTGACAGAATAGAAATGATTGTACAAAGGGAAAGATAGATAGGGTTAAGGGGGAGAAATGATAGATGTATACAGCGAAAGTGAGGGAGAATGAGGGAGCGACAGTACACTATTGTGATACATACACTAAGGGAGATGAAATATTAGGAACATACACACGCGCGCACATACACGTACACACACAGGATAACTACACACGTAGATATACACACATAAGTACATACATGCATATGTATATATACATACATATATATGTGTGTGTGTTTATATATATATATATATATATATATATATATATATATATATATATTTATATATATATATGATGGCTGCCCCCTCGTTATCGAGTATGGTCATTGCACGATATAACATTATTAATAATTATCAATTAATGGCATCGTGCAATGCCTGTGCGGTGAAGATTTATATATATATATATATATAAATTTAGCGAGAATCGCATTTCGGCGGGTAGAAATTAGCAAAACGCAACTTCCGTATTGTGCAGACAAGCGCTCCATGGATATGAAGAAGATACCAGAGCTATAAACATAAGTTAAAATGGTCATAGACGCTGAGACGATGGTTAAGAAGCCATTAACCACCTTAGTCAAAAAACCGAACAAGCTAAACGGGTCAAACAAAATGAGATATGATTGAAATAGTTATCCGGACCCTTGGAGAAGATGGAATACTCCGAAATTGGGTTTCTGCAACACCTAAATCAATAAACTATCTGCTTATAAAAAATAAGCTTTTGGTATAATGATCGAACAAGGCATCGCTTTCTCAACAGGTTTTTGTCCTACGTGCGCCAGAATCTCACAGGTTATGAAAGCACATGTGAGGTTCTAAGGGGAGAAAACCCCTATTCTGGCCAATGAATTCAGCACGTGTAGTTATTGCAAAAATTTGCAAAAACCGCACAAAACGAATTAAGCTCTCGACCGAGTTGTTTTTAAAATAAACTTAAGCAATTAATCAGTCAATAGAATTAACTAAAAAGCCAAAATAAATAAATAAAAAAATCAAATAAAATCAAAAAAAATTAACTGGTTAATCGCTTGACTTGGGAGATTAATACAAATATAAATTTAGCGAGAATCGCATTTCGGCGGGTAGAAATTAGCAAAACGCAACTTCCGTATTGTGCAGACAAGCGCTCCATGGATATGAAGAAGATACCAGAGCTATAAACATAAGTTAAAATGGTCATACACGCTGAGACGATGGTTAAGAAGCCATTAAACACCTTAGCCAAAAAAGCGAACAAGCTAAACGGGTCAAACAAAATGAGATATGATTGAAATAGTTATCCGAACCCTCGTTACCCTTTATATATATATATTTATATAAAATAACAACAACAACAACAACAACAATAATAATAATAATAATAATAATAATAATAATAATAATAATAATGATTTCTTTATTAACCACAAGGGTTTACATAAAGTAGACATTAAGGACAGTGCAGGACAATGCAGGGCGGTACAAATGGGCATTTCTGCGTGTAAAAAACAAAAACAGAGGATGTAACAAAAATAACAATGAAAATAACAATGAAAAATTCCCCAATAGGGGGGAGACTTCGGAGGGACATTTGTGGAGAAAGCCCAGTAAAAAACCACAATGACCCTGACCACCAAGGCAAGTGCCCTCTCCCAGTTTTCCACCTTCAATTTACAGATATATACTCAGAGTAGGCCCATTCACTCGGGCCATTCTTGCTTCTCTCACCCATCTTTCAACAAAATGCTGGGAAGAGAGCACTTCCCTCTCTACTCTGATTTTCCTTTTCAAATAAAATTTGAAAAAGTCAATCAGAGCATCACCGAAGAGGTAAGTGCTCGTCTTCAGCCCTTTCAAACGTGTCCACCATACTATCTCTTTCGCCATGGCCACCAGACAGATAAAAACTGCCTGCCCTTCCCGGCTAAAGGAGGAGGGCGGGGCAATCCTCACGATGGACTCAGATGATAGCCGGATCCGTCCTAAACGCGACAGCAGGTGTTCGACATAAACCCACAAGTCAGCAATTTTCAGACACTGGACGAGTGCGTGCAGGACGGTTTCGTCGCCCTGCGCGCATCTCGGACATGCCCGGCTGACGGCACCTCCATGCCTGTAGAGTTTATCCCGAACTGGCAAGTCTCCTCGGTAGCACTGCCAGGCCAGAGATTTCTGGAAGTTGTCCATAGGCCCCGGCCCGAAAGTTCTTCCGAAGAGATTGGCTAGTTGATTTTCGTCGACGCCTAGAGTTTCCCCAAGTACGTCGTCGCTCTTACCCTCCACTAATCCTCTATAGAACGCCAAGGTGGAGTTTCCACCAATCACATTGCCCGATTGGTCGAGGGCTGTGAGCGCCTGAAGACATTCCAGTCTCCAGGCGCTCCCTCTCGGTCTTCGCTTGACCCAGGACTGCAGCTCCGTCAAGGAAACGAGCTGGGGAAATACGCGCCTAGCAAACGGCGACCACACCTGATCACCGTCGAGGAAGAGGTGGAGATGTCGTAGCCTGAGCGCGTGCCTGCGCATCATCAGCCACGGCATGCCCAGCCCTCCACGTAGCGGGTGTTGACAACAGATGGACCGCCTGACCATCGGAGCACGTCCCTTCCACAAAAAGCGAAAGAGCAAACGCTCCAGCGCAGTCAGGCGGGGCTTAGGACAAGGTACGACGGTCAGGCGGTAGCAGATGACAGACGCGATGTACGCGTTAGCCACCTCCGCTCGACCTTTCAGGGATAGCTTCCTCTCCGCCCATTTCTGGGTGAGAGAAGCCACCCTGCTCGTCACCTCGTCCCAGTTTTTGTCCGTCTGGAGGTCCGGACCGAACCAGACCCCTAGCAATTTAACCGGTCCGTCCGTCCAGCGTCCGACGACGCTGTTGGACGGCATGGACCTGCCTCTCCAGGTGCCGAGCTGCAGGCCCACTGACTTTTCCTGGTTGATCATTGCTCCTGTCACCGCTTCGTATTCTCTTAGTGTAGTGCCGATCGCCTCGATGTGTTTGGCGTTCGACACCACTACGGTGACATCGTCCGCATATGCTGACACGGATCTTCCGCATCCTAGTTCGCGCGGGACTCCCCTCAACGTCTCCAGTTTGTGCAGTAATGGCTCGAGAGTCAATACGTACAAGAGGGACGAGAGGGGACATCCTTGGCGGACCGAGCGCATGATGTTGAACGGTTCCGACAGGTGACCGTTCACTCTCACCACAGAGCAGATGTCGCTGTGCATGGCAGCGATCCAGCCTCTGAAGACGGGCCCAAAGCCAGCCGCCCTCAGGACTGCCGCTAGGTAACGATGGTCGACCCTATCGAAAGCTTTCGACTGATCTAAATTGATCAAGGACCCACCCGTGCCAGGTTCCCTAGCTACCCTCTCTACGATGTATCGCATGAGGTGGAGGTTGTCGTGGATGGATCTGTCGGGAATGGCGCATGTCTGCGCCTCTCCCACCAGACCACCAACGACAAGCGCCAACCTCTTTGCTAGCACCTTGGCCAAAATCTTAAACTCTGTGTTTAGCAGAGTTATGGGCCGGAAATTTTCTATGTTATCCCCCTTGTTCGGATCCTTTCTCAGCAGTGCCACCGCTCCTCGGCTCACAGAACTGGGAATTCTCCCGTTCTGTTGCCAGTTGCAGTAGACGTCCGCCAAGAGGCCTCCGAACAAGTCTGGCATCTGTACGTAAAGTTCATAGGGCAGACCATCCAAACCAGGCGATTTACCCCTTCAAAGCTTCACACATTTGCCCGGGATCGAGTAGCATGCGCCCGTCGTGGTCCACCAAAGACCGGATCGTGGCTTTGTTGCCACGACGCGCCTCCGCCATTCGGGCCCATTGAACGGCTTTCGTCCCCTCGTGTCTGAGAGCACGCACCCTAGCTCTGACAACGCAGCCTTCGTGCTTTGCATTGAAGAATTGGTCAAGGGCCAATTTCGCCGCAAGCACGTCGGTCGCAATGCCTTTGCTAAGCGCCTCGTCTAATTTTCTAACTAGTTCTCCCTCTGCTCTATTTTTCTCTATTGCTAAAGCCTTACTAAACCTAATCGATTCTATTCTAATCGCTCTTTTCAGAGCAAACCACCACTTGTTGTTGACGATGGCCCCCGTCAACGCCCGCTTAACTAGTTCGCTAATCCGGTCTCTGTAGGCCTTGCGCGCTGGTAAGGACGCGTTTAGCTTCCAGTAGCCGGGTCCTCGTCTATGAAGCCTATCTAAGTCAAGCACACAGGTCACGAATTTGTGGTCCGTGTAGCTGACTATCTTGAATTGTGGACAGCCTATGCTAGACCTATCTATTTCCCTACATAATACTCTATCTAGATATGATTTGGATGACCCTATGCGATTTGTCCAAGTCCACATTGGAACATTCGGGAAATCCAATCGGTACCTGTCAGACAGTTCAAAACGCCTGAGCAGGTTGGTGAGGCTCTTGCACCCTCCACCCCTATCCGCTAATCCCACACAGTCCCAGCGTGCATCTAAGATCCCGTTCCAGTCGCCCACTAACACTAAAGAGCAGGTGGTTCCAAGAAAGATCTCCAGGCGCCGGAAGAAATCAGGCCGCCCTGCTCCTGTCGGAGCATAGACGGCCACTAGCCTGAAAGCTTGCCCGTCTCCGCTGGTCACGTCCAGCACCACCAACTTACCCTCTGGGTCCAGGAAGATGGCCCGTATGGCGAGATCCAAACCTCTCCGAAAAAGTACAGCAACTCCTCCCCCCGACCCAGGACGGCTGGGAGATGCGTACGCATCGTAGCCGCCGAAGATCGGTGCGAAGGCCCGTGCTTCGGAGATTCTGGTCTCGCTATGTTTAGTGACCTGAAGTCGTTGAGCAGGTGGCCCTGCTTCCATGACAACCCCAAGCCACGCGCATTTATGCTGCCTATTCTGAGTGAGGTCATGTTTAACATAGAGTGGAAAAGATGGGAAAGACCACTTACCGTACTTTTGGTAGAGGAGGGATGGTTTTTACATCCCTTTTCACTTGATCGTCTGGTGAAGGGACCGTTGAATCGTCCCTTCGGCTGGTCATCGGCTCTTCTATGAGTATGTCCGAATATACTCTTCGGTTGATAGTTCCTCCTAGGTCTCTGAAATCACCTACTGCGTTGGGGAATTTCGTTTTAATGTTTGTGTATTGTTTCTGTGCTATTTTTAGCAGTCTTATGTTAGTTGGCGTTTTGATTGGTGCTGGTATTATGTAGTCGTGTTGTGAAATGTCTGTGTGTTCAATTATGTAAGTCATTAGTTTCTTGTTGTGTGTATTTATTGCCGTGCATTTGTTTTTCTGGGTGTGGGGTGTGGTTCTGCTATTTTCTTGTCGTTTTTGCTGGGTGTGTGTGTTTTGTTGTTGTGTTTGCTATGTTGGTGCTTGTGGTGGTGGTGTTGAAGGTGTTGTTGTTGTTGGCGGTGGGGTTGTCGCCGGTGGTGATGGTGGTGCTAGTGTGGGTGGTGTTGCTGCTGTGAGTCTCTTTGCAGTAGACTTTACCCTTTTTTTCATTTCTTTCCTCCCTTTTCAAAGGCGACGATGCGCTGCTTCTGCGTTTGTGCCTTCTTACGACCTTTTGCCATCCCTCTCCCACCTCACACTCCATGTCTGATTCTGTGAGGTCGGGGAGGGGTACCAGCTCCACTCTTTCACTTGTTGTTGTTGGTGATGTTTGCACAGGAGTCTCTGTTGCAGCTGCATTTGGTATTGCTGTTGTTGTTGTTGTTAATACTTCCACTGCTGCTGCTGTTTTTGGTTTCAGTGGCGTGGGTATGGGTGCCACGGACCTATCGTTCCTGGTTGCCGCTTGTCCTGTTGCTGGTAGCCGTTGAGCCGGTTTCGGAAGGAGGGGGGTTTTCTCCTTTCTCAGGGTCTTCTCGTTGCAGAAGGCCCTGAGGTGAGTCTTCGATCCACAGCGAAAGCATTTCGGGCGTTTGCCCTCAACACTTATGGGCAGTTGAGTGCCGTTATCGAAGTCTATCACATCCGGGATAGCTTCGATGCACTCCTGGTTGGTTTGGATTAACATCTCAATGGAGGTGCCGACCCAATCTTCTCTTACTTTTTTCTGTACTTGCAGTACAGTTGTTTTGTCCTCGATTCCGACGAGGACAGACGCGGCCAGCCAAGAAGTGGCCATCCGGGGTGGGGGGGACGTGGGTCAGTTTGACCCTCACAATTTTTTACCCGCAGTAGGAGGGCACCAACACCATTTCCTCGCTCCTTAGGGTCACTACGGATTGAGCCTTTGCCTCCTGGGGTGTAGCCAAAAGTACGTCTACGGTGGCATATTTCTTGCCTCGGGTGATGTGTGTTTTCCGCTGCCACACAGACCCCAAGGCTTTTTGTATTTGAGCCTCTGTGGCTCTTTCCACCCTACGGGATTTTGTACTTACTGTACGTTACGTGACCGTACAGTGCTGTTGGGTTTCGAAAAATTTTTCCGCTGCCTTGCAAATTGCTCGGTGTCCAGTTTTTGTCACCATCTTCTTCGCTTGCTCTAATTACTCATTTGTTATGAGGATTGTTTCCAGGTTCTTCGCGATACCTGCAAACGAGATTGGTTTTTCTTTGCTGCTGTTGTTGTTGTTGTTGTCGTCAGAGCTGCTGTTACTTTTGTTGTTGCTGCAGGTACTACGACTACTGCCGCCGCCGCTGTTGCTGTGGTTGTTGTTGGTGTTGCTGCTGCTAATGCTGTTGTTGTTTATGCTGCTGCTGATGCTGTTGCGTCTGCTACTGTTGTTTTCATTGTCACTGTTGCTGTTGTTATTACGGCTGCTACTGCTATTATTCCTGACGTCAGACGAATGAAATGGGTTTTCGTATTTCCCGCACACCTGTTTCGTCGCTGTCGTCGTCGTCGTGGAGAAATCTTACACGCTTTGCACGAGACTTTTCTGTTCTGTCGTCGCTTACGAAAGAGAAGGGAGGGAGAGAGACACATTTAAAGAAGGGAGGGAGAGAGACAATCTTCTCTCTGCTGTAGTGACGATTGAGGAAGAAGAAGACGGAATGAGTGGGAGTGACCTATGAAAATTCTTTTTCGTAGCCATGTTGTTTTTTTTTTTGTTTAAAATAAATATTGGGCACAAAACCCCAATAAGCAGTTATTTAACCCCGAAGGGCCAAATAACGGGCAGAAAGACCCCTGTCACGAGGAGGAGGGTGTTTTTGTCTACAAGTTGGTAAAAGTTTTAAACAATTTACAATTGTTAAAGCGTTCAAAATTTACAATACCTTACAGAGCCGAGCCTCCGTCAACCATAGCATTCAATAATAATAATAATAATAGTACCTTCTTTGAGAAAACTGAATTTAGAGATCCACAGACATGGAACTGGTTGAAAAGAGGAGATCTTAAAAAGGCTACAGAAGGAATGTTAATGGCTGCGCAGGAGCAGGCCCTCAAAACGAAGTGGTTGAAACACCATATTTACAAGGAAGTGGCTATCCCACTGTGCAGGATCTGTGGAGAGAGAGAGGAGACTGTGGCTCACATTGTATCCGAGTGTAAACACCTAGCCCAGACCCACTATAAGGGCTGGAGACATGATGTGATGGGCAGGGTGATCCACTGGCACCTATGCAAAGTAAACAATTTACCACATTCTGAGAAATGGTATGAGCATAAGCCAGAGGCGGTGATAGAGAACGATCAGGTGAAGGTGCTGTGGGATTTTAGGATACAGACGGACAAGAAACTGGAACACAATAGACCTGACCTGGTGGTTGTGGACAAAGAAAAAAGATCGTGCCTGATTGTGGATGTGGCCTACCCATTCGACACGAGAGTGCAAGAGAAGGAGAGGGAGAAAATTAACCGATACCAGGACTTAAAGTGGGAGATAAAAAGGATTTGGAACTGCCATGAAGTCAAAGTGATCCCGATTGTCATAGGCGCACTAGGGACTATCTCCAAAAGTTTCCAGGGATGGTTAAAGAAAATTGGCCCCTTCACGCTTTTTGGAACGCTTCAAAAGGCATGCTTGCTGGGAACAGCAAGAACCCTCCGATACGTCCTGAATATCTGAGGCTGCAGGTAGTGGCTTGATATTCATCTCAACAAACTTTCCAGTTAACTAACATCAATGACTGAGACTCAAAGAGTAATAACAATAATAATAATAATAATAATAATAATAATGATTTCATTTATTAGCCACAAGGGCCGACATGTAGGGGACAATACAAAGACAGGGACAGTGGGGGTTTACAATAAGGTCGAGTAAAAGTGCACAATCGCAAGACTAATTTAACAATGAAAATATAAAAATATAAAATAAACTATGCATAAATAGAACAAAATAAATTCCCCGATAGGGGGTGGATGACCCTGGGGTGATTCGGGTACCCCACCAATCCTGAACTACCCTGCGCTTCTAGGGCACCCAGGAGAGCACCCCTCTCCTCAAGTTAGCCAGCCTATAGGCGCATGGTCAGAGTAGGCCCATTCACACGAGCCATTCTCGCCACATTCACCCACCTTTTAGCAAATGTAGTGGGGGGCAGCACTTCTCTCTCCACCCTCACCCTCCTTTCCAGGTGAAACTTGAAGAAGTTGATGAGGGATTGGCCGAAGAGAAAAGTGTCTGTCTTTAGTCCTTTCAACCTGGTCCACCATATAATCTCTTTCGCAACTGCCACCAGACAGAGGAAAATGTCCTGCTCTTCCTCACCTAAGGAAGGTGGCGGCTCGATCTTCACTATGGACTCGGCCGATAGCCGCATTCGTTCCACACGCGACAGTAGCTGTTCGACATAACTCCACAAGTCAGTAATGCACGGACATTGGACAAGTGCGTGCAGAACGGTTTCGTCGTTCTGTGCGCATCTTGGGCAGGTCCGTCTGACAGCACTTCCGTGCCTGTAGAGTTTATCCCGAACCGGCAGTGCCCCCCGGTAGCACTGCCAAGCGAGGGATTTCTGGAAATTGTCCATCGTCCCCGGCTCAAAAGTCCTCCGGTACAGACTGGTCAGTTCGACTTCGTCGAGGCCCAAAGCTTCTCCGAGTGCGTCATCGCACTTGCCCACCACTAATCCTCTATAGAACTCGAGAG
The DNA here is from genome assembly GCA_964016885.1 of Eledone cirrhosa. Lineage (NCBI taxonomy): Eukaryota > Metazoa > Mollusca > Cephalopoda > Octopoda > Eledonidae > Eledone > Eledone cirrhosa. Next base: position 387,799,027 of record OZ024740.1, on the reverse strand, counting down.
TGGAAGTTCCACTGATCGCATTGCCCGCTTGGTAGAGGGCAGTGAGTGCCTGGCAACATTCCAGGTGCCAGTCACCCAGTCTCGGTCTCTTCTTGACCCAGGACTGCAGCTCAGTCAAAGAAATGAGCTGCGCAAAGGCCCGTCTGATAAACGGCGACCACACCTGTTCACCATTGAGGCAGAATATCTGGAGATGTCGCAGCCTCAACGCATGTCTGCGCATCATTAGCCACGGCATGCCCAGCCCTCCGCGTAGAGGGTGCTGGCAGCAGATGGACCGCCTCACCAACGGAACTTGTCCCCTCCACAAGAATTTGAAGAGGAGCCGTTCCAACTTGACGAGGCGCGGACGGGGGCAAGGCACGACGGTTAGGCGGTAATAGATGACGGACGCGATGTACGCATTCGCCACCTCCGCGCGACCTTTCAGTGATAGCTTCCTACCAGCCCATTTTTGGGTGAGACTGGCTACTCTGCTCGTTACGTCGTCCCAATTCTTTTCCACCTGGAGGTCTGGTCCGAACCAAACCCCGAGCAACTTTACTGGTCCGTCCGTCCAGCGCCCCACGTCGCTGTTGGACGGCATGGGCTTGCCTCTCCAGGTTCCGAGCTGCAAGCCCACCGACTTTTCCGGGTTAAGTTTGGCTCCTGTCAACCTTTCATATTCCTTCAATAAGGTGCCGACCACCTCGATTTCTGAGGTGTTCGACACCATCACGGTGATGTCGTCCGCATAAGCCGACACCGCCTTTCCACGTCCCGGTTCGAGCGGGATGCCCTGCAACAGCTCCAGCTTCCGCAGTAAAGGCTCGAGAGTCAATACGTACAGAAGGGAAGAGAGAGGGCACCCTTGACGGACCGATCGGGAGAGCCGAAATGGTTCCGAGAGGTGGCCATTAACCTTGACCACCGAGCGTGTGCCGCTGTGCATTGCAACGATCCAGCTTCTAAAGACAGGGCCGAAGCCAGCTGCTTTGAGGATAAACTCCAGATACCGATGGTCGACCCTATCGAATGCTTTCGATTGATCTAAATTGATCAGTGCCCCACCGAAGCCAGGTTTACACCCTACCCTCTCTATGATGTATCGCATGAGGTGGAGATTGTCGTGTATGGACCTGGCTGGGATTGCGCAAGTTTGCGCCTCCCCAACCAAATCCTCGACGACAAGCGCCAATCTCTTTGCTAACACCTTGGCCAAAATCTTAAACTCTGTGTTGAGCAGAGTTATGGGCCTGAAGTTGTCTAATGTATCCCTCTTGTTCTCGTCTTTCCTTATCAGCGTCACCACTCCCCTGCTCACAGAACTGGGAATACTCCCATTCTGCTGCCAGTTGCAGTAGAGTGCTTCGAGGAGTTCGGAGAACAAGTCTGGCATATTTACGTAAAGCTCGTAGGGCAGGACATCCAAGCCGGGTGACTTGCGCCTCATGCAGCCGACAAGGGCGTCCTGAATTTCGGCTGAAGTAATCGGCCTTTCGCAGCGTTCAGCGTCGACCGTCGAGATGCGCGGCAAACCGTCAAGGTAGGGACTGAAATCCGCTACTCTCTCTAACTCGCCACTCTCCCTGAACAACCGAGCAAAGTGCTGGCGAAAGGCCTCACACATCCGCTTGGAATCGCTTATCTCGTGTCCGTCTCGGTCCGCCAAAGACCGAATTGTGGTTTTATTACCACGCTGCGCCTCCGCCACGCGGGCCCATCGAACAGCTTTAGTTCCCTCGTTTCTCAGCGCACGCGCCTTAGCTCTGACAATGCAACCTTCGTGTTTGGCATTGAAGAAATGGTCTAATGCCATTCTCGCTGCTAGCACGTCAGTTGCGATGCCACTACAAATAGCCTCGTCTAACTTATCTACCAGCTCCCCTCCTTTCTATTTTTCTCTAACGCTAGTTCTTTGCTGAACTCTATCGAAGTTACTCTAATCTCTCTGTTGAGAGCCCCCCACCATCTGTTGTTGATGATCCCCCCTGTCAACTTTTGCTTAACTAACTTATTGACTCGGTCCCTGTAAGCCTTACGTGCCGGAAATGACATGTTCAGCTTCCAGTAACCCGGTCCTAACCTACGCGTTTTATTTAGGTCGACCACACAGATCACAAATTTGTGATCTTAATAGGCGACCGTTTTAAAAAGTGGACAGCCCACACTATTTCTATCTATTTTCCTAATGAAGATTCTGTCTATATACGATCTAGATGACCCCATTCGGTTGGTCCATGTCCATACTGGCACATTGGGGAAATCTAGTCGATACCTGTCAGACAGTTGGAACTGGCTGAGTAGGTGCTTGAGGCTTTTGCACCCCCCGCTCCTATCGGCTACTCCCACACAATCCCAGCGTGCGTCTAAGATGCCATTCCAGTCCCCCGCTAACAGTAAAGGGCGAGACGTATCCAGAAAGGTCTCCAGGCGCCTAAAGAAGTCAGGTCGTCCGGCCCCTGTAGGGGCGTAGGCGGCCAGCAGTCTAAAGGCACCACCTTCGCTACTGCTCACATCCAAGACCACCAACTTACCGTCCGGGTCCCGGAAGATCGACCTTACCTCGAGTTCCAGTCCTTTCCTAAACAGCACTGCCACCCCACCCCCCATTCCCGGCTTGCTAACAGATGCGAAGATCTGATAGTCGTCGAAAATGGGGGCTAGTGCACGCGTGTCGGAAATTCTGGTCTCGCTTACGGCAATCACATCCATTTCCAGCGACCGGAGGTCGTTGAGCAGGCGACCCTGCTTCCAGGGTGACCCCAGGCCGCGAACATTTAAATTTCCTACTCTTAATATGGCCATATTGGTAAGCTAAGAGAGAGAGAGGGAAGGTTTACTTACCTCCCGGGTCTTGTGAAGGTTGGGTGGTTCGACCTCCATGGTTGGTGGGGTTTCTTTTGGGAACCCCTTTAAAAGTCTTGATGTGGGTTTCACATTCGGGTTTCCCACGTCTTGAGGAAAGCTCTCTCGAATTTCTTTAAAGGAATTGAGTGACATTCGGACCAGAAGCAAATCTTCTGGCACGCAAAATGTGCTCATTTCAAAAATCTCCCCCTCTGTTTGAATGTCCTCGCTTCGCGCTAAGAGGGCCATCAGTTTATCGTTGGCCCTTCTGACAAGCACGAAGTTTTTAACATTTTGTTGGTGTGGTTTTATTTGTTTTCGTTTTGGTGAAGGTGGTGGCGATGGTTTTGGTGGTGTTGTTTCGGGTATGTCTATGTTTGTTGTAGGTGTGGTGTCTGCAATTTCAGGTATTTGTGTGTTTATTTGTACTTGTGTTTGTTTAGGTTGTTTGCGTTTCGGGAATTGTGGTGGTGGTGTCGATGTTGCTGATGGTGCTGATGTTATTGGGGAAGTGTCTGCGTTAGTGGTGACTGTATTTTTTGTTGTGTGTGTTTTTGTGTTTTGTAGGGGCTTTTTTTTTTTTGTGAGTTTTCTCTGTTTTTTTGCACTTTTGGGTTTTCCTTCATCTTCGCTGCTGGAAGACAAAGGGTCTGTGTCTGTGAGTGTCTCTGTGTCTGTGTGTGCGTTTATTTTTTTTTTCTATGTATATAGTTGGGGGGTAGGGGGAGTGGGAGAGCTTTCCTCGTTTTCTCCTTGGATTGGTTTTGGTGTTGGTGGTGATCCGGCTGCTTTTGATGTTGGTGTCCGTGTTTTGTTGATGTTGTTTTTGGTGGTGGTGGTGGTGCAGCTTTCCGTGCTGACACTGGCGTTGGCAACAAAGGAGGTTTGCGACCCCCTGCATTTTTGCGCTGAGGGCAGAAGGCTTGAAGATGCGTGGCTTCCCCGCAAACGAAGCAGCGTGGCCTTCTTCCGTCAATCATTAGTTGGATTGTTGTCCCGTCCTGCAGGCGGGCAAAATCTGGGATGTTATTTATATCCTCCGGTTTCATTTGGAGAAGAATCTCCAAATCCATTCCGGACCAGTCTTCTCTCTCTGTCCTTTTGATGTCCAGGAGGGTGGTGTCTGTCCCCTCCTCGATTACGCATCCCAGCAGCCACCATATGTTCATTCCTGGTAGGATGCTGGGAATGCGTACCTTCACTGTCCTTTTACCCATATAGGACGGATGCATGATAATGCGTTCCGTTCTGCAGGGGATCACCGAGTGCTTAATAGCGAGGGCCTCGGATTTGAACAGTACCGAGATGGTACCGAACTGTTTGCCTCTTGCTTTGTACTCTATGTTACTTCCGATGTACTCCAAAGCAGCCTCTACCTCTGCTTGGCTCGCAAGTTCCACTTTTCGTGTCTGCACCGAAATACATCGAAAGAGCACCGTCCTCCTTTGCATGGCCGCTATTGCCTCGTCCGGGATGGTCAGGTTTGCCCAGGACTTCTCCCGTTTAATTAGCCTCCACGCTTTGGCCAACTGTTCGTCTTTATCGCTAATATCAATATCGATATTCAATAAGCGCTTTGTTTTTGCTGCTGCTGCTGCAGCAAATGTGGTGTTTCTGATGCTCTTATTGTTGTTGTTGTCATTCTTGCTGTTGCCACCGCCATCCTTGTTTACATTGAAGCTGTCGGTGTTTTTGTCGTTATTGCTCTGAGTTGTTGTTGTTGTGGTGGTGGTGGTGGTGGCGGTGGTGGTGATGTCGTTTTCAGATGATACTGCTGCTATCACAGAAGGTTGTGATGGTAGCTTTTTAGTTTTGCCTTCACATTCAGTAGAGTGGATGACAGGCATGACTGTAGCCGTCGTAGTCGTGGTGAAATCTGCAGTGGCTGCCTTTAAACTTTTGACCTGAACGTTGTTTACCGTTTCAAGGTCGAAAATTTCCATAGTTTTCTTTTGGTGGGGAAGCGATTTTTTTCGAAGATTTTAAAAATAAATCTGAATATTCGGGCTTAAAGCCCGAATATTGAGAGGTATCCCTCTCTTTAAATCAAGATGTGTACCTTAAGTTTCGTTAATGACAAGAAAATACAAAAAAAAGACACTTTAAAACAGCTGAAAGCTACGAACCTTTTCCCCCGCAGACTTGTCTGTCTTCACACATGTGCGGCCATAATAATAATAATAATAATAATAATAATAATAATAATAATAATAATGTTTTCTTTATTAACCACAAGGGTTTACATAAAGTAGACATTAAGGACAGTACAGGACAATACAGGACGGTACAAATGGGCATTTCTGCGTGTAAAAAACAGAGGATGTAATAAAATAACAAAGAAAAATTCCCCAATAGGGGGGAGACTTCCGAGGGACATTTGTGGAGAAAGCCCATTAAAAGACCACAGTGACCCTGACCACCAGGGCAAGTGCCCTCTCCCAGTTTTCCACCTTTAATTTAAAGACACATACTCAGAGAAGGCCCATTCATTCGGGCCATACTTGCTTCTCTCACCCATCTTTCAACAAAATGTTGGGAAGAGAGCACTTCCCTCTCTACCCTGATTTTCCTTTTCAAATGAAATTTGAAAAAGTTAATCAGGGCATCACCGAAGAGGTAAGTGCTCGTCTTCAGCCCTTTCAAACGTGTCCACCATACTATCTCTTTCGCCATGGCCACCAGACAGATAAAAACTGCCTGCCCTTCCCGGCTAAAGGAAGAGGGCGGGGCAATCCTCATGATGGACTCAGCTGATAGCTGGATCCGTCCTACACGTGACAGCAGGTGTTCGACATAAACCCACAAGTCAGCAATGCTCGGACACTGGACGAGTGCGTGCAGGACGGTTTCGTCGCCCTGTGCGCATCTCGGACATGCCCGGCTAACGGCACCTCTATGCCTGTAGAGTTTATCCCGAACTGGCAAAGCACCCCGGTAGCACTGCCAGGCCAGGGATTTCTGGAAATTGTCCATAGGCCCCAGCCCGAAAGTCCTTCCGAAAAGATTGGCTAGTTGATTTTCGTCGACGCCTAGAGTTTCTCCAAGTACGTCGTCGCTCTTACCCTCCACTAATCCCCTATAGAACGCCTAGGTGGAGTTTCCACCGATCACATTGCTCGATTGGTCGAGGGCTGTGAGCGCCTGAAGACATTCCAGTCTCCAAGCGCTCCCTCTCGGTCTTCGCTTGACCCAGGACTGCAGCTCCGTCAAGGAAACGAGCTGCTATTGGTGGTGTTGATGGTTGTGTCACTGGGGTGGGTAGGAGAGGTGGCCTCAACCTTTTAGCCTGAGGGCAGAAAGCCCTTAGGTGGGTTCCTTCACCACAAATGACACACCTAGGTCTTCTGCCCTCGACAATTACGGTGAGGTGGCTGCCGTCAGTGAGGTCTATTACCTCTGGGATCTCCTCAATGCTTTTTTGGTCCGCTTGGATCAGGAGCTCCATCCCAGATCCGGACCAGTTCTCCTGCTTTTCTTTTGCTATTGCTATTATCTTTGTGTTGGCTTCGATGCCGGCGAGGACGGCCGCTATTAGCCAGGGAATTTCGATGGCCGGTGGAACGTGGGTCACCCTGATCTTTACGAGTCTCTGGCCACAATAGCTTGGGACGAGTGTGAAGTCGTCACTTCTTAATGGGGCCATGGAGTGTTCTCTAGCCTCCTCTGGTGTTTCAAAGAACACGTCCACGGTTCCATACTTCTGCCCACGTCTGATGTGGGTTTTTCTTGCCCACACATGTCCCAAAGCTTTTTTGGATTTGGGACTCGGATGCCCGTTCCACTCGGCGCGATTTTACATTTATTGTTCGATACGACACGGTGCATAGGCGCCGATGCTCCATTTTATTAGGTGTGTGGGGGGGGGGTGAGGCTGACCCTGTACCCATCTTTCTTTACGATTTGTTTGGCATTTTCTAATTCCTCCTGAGTTACCGTATATGCTTCGCACTGTTTTGCTACTCTGGCAAAACTCAGGGTGGTTTTTTTAATGTCATTGTTGTTGTTGTTGTTGTTGCTATCGTTATTTTTGTTATTATTAATTTTAGTTTCAGTTGTGGTGGTGGTGATGTCAGTGAAGTTCGGTTTGGGAGAGTCCATTTTGGTTGAAAATATTTCGACATCACGAGTTGATTTATTTTTTCCTTTTGTTTCTGTTGTCGCGGTGGTGGTGGGGGTGGGGGTTGTCGCGGTGGTGGTGTTGGTGGCGGCTTTAACACCTGCAATCATTGGTAATGGCGGGAAATGAATGTCTGCCTGAGACAAATTTAAAATATTGCTAGTGTTGGCAGACGTAGTATCATTTACAATGGTGGTGTCGGTGTGAGGTGTTAATTTGTGAGAAAGGCTTTCAGCTGCTTGGTGCAGTGGTGAATTAGCCATTTTTTTTTCAAAGAATTTTTTGATAATCATAAAAGTTTAAATTTTGGGCACAAGGCCCCAATCTTTTTGGGTGTCCTTTTCGGAAAACAATGTATGTGCGCTTATATATAGTTAACAATAAAAATTTTCCATAAATGGCAATTTTTAACAAACGGAAATAACAAACCTTTGCGGAGCTCACGATGATACGATTTACTACGTAGGTCGCCAATAATAATAATAATAATAATAATAATAATAATAATAATAATAATAATAATAATAATTATAATTATAAACCCAGAGTCGGTGATAGAAAACGATCAGGTGAAGGTGCTATGGGATTTTAGGATACAGACGGACAAGAAATTAGAACACAATAGGCCTGACCTGGTGGTTTTGGACAAGGAAAAAAGATCGTGCCTGATTGTAGATGTAGCTTGCCCATTTGACACGAGAGTGCAAGAAAAGGAGAGGGAGAAAATTAACCGATACCACGACTTAAAGTGGGAGTTAAAAAGGATTTGGAACTGCCATGAAATCAAGGTTGTCCCGATTGTCATAGGCGCACTAGGTACTATCTCAAAGAGTTTCCAAGGATGATCAAAGAAGATTAGTCCAGCCCCGCTTTTTTGGAACACTTCAAAAGGCATGCTTGCTGGGAACAGCAAGAACCCTCCGATACGTCCTGAATATCTGAGGCTGCAGGTAGCGGCTTGATATTCATTTCAACAAACTTTCCAGTTAAATAACATCAATGACTGAGATTCAAAGAACAATTATAATAATAATAATAATAATAATAATAATAATAATAATAATAATAATAATAATAATAATAATAATAATAAGGCGCTTTGAAAAACGATCTAGATTCTATAAGGACAATAATATGTTCAAAAACAACCAAAGAAACTTCTACAGAAAAATTGGTAAGTCAACAATAACTGCTAAATCAATACCACCCAAGGAGGAAGTGCAAGAATTCTGGGAAAAGATCTGGGCCGAAGAAAAAGTTCATAACATACATGCCCCATGGATAGACAGACAAATGAAAGATACAGCTCACATTGAAGAACAAATATGGGAAAATATAACAGTTGAACAGTTGCGCTTGGCTCTAAGAAAAACCAGCAAATGGAAATCCCCAGGAAAAGACAAAATACAAAATTTTTGGATAAATGCCTTCACAGAGTCTCACGAGCTGTTAGCCCAACTTTACAATGAAATAGTTAAGGAGCCAGAAAAGATACCATCATTACATTCCTGCTTCCGAAGAATGATGAGACAAACAATCCCAAAAATTACAGACCGATAACTTGCTTGACCACAATGTATAAAATTTTAACATCAGTCCTAACTGAATATACATATGACCACCTGATAACAAATGACCTATTTTCCATTGAGCAGAAAGGGTGTAAACGAGGCTCATATGGCTGTAAGGATCAGCTTTTGGTTAACAAAATGATACTGGAAGATTGTCATAATAGACACAAAAATCTATCAATTGCTTGGATAGATTATAAAAAGCATTCGATAGTTTGCCACAGTTGGATTGAAAAATGTTTAGAGATTTTCAAAATATCCCCCGTTGTCAGGAGGTTTTTGTCATTCAGTATGAAGACATGGAAAACGACACTCCTTTTGAATAGTGAAACAAAATCACTGGAAGCTGGAGAAGTTAATATTAATTGTGGAATTTTTCAGGGTGACTCTTTATCACCGCTTTTATTCTGCATCGCACTTATACCATTAAGTAAAATGCTCAATTAAACAAAACATGGATATAAAGTCTATGACAAAACCATTAATCACTTGTTCTACATGGATGACCTGAAACTATTTGCAAAAAATGATGAACAATTGCAAGGGCTATTATCCACTGTGGAGCACTTCAGTGATGACATTAAAATGGAGTTTGGACTAGATAAATGCGCCAAAGCAACGTTCACCAGAGGAAAGCTGCTGAAGAGTTCAGACATTAATCTTGATCGGGGGAATGTGATAAGAGAACTTGATCAAGAAAAAACTTACAAATATCTAGGTGTTTGTGAAGGAGACGGAATCAAGCACTCGACAATGAGGGAAAGGATAAGGAAGGAATGTTACCGCAGAGTAAGAGCAATCTTAAGAACGGAATTGAATGCAAGGAATAGGATCGATGCCATAAACACGCTTGCCATACCAGTAGTAACCTACAGTTACAATGTCATCAACTGGTCAAGCACAGAGATCCGTAGGCTCGATACAAAAATTCGAAAATTCTTAACCATGCACAGAATGCATCACCCTAAGGCAGATATAGATAGAATATATCTCCCTAGGAAAGAAGGAGGACGTGGGTTAATCCAGTTAGACATTGCGTTGAAAACTGCAACAATTGGATTATCTACATATCTAAGGGAATCACATGATTGGATGATCAAACTCGTTTTGAAACACGAAAGCATCAAAAGATCATGTTCCATTACAAAAGATGCACAAAGATACAGTAATGGACTACACATTCCAGAAGTCCCATTTACTGCTGAAATGGAAAACACAGAAAAAGCAAAGCAGGTAAAAGTAACTGCAAAGAAAGAACTGCTACAGAAACTGGCTAAGAAATGGCAAGAAAAGCCTCTGTATGGAAAATACCCAGAACGAGCTAACAATCCTGATGTTGACAAAACTTTAACCCATCAGTGGTTGGCATCCTCTGGACTGAAATCGGAGACTGAAGGACTGATTATATCAGCACAAGATCAGTGTCTGCCAACAAAAAATTACCAAGCCAACATAATAAAAAATGGATGCAGCCCATTATGCCGTGTATGCAAAAAACAACCACAGACCATTGACCATATAATTTCAATGTGCAGTCCTATAGCTCCAACCGAATACCTAAACAGGCATGACAGAGCTGCACAATACATACATTGGATAATGTGTAAGCATTTTGACCTGCCCCATCAAAAGAATTGGTGGGAGCATCAACCACCTCCCATACTTGAAAAAGATCACATCTCAATCTTGTGGAACTTTAGCATCCAAACAGACCGAAAAATAGATGCAAATAGACCTGATATAATACTGAAGGACTTTAAAAAGAGGGTATGCCTGCTAATTGATATGTCCGTTCCAATAGACAAGAATGTATCTATAAAAACATTTGAAAAATTGAGCAAGTATAAGGACCTGGAGATAGAAATTGGAAAAATGTGGGAATTGAGAACTCAAACAATACCAGTGGTTGTAGGCGCTCTGGGAATGATACCTAACGGGTCTAATGATTACTTATCAGAAATCCCAGGAAACCCGCGTATAGGAGAAATACAAAAGATAGTACTAATGGGAACTGCCCATATACTAAGGAAGATTCTGTCAATATAAGTACATCACAAGTCTAAACACTAAAGATGCATGTGTGAGTATGTATGTTCTTTCTTGAACATGGCGGACCTTGTTGTCTCTTGAGGTCACTGGTTGTGACTTGGTGATAACTCGTATGAACATAAAGCAAGATAAATGCAACTGTAATAATAATAATAATAATAATAATAATAATAATAATAATAATAATAATAATAATAATAATAATAATAATAATAATAGCGCACTGGGGACTATCTCCAAAGGTTTCCAGGGATGGTTAAAGAAAATCGGCCCCTTCACGCTTTTTGGAACGCTTCAAAAGGCATGCTTGCTTGGAACGGCAAGAACCCTCCGATACGTCCTGAATATCTGAGGCTGCAGGTAGTGGCTTGATATTCAATCCAACGGACTTTCCAGTTAACCAACATCAATGACTGAGATTCAAGGAATAACAATAACAATAATAATAATAATAATAATAATAATAATAATAATTGCTTGGTGTCGGGTGAGGTGCCAGAGTGGTTGACAAAAGGTACCACAGTTCTGATAATGAAAGACCGAATCAAGGGTAATGATGTTACCAACTATAGACCTATCACATGTCTGTCCGTAATGTGGAAACTGTTGACGAGCATTGTGTCTGAGGAAATCTACCATCACCTCCACACAAACAACTTGTTGCCGGACGAACAGAAAGGATGCCGAAAGAAGTCACGTGGTACAAAGGACCAGTTGCTTATTGATAAGATGGTAATGGGGAATTGCAGGAGGAGACACACTGATCTTGCCATGGGATGGATAGACTACAGAAAGGCATTTGACATGGTGCCTCATTCCTGGATCACCAAAAGCCTGGAGATCTTCAGGGTGGCGGATAACATCAGACAGTTGCTGGGCAGGAGTATGGGGTCCTGGGAGACAGAGTTGACATCAACTGGAGTATCCTTGGGAAGCGTGAAGATCAAGAGAGGTATCTTCCAGGGAGATAGCCTGTCCCCTCTGTTGTTTGTCCTTGCCCTGATGCCCTTGACCATTGTGCTGCGAAAAGTGAGAGCAGGATACAAGTTGGGAGGGGGAGAGCTTACCATCAATCACCTCCTCTTCATGGACGATCTTAAGCTCTTCGGGAAAAGTGAGAAGGAGTTGGATGTGCTTGTTGACACTGTCCGTATTTTCAGCAGTGATATATGTATGCAGTTTGGTATTGGTAAATGTGGAGTCATTGTGATGAGGAGGGGTAGGTTGAGCAGAAGTAACGGGATCCAGATGCCAACAGGTGAGATGATAAAGGAAATTGACTCTGAGGAAGGATACAAGTATTTGGGCGTTCTGGAGGCTGATGGCATAAAGAACAAAAAAATGAAGGAATTGTTAAGAACTGAATACATTCGGAGAGTAAGGAGCGTATTGAAGTCACATCTGAACAGCAGAAATGCCATAAGCGCAGTAAATTCCCGAGCTGTGTCTATTATTAGGTACAGTGCGGGAATTCTGAGATGGAATGTTGCTGAACAAAAAGAAATGGATAGGAAGACTAGGAAGCTATTGACTATCTACAACATGTTCCACAAGAGGAGTGATGTCGATAGACTCTACCTAAGGAGATCTGAGGGTGGAAGAGGTCTTATCAGCATAGAGGACTGTGTTCAGATGGAGAAAAACAACCTATACAAATACGTGACCTATAGTAAGGAGCCAATGCTCAGAGCTGTACTGAAGGAGGGGACAGTAGGCCAGGGGATATCCAAGGAGGAAATAACATCAAGGAGGAAGAGCAGCCTTAAGGGAAAATCCCTTCATAGTACCTTCTTTGAGAAAACTGAATTTAGAGATCCACAGACATGGAACTGGTTGAGAAGAGGAGACCTCAAAAAGGCTACAGAAGGAATGCTAATGGCTGCGCAGGAGCAGGCCCTCAAAACGAAGTGGTTGAAGCACCATATCTACAAGGAGGAGGCTAGCCCACTGTGCAGGATCTGTGGAGAGAGAGAGGAGACTGTGGCTCACATTGTGTCCGAGTGTAAACACCTAGCCCAGACCCACTATAAGGGCTGGAGACACGATGTGATGGGCAGGGTGATCCACTGGCACCTGTGCAAAGTAAACAATCTACCACATTCTGAGAAATGGTATGAGCATAGGCCAGAGGCGGTGATGGAGAACAGTCAGGTGAAGGTGCTGTGGGATTTTAGGATACAGACGGACAAAAAACTGGAACACAATAGACCTGACCTGGTGGTTGTGGACAAAGAAAAAAGATCGTGCCTGATTGTGGATGTGGCCTGCCCGTTCGACACGAGAGTGCAAGAGAAGGAGAGGGAGAAAATTAACCGATACCAGGACCTAAAGTGGGAGGTGAAAAGGATTTGGAACTGCCATGAAGTCAAAGTGATCCCGATTGTCATAGGCGCACTGGGGACTATCTCCAAAGGTTTCCAGGGATGGTTAAAGAAAATCGGCCCCTTCACGCTTTTTGGAACGCTTCAAAAGGCATGCTTGCTTGGAACGGCAAGAACCCTCCGATACGTCCTGAATATCTGAGGCTGCAGGTAGTGGCTTGATATTCAATCCAACGGACTTTCCAGTTAACCAACATCAATGACTGAGATTCAAGGAATAATAATAATAATAATAATAATAATAATAATAATAATAATAATAATAATAATTTAAAAAAAATTAAAAAAATAAAAAAAAACAAAAAACGTAAAGAAAATAAGAATGAAGAGAGAAGCAGGCGGATGGACAGAGGGGGGAAAAACTAAATCTTAAAAAACAAAAATTAAGTCAGACATTCGAACACTACATTACAATGAAACTTATGCTTATTCATTTTTGGGGCCCTTTCTGCCTGTGTGTTTGTTTGTTTATGTGTGTTCGTATACAGCGTGGTGATAATGCCACACAAGGGCCAAGTGGATTGGCGGATCCACAGATGGATATGTAACCATACATTCGCCAATCCTCGATAAGAGTGTTTAAATATCGAACATAAACAGTTCGAATAACGGTGAAATGGAGACTAGAACGTCATGTGACAGACTCTCACCCAACAGGTGCCCCCTGGCTCAGCAGCAGGAACCTGACTGTCAACCAAATACTGCTGATGTTGGAGGAAGGAGAAGAAGGAAAGGGGCCAGAACCAACTGGACGAAAGAATTGAATAGAACTGTTATGCAATGTTACCTGAAAAGTAACCCCAAGGAGAGGGGCTACAGGAGACGGATGCATAACATCTGGAACGAGATTGGTTTATTTAAATTAGATGAACAAAAATTGGCCGGGCAGGCTCGGGTAATAAGAACTAATGGATGGATAAGCGAGCTGGAACTGGAGGAACTGAGCAGAGAGAATGGCTTGGAGATGGCGGGTGTAGTATGCCAGACAAGCGAGCCAGTGGGAAATGAAGGTGAAGAGGTCCTGAGAACGGAGGAACCACCCGAAGCAGACAATGATCTGAATACTGAGATAAATAATACCTGGAACAGAGATACGGCCACTGAGGAGATGAATGCTGACGGGCTAGGACAAGATTCGGTTGACATCCTAAATTTAGTGGTAGATGAATTGAACAATGATAGTGGGAGACCTATGAACCTAAGATTTGTAGACAGGAAAAAGTTAAAAGAAACAACAGCTAAGGTAAACAAAGTCATCCCATACCTTGAGGCGAGGAGCCTTCACCAGTGCAACAATATCCTTAAAGCAACAGCAAATACGGTGAGGAAACTACTTGGTATAAAAGCGAGAGGAAACAACAGACAAGAAAGAGCAGAGCCGTGGTGGAAGAAGCGACTGAGTGGGCAAATCGGGGAAATGAGAAATGACATAGGAAAGCTTGAGTCACTACTGAATGGGACACTAAAAAACATAGGCACTAAAAATAGACTGGAAATAAAATACAAAACTAGGAGGAAAAAGCTAAATATTATCATAGAGGAACTGAAGCAACGCATTGTAGCAAAGAGTGCAAAAATCAGGCGATACGAGAAGAGAGTCAGTCAGTATAAACAGAACCGCATGTTCGACAACAACCAGAAGATGCTGTTTGGACAGCTTGAGGGGAAAGAAAGAGGCAACGACTTGATCCCTGGGGCGGAGCAAACTAAAACATTCTGGAGAGGAATATGGGAGCAGGATGTTAGACACAATGCCCAGGCAGGGTGGATTGAGACAGTACAGAGGGAGATCGGTGAGCAGGCACAACAACAAACAGATTTGAGTATCACAGTTGAAACTCTTAAGGGGCAGGCCAAAAAACTAACCAACTGGAAATCACCAGGCCCAGATGGTGTGCAGGGGTATTGGATTAAACATTTAACATCCCTCCACCCGAAGCTGACGGCCATGTTCAATGACTGCTTGGTGTCGGGTGAGGTGCCAGAGTGGTTGACAAAAGGTATCACAGTTCTGATAATGAAAGACCGAATCAAGGGTAATGATGTTACCAACTATAGACCTATCACATGTCTGTCCGTAATGTGGAAACTGTTGACGAGCATTGTGTCTGAGGAAATCTACCATCACCTCCACACAAACAACTTGTTACCGGACGAACAGAAAGGATGCCGAAAGAAGTCACGTGGTACAAAGGACCAGTTACTTATTGATAAGATGGTAATGGGGAATTGCAGGAGGAGACACACTGATCTTGCCATGGGATGGATAGACTACAGAAAGGCATTTGACATGGTGCCTCATTCCTGGATCACCTAAAGCCTGGAGATCTTCAGGGTGGCAGATAACATCAGACAGTTGCTAGGCAGGAGTATGACATCAACTGGAGTATCCTTGGGAAGCGTGAAGATCAAGAGAGGTATCTTCCAGGGAGATAGCCTGTCCCCTCTGTTGTTTGTCCTTGCCCTGATGCCCTTGACCATTATGCTGCGAAAAGTGAGAGCAGGATACAAGTTGGGAAGGGGAGAGCTTACCATCAATCACCTCCTCTTCATGGACGATCTTAAGCTCTTCGGGAAAAGTGAGAAGGAGTTGGATGTGCTTGTTGACACTGTCCGTATTTTCAGCAGTGATATATGTATGCAGTTTGGTATTGGTAAATGTGGAGTCATTGTGATGAGGAGGGGTAGGTTGAGCAGAAGTAACGGGATCCAGATACCAACAGGTGAGATGATAAAGGAAATTGACTCTGAGGAAGGATACAAGTATTTGGGCGTTCTGGAGGCTGATGGCATAAAGAACAAAAAAATGAAGGAATTGTTAAGAACTGAATACATTCGGAGAGTAAGGAGCGTATTGAAGTCACATCTGAACAGCAGAAATGCCATAAGCGCAGTAAATTCCCGAGCTGTGTCTATTATTAGGTACAGTGCGGGAATTCTGAGATGGAATGTTGCTGAACAAAAAGAAATGGATAGGAAGACTAGGAAGCTATTGACTATCTACAACATGTTCCACAAGAGGAGTGATGTCGATAGACTCTACCTAAGGAGATCTGAGGGTGGAAGAGGTCTTATCAGCATAGAGGACTGTGTTCAGATGGAGAAAAACAACCTATACAAATACGTGACCTATAGTAAGGAGCCAATGCTCAGGACTGTACTGAAGGAGGGGACAGTAGGCCAGGGGATGTCCAAGGAGGAAATAACATCAAGGAGGAAGAGCAGCCTTAAGGGAAAATCCCTTCATAGTACCTTCTTTGAGAAAACTGAATTTAGAGATCCACAGACATGGAACTGGTTGAGAAGAGGAGACCTCAAAAAGGCTACAGAAGGAATGCTAATGGCTGCGCAGGAGCAGGCCCTCAAAACGAAGTGGTTGAAGCACCATATCTACAAGGAGGAGGCTAGCCCACTGTGCAGGATCTGTGGAGAGAGAGAGGAGACTGTGGCTCACATTGTGTCCGAGTGTAAACACCTAGCCCAGACCCACTATAAGGGCTGGAGACACGATGTGATGGGCAGGGTGATCCACTGGCACCTGTGCAAAGTAAACAATTTACCACATTCTGAGAAATGGTATGAGCATAGGCCAGAGGCGGTGATGGAGAACAATCAGGTGAAGGTGCTGTGGGATTTTAGGATACAGACGGACAAAAAACTGGAACACAGTAGACCTGACCTGGTGGTTGTGGACAAAGAAAAAAGATCGTGTCTGATTGTGGATGTGGCCTGCCCGTTCGACACGAGAGTGCAAGAGAAGGAGAGGGAGAAAATTAACCGATACCAGGACCTAAAGTGGGAGGTGAAAAGGATTTGGAACTGCCATGAAGTCAAAGTGATCCCGATTGTCATAGGCGCACTGGGGACTATCTCCAAAAGTTTCCAGGGATGGTTAAAGAAAATCGGCCCCTTCACGCTTTTTGGAACGCTTCAAAAGGCATGCTTGCTTGGAACAGCAAGAACCCTCCGATACGTCCTGAATATCTGAGGCTGCAGGTAGTGACTTGATATTCAATCCAACGGACTTTCCAGTTAACCAACATCAATGACTGAGATTCAAGGAATAACAACAATAATAATAATAATAATAATAATAATAATTGTGGAGAGAGAGGAGACTGTGGCTCACATTGTATCCGAGTGTAAACACCTAGCCCAGACCCACTATAAGGGCTGGAGACATGATGTGATGGGTAGGGTGACCCACTGGCACCTATGCAAAGTAAACAATTTACCACATTCTGAGAAGTGGTATGAGCATAAGCCAGAGTCGGTGATAGAAAACGATCAGGTGAAGGTGCTGTGGGATTTTAGGATACAGACGGACAAGAAACTGGAACACAATAGACCTGACCTGGTGGTTGTGGACAAGGAAAAAAGATCGTGCCTGATTGTGGATGTGGCCTGCCCATTCGACACGAGAGTGCAAGAGAAGGAGAGGGAGAAAATTAACCGATACCAGGACTTAAAGTGGGAGGTAAAAAGGATTTGGAACTGCTATGAAGTCAAAGTGATCCCGATTGTCATAGGCGCACTAGGGACTATCTCAAAAAGTTTCCAGGGATGGTTAAAGAAAATTGGCCCCTTCACACTTTTTGGAACGCTTCAAAAGGCATGCTTGCTGGGAACAGCAAGAACCCTCCGATACGTCCTGAATATCTGAGGTTGCAGGTAGTGGCTTGATATTCATTTCAACAAACTTTCCAGTTAACTAACATCAATGACTGAGACTCAAAGAAGAATAATAATAATAATAATAATAATAATAATAATAATAATAATAATAATAATAATAATAATGTTTTCTTTATTAACCACAAGGGTTCACATAAAGTAGACATTAAGGACAGTACAGGACAATACAGGACGGTACAAATGGGCATTTCTGCGTGTAAAAAAACAGAGGTTGAAATAAAATAACAAAGAAAAATTCCCCAATAGGGGGAGACTTCCAAGGGACATTTGTGGAGAAAGCCCATTAAAAGTAATTAATAATAATAATAATAATGATTTCTTTATTGGCCACAAGGGCTGACATCAAGAAAAATAGGACGGTCAGGACGGTACAATGTGGGTTTTGTGCGTGTAAATATTTTTATTATTCATATAAGAAAAATAAAAAAAAGACATAGAAACATATATATATATAAACAATAAAAATGAAAATTGAAACAATGAAAAATTCCCCAATAGGGGGGAAAATCCGAGGGTTACTCGTGGCGAAAACCACACAAAAGACCACGGCCACCCTAACCACCAGGGCAAGCACCCTCTCTCAATTTTTCCATTTCTCAAACTACAGACGTATATTCAGAGCGGTCCCGTTCACTCGGACCATTCTCGCTACATTCACCCACCTTTCAACAAACTTGCTAGAAAGCAGCACTTGCCTCTCCACCCTGATTTTCCTCTTCAAGTGAAACTTGAAAAAGTGTCTGTCTTTAACCCTTTCAACCTTGTCCACCACACAATCTCTTTCGCCATGGCCACCAGGCAGATGAAACCCGCCTGCCCTTCCTCCTCGAAGGAAGACGGCGCGACCATCTGCACAATGGACTCAGTCGATAACCGGATCAGTCCTACACGCGTACAGAAACTGTTCGACATAGCTCCATAAGTCAGCAATGCTCGGGCACTGAACGCGTGCGTGCACGACGGTTTCGTCGCTCTGCGCGCATCTCGGACAGGCTCGTCTGACGGCACTTCCGTGCCTGTAGAGCTTATCTCGAACCGGCAGCGCTCCCCGGTAGCACTGCCAGGACAGGGATTTTGGGAAGTTATCCATAGGCCCTGGTCTGAAAGTTCTCCGGAAGAGAGCAAATAGCTGATCTTCTTCGACGCCCAGGATCTCTCCGAGTACGTTGTCGCTCTTCCCCTCCACTAGTCCTCTATAGAACGATACTGGTGCCCAGCTGGCAGAGGGCAGTGAGCGCCTGGAGACATTCCAGTTTCCAAGCGCTATCCCTCGGTCTTTTTCTGACCCAGGACTGCAGTTCCGTCAATGAGACGAGCTGTGGGAAAACGTGCCTGGCGAACGGCCACCAGACCTGTTCACCGTCAAGGAAGCACCAGAGATGTCGCAGCCTCAGTGCATGTTTGCGCATCATCAGCCATGGCATGCCCAGTCCTCCACGCAACGGGTGTTGACAGCAGATGGATCGTCTGACCATGGAAGCGCGTCCCTCCACAAAAAGCGGAAGAGGAGGCGCTCCATTTTGGTGAGAGTTGGGCCGGGGCAAGGGACGACGGTGAGCCGGTAGCAGATGATGGATGCGATGTATGCATTCGCCACCTCCGCCTGGCCTTTCAGGGACAGCTTCTTATCGGCCCATTTCTGGGTGAGGGAGGCCACCTTGCTCGTCACCTCGTTCCAGTTTTTCTCCATCTGGAGGTCCGGTCCGAACCAGACCCCGAGCAATTTAACCAGTCCGTCTGTCCAACGCCCCACGACGCTGTCAGATGGCATGGACTTGCCTCTCCAGGTGCCGAGCTGCAAGCCCATCGACTTTTCCTCGTTTATCTTTGCTTCTGTCACCGCTTCGTATTCCTTGAGAGCGTTGCTGAGTATCTGGACGTGTCTGGTGCTCTACACCACCACGGTGACGTCGTCGGCGTAAGCCGACTCGGATTTCCCGCATCCTAGTTCGCGTGGGACGCCCCTCATCGCCCCCAGTTTGTGCAGTAACGGCTCGAGAGCCAATACGTACAAGAGGGACGAGAGGGGACAACCCTGGCGTACCGAGCGCATGATGCTGAACAGCTGCGACAAGTGACCGTTCACCCTCACAACTGAGCAGATGTCGCTGTACATCGCAGCGATCCAACCCCTGAAAACGGGCCCGAAACCGGCTGCTTCGAGGACCGCCGCCAGGTACCGATGGTCGACCCTATCGAATGCTTTGGATAGATCCAAGTTGATCAGGGCCCCACCCGTGCCAGGTTCCTTAACCACCCTCTCTATGATGTATCGCATGAGGTGGAGGTTATCGTGTATGGATCTGTCCGGAATGGCGCATGTCTGCGCCTCTCCCACCAGACCCTGACGACAAGCGCCAGCCTCGTTGCTAACACCTTGGCCAAAATCTTGAACTCTGCGTTTAGCAGGGTTATGGGCCTGAAATCATCGATAACATCCACCTTGTTTGGGTATTTTCTCAGCAGCGCCACCGCTCCCCGGCTCACAAAACTTGGAATGCTCCCGTTCTGCTGCCAGTTGCAGTAGACGTCTGCGAAGGGGTCACCGAACAAGTCTGGCATAAATGCATAAAGCTCGTAGGGCAGACCATCCAAACCTGGCGATTTACACCTCGTGCAGTTTGCCATCGCTTCCCGTATTTCACCGGCTGTTATTGGCTTTTCGCAACACTGTGCTGCGGTCGTCGAGAGCCGAGGCAATCCGTCGAGGTATGCACTGAAGTCCATACCCCGATCCGGGCCGCCGTTGCTCCCGAACAGTTCAGCAAAGTGCTGCTGAAAAGCTTCACACATCTGCTCGGTTTCGAGCAACACGCACCCGTTTTAGTCAGACAAAGACCGAATTGTGGCTTTGTTAAGGCTTACTGAACACACAAGACGAAACCGCTTGGCGCTGCGGTCAGGATTTTAAATCCCTCCCTCTCTCCCTACCTCTCTCTCTCCCTACCTCTCTCTCTCTCCCTCACTCTCTCTCTCTCTCTGTATATATTTTTTTTTCTTCCTCATAATCGTCTCTTTCTCCCTATTTTTTATATATATATATATAAGTTTATCCCAGGTTTAATAGGGGGTAACCACAGTAGGGTACTCTATACATAGCAGAGTATAAATATTTAATATAGAAATGGCTTCTACAGGACGAGAAATGTTTCATTCGGAAGAAATCATCAGGAAGCCGACTTTCCAAGTCGGCTTCCTGATGATTTCTGCCGAATGAAACAGTTCCTATATTATATATATATACATGTGTGTGTGTGTGTGTGGGTGTGTGTGTGTGTGTGTGTGTGTGTGTGTGTGTGTGTGTGTGTGTGTGTGTGTGTGTGTGTGTGTGTGTGTGTATACATATTTATATATATATGTATATATATATATATATATATATATATATCAAAATAATAGATTAAAGTTTAAGTTCTAGTGTTCTTATATATTTGATATATATTTATCCTTATCGAGCCCTGGATTTTAGTCTTCAAATTTATTATTATTACTATATATATATATAAGGGGGGATTGGCAGTATCGGTAGAGAGTCGGACGCCATGCTTTGACGCATAGTTACGGCCCTTGCCATTCTGAGTTCAAATCCCGCCGAGGTTAACTTTGCCTTTCATCCTTACGGGGTCGATAAAATAAAGTACCAGTAATGCACTGGGTAATTACTGGCCTTGTGCCAAAAGTAGAAACAATTACTATATATATATATATATATATATACATATACATATATTAAGTTGATTATGATGATGTGTGTGCGTATGTGTGTGTGTGGCAATATGTATGTGTGTAGCAATATGTGTGTGCGTGCTTATGACATAAGGTAGAAGTGAATAAGACAAATAGAGAGAACACTTGAGAGGATAGAAATATTGTGTATTTGTGCGTAGGTGTGTGTGCTAGTATAAATGTATGTATGTATATATATATGTGTGTAGGTGTGTGTGTGTGTGTGTGTGTGTGTGTGTGTGTGTGTGTGTGTGTGTGTGTGTATTCATATGAGAATATATGCGTTTGTGTGTCGTCTTGTATGAATATATGTGAGTGAGAGCTAAAGAAAGAGTTAGAGTGAAACAGGAAGAAAGAGGGGGATACATTGAGAGCAAGAGAGGTAGTGATAGATAGATAGATAGATAGATAGAGAGAGAGAGAGAGAGAGAGAAACAAACAGGCAGATAGAAAGAACAGCCGGATTAAGCAAATATCAAAGAGAAATGGCGGGAACCAATGAAATATGGAATGGTGTGAGTGGGAAAGGTAGTCATTTCTTTACGCTTCTTTGCCAATATGAAGTGCTATTGATCAACCATGTCTAATGTTCATGAAGACATGAACATATTCCGAAAGTAGGTATCAACACACACATTATATGTGTTACTTCATACACTATCGTAATGTATACTTATGCCACTAGTTTGTGGTACATATATTCATACACATAGATATAGACATACAAACATACATACTTAGATATATACATACAAACATACATACATACATACATACATACATACAAACATACATACATACATACATACATACATACATACATACATACATACATGGTGGCTGCCAACTCGTTTTCGAGTACGGCCACTACTTTATATCCATGTAGAAGAAACCCTACCGATGCGCTGAACGTGTGTGACTTTTTAGTCCAGCCAGCGACTTGAAAACTCTGGTACAAACACTACACTTGTGACAATTATTGACACATAGTGCTGGGCCCATGGTACCATGTGACGACAAGTGCAGAGAGATCTCCAGATATAAAGTAATGCCTGTGCCGTGAAGCTTTTATAGTGAGCAAAGGCACTGCACAAAGCCAGTCCCACTCTCTTAACCAAGATGACATACATACATACATACAAACATACATACATGCATATACATACATATATGCATACATATATGCATACATATATGCATACATATACATACATACAAACATATATACATACATGATGGCTGCCCCCTCGTTATCGAGTATGGCCATTGCACGAGGAGAAAAAAAAGAGAGAAAAGAAAAAAATTTATAAATAATTAAAAAAGAAAAAAAAAAGAAATATATATATATATATATATATATATATATATATATATATATATATATACATACACACATACATACACATATACACACACACATACATTAATAACAATAATAATAATAATAATAATAATAATAATAATAATAATAATAATAATAATAATAATAATAACAACAATAATAATAACGACAACAACAATAATAATATACATATACATATATATATACACATACACGCACACACATAAGCATATCTATACACACACACACACACGATAGCAACTAATAGCGCTGCGATCGAATGTGGCTTTTTAGCCCAGCCAATGATCTAAAATATCTTGCACAGAGTCGGCAACCAAAACATTCACTCGGCTGTGGTTGGAGTTCGTGTACTTTTGCATGTCGCTTGAGCCCTCCTGCTGATTTACATTCTCTACCACATGTTTGGCAAGCATGATGAGTAGCATCTCCAACAGCAGCCTGGTAGTCAACCACTGATCTTACTTTATGACTGCGAAGATGACTTTCGAGTCCAGCTTTGCTTAGGCAAAGTCTCGCACAGACGCTGCATGTCAGCACCATAGGAGGACCCTCGCCGTCTGGAAGTGCAACAGCAATGCCCTTCCTCACATCCCGCTTTACTTTCTCGTATGCGATTCGAGATGCCTCAAAGGCAACTTTTCCCTCATATACAGTCTTTCTCCATTTATTACGATCAGCAGCAATATTTTCCCATGTATCAGCAGAGATGTTAGCGTCTTTCAGAGAGGCTTTCAAGGAATCCTTATACCTCTTTTTTGGTTTATGTGGCGGTTGTTTTCCTCTAACCAACTCTCCATATAAGAGTTGTTTTGGTATTCTAGAATCCTTCATCCTGGCAAGGTGACCACTCCAACGGAGTCGTTGCTTAAGCACAAGAGCTTCTATACTGTCACACAGAGAGCTTTCCAAAATCTCGATATCACTGATGTGGTCCCTCCAGTGAACGCCATGGATCCCTCTGAGACACATCTGATGGAAACGCTCCAATTGCTTAAGGTGGTGTCGATGTGACCCAGGTCTCGCAGGCATAAAGAAGACAAGAGAGCACACATGCCCTGTACACCTTTACCTTTGTCCTCCTGCATATGTCTCGCCGACCCCAGAGTCGCCTTTCTAGCTTTCCGAAAGCATCACTTGCTTTCCTAATCCTAAGTGAGATTTCACTGTCAAGGTTGCCGTATCGATTGACAGTGCTTCCCAGGTAGACAAACTGATCAACCACTCCAAGTCGTTTGCCATACACATAGATGTTTGGTTCAGTGTACTGCTTACCAGGGGCAGGTTGGTACATGACGACGGTTTTCTTGAGACTGACAGTCAAACCTAGGGCAGTGCAAGCGTCAGAAAATGCATTCAAAATGTGCTGCATATCACTCTCTGTGTGCGCTACAAGATCGCAATCATCTGCATACAAGAGGTCTCTTATGATTGATGTAAATACTTTTGTCTTCGCAGCAAAGCGCCTGATGTTAAATATACTGCCTGAGGTTCGATATCGGATGTAAACACCATGCTCGCAATTCCTGAATGCAATACAGAAAACCATTGCAAAGTATATGGCAAACAGGGTCGGTGCTGGAATATCCCCCTGTTTCACTCCATTTTTTACTGAGATAGGCTCCGACATGTTACCTCCGACATTAACCCAAGCCTTCATGTCGTCATGGAAAGACCTAACTAAAGCAAGGAACTTATCAGGGCAACCAAGTTTCTGGAGAACCTTCCATAATGCATCTCTGTTAACAGTATCGAAAGCTTTTGTCAGATCGACAAAAACCTGATACAGATCCAAGCCTTGTTCCATGCACTTCTCCTGGAGCTGTCTAGCTGAGAAGATCATATCAGTAGTGCCGCGTCCAGCACGAAAACCAGATTGACTTTCAGGAAGAACACAATCTGCAATGTGTGTCAGCAGACGGTCCAGAAGCACCCTACATAAAACTTTCCCTACGACAGAAAGCAATGATATACCTCTGTAGTTCCCACAATCATTCCTGTTACCCTTTCCCTTTTACAAGACCACTATTACTGCATCTCTCCAGTCCTCAGGTACGTATTCATTAGCCCATATCCTGCCAAACAAAGAGTGATGTTGCAGGAGTCTCTCACCACCATATTGTAGGAGCTCAGCATGTATGCCATCCATACCTGGAGATCTTCCACTGTTCAGCTTCGAAATAGCCACTGCAACCTCCACAAGCGTCGGAGGTTCTGCGAGAGCTACTTTCACAGGACTTTACATACATACATACATACATACATACATACATACATACATACATACATACATACATACATACATACATACATACACACACATCATTTATACATACATACATTCATGTCATTTATACACATTGGACTGTTTGCAAGGATATATGTGTTAGTTTAAGCGTATTTGATTAGGTCTATCTGTGTCTATGTTTCATGTGTTTGCTGCATCATTACACATACACGTGGAAGCTATATGTAGGTTATTAGGTTATATTGACTGACGTGTTAACTATCGATACAATGCATATACATACAGACATATATATATATATATATGTTTGTGTGTGTGTGTGTGTGTGTGTGTGTGTGTGTGTGTGTGTGTGTGTGTGTGTGTGTGTGTGTGTGTGTGTGTGTGTAGTACCTGCTATATGACAGCAACTTCGATTCATATCTAATATTTTATGTGTGTGTGTGTGTAGGTATATTCATATGAGAATATATATATGTATGTATATATTTGTGTGTGTGTATGCGTACGCGTATGTGTAGGTGTATGTGTAGTCGTATTAGTATGTCTGTGTATGCATGTACGTACGTATACATACAAACATGTATACGTACGTACATGCATACACAGACATACGCATACACGCACACATACGCCTATACATACATATATATATTCTCATATGAATACACCTACACACACACACATATATCATATTAAATTTGAATCGAAGTTGCTGCCATATAGCAGGTACTACATATATGCATATATATATATATATATATATATATATATATATATATATATATATATATACATACATACATATATTTACATATACATACATACATATATATATATATATACATATACATACATATATTTATATATATATATATATATATATATATATATATATATATATATATATATATATATGGTGGCTGCCAACTCGTTTTCGAGTACGGCCACTACTTTATATCCATGTAGGAGAACCCCCACCGATGCGCTGAACGAGTGTGACTTTTTAGTCCAGCCAGCGACTTGAAAACTCTGGTACAAACACTACACTTGTGACAATTATTGACACTTAGTGCTGGGCCCATGGTACCATGTGACCACAAGTGCAGAGAGATCTCCAGATATAAAGCAATGCCTGTGCCGTGAAGCTTTTATAGTGAGCAAAGGCACTGCACAAAGCCAGTCCCACTCTCTTAACCAAGATGATATTTACCAAAAAGAAGAACAAGTCAACATCATTGGATACCACCAGGGTTGCAGGTGTTATATCAGAGTTTTCCTTCTCCTAGAATTCTGCCTTGACAAAGGCTAAAGGGTCATCTCTCCCGGTGATTTTAGATGGCCATTGACTCTTAAGAGCTCCTTTGCCCTTTGACAGGTTTTGTTTTTAGTCCTGCAGGATGTCCAAAGTCACCCTCCTCACCAAGAAATCTTGGTGGGGTTGCCAGTTTAGTCGCCAACGACCCGACCATGAGACAGGTTGTACTGGGATACATGTTACCAGTAGCACCAACTGGTGACCTGACATTATATATATATATATATACATATATATATACACACACACAAACATGCATACATATATACACACACATGCATACACATACCTGTACACCTACATACATATACATACACACACATCTACACACATGTGTATACACATCTACTCAAGTATTTATGTTCACATGTACATGGTGTGGTGGCGGCGGAACAAGTGAAATGGTATTGTACCTTCCAGGGCTGCTCTTCTCTTCAACGATCGAATGTTTGCAAGTGCTGTTGTCATCCACTTCTATTTGAATATTTTTCTTTTTTCAATATGCGATTTTATTTATTTATTTATATATATAGATCGTATATGTAGGTATATGTATGTAGGTGTCAGGTATGTGTATGCATGTGTGTGTATATATGTATGCATGTTTTTGTGTGTGTGTATATATATATATATAAAAGAAATAGGATATAGCTTCAAGCATAACTTTATACAATATGTATAAATATTTCGTATCTCCAAAGAAATACGGTTTTAGGAAGCCGCAGCTATGCAAACACCGGGGGGACTAACGCCCTCTGGTGATGTCCAGCAGAAGCAAGGGGGACAACCGTCTATGCATTTCAGGCTTAACTGGCCATCGTCAGGACGGTCCCTCCCACCGCTTGCGACTGCTGGACTAGAAGACAGGCGAGAATATATAGTTTTCTCGTCTGTGTAAATGAGGTGATTAATCTCATTTGTATTTGAAGCTGCTTAATTTGCTTCAACTTATAATAGAAAAGAAATAGGATTTCGCTTCAAGCATAGCTTTATACAATATGTATATTGAACAATATGTATATCTAGACATCACCAGAGGGCGTTAACCCCCCCCCCCCCCCGGTGTTTGCATAGATACGGCTTCCTAAAACCGTATTTCTTTGGAGATACGAAATATTTATACACACACACATATATATATATATATATATATATATATATATATATATTATATATGTATATGCATATATGTGTGGATATGTGTATGTATGTATATATGTATGTGTATGTATATATATATATGTGTGTGTGTGTGTGTGTGTGTGTGTGTGTGTGTGACCTAGCATGATCTCCCCGCCTCACCTCCCAAACCAATATCAACAACATACATTTCTATCAACAAATATTCCAAGACTAACCTTATTTTTCACCTTACTGTCATCCCCTTTTTATCAAAAGACGTATCTTACACCCCATTAAACCCCTCCCCAGAAATACACCCAAATTCATCTTTAATATAGAAAATTGTTGAAGTTATTCTTCATAAATTTAACATAGTTGATTCAGCTATAAGAAAAGAATTTGAAAAACATCTGACCATTATATTCAGCAAAGGTTTTTATTGAAATGGAACCAGCAGGAGGGCACTTTAACAACCCCTTTCTAAAACACTCCTTAAACACCCAACACCTCACAACTCCACTCCCAATCAATTATCTTGCTCTTAACATTCACTATTTTCTATATATATATATAATTGTTTCTACTTTTGGCACAAGGCCATCAATTATTCCAGTGTATTACTGGTACTTTATTTTATCGACCCCGTAAGGATGAAAGGCAAAATTAACCTCGACGGGATTTAAACTCAGACCGTAAAGGGAAGTAACTATGCTAGAAAGCATGGCGTCCGACCCTCTACCGATACTGTCAAACCATCCTCTAAATGTTCATCAACACTCCTTCACTCCCACACACATTAACCCCCACCCCCCTCAGACACACCCAAATCTCTCTTATATATGTAGTGTCACATCACAACACAACCTGATCTCAGTTTGACAATCGCCATTCAACCCTTCCCCACCTCCCGTATACTAACACCCACTAACACCCCCTTCATCAAACTACACACACACCAGTACACCACACTCCCTCCATAGAACTACACACACCCTTCTCTCCCCGCTCCACCCACACCCTCGCTCCACACTCACTCGTCCCACTAACACCTCTACTAATACACACACACACCCTCCTCACTCCAACTTTCACACCTACCCATCCTCGCCCCTTTACCATTCCACCGACTGCTGCTATGCCCTCTGACCACCTCCCAGCACAAACAGACACACAGCACTCCCACCGCTTGACCACTTCCTGTTGCGCGCGCACCCCACATCTCTCCTCTTCCGACCATCTCTTCATGGAATACTCGTATGTGGAACTTGACCACCACGGAATCTACTAAACATCATAGGAATTTACCAACATTTCAACCATCCTCTTACGGAATCACCTATATAACTCACCCACACACACACCCAAAACATTTTTTTCTCCCACACGCCACCTACACCTACAACACGCTTAAACCCCACACACACGTGCTTTCCACCACATATTTACACCCTCAGCCTCCTGATTCCTCTCCCCCCACCCCTCTATCCACACACGCACAGACACTCCGACCTACAACCCCTCCCCCACACACACACCTCTTCCTGAACATGCAACCCCGTTCTTCCCCCAACCCTTACTTTCACATACACACACACACACACACACACGAACACCTACACACACACACCACCTTCAGCCCTCCCCGCTCGGACACCCCGTCTCCCTCTCCCCACTCCACCCGCCACCACTCCTACACACCCCACACCCTTCCACCACCTGTTTTACCCCTTTTTAATTTCAGTTTATTTTGATCATGCTTTTATATTTAATTTTATTTCATTCCTTGTATTTTGATCATGCTTTATTTTTATTTTTATTTTTATTTTTAATTTCATTCGCACCGTTTCCTTTCGCTATATGTCTCTCCACCACTCCCCTACACACCCTTTGAACTCTGTTCCCACACACTTCTCACCTGAGGAAGGGCTTATGCCCGAAACGTCGTTCCCCACCACCACCCACTCTCCAGAGCGTGAAATTAATAAACATTCGTTGTACTGCCTCTCTGTTTTGTTCCTGTTCAAATTTTTCCATTATATATATATATATATATATATGTGTGTGTGTGTGTGTGTGTGTGTGTGTGTGTGTGTGTGTGTGTGTGTGTGTGTGTGTGTGTGTGTGTGTGTGTGTGTGTGTGTGTGTGTATAGAGAAACACATAGTATGTGTACATATATATAAAGCATATAATATTCAGGAAAAAGTGCATACTTTGCGGTGGAAAAGTTCTTATATTCCTTCCGGTGACGTTTCATAATTCCTAGGACCGAGGGAAAAATCGATCTATGCAATCGATTATCGATTACCAACTATCGATTTTGGTAAAGCCACGGACGACGCGAAACTAATCATCAGAGGAAATCGTCTTTGGATAAGTTCCAATAAAGTACAAAAATAACTTTATATATGTCGGGTTCCGAGAATTAGTTAAAACTATAATCTCATGGAGTGAAGAACATTTTGACTGAGGTGGCAGATATAAATAAGACTAGACGTCTTATCCGCTAGAAATTATTGATGCTCTGGACAACAATCCATTGAGCTTTTCTGCTGAGAAACATAACTAGCTTGCATATTATATATCTTTTGATACCATAACTTACTTTTCCACCTTAAAGTATGTACTTTGTCCTGAATATTATATGCTCCAAATTTTATTTTGTTCAGCTGCTTATACCGTGACAAGTACTTCACACCTCTTTCTAGTGGATACGATATTTCATTCAAACTAAGGCCCAAGTTAGTGTTGCATCCCATTGATTCCAACAAACTTCTCCGTGTGTAAGTCCCTTAATAAATGTTACAGTGCCATTCACTTTAAGAGGTTCATCCAAGCCTTGAGGGCCTCTACATTCATTGAGCAGCATATTCAAGTGTAAACATTCCCGCTGTCCTACCTAGTGCTGTTGCTTTACGAATTTCAGGAGAGCTTTCTACGGGTCTTCCTTTCTGTTTATCAATGGTGTGGTAGGATGGTATTTGCCCGTTTAGTAGAGTTTGTGTTAAGCAGCCAGTTCTAAAAAGTTCAAAGAATGCTAGCAATGTTGTCTTTGTTGGTGCTATGGCTTCTTGGGCTGCATTTTGGGCTGTACATACACTCGTCCATTATCTAAATGGACGTCAACTTTTCGCACAAGGGGGTAATGAACCTGAATTGGGAATCCAAAGATGTGCCAGAATGCTTCCTTACTGCTTATATATTGGAAGTTGGACACCTCATCGGACATATTACGTTGTGATAGCGCAAACATTACAGCAACTGAACCCTTATTGGCGTATTTGCACCCATACTCTATAGGTGCCCCATCGGCCTCTAATCTGTTTTCGGGTAAACAAATGATTGCGAGCATGTCGAAGGTTAGATTAGTTGAAAATACACGAACAAAGCTAGAAAAAGAAAACATCTTCGCGACCCCCAGCGGGTGCATTTCCATAAATTTAAACGCCTAAGAGATGCTTAATTGTAACTCCGGAGAACTCCTTCCCTCCCCGCCTCCATTTTAGGGAAAAGGAGCCGTTGGTGAGTGAGTCGAATGTCAGATCAGTCGAGAAAAAACAAAAAAACCTAGAAAAAAATTTTCCGCTGCAGAAATCTCCGAGGGCGAGAAAATACAAGTTTTCCTCGCCCTCGTCCCACCCTGCTGCTGATATACTGGACATCTCGTTAGCAAACCCTTGTTGGTGTATTTGCACACATACTTTATTGATCGTCCACATTTTCCCCCCACCTTCATTCCGTTTTCGGTGGGGGGAGGCGATTGCTAGCATGTCGGGTGTCATATTAGTTGAAAATGCACTAAAAATATTATGAAAAAAAATTCTTCGAGATTCCCAGTGAGTGCTTTTCTATAAATCTAAAAGGCTGAGAGGTGCTTATCTGTAACACCGGATGTCTCCTCTCCCTCCCGGCCTCTATTTTCGAAAAAAGGAATAATTGGCGAGTGAGTCAGGTGTCAGTTCGGTCGAAAACAAACGAAAAAAATCTAGAAAAGAAAATACAATTTAAGAAATCTCTGAGGCTGAGAAAATCAGAGTCAGATTAGTTAAAAACACGAAAAAACCTTAATTATAACCAATTTTATTTAGTGTTATTAGCGGTCAACTTACAAACAAACTTCCTTTTTATGGGTTGTTTTAAATGTTTGTTTTATATACTAACCTATTCAAAGCTTTAAAACAAAAACAATAACCTAGGAATTATCTTGAATTAATGTTCTAATGATGGCTTGTGGCGACGTTTATTAATTTTTCTTACAATTACAATTCTTACAATTTTCTTACAGTGAGTATTACTATTATTGTTGAAGTATTCCTATTTTTTTTCCATTACGTTGATATTGAAGAGAAATAAGATGCAAATATACTACCTTATGTAGTGCAGAGTAACCAATGCTTTTTGAAAACCAAGTGTTTTGATCTTGTCAGGTTTTGTATTCTATTAATGGTTGTATTTAATTAAAAAAGAAAATCACAGGCTTGGCGATAGTCAACTCGGAGAAGTCGTCATCCGCGAGGTAATCAACCGGAGCAGACGTACTCCTATCTCAGTGATTGTAGCAAGATAAGATCTCTTAGGTGGCTAGCTCACAGGCCATCTACTCTGGGGTTTTCGGAAGCTTAAGGCGGAGAGTGTCTAGGACATGCGGTGTGGAACGGATATTGCATCACTCGAAGTCATCACACACAGAGCAGCAGAAACATCATCATCAATTAGTTTACAATTGACTCGTGCCCGGAAACATTTCGGACAACCGGAAGAGGACTGCATGGGGATGTCGGAGAGGGTAGATAGCAGGCAGGAAGGGAGAGGCTAGCTGGAGTGATAGCTGGCAGAAGGAAGCTATGTTGCCTCTGGGCCGCGAAGTCAGAGAAAGGACCAAACCCTCCCCAGCCATCTGGGTCCCGTGTGAGAGTCGCAAAACTGAGTAGGTGGTTCCAGTCATGCGGGCTGTTGGTGTCAAATGCCTTATAGATGGAGAATGATAGCGTTTCGGCTGCGAGAGTGTGGTCATCTATTGGGATCCTGATAAGAAAATGTTCTGGGGTTGCTTAAGGCGAGAGATTGCTACGAATACATTGTCCAAGATTAGTGGAGTTGATAGAGTTATACAGCGCAGGAAATGCCACCGGTGTAGGGTTTCCGACGCGCGTCATGTAAGTTTGACGCAAGAAAGGTGGAAAAATGAATAAATAAATAGAAGTAGGATGAATGAATCATTTTGTTAAAGATGTCTTATTGTTAGTTCTGAATGCTTTTTTTGTTCTCGTATATGATGTGCTGGTGGTATTTACGACAAAGGAACCGTTCGTTAATGCAAAAATCAATTTCTTTATACGGATATTCTCTCTGGTCACGTTATGTGTCGGTTGATCCCATATTTTCATTTTAGGGAAGATCTTTTTATTTGGTGTTGTCGATGTTGCGAGACGCTGCCTATGTTAGGCAAATATTTCGTCGAGTTGTGAGGTTCATATTTGAATTGAGATTGAGAGAAAGTGAGGAGTGTTTAATTAGAAATTGGTGTGGTGGTAGTAGTAATAGTAGTAGCAGAAGACGATCCCAATGATAATGGTTGGCCTTTTGAAATATTTTGAGAAAGTGGTAAGCATGAATAGTTGCCATGCGAAGAAGAGCTGTTGAGCATACCCCATGTCATTTAGTAGGTTTCTATTGAGGAATGTCTGGCGCTGCTCCTGTTGTTTTTGTCGTTGATGTTGTTGTTACTTGTGTCGTTATTGTTGATGTGTTGTTGCTGCAGTGGTTGTTGTTTCTGTGGTTCTTGTTCTTGTTGTATGTGGTTGTTGATCTCTTTGAACAATATTAGAAAAATTAAACGCCTATTTATTTTTTCAAAATGTCTATAAAATAATTTAATTTAAATGAGATTACAATATTTTTTAATTAGTTCTTTATCTGCTTCTCGGAACGGTTCTTGAAAAGTTGGTCTCTTTATTTAGCAAGTTGATTCAGACATGGGATAACTATGTTTTCAGTTTTGAGAATGTCATTTTAATTCCCAGATCAATTTCTAGGCATGTTCTGTAGTTATTCTAATGTATATTTTTTTCCTTTCTGTACTTTTATCAATCTTTGTAGATATCCATGAACAAGTATATATAATAGTTTTTGCAAAGGTTTGTTGCAATAGTGAGACATTTCGAGTTAAAATAAGTACTTACAAATTTGTGGATAACAATATGTAGTTAGAAATAATACTTTCCAAAGTTTCAGAAGAGAGATAGGAATCAGACTGTCACAGATGGGTGTTTGTCTTGCTGCTGACTTTAAGTGAAATTTAAAAATACGTCTATATCCATCAACAGATACAGTGAAGCTGAATGCCAAGGCACCTTACTCAAAATCCAATCTGACCAACTACGGCAAGTCTAACGCTGGAAGTTGGCGCCTACGTTCCCAGCTGCCCAATACTCTCAAAAGCCGTAGAAGAGTACCACAAGACCAAGCAGACTTATCTGATTTGAACGACAGAGAAAATGCGCCTCGTTGACGCGCAGCCAACGTTGTGAAATTCGCTAGACTCCGTCTCCAAGCCACTTCTGATCTGGTACAGCTGACCTACCTTTTCCCAATCAACTTCAGCTGCACCCTGATTAGCGAGGTCCTCCTCAAATTAGATTGACCCAATGTAACCAGAAACCTTGTGCCAACTATAGCCGATGAGATCGATAAAGGCCTCATTGTTTTCCAGTAAGCAGATGTCCAACGCAATTGAGGCGACATCAAGTGCAGGTCAATTATCAGAGGATCGAATCTTCCTTGGACCAACACCATCCCGCATTCCTCCGTTCCGCCTCGCAGCCAAGCAACGGTGCGTGGCTCAATGCGATGCTCTCTTTATCAACCGGCTCCCGTCTTGATGATCAGTGCATCAGCATCGATGTGGACCAGCGTGTGAGTCACATAAATGCTGTTGTGGAGCTGTTGCTGATAGATTTGGTCTGCACCCACTATAATCCCGTCATGGCGCAAAAAGGTTCCCTCAACACATAGCTCTAAGCGACACAATCAAAGGAAGCGTCGACGCAACCGACTTCCTGTCACAACTGGAACCGGTTTGCCTCGACCGTGATGATGGAAGCGCCCAGGCGGAGTTAGTCACCTCATTCGAGAGAGGTACATTCCTAATTTGTGAGTCATGTGCTATGACTCGTTCTCTGTCCCTAATCTTGTCACTTCGGTCGCAAAACCGGCCACCGCATTGCAGAGGAGAGGTAAGATAACCATACACCGGGGCTTGACTCACCCCTCTCCTTTTCAGGCCAGTCACCATCGTGATCTCACATGTTCTCGGACTTGGAAATTCGGAATGACAGCAACCCTCCTGAGAAGGGAACACCGTGGGCTGGGGCAGTTGTCAAATCGGGTTTCGCAGGCAATTTTCATTGGCAATGCCTTCGTCATTTTGTCCGTGGGGCCTTGCTGAAACAAACCTTTTCATTTATTTGCTTTATTTCTTTTTTCTGTATTGTACAGTTTCTATGACATTTTCTCTCTAGTTTAATAAGCTTCGCCTGCGTGACAGTTGAGAGTTTATTACATTTGCAACTCAACTCAAAACGTTTCATAATCTATTTAAACGTTTTAAGGATACTCCCTGTTCTATATTGATAAGTACGAAATCTGATTTTTTTCAGATACGTTGGCTTAGACAGTAATATGAGATTTTTATTTTCACATATTAAAGATGTTGCAAGATGTAAAAGCAGATGATCTATTTATTACCTAAATATAACGAGTATGTAATCTCAATATTACAAGCCTTATGCCGCATGAGGATAAACTGGAGCCTCTGAATGTATATATATATATATATATTTATATATATATATGTGTGTGTGTGTGTGTGTGTGTGTGTGTGTGTGTGTGTGTGTGTGTGTGTGTGTGTGTGTGTGTGTGTGTGTGTGTGTGTGTGTGTGTGTGTGTGTGTGTGTGTGTGTGTGTGTGTGTGTGCGTGTGTGTCTGTGTAGTTATACGCAACGTGATAAGGATCCTTGTAAATAACGTTCATGGTTATAAAAAGATGATTCTTTGCAAACAATGCCTCTCTCTCTCTCTTGATATACATACCTACATCAGCATACATCCTACATACATTTCTATCCACATATAAACACAATGACATACGTAAACACACATGACATACGTAAACACACATGACATACGTAAACACACATGACATACGTAAACACACATGTTCAACACAAATATACACAAATTTGCATACCTTTTGACGTTTATAGATATACATGTGCCGACACGCACACATACACATACGCACACATGTATTGCACATTGATGGGTGCATACATATTTGTACACAAGTATCCCATACGGCAGGGCCTAATGGATTCCCCTGGCAGTACGTACAATCTGGACTCACACACGCCTTGTTGTTATGACAATACTATACATCATCTCACTTTTATTATTAATGTCATTGATGTTCTTTTGAGAGAATCGTTTTTGCAAATGACCGAAAATATCGAATAATGTACGCCATTTTTACCAGTACCACAAAAATACTGGTCCATCCACACACGCGCGCGCGCACACTAACATACAGAGCGACATACACACACACACACATACACTTCTCCGTATAAGACAAGAGCTGAAAAATATGTTTCAACATGTTAAAATAACCCACCCCCCTACACACACACCTACACACACATTCCTATTGACCAATTCATTTCCATTATCACAACAATAAACCACTTTGCTACACACACACACATATTTGACTTAATAGACACCTGAACTGTGGACCTCTCAACATGACTGCAACTCAATCAAGCGGAAAAGGACACTCTTCGACAAACCTACATTTGGCGCGAAACCAATTCGCGCTAAAATCAATTTAAACATTCACGTGACTTCTACCGACCAATCAAAATTGTTTTAACTACAAGAATTTTTGCACACGAATTGGTGCGAAATTTATAGTGCTAATTCACGTGACATTCAACAACCAACCAAATTTTAATACCTCCCAAGCCACTTTTTTCACATAAAACAGGAAGAATTTCCAAAACTGATCAGATTAGAGCAAAAATCACGAGCACTCTATCTCAAAATTATTTTTGAAAAGAATAAGAAATGCGCAACCGGTACAAACTTAAAAGTAAAACTGAATACTAACTAATACTTATTACTGTATCGATAGAGGGTCGGACGCCATGCTTTGAAGCATAGTTGCCTCCCTTTATGATCTGAGTTCAAATCCCGCCGAGGTTAACTTTACCTTTCATCCTTACGGGGTCGATAAAATAAAGTACCAGTAATGCACTGGTTAATTGCTGGCCTTGTGCCAAAAGTAGAAACAATTACTAATTTATACTTATTCCTAATTAAACTATTTTTCACTGGAAAAAATTTGTCAGCATTTTCTTTTCCTTTTTACTAATATATCACAACTCGTGTATCACACCTCTATTTTTTTAAATATATATATATATATATATATATATATATAAATATATATCTTCTCTCTCTATCTATCTCCCTCCCTCCCTCTCTTTCTCTCTCTCTCTCTCCCTATATTTACATACATATTTTCTTTTTTACTTTCATAGGAACCATCTGAAATCCACACCAGTTTTGATATCCAACGAGCACTGATTCTTGCTTACATCTACTTCATTATGAGCAATATATCATTGGTCCTACTTTTAGTTACAATGTTCATCTTCTGTTACTTCAGGTATGAAACATTTAAAGTATTTCTTCTACGTTTACAATAACTATGTAATATATTGTGAATGTGTTTTATTTAACGTATATTTGCTTCCACGGTTACTTCTCTGTGAAGATATTTTTGACTTTCAGATAAATATAGGGACCTATAAAAAACTGCAAGGTAACACCCAACATCATTTTTATCAAATTGTTAACACTTACTATCCAATTGAAGCAAACTACAACAATTTTATATATGTATATATAAGGTTGTTGTAGTTTGTGTGTGTGTATGTAAAAGATAAACAGAAATAATAAAATAAACGGCACAGTATGTGGAAGGAATATATTAATTTAACGGCTGAAATAGCAGGAAGGGGGTCTTAAAGTTTCGGACGCTCGTACTACGCACACACATACTGACATACACACACACATATATATGTTTATATATATATATATGTCTGTAACACCTTAACATACAATCGAAAATATGCAAACACACAATGCATTGTCTATCCCAGTCGTTTTGCTAAGATAAGAATTTCGCTTTTCAGCAACACTTACTCATACATTTCATTCTTTATATCATTTGCTCGCCGCCATGCTGTACATTTATATAATTATATCATTTGCTCGCCGCCATGCTGTACATTTATATAATTATATCATTTGCTCGCCGCCATGCTGTACATTTATATAATTATATCATTTGCTCGCCGCCATGCTGTACATTTATATAATTATATCATTTGCTCGCCGCCATGCTGTACATTTATATAATTATATCATTTGCTCGCCGCCATGCTGTACATTTATATAATTATATCATTTGCTCGCCGCCATGCTGTACATTTATATAATTATATCATTTGCTCGCCGCCATGCTGTACATTTATATAATTATATCATTTGCTCGCCGCCATGCTGTACATTTATATAATTATATCTTGAATACAAATCATAAATATAGCATTATATTTAATCATTTGTTATGTGGTAATAAACAA
Source organism: Eledone cirrhosa (assembly GCA_964016885.1). Classification (NCBI taxonomy): domain Eukaryota; kingdom Metazoa; phylum Mollusca; class Cephalopoda; order Octopoda; family Eledonidae; genus Eledone; species Eledone cirrhosa. The sequence continues at coordinate 387,760,903 of OZ024740.1, read as the reverse complement.
CATAAACTATACTGTTTTTGCTGCATCACGAGAGAAAGGGTGACCTAATATTAAGCGTTGTTGGTCCAGTAGCTGAGAATTCTGTGATGACTTGGAGCGGTTGACTTGGCTATATTGAGGCCTTCATTTTCAACCTGTATATGTGATATATGTGATGCTCTCTTGAAGGGGTACAGGAGCAATGCACGAGAGCACATATAGATATTCAGTTTGGTGTAGGAGGGAGACATCCTGCAATTCATTGGCTCACTGACAATAATGTGGTGTCAAAGGAAATGGATTGTCTGTTTAGCCCAGAAGAAATGTCAAGTTATTTTAGTTCGAAATAGCTGGTTCATCGATTTTCTTGACGATATTTACATTTGTTGATGACACACTCAGACGCGCGTGTGTGCACACACATTATACATTGATACACGTACATACACACATACACACACATATGTATATACATACGCACGGGGAGGGGCTTTTGCACGGTTTCGGTCAATGGTATTCTATTTACAAGACATTAGTCGATTCTAGGTTATAGTTGTTGGTACTTGGGCGCAAAGTGAAATTGAATTTGGAATCTCGTTGCTACAAAACGGATCTGTTAACGACAAATCCATTCTTATGTACATTTCATACAGTTTGCTAAATTATGATCAGTATGCTATAACTTAGCTTCAATAAATCTATTTCTTCTTCAACCATCTTTTTAAAGTGGTCTAAAGTTTGTAATTTCAAAATAGCTAACAGCGTTTCTCTGTTTTTCGACACTCGTTTCTTGAATTTCCGTTTTAAGTGAAATTGATGAAAGCTCACAAGAAAGTTCCTTGCATAACCTATCCTATGATGCTTTGACAAGAGGAATTGCATCTTCAAATGAAATTTCTCTCTGTCAGTGCCTTTTAACCTTGTTACTGACCTTAATCTTAAAAGAGTTCTTCGTTGTCTAATCTGAATTTGAATATAAATGTGTAACTAATATAAAATTACAGTAGTCTTCAAAACTGATTTAACGTTTAAAATAGACTGATACAGCCACATCTAAATATATATATGTGTATACACATATGTGTACACACATATATATATGTAAAGCACACACCCAGATTTCGGCTTAAATAATAGAAAAATACAAAAACAACTAATTTTTGCGAGCGACTTTAAATACAAATGTATACATTTTAAATACAAATGTATACATACAGACAGACATAAAGACAGTCACAGTCATGTACTCACAAATGTTTAAGTTAAATATTGCAGTAATGAATATTAAAAAGACGAGGTGATTCACGGGCGGAATACATGTTATTGTTGGTGTACTTGATTAAGGTTTACGGGTTTACTTGAGAATAAACAACTGCATCATGTCATGTATTGTCTTGGCTTTCATATATTTCCATATGGAATTTGTTTCATTTACTTGGTAAATTGATAAATCATTTATTATTTTAAAGGAGTAAGATAATATCTGGATATGGATATAGAGGAAAACTTACATATGATAACGACTTCGTGTTTTTGAGTAGATTAATTATTTATCACATGTGATATTAGATGTAGTCATGTGATATTAGATGTAGTAAGGAAGAAGTGTGAATCCTAAACAACAAACTCAGACTATCGATATAATATAAATCAATATCATTTGAGCATATTATACTCTAATATGTGATGTCATCAATAGATATATCTGTAATATCTGTTCATATTTATTCGCGTAAATACTTCACAAAATTGGCCCTTGTCCATCTTAATTCTTGAAAACCTGAATATTCACGTTGGCAGTATGAATATCGTTGATTACATTGAAAACATAGGTTGAATGTAGTTTTGCTCACAAAATTTACGTTTCCATTTTTGAACTTCCAACCGTATTGTTTAATTAAATGTTTATACTCCAAACGTTTTAAGGTTGTTCGATGAAATAGCTTTAACAATTAGGTAAATAGCTGATTGGTTGATTAACCAAACGATGGGTCAATGAACTCCCAGATTATACCAGCTTATGTATTAACACACAATGCCATATCCAGAATTTTGTAAAATGAATAAAAGACACGAAGTACTTTGAAAAATACCATGCACCCTTGCTTATGGAAAATAATAGTAACTTGACAACTTTACTCATACAAAATATTTACTTAATAAAATCCCTCGGAACTAACGCTACTTCTAAATATAAACAAAGAAAGATCTTCAGTAAACTCACTCTTCAGAAAAAAGGGTAAGAGAAAAATGATGAAGGTTGAGTACAAGTTCAGAGAAGAGAAATCGAAGTAAACCTCAAATCTAACAAAAATGTCTGCATGGAAGTATCTGACTATGTGTGCCTTTTTATGCGTGCCGACGTTTGTATATGTATATTTTTTGTCACTTTAGACACTATAGATAGTTAGATGTATACATACGTACATCCATTCATGAATATATATATATATAATATATATATATTTTCACTAGCTCTGAGAGTTGGCAGGTGAACAGTAAACTGCACTGACGAAGGGTAATCACCCAGAAACAATAGCATCTGCAGTTCTGTTTACATGCCAACACAAGAGCAATAATGAGGGGCTCATTCTACTGACATGGCTCAAAAGAGGCTGTTTGCATAATTGCAAACGAATCGAATATTATTATTAATATTCGAAAAACTCAGATTACATTTATATATATTTATATATATATATTTCTTTAGGTTTGTTGGTTCACCACTGGATAGAATTGGTCATTCCGTATGGTCAATCTTGGTGTAATATTGTGGAGAGTACTCAACGTAGTGTAGTTCACCCGTCTTCGTTTGTGTAGTTGGTGGTGCGAATACGGAGTTAATTATAAATAAAATAACAGGAGGCTAGACTGGTGTAAATCCTTGAAAGGTTTATTATACTATGATCATTTCAATGACCGGGTTCCATATGAATCCGGTGATATCATCAGGTATTGGAATATAACAAAGCAATATGTAAAAAACCATGGGTCCGAAAAATCAGAGGCAGAGAAATGATCATAGTATAATAAACCTTTCAAGGATTTACACCAGTCCAGCCTCCTGTTATTTTATTTATAATTAACTCCGTATTCGCACCACCAACTACACAAACGAAGACGGGTGAACTGCACTACGTTGAGTACTCTCCACAATATTACACCAACTCTATCCAGTGGTGAACCAACAAACCTAAAGAAATAAAGCTCCAATAATGTTGAGCACTTCCAAATGTAATATTGAACAGCGGCACTGACTTCAGTGTACAGCTATTGCCAGCATGGGATTAACTGATCTACTTACCATTCGGATTTTGGCTGCTCTGCGCTTTATCTAACGCCCTCTCGATACTACTTCCTTGTCGGGATGATTCCGATTCCGACAAAACTCTACGTATTATACTAAAACATGTATTGTATTGACTGAATTCTCTACTCTATACCTCAGGACTTTTTTGTGACTCACACTGAATTCGGAGACCCTAACTTTACACTAGGTACCACCTGTTACCATTCCATCTCTTCCATCCTCTATATCTAGATGTACAACCTGTATTATCTTACTACAACTTATATATTGTATTCCACCTACACTGTGATTCCTCCGATACGTTCTTATATAATTCCGTCTTACTACATCCCTAGTTATTTACTTTTATTAATTTTTTTAAATAATTTATGAATGTATTTTTATCAATGTATTCTTTATCTTTGTATTTTATCTTTATATTTGTATTTTATCTTTGTATCCTGCTTTTATTATTTTTTTGTAACTTTCCTTACTCAGGTCATTATTCACCTTTCATAGCCCCCTACCCACCAATGAACCACACTACTTATAACCCGGACTAACTGGGACTTTAAAATAATGATGGTCTATTTGCACTTTTCATTGGGTTGCTACCTTCGACTTATGTGGTGGCTTTTCCCGGCTGCGCGCTGGGCACTCGGAAAGTTCAGCCTGCCTTGAGTGCTCGGATAAATAAATTTCCCCTCTTTCGGTAAACGAAATTACTCGGAGCGGGTGGCTTTGCCTCGGTCCCACCGGGCTGCCTGATTTGGCCGCCATATTATACTTATACCTATAAACTCCAGGTTTAGGCATAACTACTAGCTGTATCATGCCTCTACTGGCACGTAAATAAACACCTCATGTGTGAATTAATAATATTCGTTTGGTATAGACGATGGCCTGTCGAAATTGTAGACTTCCCGCTAGCGCTCCCGAGGCCTTGAGGTAGCTACGTTCCTAGAGTACTTGGAAAATGTATTTCCATTTCTTTCGCTGGACGATACCACACGAAACTGGCTGACTCATGGTTGGAGGGTGCTGGCTGGGACTCACAATCGAAATATTTACTCTATATCCCATCCTGATATCTTATCAAGATAAATTTTTCCATATAAGACTCTCTCTGTAAGTTCATTAAATAAATCTCGCTACCTTAACCTTTAATTTTCTAATAATTTATTTTTAAATTTATCATTTTGCAATTTAATATTTTTTAATTTAATTTAATTTCATCCTATAACTCGTATCATAAGTTTAACGTTCCAATTTTCGGTTCACACATTAGACCATACAGACACCCATTATATATGCCTTTGCTAAATATAGATTCTTTGGAGTAGCAGTTTTCGCGGCATTTTCTAGCATGAATGTAGTGTGACCCTTACACTGACTTCTTTCTTCCTTTCTTTCTTCCCCCTTTTCTTTGACGGAGAGGTGGTAGTGCATTATAAGCCTTCGCCCCCTCACCAGATGGTCATTAATAGATTGAGTTGCCATCACTTTGAGGGCGACTGGACGAGGTGAAGGCAGCTAGTTGGTCAGTCGTCCTCTTTGTCTCTGTCTCTGATTTTTCGGACCCATGGTTTTTTACATATTCCTTTGTTATATTCCAATACCTGATGATATCACCGGATTCATATGGAACCCGGTCATTGAAATGATCATAGTATAATAAACCTTTCAAGGATTTACACCAGTCCAGCCTCCTGTTATTTTATTTATATATATATATATATATATATATATATATATATATATATATATATATATATATATATATATATATATATATATATATAATCAAGGTTTAGCAAATAAGAAAAAGTTTTAAAATAAATTTTTAAAAGTTCACTGTACCTGCTATAATTACCCTTACCGCGCGGTTTCAAGTCTCAAAATAAATGGATAATCCATGCGGAAATTCATTGAGAAGAAGACTTTCGTCAGAGGGTTCTTCTCACTCGGAGAATATAAAATTCCCGAGTTCAAATTACGAACTGGCGCCATACAGAACTGTTCCCGGATGAGAGTGTATGATGAAGAAACAATTTTGTCTAGTGCCGTGTGTAAAGATAGAAGACAGGGGCGGAAAGGTCAATGTCCTGCCACTAGAAATAGCAGAAGTTAAAACGACCAAAATGTTATCTCGACTAGGGGAGATTAATAATAATAAAGTATGTTTCCCTACATGCAAAATGCATATAGGGACACATGTATTATCCAACCGTATGCCAATATGGTTCTATGGCAGGTTAATATATATATATATATATATATATATATATATTCATGAATGGATGTACGTATGTGTACATCTAAGTATCTATAGTGCCTAAAGTGACAAAAAATATACATATACAAACGTCCACACGCATAAACAGGCACACATAGTCGGCCTGATTTACATATTAGCAAAATGTTATGTGTATATATATACGCGCATACATACTTTCACATACATACACACATATATATACACACTTATATTATAATCGATATCAAATAACCAGCCACCCACGTCATTCTTCCCCTGACCACTTCTGGAAACAGCACCGTTCTGACCGACGTGTTTATTCGGACACCACGTGTATATTCGCAGACATATGCAACCAGACATACAACACACACAAACAATGCACGTGTATATATACACACACACACCCATATATAAACACACACACACTCACACTCAGTGAAAACATAAACGCAAGTGCACACAGAAAAACCTACATACTCATTTCCAACAAAGATACTCCAACTACACGCACAAACAGAAGCAATAATGCATAACCACGAAATGCACCCCATCGGCACACACATAACAACAGCCATGACACACATGCAGTCTCCACCTTGGCCCCACCTCCTGAATACCTTTTCTCTCTCCCTCAAAACTCTCCATTTCCTGAAGAAAGACTTATGTCCGAAGCACCAAACCCTTCTATACATCTTCCTAAGCATGATACTAATAAAACTTTGTGTTTTGCACCACTGTGTTTGCTTTGTCATTTCCTGAACTATATACAGGTACTCCTCGTTTAACGAACGGGTTACGTTCCATTGACCCGTTCGTTAAGTGAAATGGTCGTTAAACGAGTAATTCTGCCGACATTGGGCATATAGGCCTGTACAGTACAGTATATATTCTTGATATTGTTTCTTTATTTCGATTAATAGTTTTTAACTTAAAATCATATACACATAATTATAGCTTTTCTTTATAAAAGAAAGTAGTCTTATTTTTTGTTTTAGCTGTGGATTTCAAGGTTTTCAAACTTAAGCTAGGCTACATTATGGGCACTGAATAACCTTTCCTTTCGCTCGGCCAACATTCGTCATATACGCTCAGAATAATGCTGGATATATTGTTTCTTTATTTTGACTGATACCTTTTAACTTTAAATCGTATGTTATACATAGCACTATAGTTTTTCTTTATAAATTATATTAAAGCCTTACTTTTTGTTTTAGCTGTGGATTTCAAGGTTTTCAAACTTAGGCTATGCTACCTTATTGGCACCGAATAGCTTCTCTCTTTAACACTCGGCAATATATTTTTCATGTTATCTTTTTATTTTCTCTCTTGTATGATAAGCTATTTGCACAATACACATCATATTACAGTACTACAGATATTTGGTATGTATGTGGGGTTGGTGTCGGAGTTTTCACCAGAAAGCTCAGCATAGATGACTGTTTTGTTTGCTTTTTTTTCTCATCATAAATTTCACGATAGCAACGTAGTCCATCTTCCAAATGTCTTTGAAATGTTGCCAAGCGTTCAATGTTAGGATCCATTGCCTCCAATCCTGACACCGCCTTACTCATATGCATGAATACTTCCGCCAAGCCCTTAACAGTAAACTTTTTCTGTTCCTCATCTGGTTGTTCTGCTGCTTCTTCCAACTCTTCTCTATGTCGCTGCTCTTCCAACTCTATTAAATCTTCGTCAGTCAACTCCCCTTCAACAGATTTCACTAAATTGTCCACATCTTGCGCATCCACTTCCAACCGCAACTTTTGAGCAAGACCAACAATTTTATTACTTATCCCTTCAAAATCTGAATTTTTATCAAAACCTTCAAAATTATTAACAAACATTTTCAAGCATTTTTTCCATACACCTTTCATACATTTTACACTCACGTCCCGCCAAGCTCTGTCGATGTTCTTGATGCAGTTGACAATATTAAAATCTTTCCAAAATTCATGAAGATCCATTACGTCATCTTCCGTTGCTGTTACTGCCTGTGCAAAAGTAGTTCGTAAATAATACGCCTTGAAAGTAGATATCACCCCCTGGTCCGTTGGTTGAAGAATTGACGTCGTATTTTTGGGCAGATACACTACTTTAACATTAGGATGCAGGTCATCAATATGTTGGGGGTGGCCTCGGGCATTATCGAGAAGTAGAATCTTGAAGGGAATGTTGTTTTCAAGGCAGTATTCCCTGGCTGCAGGTATAAAGCAGTTGATGAACCAGTCCTCGAACAAAGATTACGTCATCCATGCCTTGTTGTTTGCCCGATAAAACACTGGCAGCGTGTGTTTGTTCACGTTCTTTAATGCACGTGGTGTTTGGGAGCGATACATGAAAAATGGTTTCAACTTATGCCCCGCAACATTTCCGCCTAAAAGCAACGTCACTCGATCCTTGAATGCCTTGAAGCCAGGCATACTTTTAGCCTCTTTGTGAAGATACGTTCTTTCAGGCATTTTTTTCCAAAAGAGGCCAGTTTCGTCGACACTGAAAATTTGTTCCGGGCGATAGTCTCCTTCCTCGACAATCTTGTCTAAAACACCGAGGAATGTTTTTGGTGCTTCCGTATCAGCACTTGCTGCTTCACCAGTAATACGACGGTTGTACAAATTAAATCGACGACGAAATCGCTGGAACCAACCGTAGCTTGCCGTAAACGTTTCAGTACACTCGTCTCTCTCACGTGACTTGAGTTTCTCGAAGATGCTGCGCGCCTTGCTTTGAATAATATGAAGACTCATTGGTATTCGTTCGGGTATTTGGTCATCAAACCACATGGCCAACAATTTCTCCATTTCATGTATCAGGCCTTTTCGCTGTCTTGTTATCAAAGCATTGTATCCCGTTGTGTTCTTGGCCGTCTCCTTCACTCATTCTTTGTCCTTGAGGATGGTAGATATAGTAAAACTTGCCAAGTTCATTCTAGCAGCAATTGCGTTCACTTTACCTCCTTCTTCATATCGTTTGATGATCTTCAGCTTTGTTTCTATATCAATGGATTTCCTTGACTTCTTGGGATAAGGTCCTGGTGTAGTACTGGTTCTTTTTGCTGACATCTTGAGGGATATAACGGTATCGAAACGAAAAAATACTTGGTAACTTCTTGTGTTCAGTGGATACACTCGAATGACGCTGCGAAAGGTGATGAGCCGGAGGCTTCTCAGCACTGCCGGTTGCCTCAACCCAACTTATTGTACACAACTGCGTTCACTTTCACTCACAACTGTGCTGTCACTGTTCTCTGCGGATCGTAACTGCGAGATATTGTCGTTGAGCGAATATATTATTGACGAGTCAAGGAATCGTAATTTCGAGAGATTTTTGTTAAACTAATATATGTAATTCGTGAAGTTGTTCGTAACTCCGAGTGATCGTTAAATGAGTAGATCGTTAAATGAGGAGTACCTGTATATATATATATATATACATATATATATAACAAAGAAGGTATGGTAAGATACCAGATGGACCATAACGCACCAGAGTACTCGATAGTTAGGGTTGTAGAGTGGGTAATAGGAAAAGAGTCAGAAGCCTGACCCTTTTCCTATATACTTATACACACACACACACACATATATATATACATATATATATATATGCATGTATATATATATATATATGTATATATTTATATATATATATATATATGTGTGTGTGTGTGTGTGTGTGTGTGTGTGTGTGTGTGTGTGTGTGTGTGTGTGTGTGTGTGTGTGTGTGTGTGTGTACATATATATATATATAGAGAGAGAGAGGGGTGAGAGTAAGAAGTACGCTACCAGCCGACGTGTATAACGCTATATCTGTATAAATACAGAGTGTGTAACCGAAACTGTACCAACGTGTATAAATATATACACATATCCAATATGCAGGCATCTGTTCCTGACACTTTTAGTATCCAATAATTTTCATCTCTCTAGACTCGACCTTGTCCTGCATTTCAATAATAGAAGAATAATCACAAGAAGCAATGTTCAACAAAAAATTTTACACGCATTACGTATGCTGAATATGATCAAATAACTCCCCTCTGGTAAGCACTGAGTTTTCTTTGCTATCGAATCAATTTTGACAGCTTAGAGATACACTGATCAACGGTTTTGTCTTTTAGACAAGAAATAAATGAGCAGTCTCTAATTCAATCATATTGTCAGTAATATCGATATAGATATTTTCAACCACTACCAGGGATAACGGGCACCTAGAAAAAGGTTTCAGTGAGATTGACCACACTTCTCGTAACGCTTCCCTTTTCTCCCTTCAGTTAGATATATGAACTGGATCATATTAAAGGATATTAACTAGATTTTCATTTCAACGACAGACACAGGCCTGCATAAACGTTGCTCTACATGTGCCTTGTTGTATTACGATAACTGATTTTATAACGTTGTTTTATAACGATAACCGGTTATGAGACATATAATACTATATCGAAATTAAACTGTAAAATGTTCAAGAATGCATAAAGTTTAGTTGAATATCTCAAGTTACGGCGAACATATTGAGCTAAAATCTACAATAGCTGATGTCGATGGGGAGGGGGGGGGGGGGATTGTCATTCTAATACAAAGAGACGTAATTCACATTATTTCATCCCACACAGCTTAATATATTTATCAGAGCGAAAATAATGCCGTAGCTGTTAGCAACGTAGATACAAAATTATGTTTTAGATATTGACACATGTAGTAAGGGAGGCGTTATCATGATTATAGAAGTAGTCAAGAAGCACCAACTGAAAACAACTATGATCTATCAAGTATTCAAGAAAGATTTCCAAGGTCAGAGAAAAAGAGACAGCCTACCAAAGAGGTGGCAGGACTATACCCAAAAGGACCTGAAATTGCCGCTTTTGACGAATGAAGGACAGACAGAATCAGGCGACTAAATGTACATACTATTAATCCGTAAAATAGCTCAATAGCATTACTGACAAGAAAGCAAGAGTTTAGGGGAAGAATATAGTTGACTAAATTGACCTCAATCCTTGACTGTTTTCATAACTCATTGATCCTTGAGAAGGGAAACACAAAACCAACAAATAGCTTCACCTGACCTCAGAGGGTAAAGAACAGTTAATCACTACTGCAAGACGTTGTCGTCTAATTTTGTAATAATACAAAGATAGAATAGCAATAAAATGATAGCTCGGGGTTGTAAGACACCTAAAGTGAGCTAATCGACTTCAATTATTCGGATGTTCTCACATTAAAATTATTCATTAAATCACCAAATTGTATAATGTTTCACTTCATTGTCAGAGTTCAAATATGAATTTGTGCCAAAGGCTAAACGAACAGAAGATAGAATAAATGAATTTAGATTTTCAAAAGAATACAACATCCAAATTACAGCTAAGATAATGCATAATACCAACATTAGTTTAACATCATACGATGAAAGAATTGTTTTAAACATTTAAAAGAAGAATGTAATAATTAATAACTGTTACACATGACATAAAACGGCGTTACAAGATACCCTACGATATTTTGACCGACGCTTTACAGCTTCTGCTAATCCTACAGCAGTTATTAACAGAATATTAGAAGTAACTAGCAAAATGGCCCGGCGTTGCTCAGGATTTGCTCTATGGTTCTTATATATTTGATATATATTTATCCTTATCGAGCCTCGTGAAATAAATACGTTTGTTCATATTTTGTTATTGTGTATGCAAAAATATCTGTACACGAATATATAATTATATATATATATTAAAATAACAGATTAAAGTTTAAGCAAAGAATCGCTGCTTTCACCCTTAACGGGATCTTCTGAAACTAAAAAAATCAATCTGTGAACGCAGAAGTAAATATTTCGAAAAACGTTACACTCTATATATATATACACACACTATATATACATATATACACACACACATATATAGCGTATACATATATATATACACACACACACACACACATATATAGCGTCATAATGTCGTAATGCAGACAGCAAGACAGCCAGACATACAGACAGATATTATAAGGGCGCAATGTTATATCTATGTATCTATCTAAAAAGAAAGACTAAGAATTATAGAGAGAGATCGCTAAATCGCCTAAAGCGGTACCTAGGGCATTGAACATTTGAAATATCTTTTGCTCAAAACACTCACTGGACCATAAGTATTACATGTGTAAAGTTTGAAAACAATCGGTTGGGTGGTTCTCGAGTTTTAGGGAGACAGACAGACAGACAGACAGACATTCTCTGTTTTAGATATATAGATGACGTACATTTAAGTTATAAAATATAACCTGTTATTTCAAACAACTAAAATTTTCATATTTCTCAGAAAGTATTTTTTCCCATTCTCTACGTTATATTTCCGTTTTCGTTTCGTTTCTACCATTTTCTTTCTGTCCCTCTGTGTCTTGTTTTACCTGCTTCGACGTGTCTCTATGATATGTTCTATGATATATGTGTATATATATATATATATATATATATATATATATATATATATATATATATATATATATATATATATCCAGGGAGTGTAAAGTGAAGTTACTGTAGATTCACCAAGGTGAGCACTCGATGTTTAGGCTCACGTCATTGGTGAGGTGTAGAGCTAGACAGTATAAAGCGCACCTACATCGGCGCAACATCCACGACCTTTAAATCGCGGATGTATAACCACACGAACGCTTTCAAGAACCGGAGCAAGAGGCACTCTACCAGGCTGGCGGACCTGGTGTGGGACTTGAAAGACAAAGGCACCCCGTATGCCCTTAACTGGAGTATCGTTCGGCATGCGAGTGCATATTCGGCTGGAAATATAAAGTGCAGGCTATGCCTATCCGAGGCCATGGAGATAGTCAGACTGAAGGATGATGCGGTCAACATGAAATCAGAAATAATCATGACGTGCAGACACCAGAGAAGGTGCACACTCTCCGCATGGAGAGTGTGCACCTTCTCTGTATCAGATGGAGTGCACAGCACTTGCTCCTTCTTCTCCGGGTACGTAAAAAATACCCTTATCCTCACTTCATCACAGGAAGAAACTTTCAAGACTTACAACGACTTCGAAATCGTAGACGCGCGAGTGAATTTTAATGTTGAGCAACTAGGCACTACTGGATCCCTACTCACAGATGAGGGATCTATGTACACTAAATTTTACAAGATAGATACCTGCACGATAATAGATTGGGAATGCACAAAGCAGATTGGATATTATAATGACTACATTCATGCTTATTTCAGACGCAGTTAAGGGAGAATATATCGATCATTCGGTTTTGTTTTGAACCGTTTCCCTGTCACATTTGAAAAGAGGTCTATAACCCTGAAATATCATTTTGAATATATTGGATAAAATATTACTTTCCTTTGTTTTATTTGCCCTTTATATATTTCTACCGCATTGTACTGGCTTTTTGAAACTTATCAATCATTTATTATACACATACATACACACACACACACACACATATATATATATATATATATATATATATATAGAGAGAGAGAGAGAGAGAGAGAGAGAGAGAGAGAGAGAGAGAGAGAGAGAGCGAGAGAGAGAGAGAGATATAGAAAGAGAGAGAGAGATAGAAAGAGAGAGAGAGGCGGAGAGAGAGACGGAGATATATATATATGTATATATATAGAGAGAGAGGGGAAGATGAAGAGAGAGATTGAGAGAGAGAGAGAGAGAGAGAGAGAGAGAGAGAGAGAGAGAGAGAGAGAGAGAGAGAAATTACATAAATACACCAAATTCCATAATTGAAGGAACAATATTTACTACATAACTTACAAGTGTTTCATTAATATGTAAACGATTACATCTAGAATCGATAATCCGATGTAGATATCGGGATAAAACGACTTCAAATATCAAAGCAGAACAATGTTCATACAAGGAAAAATATATATAGAGAGAGAAGGTATGCCGTCAAGAAAGCACTTAGATTGTATAAAGTTATAAAATGTATAAAAATATAAAGAAATATATGGAAACAAAGATATGGAAAGAGATTTATAAATGAGTTCTTAATCAAATAACAATAATAACACTAACATTAACATTGATAGTAACAGTATTATCATATTTTTTTTTTTTTTTGTAAGGCGGGTCTGTTTGAGTTCACCAGGAGTGGCAGTTGATTTGTTGAATATAGAGGAGTTAGATGACCATATATAGAGTAGTCAGGCCATTCACACAGAGATCTAAAGAATTATTTATCGAGTATTTCAAGCAGATAGTGGTCATTTTGACATTTTAATGTTTCCATAGATAAGATTCAGCTCCATCCTCCATTCTTCTAGCACTGTGAATATACACATATAGTAATAAACACATAACATCGAAGTCATTCCTAGTTTTTTATATGACTAAAGGTTTGGTTGTGGGATCGGATTCTATGCTAGTTAGTTTTACAATTGAAAATACGTTCCATTCTAGTATCTATTAAATGTTTACACCTCTCTCTCTCTCCCTATCTATCTATCTAGCTAGCTAGCTCTCTTTCTTTCTCTCTCTCTCTCTCTCTCTATATATATATATATATATATATATATATATATATATATTTATTTATTTATTTATGGTGTGTGTATATATATATATATATATCAGTTAAATTTAACAGATATCTTCTATTTGAAACAATTATGTATGCATTTTTCATTTTACATATATTTTAGGTCTCTTCATTGCAGTCGTATATCCATCCATAAGAATCTTGTCAGCTCCTTTATTCTTCGATTTATCATTTTTGTAATCATATCAGAACCTTATATTATGAAGCAAAATGTATCCTACAGAAATGTGGTAAGTAAAATGTGTGGATTGAATATTATATTCAAAATACCATTCTTCATTATGTTTACTAGCAGAAAAGCACCTTTCGGGTGGTTTTCTGCTAGCATGTGTAGTGTGCATATTGATATTATACGCAAGTATATATGCATGTAGATATGATACATCAAATAAAATCGTAATTGACAATATACATAGAAATTGAACGAAGACTGCGTTACACTGTCTTATGTAATCAGTAACGTAATCCATGATACATTAAAAAAGACGATATTATATATAAACTGCATTAGAAGATTAGTGACAGAAATATATGAATGTTTATTTAAGCGATCGCTAACTGGAAGTGTTGACATTTGAAAATTTTAAAGAAGTGAATCTTAAAATAAACAACAAAATTATTTATATTTAATCAAGAATAACGAAATTTAGTAGATAAATTATGTAATATTCATTCATTATTTATTCAAAGTAATCCAACTTATTTTACAAACGGGATAAAAAAAATATATTCTGGACGCAGTCCTGCACTGCTTCCTTTATTATAGTTTAGATTCAAATGCTGCAATTGTCGATGCAGTTGTATTAATAGTAGGGTATCCTACATATCCAAAATATTTATCCCCCCCTCACCAAGCTTTGGTGGAGTTGTTAAATTAGCCGCCGGTTATGCGCAATTGCGCCAAATCATATGAATATATACACATATTACACATTCGATTACACAAAATACATATATAATACGTTCAGGTTTAACCATCAATCTATCCATACATACGAGTACAGAAACACAATCGTACATGCATGTACCACGTGTATTGGGGGCTGTGGCGATTATTTCATATATCTCGGAGCAGAACCGGTGTCTTCATTTATTGCAAGACAGCCTTGTTGCTGCAAACTTGTAAAATTTATCTTTACAATATTTTCATGTTCTATCCGATCCAGGAACTCTGAATTAGACTAAAACTTGTGACAGTCTGGGGTAGTTCCATTTATTTCAATTACACTCTCTAATCTCCAATTGCTGTTGAAAATGAGCCCCGATACTGTAAATATGATACTGTGTTATTCTTGAAGACTATCACAATCGTACAGCTGGCAGGTTTCTTCTTTTAAAGCGATTCCAAGAAAAGTCTATAACATTTGCTACATTAGTTAGCGAGCTTCCTTACGATGACGATTTTATCTAGGTTCACATTCAAAGGTGAGCTGCCGCAGATTACATACAACTACCAACACACCGAAAACCCCCATACACAACTAACAAATGTGTACACAGTTCCACAATGTAAAACATTCTAAAAATTCTGCATCTAATAACTGCATGTGCAGATGTACAGATGCAATGCATGTGCACATACACACATATAACTCAAAACATCCACATCCACACATACAATAATGTCCATACCTGCACACACATGCATGTATGCAGACATGCAGACATATTCACCTAGTTGATGTTGTGTAAATGCCAATGAGAGAGTCGTGTATCTATGTTAGAAACCGACTCTCTCTCTCTATTGGTAAAATTTATAAAATTATAAAACCAGAAGAACATACATACATATATAATTGTTTCTACTTTAGGCACAAAGCCAGCAATTACCCAGTGCATTACTGGTACTTTATTTTATCGGCCCCGTAAGGACGAAAGGCAAAGTCAACCTCGGCGGGATTTGAACTCAGATCGTAAAGGGACGTAACTATGCTGGAAAGCATGGCGTCCGGCCCTCTACCGATACTGCCAATCCACCGCCAAAAATACATACATACATACATAATGGCTGCAAACTCTGCTAGGAGTATTGCAATCGCTTGTCAAATTACAGAAAATGGTGCACTTTTAGACTACGGCCAGCCACACGAACCTGTAACATATCTTGAGCAAGCAATGCCTGTGCTTTGAAGGTTTTTTTAAGTGGGTAAAGGCCTTGCACTCGACCAATCCCACTCTCTGAGCATCAAAAACACTACCCGAAAAGAAAAACTGATCAACATCATCGAATGCTTCTGAAGCCGCAGGGTTTTTTTCAGAGTTTCCTTCTCTTAAAAAAGTGTTGTGACAACAACTGGGGTCTTTTCACTCCCAGGTGACAAAAAAAAGTACTATTTGGATGGCCGTTGACTCTGCTGAGTTCCTCCGCCCTTCACCGGGTCTTGTATTTCATCCCGCAGGGTGTCCAAATATCATCCTCCTCACCAAGCAAGCTTGGTGGAGTTGCCTGTTTAGTCGCGGACGACCCGACCATGAGACAGCTTATACTGGTTTACATGTTACCAATAGCACTTGAGAGTGACCTGACATACATACATACATGATGGCTGCAACACGATTTCGAGTAATGCCATCGCTTGATACTTAAACATGAGTACCACGGACGTGGCTTTTTAGTCCTGCTAGGGAATTGCCTATGGCCAGTCACACTATGCATCGCAAACAAAATGTCAGATATCAAGCGATGCCTGTGCTTGAAACTTTTTTAAGTGAGGAAAGGCGTTCGACTCTCTGAACATCGAATGCATTTGCCCAAATAGAAGAACTGGTCTACATCATTGGAATGCAAACGAAGTCGCAGGTTTTATATCAGACTGATCTTCTCCTAGAGGAATGTTTGAATGAAGACTAGGAGTCTCTCGCTCCACACAAAAAAAATACATGCATACATACGTACATACGTACGTACGTACATACATACATACATATTAGATCCATTCATAATCTATATGTAATTATATATATATATATATATATATATATATATATATATATATATATATATATATATCCATGTTTATGTATGTAACACAATACAATAGAAGGCAATTGGAAAGCTGCTTAAATTTAAACAGCAAATCGGAGTTAGTCATGCCCGGATTATCAGCTTCATGAAATTTAGGATGTCGCCATTTTTAATAATATATATTTACTTCCGATGATTATTGCATCCCACTATGTGAATTTCTTTGAATGCAATGCATCTTTAGGCCCTCGGAAAATAGCTTTGTATCCTATATATATATATATATATATATATATATATATATATATATATATATATATATATATATATATAAAGTTAAAGTGAAAGCAATTACTATTGTAAAGTCATATGACTGAATATATTGAATTTAGCTACATTTAAAAGGGAAAAAGTAACGATTCTGAAATTGTTAGTGTTCTCATATAGTAAGTAAGCATGTGGAATTAAAGTGGGTAGACTTGGAAGTTCTATATTCATATAACTAATAATCTGAATGTTCTAATACGTATTTCTTAAATGTTTGTAGGCATGGAATCATATCTGCTTTTACCGTGTGTTCGGAGTGTGACTGGATTAGATTTTATGTTTTATAGCAAATGGAATTAGAACACTTGGGCTTCGGATTACTGTTGTAGTGTTATATCAAATATTCTGGATGCTCGTAAATGTTTTAAGTGCATATAAGTGGTAAAGTCCTTATTTAATACTCAAGATATTTTCTTCAGTTTGAGTCAATTAGTCTGTTAGAACTAGAGAGCTAAAAA
This sequence comes from Eledone cirrhosa, assembly GCA_964016885.1. NCBI lineage: Eukaryota > Metazoa > Mollusca > Cephalopoda > Octopoda > Eledonidae > Eledone > Eledone cirrhosa. Next base: position 387,743,061 of record OZ024740.1, on the reverse strand, counting down.
TATAGACATTATTACTTGAAAATATCTTTCTTCTACTTTTTCTGACTTCCTGTACTTAATCAGGCAGTATAATTGTGTACCAGGACATATTGCGGCATCTTTAACATGCTCATATTATAAAAAACGTTTGTTTTAAAATATGGTTAATGTCAGAGATTAATATGAATATTTCTAAAAAAATCCTTGAAATAAAAACTGACATGCAGGTTATTAGAAATATAATTATGGCTCTTCCAACACAATGAACTATAATTCGAAGTGTTCATATGAATTCTATTTTAAACGTGATGAAATCCAATATCTACTCTTAACTACTTAATTTTGATCAAAACTCTATTGTCCTAAAATAGAGAAAAAGGTGTTTTTCGTTACGTTACGAAAGAATATTATTTTTCAGCAGTGAGGATGCCCATATGTTTATTGTATATAAACGTATTATATATATTTATATGTTTTCATATATATTTATATATAAACAAGTATTGCACCAAGAAAAATAAAACGTCGGCGTGAAGAGATTATGAATTTATTCTATTTTAAATTGTCTACATATGCTGACTACAATATATATTGTTCAATCATATGCAATACTTAATTATTTATTACAATTCATCAGAAAGCCTATTCACCACGAGGTAAAATTCAGTAATGAGATTTTCGTAAAGAGTTTCACACACACTATATATATATATAAATATATATATATAAATATATATATATATATATATATATATATATATATATATATATATATATATATATATATATATCATATCATATCATATATATGATGGCTGCCCTCTCGTTATCGAGTATGGCCATTGCACGATTCAACAGCATTCTAATAAATACTGCCTGTACAGGTAATCAAAGTGTGTATGCATTTGGGGGGACACCCTGTGTGTGTGTGTTTGTGTCTGTCTGTCTGTATCTGTCTGTCTGTCTGTATTTACAAATATACGTGTTTACATTTTCTCATTTTCTCTTGTTATTTCTGTAGGACTGGTTGTGCAAATCAATGACGATAATTCTACAGTACAGCGCCCTAGCTAATATATTTTGGATGTTCGTCGAAGGTCTCTTTCTTCATAATCGAATTGTAGTTTCAGTTTTTAATACAAAGGCTCCATTTAAATTATTCTATTTTATTGGCTGGGGTACGTATTTACCAAATGTTTTTCTCTTTAAAGTAAATTATTCCACAGTATAAAGAAATATCTTTCATATTGCAGTTTTCGATTAAACCTAGAAAGAGCGTTCACCAACATAACTGCAGCCCTTTGAGTGAACCCAGGGAGAGAGTAAAAAAGTATATTTATATGAAAGATATAAAAATCATGCAGCGTGCTGAGAATTACATTTCTTTTACATCCACGACAACTGTCAATAATATCTCCAACTGCAATTTCCAATGCAAAATAGCATCCATTCTCACCACATAATTTATAGCAAAACTCCGTCTCCTAGGAATATGGTATTGTATTACACAAAAATAATTTTGTATTTTGTTTAAATTTGTCCAAAATATTTTAATAATTTCAGTTTCAGCGGTGCTTGTCATAATTAATTAAAAACAACCCGCAAAAATAGTTATTTAAATGTAGCTTTGATTATGGTGAGCGTTAAGAAGATGAATGACTGTTTAAGACATTATTTCATTAAATGTAAGAAAAGGTAAATATGATCATATAAAATATTATTTTATTTAAAGAAATAACCCAAATTCCAATGCGCTAATGCTTGAGCAGCATTGAAATAACATATTTGTAATTCTCTATGAAGCAAATGGTAACAGAACTAATTATTTAACTCAATGGACAGGCAAACTTCTGCAAAATTATAAAGCACATATGTGTTTATTATGCATTCTGTCTACGAAGCTCTGAAAATATCATAGAATTTATTGTGTTGTGTCAAATAATCATTCTTTTATTTTTTATGCTTGTTTTTTTTTATAGGCATTCCTGTGGTGATAACAGTTTCATGGTCAATAATAATGCATTATTATTATAAGGAAAAATGCTGGGAAAAATACACTACACTTCCTTTTATATTTATCATATACATTCCGATCATTGTTGTTTTGCTGGTAAGATATTGAAATTTCATTCAAAATATGCCAAAATTAGAGCACGTGTTAGCAAATACCGTGTGAATGGTGGGTGTTTAGGGAAATGCATTGTAAATTTATATATTGATAGTCTGTGTCTGAATGTGTTTGCCTGTGTATATTGTTGTCGTGATGTGTCCATTTGAGACAAAGCAAAACAGGAATAACAACCGGAGTCCAAGGATTAGAACCAGTAAATTATAAATAAAATAGCAAAGTCTACTACCTACTTACTCATGACGACCCGAGAGTAGAGACGTCTGGTTGACCTGTGCGACTACTTGGAATACTCATTTAGCACTATTTGGACGGAGTATTTAAGGAGAATTCTGACAATGCAGTGATGTCAACTGTTGAAAAGAATTATGCTTTTTGGCAGGATGTTAGTATGTGTAGGAGATCGAGCAAGTTCGAAACCTTATGATAAGGTTCACTTCTTACTGTTTCGACTAAACTCGTTCCCAAAATTTTAGATCAAATCATTGTGTAGGAATACATCACCATGTGTGATTTTTCGATATTTGAAGGCCTCTAAAAGGAGTTCTCGTATTACGAATCCAAGATCAATCTCGGTTGATTATAGTTTTTCCAATTGACCTATATAACATGCATGACATGAGTGTATATGAATACACCTGAAAAATGCTATCTTCAGGAATGTTTTCTCTTTCCTCGGTACTTTCTGAATTCCTTTTATACAAGGTTTACCTAGTATAAAATCCAAGAATTTGTCAGTTCCCTTGTTTATCAGGCGCAGCGCTACAACTATATCTGAAATAGTGATGTGTTTCATACCTAACATTTTTTTTTATTTTTATTTCAAGATCCTTGTACTTCGATTTTTTTCAAATATTTTAAAAGGTAAATTGCAATCAGCAATGAAGCACGTCTTGTTTTTTTTATCTTTTATTATGGTATCTGGTCTATTCGCGTTGATTGTCTCGCCAGGTAGAGGGTCGGACTCCATGCTTTGACGCATAGAGTTACAGCCCTTACCACACTTCCTTCGTTATATTTCCTGTTTGGTCAAACCCTCATCGACCTTTTCAAGTTCTACTTGGAAGGAAGGTGAGGGTAGAGAGTGAAGTACTTCCCTAGTAAATTTGATATAATCTCCACTGTGCCTGTGTATTGCCCTTTACGTTTCGGTTTTATTGGCCAATATAGAAATAATAATTATTACTATTATTATTTATGTTTTCCTCTTCCTTCGGTTTTGTTTCTATTTCTTGCCAAGTGTCTTTCCAACATCTAGGGCAGAGAAACTCATTGCATACATTGATAAGCCACAAAATAAACACACCAGATTGTTCACGTCACGCACTTTACACAGTTATAAGTATATCATTTGTTTTATACATGTGCACATGTTTTTTTAATCGTATTTACAACAGAATGATATTCATCTATTTAAGAGTGCTCAAATATTTACAAGTTATTCTAAGAATGGAATATTAGGAAATAAGTTTTCAAAAATACATAGATGATTATTTTTATCACAGCGACAGTGCTCTTTGAAATTCATGTATCGTGCCAGTTAAAACAATATTTTTCATTTCTGGCAGTGATTGTAAGCCAGGGATCATTCTAAAATATATTCCTGTTACATTTTTATCATTCCTGGTGTTCCTACAATCACTGGTATTGTAACTACTTTGAGATGCCACAATTGTTTTCAATTTCAATCTGCAACTCTTTATATTTTCTGAGCTTGCCAAATTCTTTTGCTGAAAAAGTGTGATCATGCGGGATGCACGTATCGATCATTAAACATACTTTGTTATTTTGATATTTTACAATAATATCCGGCCTGTTAGCTTTGATGGTTCTGTCTGTATGTACAGGAAAGTCCCAAAGAACCGTTATAGCCTTACGGGGATACGTATGCCACTGTATCACACTCTGATAATTCACTGATATCCTAGGTCAACACATTGAAGCTATAACTAAGAACTGGAACTACTAAGGAATTTATGGCTAACACCTTGTTATATGCATTTAGCTCAGAATACAGAATTTCTTGTACCTCTCCTATAAAATTCCTTTGTCAAATTGTCTTCAATGTTTCTATACTGAATACCGGAGCCTTCGTTTATACATAGGTTTGTTCTTGCTCCAGTTCCTTTACAACTGCTTCAACATCCAGAACGACTGGATTCGAGTTTACGGCAAAAGCTTCTATTTCTAATTTCAAACTCGCTCTATTTTTATCTAGACATTTTTTCCAATTCCAACCCGCCCGACCCCTCAATCTATCTTATTTCTCATTCTTTCTTCTGATGAAGGACTAGCGTTTGAAACGTTAAGTCCCTCTATATATCAAGCGTTAACCTAATATATCCCTTCCATATACTGTACCGATTGCGTTGATATTTCTGTTTACCTTTTACATACATATATATATATATATATATATATATATATATATATATATATATATATATATATATATATATATATATATATTGTTATACTTGGGGAGGGTCATATTTGTGTAATATTGCCAGAATTAATAACAGAACACACTCACTGTTTGGTTGGTTTTCGCTTCTCGCTTCTGTGTCTTTTATATCGGTAATCTAACTTACTCGGTCCTCAATGTTGCCATTGACTGACCGACGGTCAAAAATAATACAGATACAATATAGACACAAACACATATATATAGTTTATCATAAATCTTTCGTTGCACATCTGCAACATCGTCAGTGGCGTTATATTTTCCTCCTGTTGTATTGTATGTCTACGCCATTTTTATTCAGTCTGTCTATATATTTATTTATTTATTTGCTTGTTTGTTTATTTTATTTTGTCTTCTTTGCGCATGCGTTTGCGTGTGTGTATAGTGTTTTGTTTGCTGTGTGATGGGTGACTAGTGTATGTTTATGTGCTTGTTGTTATTGTGCTTGTGTATGTATTTATTTATTTATTTATTTTATTTTATTTACTTATTTATACTTCTCTTAGGTCAGTGTTGTTTGTTTGGGTGTTGTTGTTATTCCATTCATTCTTTCTGTTTAGCCTTGGTTTTCTCATTTCTATTTCACTGGCCTCTCTGATTTGCCTATCTGCTGGGTCATTTCTATGTTTAGATATTATTCTAATTTCTATGTTGTCTATGTTACCGTCATGTTGTTGTCTAGCATGTTCGTATAGTACTGACCCGTTTTTTCGTCCTTTTAGTTCCCCCCAGTGTTGGTCTATCCTTTCACCTATGCTACGAGCTGTCTCACCTATGTATGTTGTTGTCATGTTTCTGCAAGTACCCTCTGTACATCTTATGCTATAGACTACGTTTCTAGTTTTACAGTTTATCCGGGGGTTCACCTTACATATGATACATTTCCTATTGGTACAGTGGGTTTTCTTAAAAGGGTAGGTTTTGCTGATCAGGGATTTTATGGTGGTTCCTGGCTTTTCTACCACCTTTATTTTTAAGTGGGTCTTTCTCGGGGCCTTTCTACACTGGTTAGCTAATTTCCCTCTAGGGGTGGCGTCCACAAACATCACACTCTGGTATCTCTGGTTGTCGTACCATGAGGTGGCTTTCCCTATCTTATGTCTATCTTATGTCTAGCCCTATCTAAGCTATTCCATGATTTGCTCCTGTATAATGGGCAAATTCCTTTCATGTCCAGTTCTATGAGGGTCTTATACTTTTCCATGGCTCCTTCGTATACTCTGACTCTGTCTCTTTGGTTGTAGCCAGAGAACTGCATGCGGTTGATGAAGTGTTGGATGTGTCTTTCCATTTCTGTTGGGTCGCACATGCGGGACACATTCTTCATCACTCGTACCAAATCTGCGATCAGAATATTAAACTTAGCACTACTGGACATTGCTGAGTTTTTGAGTATCAGGTATTGGAGGCCATGGGTTTAGCATAGTGTGAGTGGAGAATTTGGGCCCTCTCGTCTATAGTGTTAATCCAGAGTTCTGTGTCTAATACAGGTAGTCTATTGTTAGGGTGTTTGGAAGGGAAGTCGATAGTTACAGTTATACTTTGGTGTATGGAATTAGCTATCTGCTGGATGCTTTCCATCGTGCTACGTTCTAAATCAAACTTGTTAGTGCTCTCTAGTGGGGGTGTTCTTATAACTATATTGATATCGTCTACATAACGAGAGTACATGATGAGGTCTATGGAGCTCTCATTAAGGAGATCTTTAAGTCTCCTTTCCCACCATACCATGAAAAGGTTGGCAACATCACCAGCTATGCTGACGCCGATGGTTGCTCCCTCATTTTGGGTGTAGATCTTCTCGTTGAACTTAAATATGTGGCCCTTTAGGGTAGTTTTGATACTAGCCCCTATTGCATGTGCGACCATTTTTCTTACCTGATCATTGTTTTGGGGGGTCCGTATAGCTTTGGTCCACCCAATCCACCTTCCCATGGGAGTCTTTTTTGCCATTGAGGTTATGGTGGGGGGTCTACCTCTTATAGGTCTACTAGGGCAGAAACATCTAAGGTCATGGCTGTCTAGGTAGTCAGTGTCGTAGGTAAGTCTAAGTAGGAGGCCCAGTTCGTCTGTGTCGACGTCGCAGAACTCCACCTCACTCTCAATGATCATCTCCACACATCTTTTCACAGCAAAATCAATGTTAATGGATGGGTACAGTGACACCACATCCATGCTGCCTATTATGCAGTTGGATAGGCTCCTGTTTTTGTTGCACTCACTGATTCTGCTGAGAAGGTCCTCTGTACTGTCACATACATCTGGGGACATCTTCATTATGGGGCGTATAACCACTGAGAGGAAGTAGGAGATCCTGTAGTTGCTAGCTATATTAGCTCCGCATACGGGTCTTGTTGGTGGTCCTGTTGTCGGGTCGTCGACTGTCTTGTGGTCTTTGCGGAGCCCATACAAGGGTGGTATGCCATTGTTAGACGCCTGGAAGTTGTTGGCAGTGCGTCTGCTTGGCTTTAGGATATCAGTCCACATCATCATGTGAGCGTTGAGGATTTTCTCTCTCCCATCGTGTGTTTGTTGTGCAATTTCGCTCGTGTTGGTGATGTGGGGTTGCATAGCCTCGATGTAGTTCGGCATGCTATCTATTGACATCCTACCTGACTTATCCGTGGGTAGACATACTACCTCACCAACCCTTGTGCGCTGCTTGAGGCTAACCAAGCCTTCTACAGGTTTCCTCCCAAGTTGTTGGGCCTCTGGTCTGCTCTGTCTCTTAGTATACCTGTCTACTATTTGTCTAATCTTATTTCTAGCTATGGTGAACTGTGCCTCTGTCTCGTCATCTATTTGTTGTGGTATGCAAACTCTTTTATTAAAGGGTAACCTCGTAGGATAGATATTACCCGATCAGTCAAACATTCGGCACTATCGCCAGGCACGACGTATCTCCAGTGCTCAACATCGGCTGGCTTCAGTCCTGCTCGTTGAACGCCATTCACTTCTGGCTGTCAGCGTACACCGTTTGTGCCACTTAAAAACCCGTGAACGCGACATCGTATACTTGCTACCGTTTTCCAACTGCTACTGACGAGTTTTCCCCAGGGGGACCAGAAACTTCAGGCTTGTTCGTTGCTCTGTGCTCATCTCTCGACGACCTAAAATTGAAGAGCTGTTAACAAAAGCACATGAAAGAACATCCAATAGGTGCAGAAAGATGAGATTGCAGTTATATACTCCCCGGGTATTACCTCACACGATGACACTAGCCGCTAATCCCTACCCCACTCACACACGCACACATACATACACTCACACGCGCGCGCACGCACGCACACACGCACACGCACACGCACACATATATATATATATATATATATATATATAGTAATAATAATAAATGTGAAGACGAAAATGCGAAGAGGACTCGATAAGGATAATATACATAACATCTATAAAATCTTTAGAGCAAATATTTATTAAAATAACAGGGGTTGTACTTTAGGGGTATATATATATATATATATATATATATATATATATATAAACAATTAAGTTAAAAATGTACATCCACATATGTATACTGAAATACTAGTATGCATATGAATACACACACGTGTACATATGTAGATGTACCGAGTTTTTCACTGGTCACTTTACTGTGAGTGTCCAGCTATTCTGTATGTAAACACACAGACAAACCGGTTTTTAGAGTCATACTGGTTTTTGAGGAAACACCTTTCCTCTATTCTCCAGAAAGCCAGACGAGGAATATTGGACTAGTTTCGATGTTGTTACATCTCATCAGCAATATTTACCTATCTTCCGGCCTTTCTAGAGAATCGTGAAAGCACATATCGTTATATGCTTTTTCTATGAAAATTAGTAGTGGGCAGACCAATTTGCATAGAGCGTGAGTACGTACCGGTTCAACGGAGACGATAAAAACAAATAACGAAACGAAATTAAATTTCGTTTCGTTTGTAACTCACTTTTGTATGACTGACGCTTAAACAATTAAGTTAAAAATGTACATCCACATATGTATACTGAAATACTAGTATGCATATGAATACACACACGTGTACATATGATGTAGATGTACCGAGTTTTTCACTGGTCACTTTACATTTTTAACTTAATTGTTTAAGCTTCATGAAGAAGCAAAACAAACTTTTTTCCAAGAGATGTTATAGTTAATATTTTTGTCTTTCAAGGACCATATGAGTTCTGAGAGTGCCGTGTTGGTTCTTTTAAGTTGGTATTTAAAAGACGAATGATGATTATGAAGACGAGCTTTAAAGGAGGTGGAAGTGGAGCCAGAATAAGTAAAGGAATTGGTGTCAGTTATAACTTTACATTCGTAGATTAAGTTTTTTTCAAGACAATGGTTGTTGAGAGGACATTTATTTTTAACAGGGCAATTGCAATTGCGATTAGAGAGATTAACAGAGTTATTAACAAGTGACCTAGTGTTATCTATAGAAGAGATTGGATTGGAGAAGTTATTTACGATAGGAATAATAGTTTCTTGATTTAGAATGGGATTAAGAACATTTAGCGAAGTTGCGTTTGACGTTGTATTTGGGTTTGCAGATATTAGCCTAGAGTTAACAATGACGTCGGGAGTACTATTACTATTATTATGATATTCAGTGTTGGAAGGAAGAGATTTAGTATTTAGTATTTTATTGTTGTGTTTAGAGATAATGTTGGAGATGTTGGAGGAGGTCGAATAGGAGAATTTTATAGTGTGTTTGTTAAATATTTTACTATAGATATGTGAGGGAGGGAAGCATTTATTTAAGGCACTAAAGAATAATTTAGGAATATTGTTATTAATAGAGATGGAGAAAGGAGCATTAAACCAGATTATGTTTTTGTATCTAGGTCTTTTATTAAAGTTATTGGAATGATCATGATTAATTATTCTACTGTAAGATCTTCTAGAATTTGTTTCTTTACTATATTTGATTTTATCAGGATAACCGGCTTTAGAAAGCGCGTTATTATAGTAATTGGCGTTAGCATCAAAGATGTTTTTATTAGAAGATAGGTTAGATATTCTTTTTCCAATATTACTAACTATAGCATTCTTAATATTAGTGGGGTGGTTAGATTTAAAGTTAACATAATTTAGGTTCTCGTTGTTTTTATGGTAAGGGTAATATAGGCCAGTGTCAAGATTAAGAGATACATCCAAGAAATTAGCTAGTTTGATGCTGTTATCAAATTCAATTTTTAAGTTATGTTGGTTAAAGAGATTACGTATATTGTTCTTAATAATATTAAGGTTAACTATGTTGCAATTTAAGATAGTAAAGAGTCCATCGTCACGATAAATTCCACCGCGAAGTAGAGGAATTTTCCGATTCAAAGAGTTCAAAATAAAGATACCAATTAAATCTGTCAATTGGGATGAATCGGATGCTCCCATTGTGATGTCAAAGTTTTTAGAGGTATCAGCTCTGGTCCAATATTCATTGTTGAACTCTAGGATGGTTTTACGTGTGAAGTTCATCTGTGGTGATGTCTGAATATTTGTAAGCGAAAGATAGAGCATTGTTGAGAAGTGAGGGTGAAATAGAAGAATAGTAGCTGGCAATATCAAATTGAATAAATTTTTGTTTATTTTTCTTATTCAATTTGTTGAACCATCGCACATATTATTAAACCATTAAATATTATTCTCAATACATATTAACAATTTCTTTTCATCGCACATATTATTAAACCCTTAAATATACAAACCTTAATTTAACATTATTCTAAAATTTTTCTCTTCATTAATTTTCAAATTCTTTTAATTTATATATTATCTTCCAACGGTTTTTCAACTTCTCTATGTAAAACAATATATTTTTCTCAGTTATAAGGTGGAATAAGAAAATGTTATTGTATGTTTGTTAAAGATTTTACTATAGATATGTGAGGGAGGGAAGCATTTATCCAAGGCCCTAAAGAATAGTTTATGAATATTATTATTAATAGAAATAGAGAAAGGAGCATTATACCAGATTATATTTTGTATCTAGGTCTTTTATTTAAGTTATTGGAATTATAATAATTAATTATTTTACTGTAAAACCTTCTAGGATTGGTTTCTTTACTGTATTTAATTTTATCAGGATAGCCGGCTTTAGAAAGCGCATTATTATAGTAATTGGCGTTAGCATCGAAGATATTTTTATTAGATGATAGGTTTGATATTCTTTTTCCAATATTACTGACTATAGCATTTTTAATGTTAGTGGCGTGGTTAGATTTAAAATTAACATAATTTAGATTCTCATTGTTTTTATGGTAAGGCCAGTGTCAATATTAAGGGATATATCCAAGAAGTTAGCTAGTTTGACGTTGTTATCAAATTCAAATTTAAGGTTATGTTGCTTAAAGAGATCACGTATATTCTTAATAATATTAAGGTTAACTAAGTTGCAATTTAAGATAGTAAAACGTCCATCGTCACGATAAATTCCACCGCGAAGTTGAGGAATTTTCGGATTTAAAGAATTCAAAATAAAAATACCTATCAAATCAGTGCGATGAACCGGAAGCACCCATTGTGATATCAAAGTTTTTGGAAGTATCGGCTCTAGTCCAGTATTCATTGTTGAATTCTAATAAGGTTTTTCTTGCGGTGAGAATGATGTGAAGTTTGTCTGTGGAGATGTCAGAATATTTAAATGCGAAAGATATATAATATATATATATATATTCATTAGTTAAGCAAAACAAGGCCACAAACTTCATAAGGAAGATATTATTAAAAGATTGTCAACATATTTTAGTTTGATGTAAGGAATGTAGAGAATAATACTAATAATATTAATAATAATTGTTTCTACTTTAGGCACAAGGCCAGCAATTACCCAGTACATTACTGGTACTTTATTTTATCGACCCCGTAAGGATGAAAGGCAAAGTTAACCTCGGTGGGATTTGAACTCAGACTGTAAAGGGACGTAACTATGCTAGAAAACATGGCGTCCAACCCTCTACTGATACTGCCAATAATAATAATGTCCGTTTACAATTGTTTCGCTACTCCATATAATATTTCTGGATCAGATGATTATATATCATAATTGATCTGGTTCAGTTGAAAATAATTAACATATTTAAAAAACAGAGTGGCTCATCGGAACTTCAAAGGAATATAAATTAAAATAATGGGATAATGTTACATAATATAATGTTCCATATATTGTCAGTTGTCAGCCATAATAAAGCAGTATTCATCTGTCGAGGCTGCATTGTGTGAGATCTGCCTATGGGTAACAAGATGGCTGCCAAAGGGCATATTTACCTTACTATTTAGAGGTTGGTTTCAGGGGAAGTAACTTCTCGAGAGATTAGAAATTGTGAGTGTTTATAGGTAAGTGCTAATTTTTAAATTTTTTAATTGAGAGACAATGTAGGGGAGGTAACTTATAATTATCGAGTTGTTCATAGCAATTTAACTTATTAGGTATAAGTAATAATGGGGCTACAGATGAATACTGCTTGATTATGGCTGACAACTGATGCAACCAAGACACCATAGTAAAAACCAATATATGGAACATTATATTATGTAACATTATCCCATTATTTTAGTGGATTGGCAGTATCGGTAGAGGGTCGGACGTCATGCTTTCCAGCATAGTTACGTCCCTTTACGATCTGAGTTCAAATCCCGCCGAGGTTGACTTTGCCTTTCATCCTTACGGGGTAGATAAAATAAAGTACCAGTAATGCACTGGGTAATTGCTGGCCTTGTGCCTAAAGTAGAAACAATTATTTTAATTTATATTCCTTTGAAGTTCCGATGAGCCACTCTGTTTTTTAAATATGTTATTTATTTTCAACTGAACCAGATCAATTATGATATATAATCATCTGATCCAGAAATATTATATGGAGTAGCGAAACAATTGTAAACGGACATTATTATTATTAATATTATTATTATTATTCTCTACATTCCTTACATCAAACTAAAATATGTTGACAATCTTTTAATAATGTCTTCCTTGTGAAGTTTGTGGCCTTGTTTTACTTAACTAATGAATATTTCCAGCTCTGCGCACCTAACTTCTGCATGAACCCAGCCACCTAGCTGCTTTCTACTGCGTATTGCACATTGAGCACATGCCTTTACGCTTTGGCTTCTAACTAACTCACCAATATCTCCTATACTATCTCCATCTCTCTCTTTAAGATTGGTTACTCTTGAACTGTGTATATATATATATATATATATATATATATATATATACACAGAGAGAGAGAGAGAGAGAGAGAGAGAGAGAGAGAGAGAGAGAGAGAGAGAGAGAGAGAGAGAGAGGGGGGGAGATTTTGAGTATATGTTGGTTGTATACCAACACCTCAGTATGCAGGCTGGAGCACTCGACGAAGTGCGCAGGTTGGTTTGGTTACTCCGGAGTAATGTAAAATAAAGTAAAATAAATAAGTCAAATGTTTAAAATTTAGCTTCGTTTATTACTGCTATATATATTTCGGTGACAGCCATCTTTGGCTGTGACCTCTTCAGGCAGGTCCGAATTAGTGTGGTATAGACAAGTACATATGTTGTTGAGGTGTATAATTTTGTCAATACTCTGGTATGCCCAGTTCCTGGTTGGGTTGTTATTTCACTGAGGAACTGGAATCATATGAATTCAAACAAACGAATTTCAGTGTCAAAGGGCCTCTTCTCCTCTCATTGGTCAATTGTTAGAACATTCCTCATTCAAAACTCTATAGAAATTCGTTCTGAGGCAAGCCAATCTGTAGTTGTTGTTCTTGTTATTGTTAGGTACATCTGACCTCAATTCTTGTGTTGGTAGTGTTGTTACTGTTGGAGTTAGCTTAAAAAATTGATAAAGTGGTAGAAGGACCAAGGTGGTAAAGGAACAAAATAAGAAAAAAATGTCAAACTTCCCATTGGTCAGTTTTGAGAGCATTCCTCAGTCAGAAGTCTATAGAAATTCTTTCTGGGGTGAGGCTCCCTGTAGTGTTTGTGTTTTCTATTGTTAAGTACATTTGACCTCTACCCTTATTTCGGTAGTGTTGTTGGTGTTGTGGTCAGCTTATGTCTTGCTGCTGCTGACAATTTAGAAGTATCTGTGTGTGTTTTTTCATCCCTCCTGCCACCATCTCCCGTGTTGGTGGTGGGGGGAGGGGGTTCTTCCATGTATATGAAGAAATATAAGGCAATAAATGAAGAAAACAGAAAATAAATAATAAATAGAGAATAAAGAATAAATGAAAAATTGGTGAAAAAGTAATGAAAATGAATATGGAGAAGTGAAAAATAAAATGAAGATTCAAATAAAGTAGGATAAAGTGTGTGTGTGCTATAATCAATCTCAAGGTCAGAAATATGTTGATAGATTGCTTTGAGGAAGAAGATGGTAAAATAATAAAAGAATAAGATAATCAAACAAAATGTGTTTGTGTTATAATCAATCTCAACTTAAAAATAAATATAACGTGATTCAGTGAAGAGAACAGAAAACAAATAACAAATTAATAAAGAGAAATCAAGATTTAAAATTGAAAATCAGAAATCAAGTATATTAAAATGTGTTTGTGTTATATAGATGTTGGCCAAATTATAATGGCTGTGTCCGATTCAATCTCTAGGCTATCATGGTGTCTGCTCAGCCTGGGTTGTTCCCTATGGCTTGAGGGGAGTTCTCAACCTAGGGTGTTGTTACTGCCCATATAGCTTGAGGGAGGTCTGGCCGAGAGGTGTCTACATGTTCTGGAGAAGTCCCTATAGCTTGAGGGGAGTTCGCATCTTCTTGTGTTGCTACTGTCCATATATCTTGAGGAAGGTCCCGGCTCTAAGGTGTCTGCATGTCCCGAAGAAGTCGGTTCTGAGGTTTATCAGGCCGCTTCCACCTCTTAGTATCTCGAGGGTCTCGTTCAGACATAGTTTGCATATGCAAGATCCCTCTTTATCGGGTGGTACTTGCCTGATTATGTACCAGGCCATAGAGTACGGGGTCCTGTCCAGCTTAAGTTTCCAGATCAGGTCGGAGAGAACCGTGCTTTTCCTTTGGCCTCCTTATTGAATGAATGGCGATGGTTGTACCAGCGGTCTTTAAAGCTCGTTGATGTGGCTGCTATGTAGAGGTGTTCGGAGTTGGGGGTTTTAACCCTACAACCGTATACTAGGTTTTAATCCTACAACCTAGTATACGGTTGTAGGGTTAAAACCCCCAACTCCGAACACCGCTACATAGGAGCCACATCAACGAGCTTTAAAGACTGCTGGTAGAACCATCGCCATTCATTCAATAAGGAGGCCAAAAGGAAAAGCACGGCTCTCTCCGACCTGATCTGGAAACTTAAGCTGGACAGGACCCCGTACTCTATGGCCTGGTACATAATCAGGCAAGTACCACCCGATAAAGAGGGATCTTGCATATGCAAACTATGTCTGAACGAGACCCTCGAGATACTAAGAGGTGGAAGCGGCCTGATAAACCTCAGAACCGACTTCTTCGGGACATGCAGACACCTTAGAGCCGGGACCTTCCTCAAGATATATGGACAGTAGCAACACAAGAAGATGCGAACTCCCCTCAAGCTATAGGGACTTCTCCAGAACATGTAGACACCTCTCGGCCAGACCTCCCTCAAGCTATATGGGCAGTAACAACACCCTAGGTTGAGAACTCCCCTCAAGCCATAGGGAACAACCCAGGCTGAGCAGACACCATGATAGCCTAGAGATTGAATCGGACACAGCCATTATAATTTGGCCAACATCTATATAACACAAACACATTTTAATATACTTGATTTCTGATTTCCAATTTTCAATTTTAAATCTTGATTTCTCTTTATTAATTTGTTATGTTTTCTGTTCTCTTCACTGTATCACCTTATATTTATTTTTAAGTTGAGATTGATTATAACACAAACACATTTTGTTTGATTATCTTATTCTTTTATTATTTTACCATCTTGTACCTCATACCAATCTATCCAACATATTTCTGACCTTGAGGTTGGTTATAGCACACACACACTTTATCCTACTTTATTTGAATCTTCATTTTATTTTTCACTTCTCCATATTCATTTTCATTACTTTTTCACCAATTTTTCATTTATTCTTTATTCTCTATTTATTATTTATTTTCTGTTTTCTTCATTTATTGCCTTATATTTCTTCATATACATGGAAGAACCCCCTCCCCCCACCACCAACACGGGAGATGGTGGCAGGAGGGATGAAAAAACACACACAGATACTTCTAAATTGTCAGCAGCAGCAAGACATAAGCTGACCACAACACCAACACTACCGAAATAAGGGTAGAGGTCAAATGTACTTAACAATAGAAAACACAAACACTACAGGGAGCCTCACCCCAGAAAGAATTTCTATAGACTTCAGACTGAGGAATGCTTTCAAAACTGACCAATGGGAAGTTTGACATTTTTTTCTTATTTTGTTCCTTTACCACTTTGTTCCTTCTACCACTTTATCAATTTTTTAAGCTAACTCCAACAGTAACAACACTACCAACACAAGAATTGAGGTCAGATGTACCTAACAATAACAAGAACAACAACTACAGATTGGCTTGCCTCAGAACGAATTTCTATAGAGTCTTGAATGAGGAATGTTCTAACAATTGACCAATGAGAGGAGAAGAGGCCCTTTGACACTGAAATTCGTTTGTTTGAATTCATATGATTCCAGTTCCTCAGTGAAATAACAACCCAACCAGAGTATTGACAAAATTATACACCTCAACAACATATGTACTTGTCTATACCACACTAATTCGGACCTGCCTGAAGAGGTCACAGCCAAAGATGGCTGTCACCGAAATATATATAGCAGTAATAAACGAAGCTAAATTTTAAACATTTGACTTATTTATTTTACTTTATTTTACTTTATTTTATATATATATATATATATATATATATATATATATATATATATATATATATATATATATATATATAATATATGTATATGTATTACAACATACTGTACATACTATGGATTATATACATACTTGCAGATATACTCGCAATCACAGACTTACGTTCACTCATATAACATATTCATCTGCATGTGCTCTGAACATAGTACTATCATATATACATATATGGGGGCAGGGATGTGTGTGTGTGTGTGTGTGTGTGTGTGTGTGTGTGTGTGTGTGTGTGTGTGTGGGCGTGTGCGTGTTTGTGTGGATGCGTGTGTGTGTCAAGAATGTCAAGTGGACGCTTGGTTTTTTTTTTATTTACTTTTAAGCAAATTTCTCATTTAGTACGCAAGTTTTCCAATAAAATTACAGCGAAATATTTTTCTCCCACTCAGGTTGCATAGTGATTTAGTTATTTAATAGGCATTTATTTATTACTTTCTAAAGAGGTACTTTAGAACTTGAATCCGCCGAAAACATAAATTATATCATATTCTTATTATTTTTTATTAATTTAGGAATAAATTGATTATTCCAGTTCTTGGAATTTGAAATTAGAATATAATTTTAAGAAAGTGTAGACTAGAAGGCATTTAGTCCGCTACTCTAATATTTCTGCTTTACACAAATTTCCAATAGTTATTTTATTAATTTTAAACTGAGTTTACTCAGCTTCAAGTATTTTATAACCTAGAGAATTAAGATGAAATGTAATTACTATTTTATATTTTCGCGTAATAATAATTAAGAATTAACATTATTATTATATTTTTATTTAAAGTTTCTTTTGTTTTCCATACTCAACTGTTTGATAGATATTTTTTCCTTAGAGCAAAAGTAATATTATAGTTTAATTCTTAAATGTTTTACGGGATGTTACACCTCCTTCTAAACATGTAGATAAATTTGATGTTAGCTAAAAGTTAAATTAGATTTTAAATGCGTTTATTAGTTTTTATGTGCATATCTATTTATACGTTATATATCTATTTATTAATTTATTGAGAAGTAATTTAATAAAGAGCAAAATTCCTATATTTATTTATTGAACATATTTACTCTTCCATGAGAAAAAGTAAAAGAGTAAACATGGTTATTTAATAAAGAAATGCTCCTGGAAGCACAAAAACGTGCTTCAAAAAGTGTCTTTAATCCATTTCCTTCTCGAGAAGAAGTATCGTGTGTATAGATAATGCACAAGTCAACTTTTAAATTAAATATAACCCTTTCCGTTATATATGCACCTATTGGTTATTGGATGCTGAATGCAATTTATTTGCAATATAGCATTACATTAAATGCAATTTCAGGATATGCTGTAATAAAAACAAATACAATGCGATACGCGCACAAGGTAAACGGTACTAAATGTTGTCAAAGTAATACAGATAATTATTTGTGGATTATATAGTTAACTAAACAGAGCAATAAACTCTCTAACTCTGTCCTAATCTTCATGAACACAGAATATAATTAATAAAATCCAGAACATTGTCATAACAATATTTGGTATTTCTCAAAAGATCAACATTGCATTGCATATTGAAATTTGCGCTTCAGTTTTATGGATGTCATTCCTCAAAAAAAAAAATATATATATATATATATAAGAAATATTGAATTTGTTGGAAATCCAACAAATATAGATATTTACAACTGATTCAAAGCAGTCGACAGTTTTGGAGTAAGTATTCAATTGATATTAAATAAATGGAAACTATATTTATAAAACCATATTTATTCTATTATATATATTTCAAGGGTACCAAAAATGTTGGTACGCAATCATCAGATAAAATACAAAATGTTTTATAAATATTTGACATGACCAAGTATGATATACCTTAACGGTTCAAGTTATCCCTGGAAAGTGAAGGGAAGAGAGGAGAAAAGTCAGATATTTAAAATTATTAATATGATTATGCAAATGATATGTATATTAAAGGGCTGAAAAAAACATTATTTTAGACGCTATGGGAAATTTAAATATTTATGATAAGGAAAGAAGAGAAAGAGAAAAGAATAACGTTAATTTGGGGGAATAGATTTTTGTTACCTATATTATGAGTTATATAATTATATGAAGAATTATGGTTGCAAGTATTTTTATCTTATTACATTAGGATAGGTTATATGTATATAAATATCTCTATGCATATTAATAATTTGCGAATGCATTGATTGTTTATATAAACAAATGAGTTACGAAGGATGTTGAAAATTTTATTTTCAAGTTGTGAGATTAGAAAAATTTTCAACATTGAGAATGTTTTCAGAATATTGTTAATTTAACGAAGCTATATAAATTATGAAACTAAAATTGTTAAAGAAGAAAGAAAAAAGAAAAGGAAGACCACTTGAACGTTAATTTAGGGAAAATATATTCAGACATTTATCTATATTTATATGGAGAATTATTTATCTTATTATAATAATATATAAATATCACAAGGCCAGCAATTATTCCAGTGTATTACTGGTACTTTATTTTATCGACCCCGTAAGGATGAAAGGCAAAGTTAACCTCGGCGGGATTTGAACTCAGACCGTAAAGGACTGTAACTCTATGTTGCAAAAATAATGAATGAATATTACATAGTTTATGTGCTAAATTTCGTAAACAAATAATTTTGTAAAAATAAATAATTTAAAATTGACTTCTTTTCAAAGTTGCACTTCCGGTATATCGTCGCCACCACTACCACTTCAACTAACATATATATAGAAGGAGAGAGTGTGTGATAAGAGAGATAGAGAGATTATGATTTTCTACACGCTGACGCGTATGAGTGTGCACATACATACATCTATATGTATGAGTATATAACTATGATGAGTATATAACTATAATCGCGCAAACACAAACTTATAAAAATACACGGACATACGTTCACACAAATACACATAGATTCACACAAATACACATACATTCACACAAATATACATACTTTCACACAAATATACATACATTCACACAAATATACATACATTCACACATATACATTTACACAAACATACATACATTCATACATACTTTCACACAAATATACATACATTCACACACACTTTCACACAAACATACATACATTCACACATATATTCACACAAATATACATACATTCACACATATACATTTACACAAACACACACATACAGTCATAATAGCGTTCGGTGAAGTGGAAATGGGAGGGTAAAACAAGTATAACGTTTTATTTATTTATTAACTCTTTATTTATTTATTTATTAACTCTTTTTTTTTAAACTCATCTATATATTAATTTCAACAATGTCAGTATTCCGTGTGTCATAATTCTCGATTATCATTGGTTGATAGGTTTCAAACGACTCCGCCCACCTCAATGATGCCAAACTTAAATTAATATGCATAATGCCAATGAGGGAGTGAGAGGGGAGAGTAAGAAACAGAGAGGAAAAGTGAACGCTGTGTTGGATACACTATGTATATGTGTCAGTGTAGAGACGTGTGTGTGTGATGTGTGTGGAAATAAGAAGGGAAGGAAAGCAATAACTATTAACATGTGTGCGTGTGTACGTACGTGCGTGTATGTTTATGTGTGTGTGCGTGCGTGCAGCGTTCCACAGAAAGTAAAAACTATCAACATTTGTGAATGTGTGCGTGTGTGTAAGTGCACGGGTGCGTGTGTAAGTTTGCGTGCGTGTGCGCGTTTCCATGCCTGTATGTGTGTGTACGTGCGACGTTCCACAATCGCCACGTAGTTTGTGCCTGTCTGTGTGCCTGCCTGTCAGTCTAACATACACAGAGTTGTGAAGGGAGTAAATAGGAACCTTTTTTTACATTGACGGACATCTTTTATATTTATTATTGTGTCATTTTTTGACAATTGCTCGAAATGAATACTGATAATAAAAGCAATTCGACTTTATCAAACAGTGAACTACAGCGGCGACGGTGTGCAGCCAGGAATGAAGAAAAACGGGCCGAACAACGCCATCGGGACACCGAACTTCAGAGGCGAAGAGGTGCCGCCATGAATGAAGAGGAGCTGACTGATCAACGCCAACGAAACACTGGAGCCAAGCAGTGACGGCGTGCTGCGATGGTTGAAGACGAACTGACTGAGCATCATCAGCAGATGGTCAGAATTCAGCAAATGGCGTGCTGCGATGGATGAAGAGGAGCTGGCTGAACAGCGCCAGCGCAATACAGAAGTTCAGAGAATGTGTCGCCAAAGTGCTCCTCATTCCAGTAAAGAGGCTAGAAGGCGAACGAATGATATTAAAAATGGATCATGGCAACCGTGTCATTTTCAGATTGGTGGACGAGCAGAGTGTCCACATTGTGGGGCATTGCTTTGGAGGCACAAAAAGACGTGGATCACAATGTGCTGTCATAAAGGAGCAGTTCAAATAGAACCCTTGCGAATGCTGGATCATGAGGAATCACCGGAGTTTAAAATACTAAGTATGTGGGGTGATCAAGGAGACCGAGGTAGATTACTGCGTAAATATTCGCGGCAAATTAACAATTCATTAGCTTTAGCATCGCAGAGAGTTATTGAGATGTTTGAGAGTGGAGCATGGCAACCGAATGTAGTCATTCAAGGCCGTTTGTATCATTGTATCGGTAATTTAGAAGTTACCCCAGGAGAGAGGCCTCGATTCGCTCAAATTTACGTTAACGATCCAGATTATAGTGAATCGGAGGAGGATATCAGGATCGGTTGGATGAAGTTGCCGGGAAATATAACTGAACTTGAACCGCAAAGGTTAAGTGATTTGATTCGTGATTTGCAATCATGGCTTAGACAGTGTAATCCTTATGTTATGGATTTCATGTTGGTGGCTGAAATGCAAAATGTTCAGCAGCAAATATTGGTGATTAAGGCTGACGCAGTGCCAAGGAATCAACACGAACGGAGATATAATGCCTCGGAAGGATTTCGTGAAGTTGCTGTGTTGATGGACGATAAGCCTGGATCGAGAGATATCGTCCTCAATCGCAGAGTTGGTGGTCTCAAGACTATCAATGAGTCAAATAGGGCATACGACCCATTGCATTATGTTCTTTTATTCCCAAAAGGTGAAAATCGATGGAACATGTCTGTTCATTTAGATGATCGAATCAGCATCAACAGGGAGGTGGAAATAGACACAATAATTCGATTCGCGACTTTTACGCGTTCCATTTGAACAAGAGGAATCAACAGAGAAATGCGCTATTTCAAGCCAGCAGATTGTTCCAGGTATACTGTTGTATGGCATTCGCAAAGATCGAAAATCAAAGGCTAAATTATATAGCTACACATCAGCAACATATCAGAGCTGAATTCTATAATAATATACAGGATGCGATAACAGCCGATGATGCCAATTACAAGCAAATTGGTCGACGCATCATTTTGCCATCGTCGTTCATCGGCGGCCCGAGATATATTAACATTCGCTATCAGGATCCAATGGCTATTGTCAGAAAGTTTGGAAAGCCAGATTTGTTTATAACGGTTACATGCAATTCTGAATATACTGATATTAATGATGCACTTTTGCCAGGACAACAGCCAAAGGACCGTCCTGATATTGTGGCAAGAGTATTCAAAGGATATCTGAAAAAGATAATGGATGATGTGGAAAAAGAGGGAATCTTTAGAGGTATAGTTGCTTTCACATACGTAATTGAATTCCAAAAAAGTGGATTGCCACATGCACATTTACTGATCATTTTATATAGAGATTGCAAATTGAGATGTGCTGAGGATGTCGACAGCATTGTGTGTGCTGAACTGCCGGAGAATGAGGCACTACGCAACTTGATGGCAAAGTCAATGGTGCACAACCAATGCGGAGTGGCAAATCGGAAATCGCCTTTCATGAAAAATGGCCAATGCGGTAAGCACTTTCCGAAATCTTTTGTCACGAACACTTCCTGGAACGATGGGGATGCTCATTTCTCTACAGAAGACGGTCGTCTGCAGATGGCGGTTTGGTCGAAAATGTAAACGGTCGACAGGTTGTGCCATACAATCCATATTTGATTATGAAATATCGTTGTCATATTAATGTGGAAATTTGTAGTTCAGTGAAAGCTTGCAAATATCTATTCAAATATGTTTACAAAGGTCATGATCGGGCAATGATCAATGTCAGGAATGAGGAAGCGAACCAAGGAGATGAAGTTGGCAGGTTCCAGGATGTTCACTCGACTGGATCTAGCGAAGCTTGCTGGAGATTGTTCGATTTTGATCTCAATGAACGCAAACCTAGCATTCAGAAACTGACGGTTCACTTAGAGAATAGGCAAATGGTCTGTTTTCAGGACACTAGAAGAGGTGTCGAAAGAATTGCTAACGCACCACCTCCTAAGACGGAATTGACTGAGTGGTTCAAGCATAATAGGGAACATGCTTTGGACCCGGATCAAAGGAAGCTCTACTGCGATTTCCCTTCGCACTATACGTGGTATAAGAAGGGAAAGAAATGGAATGATAGAAAACAAAAGTTGAGATGCATGACTATTGGACGGGTTTGTAATGTCCATCCAGCATCTGGTGATGTGTTTTATCTCCGAATTCTGTTGCATAAGGATTTTTCGAAAGGTAAACAGAGCTTCACTGATTTGAAAATTGGCGAGGAATATGAAATATGCCAGGCTGTGTGTCAGCATCTGAGACTCCTTCAGGATGACGCTGAATTGAATAACGCCATGGAAGCTGCAGGAACAACACAGATGCCAGCTCAAATAAGGCAGTTGTTTGTCACGATTCTAGGGTTCTGCAATCCTGCCGATCCAAGAGAGTTATTTGAACGCCATTGGGGAATTATGACTGATGATTTTAAGGCATCATCTTCAGGTCGATGATGAAAATTTGATGAAAGCTATTGTTTTTCTCAATATTGGACAACTGCTTGAAGTTCATTTCAAATGTTTAAGATATTTCAATTTGCCAATTCCTGATAAAGAAATGCGGCAACGTGTCTTAGCATTGAATATGAGATTGCAGCTTAGACGGTTGCCACGCGATTGGAGGGAACTATTCCAGTTTGATCCACTGGAACAGCAACGTATTGTGGATAAACGTATGCCAATGTTGACCCAATCTCAGAGAGAATTGGTCGATGGCGTTCTCCACGCGATTTCCACTAATGAGCAACTTTGTGCTTTCATATATGCTCCAGGAGGCACCGGAAAGACATTCTGTTCAACACTATGTTATCGGCAGTCAGAGCTCAGAGGAAGATTGCTCTCCCTGTGGCCACCAGTAGGATCGCTGCCACTTTGCTGAGTGGTGGAAGGACCTCCCACTCATGCTTCAAGGCTCCATTGGCTCCGGATGAGTTGAGTGAACTCACGGCCTTATACGCAATACATCTCTGATTATTTGGAACGAGGCTCCTTTGGCACACAGATATTTGCTGGAGGCATTGGACAGAACTTTGAGAGATATCTGCAGTAGTGACCTGCTATTCGGTGGTAAGACTATCGTTCTTGGTGGGGCGATTTCAGACAGGTGCTACCAATTGTTAGGAATGCTCAAAGAGTGCAAATTGTCGATGCATGTCTGAAAAAGTCCCCGTTGTGGCACCATTTCAGAGTTTTTCGATTACACGATAATATGCGACTTCGTATGTTCGGGCAAAATGAAGAGGCTGAGACTTACGGTCGATGGTTGATGCAGTTGGGAAACGATGAATTGCCACACGTTGGTGATAATCAGACTGTAAGAATCCCAGACCATTTGACTGGGTGTTCCCTAATTTGAATGCTTTTTGGCAGAATATCTCCTGGATATCGGAACGCGTTATTCTAACTCATACAAATGCAACGGTCGATGAAATAAATTCACAAGTAGCCGGAATGTTTCCTGGAGAGGAATGGTTGACCGTCAGTGCGGATGCAATGGAGCCTAATCAGCAGAACAATATGGATGTTCCGACTGAGTATCTGAATTCACTTCAAATACCCGGATTTCCCCCACACATTTTGAGGTTGAAAAAGGGTATGCCGATTATATTGCTTAGAAATATCAATCATAAAATGGGTCTTTGCAATGGTACCAGATTGATTGTTGAGAGATTGATTATCGGAAGAGTTTTAGAAGCTAAACTTCCAGGCAGAGAGGAATCGGTTCTCATTCCGAGGATCATGATGAGACCAAGTGAAGATCTACTGCCATTCATTTGGTAAAGGAGACAGTTTCCCGTCAATTTGGCCTTCTCCATGACTGTCAACAAGGCACAGGGACAGACTTTCAAGCGAGTCAGTGTCTACTTGAATGATCCAGCATTCAGCCATCGGCAACTGCATCTCGAGTGTGCGATCCTGATGGTATAAAATTTGCAATTGATACCACTAACAGTGGAACAACCCTGAATATTGTCTATAATGAAGCTTTGAGCTGATGCATGCATATCTTTAATGCTATCAATAAGCGACGTAAATGATTCGGACATTGGTGTCCTTTGATCAGTATTGTGAGCTTTGACAGAGTTATCATTTCTGTTCAATGTCATTTAATGTCGTTATGAGCAATAAAAACAAACAAGTATTGGTAAAAATTGCTTTCACTGCTATGTTGCGCAATAAATACCAACAAGTATTGGTAGAAATTGCCTTCAAATTTATCGCTTCTGATTGCGGTGGTAATAACCTCATCATATGCTGAGTCTGTCAAAATGTTGGACCCTATGGCCGGCCAGGGCTAGATTAATATTGCAAAACGATTCTATTTTCGAAGTTGAAGGATTCGCCATTTGGAGTTCAAACCAGGCCACCTCCCCGAGTTGAACTCTGGGCAACATTGACTGTCTATTACTCAGTGGCTAAGATCCTGGAAATTACTGAATACATTTTTGTGTCATATAATTTGTTGTTTTATTATTATAGCTGACCACTTATAGATAAGCATGTTATCAATATCTATATTAATTTGGCATTTGTATAAACCATTTCAAGTAAATAGGGACCTTTTTTACATTGACGGACATCTTTTATATTAATTATCTATATCTACATATAATATAAAAGATTGGAACTTCCATCATCCTTTTTAGAAAGGTGGAACAACCACGTCTATGCAATGGTACACGTTTTACAGTCAGGCAGAAGATGAACCATCTCCTAGAGGTCACTATTCTAGGTGGGGGCACCTAGAATCGTTCATATACTATGCACAAACGGTACAACGAAGAATCTGGTATATCTGGAAGATTTTTTTTACTGTTTTGGTATCACACAGACACCACAGACTCACCTCATACTGTAACCAGACAAACATCCAATACAAGTCATTTTCTATTTTACCTGTCTTCTCTTATCATCTGTTTACCCGGGCGAAGCTGGGTACGTCAGCTAGTTTAATATAATGGTTACAGAACGAAAACACTAACAAATATAATATATACAAAGGAAAGGGAAAGGAAAAAAAGAAAGAGGAAAAATACACAAGCAGGTAATACACGCATCTTAGACCACATCAACAAAAGGCAGGCGAACGAAAGAGGTGGACAAATGAGACGCTACCAGAACAAAAGATAGCAATATAGCGAGGAGCACTGGGAAACCTCTCTAATAATTTTTGAGGCAAGCCAGCACGCTCGCAACGTTACCTGGGGTGATGGCGAGGCTGAGGTGCTGTAACAACCAAGTGCCCTCACGAACATCACCAGCTACCTCTGTTTGGCGAGCCGCCAGTGAAGATAAGAACCTCGCTGTCAGTAGCCCGACTCCCTCAAACGTCTCGAACGCCACGGGCTGGATAATGTAGTTAGGTGACAGAACACAGTATTTTAGGATTTTGTTCCGTTCAGCTGCAGATGCTGTAGCTCTCGCCCTTACCTCTGCATCCAGAATGTGGGAAGAAGCAAAAGAGTCACTAACTGTGACGTCCCAGGTAAGGTACCTGCCTCTTGACCAGGAGCACAGAGTAAGACCGTCAAGTCTTTTCCCATCAATTCAGGCAACCCAGACGATTCCAAAATTGAGGGGATATTTGCCGGGGCCAAAGTTCTTGAGTGGTAATAGGACAGTGTGCGTCTGTGCACGCGTGAGTTTGTCGGCGTTCTTAAATTAGAGACACGTGTGTGTGTGTGTGTGTGTGTGTGTGTGTGTGTGTGTGTGTGTGTGTGTGTGTGTGTGTGTGTGTGTGTCACTGTTTTTAAGTTAGAGACATACATGTGTGTATCCCTTTCCTTCATTTTAAACACACATACATTCACACAAACATACATACACATTGCGTGATGGGCGGGGGGGGGACAGAAGTCCCTCAAATTTATATACATGTGAATGGAGTTCTACTGAAGCAGTTAGAGAAGTTCAAGTATCTTGGAACCGTGTTCATGAGTGATGGAATGCAGGAGGCTGAATTAAGTGCAAGAATTTCAAAAGCTGATGCAGTAATGCGCCAGCCTCAGCAATCAAATGAAGGGGGTAGGGGGCGTGTAAAAGCCAAACTCGCTGTCTTCCTGGTATTCCTGCCAACTCTTACCGAGGATCGTGAATCTTGAGTAATGACCAAAAGAATACAATTGCAAATAAAAGCGGTAAAAATCGTGTTCCTCCGAAGGGTCTTTGGAGTAACGTTACTCGACAAAGTGCATAACTCAGAGACCAGAGAGTCATTCCTGGTAGAACCGCTACTTCTCTGAATTGAGAGATCATAACTCCGATATTATGAGCATGTGGTTAGAAAGTCTCAGTAAAGAATCGCTGGACACATTTTACAGGCAAAACCAACCGGCAAGAGACCCAGAGGTAGACCCTGAGCAAGATAGTTGGATAACATCCATGAGCTTGGCTGGTCACGCTTTGGGATCCAGCTGCATCAGTTAGAGATGTTTGCTTCTGACAGACTCGCTGGAAGGAGTGTTTGAGAAGGACTCTGCCCCCACGACCCTCTCAGAAATAAGTGGGCGAAGAAGAAGATATTGTCAATTTACTTTTCAATTTACTTTTCAATTTACATATATATATTTACCTATAATACCAATATGCACACTACATATGCTAGCAGAAAACCAGCCGAAGGGTGGTTTTTCTGCTAGTAAGGGTACTTGAGTAACCCCAAAGATCAACAATGAGCCTGATCACCAAAGGCAAGTGCCCTCTACCAATAGTCGTTGTTTGACCTGAAGACACAAACCGAGAGCAGACTCATTAACTCTTCCTGTTTTTGCTACTGTCACACACCTCCTGCTCCACTCCCACATAGCTTTCGAAGTGAAACTTGAAAAGGTCGGTGGGAGCTTTACCAAAAAGTAAATTGTTTGTCTGCAGCCCTTTCTGTCTTCTGCACCACACACCCTCATTCACTATGACAAACAGATATAGATAAATTGTTCACCCTTCCCCGTTAAACAACGTGCCGGAACGATCATCGTGATAAACTCCACAGGTTAGCAATAAATGGGCATTGAACGAGTGCATACAGTTTCATTTGCGCCAAATATTTATGTTTATCAGAAACTTTCACATCTTTTCAACCAATTTATTTTCTGAATACGCTGAATATTCTTAATTTTTTTCCAGCCTTAAAAATATAAATCTATGTGCATATTAAACGTATATAGTTGCATTCATACTTGCATATATATACACATAGATACAAACTAAAACATAACACGGGAATATAAAAGACATATGCACTACGTAAGTATATATCACCAAACATCCCTCTATACATCCCTCTCACTGTTCTACACACAAGCACACACGCCCATACACAATCATTACAGATGCATGGCTGAGGTATTTAGAGGCAAATGTCACCTTGATGGTCATTTTCAAATTTCTAAATCAGCTTGTGTCAAAAGAATAGAGAAGAAAAGCAAGATTACTACCAACATACATTTAATGCATGAATACTCATTAATTATTTCTTTGAAGTGTTAAGATAATAGAAGACAGAAAAATTACCAATGCGAAGATTAATAAGTAAAGAAATATAGACTCAAATTGAAGAAATGTCAGATTAATTGAAATCAAAATGTTTTTCTTGTAAACTTCGACTAGTTTCATATTAATTAGCCCCTTCAGGTTATGAATTGGTTGAATCGTTAGTGTCGTACAAATTGCCTTATAGTATTAAATTACGGCCATTTACATTCTGAATTTAGATTTTGCCGTAGTTAACGTTTGCAATCATCATTATGGTTTCGGGATATCAATATCAATGAGTTGACAGAAACATCTGTTTTATGGAGAGTAAACTAATTAATCGACTCGTATACTACCCAAGAGGAATATAAGTAGCTAATTTACAGTTTGGGATTATAATAAGTAATCGTCTAAAATTGATAGATGCGGAATTATATGCTGATATATTGAATATAAATGTAAAATGTCTATGCAGATAAGTAGACTGCCTTACTTGAATTGGTGTATCATGTCTACATAGTCTAAACTATTATCCCTAGTTTGTGTTCACTAAATATATATCATATCTGAACAAAGAGGCTTGTATAAAACTTTATTTGTCGGGTGTGCTAGCGATCTCGTACATGGACAGCCTCGAACGCAAGGCACTCAAAGCCTGCCATCCCAACGCCGTCGCCTTCTTCTCAAGATACGTGGACGACATCCTCATCCTCACATCTTCCCAGGATATGGCGAACGGGATTTACGAGACGTTCAGCAACACAGACGAGTATATTGACTTCAGTGTTGAACACACCAACGACGACGGGTCCCTTGCCCTCCTCGACTTCCGAATCAATATCACGGAGCAGGGAGGGATTCACACCAGCTTCTACCGCAAGGCATCCTGCAGGGACTTGTTCGTCCACTACAAATCTGCCTTCCCTAACAGTGCTAAAAGAAGGTGCATCACGAACGTGATCACGCAGATTAAAAACAAATGCAGCGATCCCGTGAGTGGTGTCACACATACCAAGCGGTTCCTCGGGGTGCTGGAGACGAACGGATACACAGCATCCTTTACAAGCAGAGTAAGAGACACCAAACGCAAGAGGCAGAGAAACACCCAAGGCAAGTGCTTCCTCAAAATCTCGCACCTGGGCGAGAAAACCACCAACGCTATCCGCAGGGCCATACGGAAGGAGGGCCTCGACATCTACTTGGCCCACTCGGGCCCCTCCCAACAGAGATGCCTCTCCAGGAATCCCGAGAAATCGGTTGACAAACGAACTGTTGCTTACGCAAGTACGTTGTATACAAGGTAGAATGTGACAAGTACAACGACTACTACATCGGTAGTACAATCCGGCCACTACATGTCCGGGTCAAGGAGCACTTCAACACGAAGGCCTTGTCTTTCCGGAAACATATGACCAAATGCGGAAACAAAGACGGAAGGCTCATTGTCACAGTGTTAGCGACAGAACGCAACGTCGGCACTTTAAGAATCAAGGAAGTACTTTGAATCAAATGCCTCGGACCACAAATAAATAACCGATCCGAGAGAAGTGAGATGAGATGGCTGGTTTAAAAAAACGAAACAACACACTCACAGTGGCAATCGAACGATTGTTATTGTGTGTATAGCGTGTCCACCATCCACCGACCAACAAACAACAATCAGGCAGACTACCAATACAACACCACACCTGCCAGTATCAAAAACTGAATATAAGAAATTGACAGCGAAGATGCGTACGCACTTACACATCACTATCCCACTACTCTAGTATAGAATAACTGCCTCGACCTTTGTCTGACCGCAGCTATTCCGCGCGCACGCGCGCCCTACAGAGTAGTTCAGTTGTACACGCACGGTAGACAAAAAACTTTCCCCCTCGGAAAACCCCAGTTGATGGATGCGAAATCCGAAATATAGGGACAATTAAATCACTTCCAAGGTAACTCTATCTCGTGTTATTATTTTTACACTCTTTCTTACGTTCCTCTACACCCTATACGTCTCATTCTACATTTCCTCTTACATCTCTCTCATTACCACCTGATTCTGTTACCCGGAGATTTACCCATCTGCATTGTTGAGGCTTCCAAAACGACCAATTTTATTATTCCACAATGTTTCAAGCAAACTTCAACAATCTTTTATTTTGATATATATATATATATGTATATATATGTATATATATATGTATATATATATATATATATATATATATATATGTGTGTGTGTGTGTGTGTGTGTGTGTGTGTGTGTGTGTGTGTGTGTGTGTGTGTGTGTGTGTGTGTGTGTGTGTGTAATTAGTTACAATAGTGACATATACATGTACTTAAGTTTCGTTGGGTTATACACCCCCCCCCCCAACCCATATAAAACAAAAGTAGCTACTTCGTTAGAATGCTTGGCAAGGTGAGAGGCCTATATTACACTTAAGGATCATAAGGATGACTTAAAAGACCCAAAACGGAATTAGGACTTGTAAGTAAAGACATTCTTAGAAAAATTAATATAGTCATTAGACAACAGCCCAATCTTAATCAGTAGGATAATAGTCAAGTAATATTTGATTGGGTTAACGTCCTCAAACACACTAAAAAAGCTAGGTTCACTCAATTTGATATCGTTGATTTTTACCCCTCGATATCCAGGACCTTACTTGACAAGGCCCTTGATTTCGCTAGAAATTTCACGAATATAGACGAGTTAGACCGATTAGTAATATCCCACTCAGAAAAACTCTCCTCTTTAATAATGACGGCCCCTGGATAAATAAATCCACTAATAACGACTCATTCGATGTACCGATGGGATTATTTGACAGTGCTGATACATGCGATTTGGTAGGCCTTTTTATCTTAGACACACTACGTAAGAAATTCCCTGATTTCTATATGGATCTACATCGTGATGATGATCTGGCACTATTGAGCCATAAAAGTGGCCATAACCTCGACACATTTAGAAAAAACCTGATTACTACCTTCAGCAGCTTAGGAATTACAATATCTACCAACCTCACTAATATTAAGTTCCTAGACGTTAATTTAGACCCACGTACACGCACATTCAGACAATTCCACAAACCCAATGAGAAACTTAGGTATATTCATAAGGACTCTAGCCACCCCATATAGTTTTTTTTTTAAAGAAAATCAGTAAGAGGGTATCTTTGGTAGGGCATCCCCCTACGACAACTCAGTATTAAACAACAGTGGCTTCTCTGAAAGAATCACTTACTCTCCAGATCAATACCCGACATCTAGAAAGAAAAAATCTTAGACATAAAGACGTCATGTGGTTCACGCCACCATTCGAACGTAATGTGATAACCAATGTAGGTAGAAAATTCCTAGTCCTCCTAGATATTTGCTTCCCTGTAGGCCATAAATACCGACAGATATTCAATTGCCATACAGTGAAAGTAGGCTTTGTTAATATATCTATTAACAAAGCTCAAGGTCAGACTTTGAAATCTACTGGCTTGCACTTAATTAAGCCTTGCTTTTCTCGTGGTAAACTTTATGTTGGTTGCCCCAGGGTGGGTAGTTTACAAGACTCATTTGTCTATGCTCCAAACCAGAAAACAAAGAATGGTGTTTACCCAGTTCTTACGTAATTTCCTTCAACATATGTGATAGAATTTATCTCCCTTCATAAAAGTGGTAAATTTTATATTTTCATTTTTTTTTTTTGTATTATGAATTAATTAAGAATTGATTTCATCATGTATCTCAGTTGAAGAATAAATTTAATTTAGAATATCAAATTTCTATACAACATATTTTGCTTTTTTCTTCTAATATATAAAGAACAATGTCATTCCTGGGCAACGCCGGGTGCAATTGCTAGTTTATAATAATTCAGAATCGACAGGATATTTCTCGTTATAAACATCTATTTGAAGTATGAAAACCTATGTGAGGCATAGTTATAGAATAACATACATACTGTGACACATTTAACTATATGATCCAGGTGAAATAACTGGATATCTAATTTGGTAGATATGTTAGTTTATAGCCGTAAAAGATTTGTAATATAATTTGGCAGAGATATTATCTTCTACGCTATGCACCATGCAATGCGTCGTTCGCACTTTGATTGCTACATAGGTTGATAATCGCCGGAGTGCCTGTTCCGATATTAGAGTTTCTGCTATACAGTATTTATATATGTATAAACAGAAGAGACGGTTCTGCCAAAATAACAAATATAGATTTTTTAAATTTATTCCGTCAACAGTTTCTATTGATGATATTGGATTACAAAAGTAATTATAAAACATGTGGCATAATAAATCCTTCGTTTCCTGTATGACACAGCGCATGTTGTGGCATGGATATTGATTAGGATAGGGTCATGGTGCCGACATTATTTGAGAGTCTAGGCGGTGGATTGGCAGTATTAGTAGAGCGTCATACAGCATGCTTTGCAGCATAGAGTTATGGCTGTTTACGTTCTGAATTCAAATCCCGCCGAGGTCAACTTTGCCTTTCATCCTTATGGAGTCGATAAAATAAAGTACTAATAATGCACTGGAGTAATTGTTGGCCTTGTGGCAAAAGTAGAAACAATTATTTCGCACAACGATTCATTGAATTCCTTCCATGAGTCTGAAGTGCCGCTCAATTCCATAACCAAATATGATACTGAAGATATTAACATTGACTCTTACCTGTTCCAAAATCAATTAGCACAAATGCATTATATTTTGCTTTGGTTATATCTGACAAATGCTTATCATTTAATATAAAATGTAGTGGTAATATTCGTCGGTTCAGCAATAATTCGTGGATGTGTACAGCGCAACAAACCTCTGCCACATAGTTGAGGATAATGTGTATAATTGTTCATTTGATATAACTGTGCAGCCACTACTTTATCGGGTGCACTAGAAGTTGATTGGCATGCTGGACAGAACCTTTCGATCTTATCAATGCATTAGATTGCATTATCAGTCAGTAGCAGTGCCGATGCGTTATTTGCTCTTTGGAGCCATACAGCTGAATCACAAGTTGATTTGGGAATAAATAAGCTTAAAAAATTAAAAATTTTATTTTAGAAATAATTATTCTAATAACCAGTGACAATATAATTTATTGTATCACGTTTTCTATTATTATTGTAGATATTCATTTTCAATATTTAGTTTTCGTGGCAAAGCCTTATCAAATAACAGACGTCAAATAACAGACGTCAAATAACAGACGTCGTGCCAAGATTTCATGCATTTCGAATCCAAATGGAATCTGATTTAAGAAATGTTTTAAAATTTTAACTAAGCCCAATCGACAGTTTTTATAAGTCATCAGCATTTTTGTGTTGTTTCGAAGATTTACAGAGCCCATTGTTTTTTATGAAACCGATATCATCACCAAACGCTGCAGTCTTTAACACATGAGTTTCTGCATATTTTCATCTGGTATATGAATTGTAACTGTCGACAATATAAGGATTAATTGGATTTATGAAGATCTAATATCATAGATAAACACTCTATATATATTTTCTAATATCGGCATTGATATGCATTCAATACTCTTGAGGCGTGAACTAATGCATGATTAAGTCCATATTTAATGTAGACTAATTGTCGTTTAAACTCATATTGGGTGGGTCTTTACGGTGACTGGAAAATCGATACTGATGCCATCTAATTTCTAAAGATTAATTATTGTTGTAGTCAAGTCACTGTAAAATGTCGGATCCAATGTATTGTTGCATAAAGCAAAGACTAATTTGTCTTTTGCATACATGTATTTTGAAAACGATTATGTCAGGATGTCTAATAAACTGATTTCATACCCGGAGGTAGTTGAATCGTGGCTTGCATATTTGTACAACGTCGTAATGTGGGTGAAAATATTTCTGACAATCTAGCATGTAGAATGTAGATATTATTTTTAAAGTTCAAATTAGTGGTATTATCAACGGACGATATACTGTGAGGCATGGAGTTATGCCTCTTTACATTCTGAGTTCATATCTCGCCGAGGTTAGCTTTGCCTTTCATCCTCAGAGAGTCGATAAAATAAAGCACCAGTGATGCAATGGGGTCGATTTAATCGATTTTCCTCTCCCCTAAAAGTGTTATATTGTGCCTAAATCAGAAACCATTAGCAATAGCACTAAAAGCGTTGACGTCAGAATTATTGGGAAAAAATTGAAATTTGCAATGTAGTTATTCCAATGTAAATGACTATAGTAATAGTCATAATATTTGAGTAATAGTCATAATATTTGAGAAAAAGCTAACAGAGGCACCTGCGAGAAATAAAACTTAGCATTATTCGGTGAAAGCGGTAATTCTTACCCTGAGGGCACCCTGAACATTAATTGTCGTTTCAGAAGAGTTTAAGCCTGTTCTTATGAGGATGAATATCGACTTCACATAAGAGATATTAGAAAAATTTGAAATTTGAAATGCAATCGTCCCAATGTAAGAGATAATCGCAATAATTGATCACTATAAATAATAGTTGAAAATCAGATAAATTACCAACAGAGATTGCAGAAATTGGACACAGACACATGCGAAAATCGAAACCCGTATTATCCGGGTCAGACAATTTAAGCCTAGCACTAGGCTTAAATTTTCTAACATACAATTGATCGTGAAGGCTCCTTTACGTACTCACCCATCACCCAACCATGTTCTTTCCTTTTCCATGTCCAGGTGAAATGTATGGCATTTTATCGACCAATATTTATAATAAAAAGAGTAAAATGATAGTGATTGATTGTTGTTATAGTCAAATATCAGTTATAGGGATGCAAGGTTTGATTCCTCCCAGACTTTTCTTTTCATGTTTGTCCGTCTCCGGCCATATTTTACCCGTTTTCACAACTGTTATTTGTACTGATCGACTATCAGAAATATTATTAAGTAAAAATAAGGATATGTTAAATGTCGAATATATTTTGACAGCTACGTATGTTTTTGTAGTTTATTTCTGAGTTTAATATTTAATAGACACTTTTTTAATTTTACGATTTCTATTAGCCTAACCATTTAATTTTATCTATTCCGCCTCAAATGTTGCCGACACGATAATTTTGTATGCATTTAAATTAATCAAACTTCTAATGGCGCTGGTATCAAATTCCAATTTAATCAATTAATTATTGATTTTATGCTGAAATATAACATTTATTTCCGATTACTTCCTGCAAAATTTTAATAGACACAGAATTAACTTTGATTTCATTGTCTTTGATTTATATTTGTTACCGATATTGCTACTATCACAAAGACTACTCTTTATAATTGGTTTGCATTGTTGTTATTATTAATATTTTCATCATTTTTATTTTGCTTTATATGCATCATTTTTATTTTGCTTTATATCACCAAGTCACAACCAGTGACCTCAAGAGACACTAAATTCCACCA
This sequence comes from Eledone cirrhosa, assembly GCA_964016885.1. Taxonomy (NCBI): domain Eukaryota; kingdom Metazoa; phylum Mollusca; class Cephalopoda; order Octopoda; family Eledonidae; genus Eledone; species Eledone cirrhosa. The sequence goes on along the minus strand of OZ024740.1, from coordinate 387,707,348 downwards.
TGTTAAAAAAAATAAAACATTTAGATGTTTACACTTGTGAGGTGCTTATATCGACAGAATTTTATTTAGTACGAGTATATGGTCAGTTCCATTGGGAGTTGTACAAAAATACAAATAACATCGAAACGCAAAGTCAGTGATACGAACGTACTCCTCTTGAATCCTGCCTATCAAGTGAGCGAGTAGAGTTATTTTGGGACCATATGATCAAGACCACAAAGTCGAACACCACCGCCCTCATATTGTTGCAAAAACAAACAACCTCCCAAAATGAACTCTAATGCCAGAATGTAGCTGGAAAGGAAATGGAAAAGATCAATAATTATGAAGACCTTGCAGGCGCTATTAGAACGGAGAAACATGTAGAGACAGATGTCATGCCAATCGTCATTGGGGCGCTAGGCATGGCTCATAAACGCCTAACGTCTTACATCAAAAGCCTTGGAATCACCCACTTTATAGGCAGCGCCCAAATTTCTACCATCACTAGCACTGCTAGAATTCTACACGATATACTGAGATCTGGGGCTGATATACTGAGATCTGATGCTTCACCTAGCATCCGATTGCTAGAGAAATCTTACAATTATTGTTATTGTTGTTGTTGTTATTGTTTTTATGCCTAAAAAGAGAAAACATTGCACAAAATGTGTGAAATACCTACGAAAATTAGTTTTGGCAACTCGATTGTAGAGCAGGTAGTATTTTGGTCGATATAATCTTTTGCACCTGCTCTTTCATTTCTTGAAATGGACAGGCGCCACAGGTCAGGGGGTCTATCTGCTTCGAAGAACTTTTGCCGGGAGAGTTGGGCATGCCATGGCTGATTATGTGCATATATGCCCTGGGGTTACGGCACGCTGAACAGGTGTGGTCACTGTTTGTGAGGCACGTTTTTTCTGGAGCTCGTTTCTTTGACTGAGCATCAGGTTTGATAAAAGGTGTAGCGAGGATGGCCCGAGTGAATGAACCTATTCTTAGCAAGCACCTTTAGGCTGGAGCGTTCAGTGAGGTAAGGGACAACTTTCTAGCTTGATTTTTTTTTGTGTGTGTGTGTTTATGGTGGTTTCGGGACAGTAGAAATCATAAATTACCATTCGGTGATGCTTCCCTTATAGGAGAATTCTGCTGTTTTAATTCATTTTATTTAATTACCTGTTTTTTTTTTGTCCTTGTCTACTCGTATTACCCCTTGTTTTTCGGCCCCAGTGGCCAATAAATAAAGAATCATTATCCACGTTATCCTTCTCAGTATATTTCGATAGGAAATTTGACAAAATACCAGCATACAGTCAAAGAACTTGTCTTCCCAATGAATTACATTTTTGTATTCTTATGAAGATGGTTTTGCATTTTGTGACAAGACAACCTTCATAAGGTTTATATTATTTTTGTTTGAATTATAACAATGAAATAAGAAATTGTAGAAATATTATTTATGCCTTAGTCGATGATATTGTACTGTTTGGGAGTATTTCCTTTTGTTCATTGCGAATAATAGTTTTTTCTACTTTTAACATATCATCGAGTGATGAATTTTCATAGGTTGCACATCAGTCTATCGGAACAATTCAAAGAATTCTCTTCGAATTCACAATCGCATGCCAGCGATAGATCACATTTCGATTACCATATAATCATGATTATCAAGCCTTCATTAAGCATTCATTGAATTCATTAGATGTTGAATTCATTGAATTCATTAGAACATGCAAGTTTTCTTTTAATATTCACATAATTTTCAGTCATTATATCATATGTAACATTGGTTTGTTCTCCAGTGCCGAATATTTGGTTTATTAATGCTATCCTTTCCGTAACCAGTCCACGAACGTAAATACGATTTCTACATATGAATGTCCACCATATCATACATTTTAAAGTCTGTATTAAGGTGTTTGAGATAGATTTCCAAGTTATCACAATTACAGTCACATCACGGATAAACATGGTAAATGGTGGTAGATTTATATGACCTAGGATGTAGACAACCATTGATTTTCTGAAATAAACTAAACACATTCTCCATTCTTTGATTTGTTGCACCTGCATATTTTCTATTTGGTGGTAGTGAAATTGATTTTGTTCTCTCATTTGTATGTCTTATTTCAATAAACTTTAACCAGTCAAATTTTACCCGGCGTTCATAATGTGTACAGAATTGTGTAAATAAATGGTCGTGGAGAGTGGAATAGATAAAAGCAATCGAAATAATAAGACAAATAAATCTCAAATTGAAAATTGCAAGTTCAAATCCAACTACGTGATAATTTGGTGTATTTAAATCAATAAATCAATTTAAAACACCGTGTATAACGTAAATATAAGCGGATGTTATGCGATACAACTATACTCAATACACATGACAAATATATGCTGTAAAATAAAAGCTAAATGTGTTGTACGAAATATCCCATATACAGACCGACCAACCTCTAAAAACCCAAACGGAAAGTACCAAGAAAAAGTGCCCCAAAACGGGGAGGTATGAGGCAAAATGGGGAAATTTTACATAATGAAAGCTATACCCATTTTCACAAGAGAAGACATCTCTCACCCACCCCAAAGTGGGTGGGAGATATCCTCGTCCAACGGGGAGAGTTGACAGGTTTGCATATAAAAAGTATTGTGGGCATTAGGTATATGTAACAGAGTGCGTATGTATAAAGTGTGGATTTGTGATGGCTCGTCTCAAAACATTTGACATGTATACCGTTGGTATTTTGATACTGCAAGAGTGTATTGCAATTGTTTGTGTAATGTGATGTGTATGAAACGAATATCTTTCATGGTATATGAAATTTATGAGGTTCTACCAAAGAGGTTTCTAAAGGGTCAAAGGTTTTAATATGCATTTTCTAGTTCTTTTAAAGAAGTGCAACGTGAGTGTCACTTTACACGTTTAGGCGATGCGTGTATGTTGAGTTCCACCTGAATTTGTTGTGGGTGGAAATTTCCACTGAATTTATCGGTGATTGAGCACCTGATAAATACGTCTGTCGTGGTATGATTGTTAACTTGTCCAATATGTGAACCTTCACTAGTGTACAACGCTATCGCACCACCTGATCTTCCAAGAAATCATTAGCTAATAGTCGACGCAGTTATAAGACGATGTGGAGAATCTTTGCCATTCTGTCTGATTTTCCCTGGTATTAAATGATGAAATGCGCTCTCACCGATGCTTACGCTATCTCTCTCTCTCTCTCTCTCTCTCTCTCTCTCTCTCTCTCTCTCTCTCTCACACACATTCTCTCTGTCTCTCTCTGTGTGAAACCACAGTCTAAGAGCTGATGATGTATACAAATGTGTGTGTGATCTTGTCTCGTCCATATTCTTCCTTTCCTCCTTTCTTTCAATCACTTCTGCGGGCCAACACACTTCTAGCCGCTGATTTCTGTCCTTTGAAGTAAATTATATCCGACGCTGTCATTGACGGCCTTTTATTGTTTTAACAGCTTGCATTGAGTTCTTCTCATTATTTTACAAATACTAATATACTCGCGCTCCAACTCGATCTTCGAGATAACTTTGTTTATATATATGCATGTGTGTGTGTCTTTGTATATACACACATATATACATATGCGTGTCTGTTTGCCAGCATCTGTGTGTTAAGTGAAGCTCCAATAATGCTTGGAATTGAAATCTTTATATGTTTTCCACAAATATTTAGAATCCTTTCTTGGAATTTCTATTAATGATTGACTTTCATATTTATTGAATCTATGTTATAATTGTAACAATCATAATAAAAAATAAGAAATATAAATATTTTAATTTTTGTTGCTTTGTTCACAGACTAACCTCATTTTCCTGATCAACATAATATTTGTTTTGGTAACAAAACTACGGGCTCATAACACCATGGAAAGTGCGCAAATAAGGTTCGTTTGACATGCTCAAATTAACATGCTACATGCCAGTAATATATTATCCAAAGTAAACTGATTGTAGTATAATCGTTAAAATGAACGCCTAACAAGTTATAGATAATAACTGTGTTTTGTTGTTTATATACATTAGGTGAAGTCATAATTGAGTTTTTAATCGTTTAGTCAGAAGTGATAGAGCAACGCCAATGTACACAATGTACACCTTGCATGGCCTTGAATGTTGCGGAAGACATACGAGATTCTTTTTAACACACTCAATGGCTAAATGGTAATTCTTAACCGTGTGGACGTTTTATACTACAGCTGACATGAAAATTGCACTAATAAGGTTACATTATGTTATGTTTGGCAAGTTTATTATGTGTATCCATATATTGCTGTGAATTCTATGCCAAAATCCAAACTAAAAATAGTATGTGATCAGCAACGCTAATTCAGTATAAACTCAATATGGAAATTATATCTCCATACACAATTCGTATATATTGAATTTGATTTTGTTTATATTCATGAACATTTTCCCTTAATTTAGTTGATAATAAACGATCAGGTAAATGGTTGGCAGAAATAACATTTCTTCTACAGAGAAGAACCATATCTATTTAACTGAATTACAAAATTATTGAATATTAAATATATAAGTATATACACTACTATTTTACTTTATCATTAGGGCATCATCATAGTCGTAAGTGTGTTGGACTTACGATCATAATGTCCTACGTTCGATTACTGGACTGGGTTGTGTGTTGTATTCTTGAGAAAAATTCTTCATTTCACATTGCTCCAGTATACTCAGCTGAAAATGTGTACCGGCAATAGCTGGCGGTTTAACCCTGCGATGGACTGGCGTCTTGTCCAGGGTTAAGTCTTGTACTCTCAGTCGCTTCACGCCACGGAAACCAGGTTAAACATTGGCCTGATGAGTCTCCGGGCACAAGACGACTTTAGACTTTTAGATGGAAAGGAGTTGGAAAACAATAATTCGCTGTATTCGTTTACGTTGCGAGTAGTCTCTTTCAAATGTTCGGTATCAATAAATTATTTTCCAGTCAAGTATTTACCATAGACGATATGCTTCTATTAGAAACAACGTTGTTGTTATTTTTACTGCAATAACTCTAGTTTATAATTATCTTTCTCATCATTTTCTGTCTTTTTAAACAGGAAAGCTATTCGAGCAACTATAGTACTATTTCCTCTACTCGGAATTACAAACCTGTTATTTTTTGCTGAGCCAGGCATTGAAAGTACGTGGAAAACTGTCTACCACATCGCAAATGCAGTCCTTCAATCATCACAGGTACAGTTAATTCGAATTGGATGCATTATTTTATTTACTTCACATGGGCATGGATATAGTTTTCAGTACTTACGTTCATGCTTTCTAACAGTCACATGCATAAATGTAAACCCACAATAAATATGTAATCATAGATGTGTGTATATATATATTAGTGTATGCATGTGTGTGCGTGTGTGCGTGTGTGTGTGGGGGTGTATGTGTGTGTGTGGGTGTGTGTGTGTGTGTGTGTGTGTGTGTGTGTGTGTGTGTGTGTGTTGAAAATAGAATTAGAAGTTTTCACCGTCTTTTGACTACAAAAGGTAGTCTAACAGGGTATATAAACCCCTATAACGGAAACAAAGTTGGTATTAACATGCGTGAGAATCGTTGCCACACCACATATTATGTAGATAAATATGCTAGACGGATTACACTAACATGCTCACCCGTATTTCTACGGTACATTTAGAAATTAGAAAGTAGATAGTAATATACATGTAAGCATGGGTAATTGAGAATACGTTGGTGGTTGGAATTTCTAAAAATAGAATTAGAAGTTTCACCGTTTTTCTTACTAAAGAAAATAGTCTAATATAACAACTACAATCAATTTAAGATTATTTTCCCTGCTAATGGTTGACATTGCTGGCCCTCTGACAATGTTCTGAACTTTGTCACATTAACTACATTCTCCCTCATCAATACTCTAGTTTTCTAGTTTTCAATTACTTCAGCAGCATCACCGATCATGTACGTTTTGGTATTCGTCTTTTCCTACCTCCCTCTCACATATACTTTCTACACTTCTCTCACCCAATCACCTTCATCCTTTCTCTACACATCATCCAACCATCTCACTTCATTTCGCTTCACATCTATCACTGGCTCTGTTCCCACCATCTTCATTGTTTCTTATCCTCTCTCTGAGCAACACTCCACTCATCCACCTAACCTTTCTCATTTTTTCTTTTTCCAACCTTCTCTGTTACTCCAAATTCTGGGTAATTAACGCATTTCACCCATGCCTTGCTCCCATAAATCATGGCAGTTACAGGCTACACATTTTCCTTCAGTTTCAGTGACTCTCCTGCCCTAAATATCACGCCACTCAATTCCCAGAACGTATATTTTTGTGTATCCCCCCCCCCCCCTACACACACACACACACCTACCTCGTAGACAAAAATTAAATTATACAACAAATGACCAAATTTACATCTCAAAATTCATTGAGTTCACGAATTTGTAATTGACAGGTTATACTATACATACATAATTTAAATGTGAAAAAACTGACTTTCTCATTGATAAGCTGGTGTTTAGAACGTGATATAATAAATGATTTTTCATAAAATTATAACGGAAAATTTTAGATAAATTTTAACACTTTAAAACAGTGTTTATTGTAGAACACCAGTCTCAGACAGTTTGGTAGAAAAAGTGCTGATAGCTTTCAAAAATAAATTTAATTGGAAATGTTACATTATAAAATTCAATTAAAATACAGTTATGGTTTTAAGATATATTTTATCAAATCCTTATAAATAACTTACATTTTAAATGTGAGTACACATTGTGATAAATGTTTGGCTACATTTAGAAAAAGGAGATAGGAGGGGAAGAGAAAGGGGTAGAGAGATAGAGGGAGGGTGAGAGAAATAGAAAAAGAATGACAACAGTGACTGACGATAGAGAATAATATTTCACTTCCTGTATTTCTCTCTATGGGACTTCATCGGTGCAGATCCAGATAGCGGAAAACGCAGGCAATAGCGTGTAATTACGCATTCATTATATCGTTATCAGCGTCATGTAGAAACTACGTTGTTGTTGTTTTAATGTCGTAATAGGTGCTAAAGCACCTTCACAGAAGCATCAACAAATTAAATTCACCATATATACATACATATATACTTACATGCATATATATATATATATACTCAGATTACATATTATATATATATATATATATATATATATAATATGTAATCTGAGTTTTTTTAATATTAATAATAACATTCGATTCGTTTGCAATTATGCAAACAAGCCTCAATTTTATAGCCATGTCAGTAGAATGCCAACACAAGAGCAAGAATGAAGCGTTCATTCTACTGACATGGCTATAAAATTGAGGCTTGTTTGCATAATTGCAAACGAATCGAATGTTATTATTAATATTCGAAAAACTCAGATTACATCTATTGTATTCAGCCATGTAGAGCGAAATTTTCTTTATATATATATATATATATATATATATATATACATATATAATATATAAGAACAAAAGATGGTTAAAGGAGTTCCATGTATTTTATTATGCGCATTTCAAAAACAAACATCATCATGCAATAATATTTGTGTTTTCATGAGATAAAACAGGAGGACATGATATGAAGGCTAAAAAACACTTGTGGATAGTGCAGTTTTAAATCAACATATGAAAAGTAGTTTTAGATCTTTAAAAGAGGTGGAAGTGGAGCCAAAATAGGTGAAGGAATTGGTGCTAGTTATAACTTTACATTCATAAATTTATCAAGACAATGGTTGTTGAGAGGACATTTATTTTTAATAGGGCAATTGCAATTGCAATTAGAGAGATTATTAATGAGTGACCTAGTGTTATCTATAGAAGGAATTGGATTGGAGAAGTTGTTTGCGATAGGAATAATAGTTTCTTGATTTAGAGTTGGATTATGAACATTTAGCGAAGTTGTGTTTGACGTTGTATTTGGGTTTGCAGAAATTAGCCTAGGGTTTATAATGACGTCGGGAGTACTATTACTATTATTATGAAATTCAGTGTTGGAAGGAAGAGATTTAGTATTTAGTATTTTATTGTTGTGTTTAGAGATAATGTTGGAAATATTGGAGGATGTAGAATAAGAAAATTTTATGGTGTGTTTGTTAAATATTTTACTATAGATATGTGAGGGAGGGAAGCATTTATTTAAGGCACTAAAGAATAATTTAGGAATATTGTTATTAATAGAGATGGAGAAAGGAGCATTATACCAGATTATGTTTTTGTATCTAGGTCTTTTATTAAAGTTATTGGAATGATCATGATTAATTATTCTACTGTAAGTTCTTCTAGAATTTGTTTCTTTACTATATTTGATTTTATCAGGATAGCCGGCTTTAGAAAGTGCGTTATTATAGTAATTGGCGTTAGCATCAAAGATGTTTTATTAGAAGATAGGTTAGATATTCTTTTTCCAATATTACTAACTATAGCATTTTTGATATTAGTAGGATGGTTAGATTTAAAGTTAACATAATTTAGGTTCTCATTGTTTTTATGGTAAGGGTAATATAGGCCAGTGTCAAGATTAAGAGATACATCCAAGAAATTAGCTAGTTTGATACTGTTATCAAATTCAACTTTTAGGTTATGTTGGTTAAAGAGATTACGTATATTGTTCTTAATAATATTAAGGTTAACTATATTGCAATTTAAGATAGTAAAGAGTCCATCGTCACGATAAATTCCACCGCGAAGTTGAGGAATTTTCCGACTCAAAGAGTTCAAAATAAAGATACCAATTAAATCAGTCAATTGAGATGAATCGGATGCTCCCATTGTGATGTCGAAGTTGTTAGAGGTATCGGCTCTGGTCCAATATTCGTTGTTGAACTCTAGGATGGTTTTACGTGCGGTGAGAATGATGTGAAGTTCATCTGTGGTGATGTCAGAATATTTAAGTGCGAAAGATAGAGCATTATTGAGAAGTGAAGGCGAAATGGAGGAATAGTAGCTGGCAATATCAAATTGAATAAATTTTAGTTTGTTTTTATTATCCAATTTGTTGAACCAGCCAATCACTTCAGAAGTACCAAACCATAAATTTAGGTTCAAAGAAGAGCAATTAGAACGAACCTGTGGGATAATTCTATCCAAGATAGCTTTACTAACAACCCCCAGATCAGATTTAGAGGGGGCGATTAATCTAACAGGTAGTTCAGTGCGAAAATTGTTTTTGTGATCCTTGAGATTTATCCTCGGAGTTCTTGGGAGGAATGGTTCGGTCTTTTTTTCAATGCCAAGTTTTGACATAATCTCAGAGGCTTCAAGGTTTATGTATTCTAAATTTTCATGGTTGGTTTTACGATATTTTTTCCTAAGTTCCTTTAGGATCAGGTTGTTATAATTATCCTTGGAAATACCATATAAGTTATTGGTTTTGTCAGAGTGGACTAAAACATTTTTTGAGGAATTTAGGTTAGAAATTGTGTTCTTGAGATTTACAAGGTGCTCTTGTCCTTTGTAAGGGTATCTCTTGAATTTAAGATTTTTTTATTATTTTAGTTAACTCTTCCTCGAATTGCACTAGATTTTTGTTGGAAGGAGGATTTCTTCTAGAATTAAATAGATGATCGAGGAAGTTATGTTCTTTGGTATAGAAGTTCCCTTTTAGGCGCTGGTCATAGAAATAGGCTGTCCATCTAAGTCTTCTTACGAAGGAGTCAGTCTTTTCAATTAGAAGTTTGGTGAATTCAGATTTACCAGGTATAGGAATGTCTTTAGTTGAATTGGTTATGTTGTAATAATCCATGTTGTAGAAGAAGAAGTAAAATACCATCAAAAGGTATCCAATATGAGAGTAAGCGCTCAACCGTTAAGGAGCAAGTTAATGTAGGAGGTGAGTTTTATTGTAGTACAATAAAGCAATGCAGATATCGGATAAGAAGCACTCTACAGTTTGTAGGACTGGAGTATACATAATATATAAGAACAAAAGATGGTTAAAGGAGTTCCATGTATTTTATTATGCGCATTTCAAAAACAAACATCATCATGCAATAATATTTGTGTTTTCATCAGATAAAACAGGAGGACATGATATGAAGGCTAAAAAACACTTGTGGATAGTGCAGTTTTAAATCAACATATGAGAAGTAGTTTTAGATTGATGTGTGATATTGGGAAAAATATTTTATTTAGAGGGGGGGTGAAAAAAAGAGGAGGAGATGAGAGTGAAGGTGGAGTGGGAGGAATATAATGAGGAAGGATGAGATAGGAGGAGAGATGGGTGATAAAGAGAGAGAGATAGTTTTTATAACTGAGAAAGATATATTGTTTTACATAGAGAGGTTGAAAACCGTTGGAAGATAATGTATAAATTAAAAGAATTTGAAAATTAACGAAGGGAAAAATATGTACGAAGAAGGAGAGGGAGTTAATATGTATTGAGAATAAAAAGTTTGATGATAGAGAGAAGAGAATAATGAATTGCGGATGAATATTCTAACGTCAAAAAAAGTGTGTATGTTTACAAGTATTATGGAAATTTGAAAATTAACGAAGAGAAAATATGTAAAGTTAAGGTTTGTATATTGAAGGATTTGAGAAAAATAATGTGAAGTTGAGGTTTGTATATTGAGGGAATTGATAATATGTGCGAAGAAAAAGTTAATATGTATTGAGAATGAGTTAGATGATAGGGAGAAAAAAATATGTATTGAGAATGAGTTAGATGATAGGGAGAAAAAATAATGAATTAAGGATGAATAATCTGGCGTCAAAACAAATGTATATGTTTACGAAGGATTTTACAAGGTGAAAATAGAGTAAGGGTAATGAGTAAACAAGTATTATAGAGTGTATAATACCCTTTGAAATAAGGTAGGAAGATGGGTATATTTTAAAAGAGGTGTATGTATATGTGCCTTTGAGAAAAAGATTCTAAATTGATAAAGAATTGAATATTAGCTGTATACTTTGTGAAATGTTTTATGGAATTTATGCAAGCAGATAGAAAACAAGTCAGTTCGTCTATTTATTATAGAATCTAGATTAGAGATAATGGTAAATTTTTCATTTAGGCAGATATTGCAGATTTTAGATAGAGAGCTGTTCAAGTATGAAGACGCAGAAGAAACCTTCTTCCAAAAGATGGTATATTTAATGTTTTTGTCTTTCAAGGACCATATGAGTTCTGAGAGAGCCGTGTTGGTTCTTTTAAGTTTGTATTTAAAAGATGAATGATGATTATAGAGACGAGCTTTAAAAGAGGTGGAAGTGGAGCCAAAATAGGTGAAGGAATTGGTGCTAGTTATAACTTTACATTCATAAATTAAGTTTTTATCAAGACAATGGTTGTTGAGAGGACATTTATTTTTAATAGGGCAATTGCAATTGCAATTAGAGAGATTATTAATGAGTGACCTAGTGTTATCTATAGAAGGAATTGGATTGGAGAAGTTGTTTGCGATAGGAATAATAGTTTCTTGATTTAGAGTTGGATTATGAACATTTAGCGAAGTTGTGTTTGACGTTGTATTTGGGTTTGCAGAAATTAGCCTAGGGTTTATAATGACGTCGGGAGTACTATTACTATTATTATGAAATTCAGTGTTGGAAGGAAGAGATTTAGTATTTAGTATTTTATTGTTGTGTTTAGAGATAATGTTGGAAATATTGGAGGATGTAGAATAAGAAAATTTTATGGTGTGTTTGTTAAATATTTTACTATAGATATGTGAGGGAGGGAAGCATTTATTTAAGGCACTAAAGAATAATTTAGGAATATTGTTATTAATAGAGATGGAGAAAGGAGCATTATACCAGATTATGTTTTTGTATCTAGGTCTTTTATTAAAGTTATTGGAATGATCATGATTAATTATTCTACTGTAAGTTCTTCTAGAATTTGTTTCTTTACTATATTTGATTTTATCAGGATAGCCGGCTTTAGAAAGTGCGTTATTATAGTAATTGGCGTTAGCATCAAAGATGTTTTTATTAGAAGATAGGTTAGATATTCTTTTTCCAATATTACTAACTATAGCATTTTTGATATTAGTAGGATGGTTAGATTTAAAGTTAACATAATTTAGGTTCTCATTGTTTTTATGGTAAGGGTAATATAGGCCAGTGTCAAGATTAAGAGATACATCCAAGAAATTAGCTAGTTTGATACTGTTATCAAATTCAATTTTTAGGTTATGTTGGTTAAAGAGATTACGTATATTGTTCTTAATAATATTAAGGTTAACTATATTGCAATTTAAGATAGTAAAGAGTCCATCGTCACGATAAATTTCACCGCGAAGTTGAGGAATTTTCCGACTCAAAGAGTTCAAAATAAAGATACCAAAGATAGCCTTCATATCATGTCCTCCTGTCTTATCTGATGAAAACACAAATATTATTGCATGATGATGTTTGTTTTTGAAATGCGCATAATAAAATACATGGAACTCCTTTAACCATCTTTTGTTCTTATATATTATGTATACTCCAGTCCTACAAACTGTAGAGTGCTTCTTATCCGATATCTGCATTGCTTTATTGTACTACAATAAAACTCACCTCCTACATATATACATATATATATATATATATGTGTGTGTGTGTGTGTACGCGCGCGCGCGTGTGTGTGTGTGCACATATATGTATGTATGAGAGAGTATCTGGGCGAGTGTGTGTGAGTGTGAGTGTTAGTGTATGTGATAAGAGAGACATAAAGCAGTGAGAGAAATCGTGGCAGAATGTCAAACACGATGTTACATAACAAACACGATGTTACATAACATTTACGTATATATGTAAATTACAATTTTAGAAATAATACGATACACAGAAAATTCCACCACCTCTTGCACCTGTGCAACTGCATCATTAAACATTAAAAATTTAGACTCTAGTTGAATTCTATACCATCGACCAAAAAACAATAATTGTTTCTACTATTGGCACAAGGCCAGAAAATTACCCAGTACATTACTGGTACTTTATTTTATCGACCCCGTAAGGATGAAAGGCAAAGTTAACCTCGGCGGGATTTGAACTCAGAATGGCAAGGGCCGTAACTCTATGCGTCAAAGCATGGCGTCCGAACCTCTACCGATACTGCCAATCCATCGACCAAAAAACAATAATAACTTTACATTCCTTGACTATTAAAATATTATAACCACCAAACACATGAGATATGTATATTCTCTAAATACACCATATTTATCGGGCGTTTGTCTAAGATGTTTGAAAATAGTAAAAAAGATTTTTTTAAAAACAGTAAAGGAACAACTATCAAAAGCTACTTCAGGCATTGAAAGTTGAATGTCGGAATATAGAGTATGTATTTTTAGGCACATAAAGAAATAGAATATCTGATGTGGTGCAATCAGTTGAATAATTTAGTTACTGAATTACTATTTTCTTTACTTTGAAATATATATATCCGCTAGATCTTTCATTCCATGTTGAATTAATCTTCTTATCTCTCATGTTTCTGCCTTCTAAATTAGGAATACCAATAGAATTTTACACAATGGTGTTATATAATATAGATTATAGGTTTTAGAGGAAATAGGCACTCTTCTATTTTGTTTTTCTATTTTTTTTTTTTGGCAATGTTAAAGTTTAAGTATATGAGAAGTATTCTGTAGCTCAACGCTACCATTATCTAGACATTAACGTAGTTAGAATTTGAATAAATGTCTATTAAGAGGATATAGCCACCAGATATATGTTAGTTGAGGCATTGGGGAATAGAAGGGTTTATTATTTTTAAAAAAACACATCAGCAAAGGAAGTGAACGTAAAACTCGAGCAAGTTTATTCCCTCCATTAATAATTGGTATGAATACGTTAAACTGATTATATTTTTATTTAAATCCCATATGAATTTATTCAAAAGCAAAAACAAACCTTATTTAGTAAGAAAAAATAAAAAAGGGGGGAAAAAAAGAAAAGAAAGAATAGGGAAATATAGGGGAAAAAAGAGAAAGAAATAAAAAGAACGAGAAAGGGAGGGGATGGCGAGAGCTCTGGTGTCGCAGAAGAGAGTGGGGTGAGGGAGAGGGTGATTGGGCTTTGGGCTGAGGGCAAGGGGGAAGGAATTCTGACAAGACGGCAAAAGTATTCCCCCGGACGATGGCCAGTGACATCTGCTGCAACAGTCACCCAACCTCGTGGGACATCCTCCTCAGACGGGCCGCCAATGCTCCGATCTTGCGGAGGAGCTCTGCAATACGGGGTCCAAGTACACCTGAGGTCTCAACGGCGACCGAAATTACAAAACCAGCAACACGCATATACACGAAATGCACAGACACATACAAACACACATACGAGCGCGCGCGCGCACACACACACTCCCATGTATATATACACGCCCGTGTGTGTGTGTTCGAAGATACGCATAACGTCGAGAGCTTTTGCTTATTACATCAAGGTCTGCAAATCGGAATGACTGGATCACAAACCTAATTACCTATGAGTTAAACTTTCGAACGTATGTATGTATATATATATAATGGCTGCAAACTCTGCTAAGATTATTGTAATCGCTTGTCAGATTACAGAAAATTATGTACCTTTAGGCTACGGCCAGCCACACGAACCTGTAACAGATCCTGAACAGGTAATGCCTGTGCTTTAAAGGTTATTTAAGTGGGGAAAGGCCTTGAACTTGACCAATCCCACTATCTAAGTATCGAAAACACTACCCTAAAAGGAGAACTGGTCAACATCATCGGATGCTTCCGAAGCCGCAATTTTTTTTTTTTTTTTTTTCAGTTTCCCTCTCTTAGAAAGGTGTTGTGACAACAACTGGGGGCCTCTCACTCCCAGGTAAAAAAAAAAAAAAGTACTATTTGGATGGCCGTTGACTCTGCTGAGTTCCTCCGCCCTTTACCGGGTCTTGTATTTCATCCTGCAGAGTATCCAAATATCACCCTCTTCACCAAGCAAACTTAGTGGGGTTGCCGGTTTAGTCGTCGACGACCCGACCATATGACAGGTTGTACTGGGTTACATGTTACCAGTAGCACACAAGAGTGACCTGACATTCATACATACATACATACATACATACATACATACATACATACATACATACATACATACATACATACATACATACATACATGTAAAAACACACCAACATAGAAAGTGAACATAAAACTCGAGCAAGTTTATTCACTCACTCCATTAATAATTAATATGAATACGTTAAACTGATTCAATAGATGCCATATATTTACTCCATTTTATATATCTAAAGGGTGTGTGTGTGTGTGTGTGTGTGTGTATGTGTGTGTGTGTGTGTGTGTGTGTGTGTGTGTGTGTGTGTGTGTGTGTGTGTGTGTGTGTGTGTGTGTGTGTGTGTGTGTGTGTGTGTGTGTGTGTGTGTGTGTGTGTGTGTGTGTGCGTGCGTGCGTGTGTGTGTGTGTGTGTGTAAACGTGTCAATCTGTATATCGTATTAAGTTAACTTTTTCGTAAATCAATACTATATGAATTGTGTTTATATATACCAAATGTATACTGTAATTAAATTTATTTTGGTAAACCTTTATAATATGAAAATAAAATAAAACTTTAGTATCTAAGTTTATAAATCTAATCTTTATCTATATACATTATGAAGATTGTTCTGAGAAAAGAATCAATTAATCTATTGTCTGTGTCTCCGTCTACCCATTTGTCTGTGAATATCAATATCTATATAACTACCTAGCTACGTATAGCGACCTATTTATCTTTCACTGTCTCTCTTACCCTAAAACAAATGCACCTATGTAAGACAAATACGCTACCTGTAAGATAGCGTGTACGTGCACGTATATATATGCTTGCATATACATATATATATGTGTGTGTGTGTGTGTGTGTGTGTGTGTGTGTGCTGACTTAAAAGATATTGGGAAGATTTGAAATTTGAGCAGTAGTCATCCCAACGTAAAAGCCAATAACAGTAGTCGAACACTATATATAATAGTTAAGAAAATTAGGTAAAGTACACAGAGCAATGGCAACAATTAAACAGATGTACCGTATCTCTCGGACAAGTGCATTAACCATCATATGAACGAAGCTGTGGTCGTAAATTAATGTCTTTTCCAAGATATTAATCCTTGTTTCATATTTTTACACATTTAAAAATACTTTATCCTGAAATTGTCAATGATAACCATATTATTAATAAACCCAATTTTTGTCTATCGTGATAGATCATTTATATTGATCAATATACAAATACTGATGTGTTTTCAAATTTATATAATGGCAGTATCGGTAGAGGGTCGGACGCCATGCTTTGCAGCATAGAGTTGCGGCCCTTTATGATCTGAGTTCAAATCCCGCCGAGGTTAACTTTGCCTTTCATCCTTACGGGGTCGATAAAATAAAGTACCAGTCCCGCACTGGGGTCGATTTAATCGAGTTTCCCCTCCCCAAAAATTGCTGGCATTGTGATTATATAAGAAACTATTATTGATACTATTTTTGTCTATTTCTTTGTATCATGTAATACATTACAGAGAACAAAAATGTAAAATCGATAAATCGTGATAGATCATTTATATTGATCAATATACAAATACTGATGTGTTCTCAAATTTATATAATGGTTTTAAAAATTGTACGTGAGGCATTACATGAGGAGTGGTTTTGTTGAGTGGAAGCAGTGGGGAAGACCATTAGTTCAACGGAGCAGAGGGCGTTGTGTCGGATGTAAAAAAAAAAAAGACAGGTATATAGCAGTGTATTCGAGAACGAATATGTGTTAGTCAGCAGAAGGTTCTTGTGTTGGAATTGGGGGAGGATGTATTTGTGTGTAGCAGAAAAACAATTTTCATAGTTCTGTTTAATTTTTTCATGCTGACGAGGGGCAAGATCGAATCAGGTTCCGAAGAATGTGTTGGCTCTAAAGAGGAAAGATAGTCATTGAAATATAATCGAAGTATACTAAGTAGCGAAATATATGTGATATGTTTCTTTACACATACACCCAGCCATACACACACACACACATGTATATGTGCATATGTATATATATATATATATATATATATATATATATATATATATATATATATATATATATATATAGAGAGAGAGAGAGAGAGAGAGAGAGAGAGAGAGAGAGAGAGAGAGAGAGAGAGAAAACGAAGAATCAGTGATGCATCGGAACGCATCACTGATTCTTCGTTTTCCATATTATCATACTCTGCTCCGAAGGAGCATAGAGTGCTCAACCGGCATACCGCCTATGGACGCATCCTAGCAACCTTACTACAAATATATATATATAAATGGTGAAAGCTTAAACATGGGGCAGCAAGTCCTTATTTCATCCACTCACTCCTCCTCGCTATAAGCTTTCACCATTTCGATTGCAAGTGAGTAAATGCTGTACTTTAAATATTTTGGAAAGTATATGGGTAGTGACTTAGCATTCTCGTTGTAGTTTTGCGTCAGGGTGTCTAGGTCATATATTGTTTGTAGGGGTAATAGTTATACAGCTTTTAGTCGAGTATTATACGTGATGTTGCGTGTTGCGTATCTATATTTTATTAAATGTTTTCGTTAATTATAAAGTACAATTCTAGTATAGTGATATTACAAATACCCGTATCCTGTCTGTACTGGTCGGCGAATCGTAGGACAAACCAAGAAATTTAGTATCGAGTTCTTTTCCCCTCCAGTTCCCATATTTTGTTGACTAAAATTGTAGAATTTCTAAGTTTATGATTTTTGAAAGAATGTGTGTGAACATACCCTCTTTTCTTAAAGACATTTGAAGTAGCCCCAATATATTTTATTTTCTGTTTATTTGTACTGATTACACATTGGTATACCATATACATATTTTGTATGGGGCAGTTCTCGGGTCGTGGGCAATTGCATCTTATCTCTTTTTTATGGGATGGTTCTCTATTATTATTGTTGTCTGCCATTAGATGTGGTAGGTATTAGAATAAGGTGTGATAGATTTAATTTCCTATTTCTAGTTTTTACTGCCTTAGATCCATTTATCCGCGCCGGTTGAGAACATCCAATGGGGTTCATTTTAACATTAGAATTTTGTTTAGTATCATAGGTGCTTAAGTGTCTCTTATTCAATGTATTTATGTAACCATCCAGATCCATTGATGCTGAGTAAGATAACCTAAGAATATTTCTGTTTAATATATTATGGTATCTATGTGACTTTATACCATTGCACTTGTATAATTCTTACAAACACGCATACCGTGGATACATGAGTCTTGACAATATCTTACCTTTGCATTTTATATTACTGCTCCTAATGAAATAATTAAAAATTTTATTTTTCAATTTATATTAGTGAGGTGAATATTAGGTTCCAATAGTGACTATCTGAAACACTTTGATCAACCTATATTTTTGTCAGACAACTTGATTAATTATTTCACGTATATATATATATATATATATATATATATATATATATATATATATATATATATATATGGGGGGGGTCACTCTTGAGTGCTACTGGTAACATGTAACCCAGTACAACCTGTCGCATGGTCAGGTCGTCGGCAACTAAATTGGCAACCCCACCAAGTTTACTTGGTGAGGAGGGTGATTTTGAACACCCTGCAGGACAAAAAACAAAACCTGACAAAAAGCGGAAAAACTCATAAGAATCAACGGCCATCCAAAAGTGTGTAAATATGCATATACACATGTACCACGCGGTTAAACCACTGGGAGTGAAGGACCCCTAGCCTTTGTCAGGGCATTCTTCTAGGAGAAGGCACTCAGGAAACTGGGATAATTCCGATATAAAACCTGCGGCTCAGTAGTTACCGATGATGTTGATCTTTTCTTCTTTTCAGGTTATAGCTACTGTCGCTCAGAGAGTGGGATTGGCTCAGTGCACAGTCTTTCCCCACTTTAAAAATATCTTCACGCACAGGCATTGCACGATAGCATTAATTAATAATTATTAATAATGGTATATCGTGCAATGGCCATACTCGATAACAAGGGGGCAGCCATCATATATATATATATATGTTTTTTTAATATTAATAATAATATTCGATTCGTTTGCAATTATGGAAACAGCCACTTTTTAAAGCCATGTCCGTAGAATGAGCTCCTCATTCTTGCTCTTGTACCCACCCATGTACACCGAATATATTTTTTTATTTTATATATATATATGAGAAAAATGGAGCGCTGCGTGGTTGCACATGGGTTACATATGAATAAAATTAGTCCTTCATCAGTGATCTTCCAACTTTCATTGGTATTTCATCGCTTTAAAAATCATATACCTCTAGTTGGCGCGAGCAATAACAAATAAAGTTATTGGGACAAGTAAAATAGGGTGAAACGAGCAAGACATGTAAACAAACAACGATGGTATGGCAACGGAAAGATAGGAAGAGACAAGCACATGAAATCTGTAAGCTTAAGCTTGGTGAATTCATGGGCGAGAGATACAGACCATCCGACATGGGTGAGATGTGAACGAGAAAAGGATTTCACACAGGTCAAACGGGGGGAAGGGAGAGAGAGGGAGAAGCAGAGAGTGAGTGAGTGGAAGTGTGAGGAAGAGACCAGCAGAGAGAGAGTGTGACTGGCAGAGGGAGTAAAAAGAGGAGAGAGAGTTAGAAAGAAACAGACAATCGCAGATGAGGAAAAAATATAAATATGAGAAAAATGAAGCGCTGCGTGGTTTCACGTGGGTTACATATGAATAAAATTAGTCCTTCATCAGTGATCTTCCAACTTTCATTGGTATTTCATCGCTTTAAAAATCATATACCTCTAGTTGGCGCGAGCAATAACAAATAAAGTTATAGGGACAAGTAAAATAGGGTGAAACGAGCAAGACATGTAAACAAACAACGATGGTATGGCAACGGAAAGATAGGAAGAGACAAGCACATGAAATCTGTAAGCTTAAGCTTGGTGAATTCATGGGCGAGAGATACAGACCATCCGACATGGGTGAGATGTGAGCGAGAAAAGGATTTCACACAGGTCAAACGGGAGGAAGGGAGAGAGGGGGAGAAGCAGAGAGTGAGTGAGTGGAAGTGTGAGGAAGATATATATATATATATATATATATATATATATATATATATATATATATATATATATATATATAAATATATATATAAATATATATATATATATATATATATATATATATATATATATATATATATATATATATATTTATTTATATATATATATATATATTTATATATATATATATATATTTATATATATATATATATTTATTTATATATATATATATATATATATATATATATATATATATATATATATATATATATATATATATATATATATATATATATATATATATATATATACATATATACATATATATATACGATATTAAATAAATGGAAACTACATTTATAAAACCATATTTATTTCATTATATATATTTCAGGGATATCATATTAAAAATATGTTATGCCTTCTTCAGACAAAATACAATATAAACAGTCTTATAAATAGATAGATTCGACATACCTTTCAACTTCGACTTCTATTTGAAAAGTTGATTTGGTAGTGAAAAAATATTAGGGACAGTTATAAAAAGAAAGAAAGAAAAACGAAGAAAAAGAAGAAATGCATGCAACTAAATAGAGAGAGATAGATATAGAGAGATAGATATAGAGAAGAAATTCATGTAAAGAAACAGAGAGAGATATATAGAGAGAGGAAAAAACACAGAGGGAGATAGATAGAGAGAGAGAGAGAGAAGAGAGGAGAGAGAGAGAGAGAAAATATAGAGAGATAGATATAGATAGAGATAGAGAGAAAGAAATTAGGTAGTTGGGCACCAGTTGAATGACGTATCAATGATATATTTATTTATTTATTTATTTATTTAGCTCTAGTATTAATGTAGAGAGAGATATATGTGGTTAAGAGAGAAAACAGCCGTTACATAGAGAGAAAAGAAAAATATCCAGACAAAAACGAGGCAGAATTAAAACACTATGTTTCATCAATGTAAAAAATATCAATTCGTATAAAACAGGCATTATAATGTAAATATCAGTATTCATGAATGAGACACGTATCAATAATGTGTGAAAAATAATGATCATATGTCTAGTTTAAAATTCCTAGGTTTATATTAGAGTTGAGTTAAATAGAAGGTTATCCCAGAATTTATACTATATACATCCATGTGAATTTACGTGATCAGCTCTGCAAATTCCTATTTCACACGAAAACATTCTCATTGTGTTATAAAAATTTAAGTATACATATATGTGTACATACACACAAATATATATAGAGTCTACATTAATTTTAACAATACTATTCATGTCTTTACTCTACATGATTATCGTTCAAGCATAAATAGAGAACAGATATCAATATATCAATAAAAAATATCAGAAACAAAAAGTAAATAAAAAACAAAAAATCAAAAAAATATTAAAAATAAAAATAAAAATATTAAAAATATTAAAAATATTAAAAATATTAAAAATATTAAAATTAAAATAAAACATAGTATGCCCCGCAAATCAACCACAGAGATCAACCCTTCAAAGTTAATTGACAATATATTGCCAAGTTCGTTATAAGCATCAGAATCAAAAGCAAACAAAACCAAAAATTATTTACCAAATCCTGTCTAGCAGAAAACATTCCAAAAGTTTAGGATACCCATTTGATCTACAGATGGTCTTATATTTAATATAGAAGTTTATCTAGTGTAAAATTTATTCGATATATTTGGAGCATCAGCTTTTAGGGTAGTTTAATTATTCATGAAGAATGTTTAAAATAAAAAGGAATCGAAAGATTTATCGGCGAGTTTCATAAATAATTATAAATCAAATTAAATATACTACATTTTAAATTTATATTTATATTTAAAAGTTGAGTTCAATCTATGTCTGCAGCAACTGAATAAATTTGTCCGTAAATTAAGGAAATCACGTGTTTTTGAGTGGGTAAAGAGGTTTATAGAAAGACGCGAGGACGTGGAAGATGACCCCAGGAGCGGGAGGCCCTCAACAACCAGGACTGCGGTCAACGTTGAGCGCGTCAGGCAGATGGTGCGTAGCGATCGTCGGCTGACTGTTCGACTGATAGCAAATGAGCTGGGCATGAATCGGGACAGCGTCTGGAAGATTCTCAATGAAGATTTGGACATGCGGAAAGTCTGCGCGAAGATGGTGCCAAAACTGCTGAACGATGACCAGAAGGGTCGACGCATCCAAGTGTGCCAGGACATCCTCGAGCGTCTTGAAACCGAACCAGACTTGTTAGGGACAATCATCACCGGTGATGAGTCATGGATCTTCGAGTACGACCCGGAAACCAAACGCCAGAGCCTTCAGTGGAAGAGGTCGTCGTCGCCAAGGCCGAAGAAAGCACGACAGTCGAAGTCCAAAGTCTAGGTCATGTTGATCACATTCTTCGATGTGAGGGGGATCGTCCACTGCGAGTTCTTGCCACGGGGCCAGACGATCAACCAACATGTCTACAAAGAGATACTGCAGCGTGTTTTCTTCATTCAGTGCGTGCGAAGAGGCGAGAGTTGTGGCAGGACAACTCGTGGCTGCTTCACCATGACAACGCACCTGCTCACAATGCCCTGAGCATCCGAAAGTTCCTGGCCGAGAAGAACATCGCCGTGCTGGAGCAACCTCCCTACTCCCCCGACCTGGCTCCGTGTGATTTTTTCTTATTCCCCAAGCTGAAGGGGGTCATCAAGGGGACCCGTTTTGAAGACGTGGACGACATCAAAAAGGCCGTGACGACGGAACTGCGGAGGATCCCGGAAGAATCCTTCCAGAAGTGCATGCAAGCATGGCAGAAAAGGATGGAAAAGTGCATTAGACTTCAGGGTACTTTGAAAGAGAAAACTCTTAGTGTGAAGTTTGGGTTTGAAATAAATCTTTTGTAACATTAGTCCTGGAACTTTTCTGACACACCTCGTATATATATATATATATATATATATATGTGTGTGTGTGTGTGTGTGTGTGTGTGTGTGTGTGTGTGTGTGTGTGTATGTGTGTGTGTGTGTGTGTGTGTGTGTGTGTGTGTGTGTGTGTGTGTGTGTGTGTGTGTGTGTGTGTGTGTGTGTGTGTGTGTTTAAAGTGAAGAGAGACAAGGTTTTCAAATTAAATTCATGTTTCATATCTACAGTCCTTTCTATACAGGTGATAAGCTTGCATGTATATGCAAATAACGAATCAAACCATTGTAATTAATTAATGATTATTCACACAATATACACAGCACCTGCTTATGACTAGGATCAGTAAAAGGAATTGATTTCCACAAAAACACGTATCAGGAACATTAACAAATGCTGAATATATACAATGAATGAAGAAAGCAGGTGAAGTGGGTGGACGTATAAGGTGGTAATTACAATGAATAAGTATTTAGTATTTTCTTAGGCATATGTACAGACTATTTCGAAAAGCAATCGTTCATTGGTGATATGTCGCAACATACAGAGAGAGAAAAACTTACAGTCCAAAATCAACACCAGCAATTAAGTAGTTTTTGCATTGATAGATGTGCAATAGGTAAGTAGATAATTATTATTAATGAAGTAATTCACTGTAATTACCGCCTTATACGTCCACCCGCTTCGCCTGCTTTCCACAAAAAGAAATAGTACTGATGCTTATATATACACAACATGTTTTCGATCACAACAAACGCTACATTGTTTGTCAAATCACCAGTCTGGTGAGCAGATCTATAATGGAGTTGGGTCCATAACCTCTATGGCTGACCTTGAGCCAATCCTCTGCGAAACGCCCGTAACAGGTCGATACACAATAAAAAATTAACTACGTGTAAATGAAACTTCATCGTTTTCCTTAATATATATGTGTATGTATGTGTGTGTGTGTGTGTGTGCACGCATGCGTATGTGTATGTGTGTGTGTATGTGTGTATCTATGTATTATGTATGTATGGATGTATACAGAGGAAGGAAACATGATTGTCAATATCAAACTTTTGTTTGATGTCTCTAAAATTCTTTTGTATATAAAATGATCAATTGCATATAAGAATATGCTAAGGAAAATGCTAACACGACACAATTGGAGGCTCGATAGCAATCACAATAATTTAATATTCTGAGTTCTTGGCTCGAATGTCCACTTCCATAGATATAATTATCTATGAACGTTTGATCATAGATTGTGCTGGGGCTTTTTAGCCCCAGGTGTACACGCATATAGCAAAATATGATTAAAGACTTTCTGCCCGTAACATTTTCGTTATATTTGAATTATATTATTCAATGCAGCTTTCTGATTTAAGAATGTAAGATGTGATTCGATAGAAATTTGGTCCCTGTTTCTTGTAACTCAAACCACATTATATTGATTCCATCGGTAGTTAGTTAAGCTTTATTTACTAACAATAGATGCTGCATTTGTGATATCTGTGTATATGCCATGTACGGATACCATATAATTGCATAACCATTTACTATGAAGCAATAACCATTTACTATGAAGGCGAATGCGTTAGTTGGTTATTTTACACTTCTCTAGTTCAGTAACTTGAAACGAATGAATTGCATCAGTGCTAATACCAAACCGTGTCGGCCTTTACTTTTCCCTTGGACAAAATCAGTGTCCACGAGAAGAGATACTTACATACACGGGTGATTGCTGATCTTTTTCAGAACATCCTGTTAGAGCTGGGGTCTTGGAAAAGCAAATCCATCGTCAGATAGTCGCGGTCGCAAAGCCCATATGCATTAATTTCCGAAGGAGTCCCTTTTCCTGCAATTCCTCTGCTGATATCTAATTGCTTCGTAATTTATGTACAAAATAGTTTTTTTTAAGTGAGAAGGGACAAGGCCTTGGACATGCCTACCAATCAATCAAGCAATAATATAGCTAGTCATGCAACACTCAGGCCTCTTACCTACTGAGTTTTGTTATGGAAGAGCAATATAACTTATATGGCATGCTACCATCCTACTTACAAAGTATCCTAATACACATCCAAATGTAATCTATAACCCAGCTGCATGTCTACCCACCCATCTAAACAACCAATTAATCTACAAGCCAACTCATCTATTAGCTATACTGCCGATGAAAGAATATCGTACCAAATTCTTAAAGACTGACAAGGGCACCAGAAACATAGAGTAAATGAATTCAAGAAGACAGTTTTCGACAAATTACGTTTGTAGCATGCTCCCAACATGAGTATACACGCACTATTTTACTATCATAAAAGGACACCATGCTTACTACTACATATACACTATGCAATGTGTATTTGAGGAGCCTTAATTATCAGTATATTATTCTCATCAGATGAATTAAAATTATTTTATTTCTCACAGATTCCCCATTGAAAATAAAATGCTAGCACGAGAAATTAAAAGACATGTAGCCATTGTTAAGATATATGCAGATTACAGCGATTTAGTAATTGCCGATTTACTAAAAGTTGCAAGAACATTTGCACACAAAAATTGGGATAGAAGTGAAAGTCTTTGGAGGGAATGTTTCAACTCTACAAAGAGAAATGTCTGGACCGCAATAATACAAAGGATTCAAATACTTATCGATGAACATCCTGGAAAATCAGTGCGGGTCATCGCACTGATTTTCCATGATGTTCATCGATACAATCGTATTTACGGGCTATACGATTCATGTGTTCAAAGAGAGAAAAAACGTTTGAGCCGAGTCCAGCGGAAGCTTAATAATGTTAAAACCCCGCTCAAATATAATGAGAAAAACTTTGACTATGGCAAAAATGTAAGAGAACAAATGACAGATGGTTAAGCACAGACTTGTCTGATGTTATCAGAATAGTGCACTCTATGTTTCCAGCAACATTGAGGGTTTGGGGATTAGTGAGTAATGAAGGCCCTGTCATGCTACATCATATCTTTTCATATATTCTTAGAATTAATACGGCTGGATACGTTGAGATGATGGAGACAGTTGATAAGAACTGGGTGTGTGAAGCACACAATGGAAGGTTATACCTGTTTCATAAAACCTGGTACCTAACCAGAAAGCTGACGTAACCCAAGGATTGATGTCATACAAGTTTACGTTCATGTAACTCCAAACCTGTAGCCTCCAAATTTGTCAATAAAGATAAATTTAGTGTTTGCTCGATTGTTTGTATGCGTGTACATACAGGAAAGTTGTGTTTTATGTACATCTTTTACTAGATTCATACAAATATCTTAAAAGAACTGACTGACCAACCCTGTATATACAGATGTACATAAAACACCACTTTCCTGTAAGTACATGCATACGCACACGCATACACAGACACACACACATACACACACACACACATCTATATATATATATATATATATAAATATATATATGTGGGGGGGGGGCGCGTGTGTGTGTGTTATTGCACATATAGATACGAAGGAAACTCTTCCTAATATATTCTCTTTGGTTCATTATCTTCTTCTCAATTCTGGTTTTTATACGAAGACACAGGAGAACATCTGCAAAGTCAGTTGTATTTCCTAATGCAGATATTTTCTTTTTGTTTTGCATCGACATAGTAATTATTTGTAGAGAAAATTATTAACATATATATACACACCGTGTCAGTTTTTTCCTAATCAGAACTTTTATAAAATATTCAGTGAAATATCCGTGTCATGTTGTAACAGCACTACAGAACACAAACAGAATTTGAGTTTACATTGATCTCTCAATCAAAGGCATTTGTCATTTCCTAATACTGTTAATGCTACGACAATAAACGAGAGTATGAACAAGAATGCCACACACATTTCCATATGCTCTAACATGCTAGGACCTTAATAAAGACAAAAGACGTCGTTATTTCTAATCCTGATGTGAACAGCTAGGCTCTGAATACAAATGATATTGAGTCATCAACGGATACAAATAGTAGTAATTCATGTGATGAGATTAATAGCATTTATATTTATAGGGGTGGGGGCAAAATCACAAGCAAACACAAAAACACACACACATACATACAAATGTACACACATATACACCCTTACAGACACATATACCCATACACACACATATACGCAGACACACAAGTACACACATACGCCCACTCATACATATACGCAGACAACGAACATACACACCTATATATATATATATATACACACACACGTATATATATGTGTATGTGTGTGTGTATGTATATGTGTGCATGCGTGTGTATGTGTGTATTTAAGGACTGTCATCAGATTAATCATTCTACGATCCAATAAAATGTCATGTGGGTAAAATTAATGGGGATTCAATACTACATACTCTTGGAAATTCAACATTTTATCATCTTCTCAATGTCAACGGGAGAAATCTACACAGATTGGCAGATAGTATTTTACCACGGACTGGCTTTGATTTCCGACTTTTGTTGAAGAAATAAATGGAACAAAAAGTGGAATGATTAAAGCTGTATGAAAAATAGTTGTAGCATTTAGAGATCGATAAGTGTTTTCTTCGGAAACTACACTGCGTTTGAATAGAATATTCGATGATCCAATGGTGATGCAAGAAGACACTTTGCTCATAGTTGCTTGTGCAATAAATACGAGTACATGCACATGAATATATATATATATATATATATATATATATATATATATATATATAGGAAAAAGTATGACCCCCGACGGCAGAGCTCAAGCCGTTTAGACGGCTATTCCTGTCCAGAAATACCCGTCGAAACGGCTTGAGCTCTGCCGTCGAGGTCATACTTCTTCCTATTACCCACTCTACTACCCTAAGTATTGAGTACTCTGGTGCGTTATGGTCCATCTGGTTCCTTACCACAACTCCTTCGTTATATATATATATATATATATAGTGAAAGAGTGAAGAGTAACATGGTTGGCTGTACAACAAGGGGCTTTATTTCAGGTATTGACAATTGTTTCATTGATCAGGTGAGTCTAGAGGTCACTAATCGCTTGAAGGTATGACAGATGTGTGTGGTGGTAAATGTTTTGCTGATTGTCTTGTCTTAATGGGGTTGCTGTTTCAGGGAGAGAGGGTGAAAGAGACGTTAATAGATTTATGATCTAGTGACCAGTTGGCCGTTTGACAGCTAATAGCGGTGTGATGGTGTGTATTCCATATGTTAAAATCCAGGTGGTTCAGTTCTAATTTTGTTGGGATTGCTGGCTCGAATCACGGTGGTTTGAAATTTGTGAATCTGGTAGCTATTTTATGCCTACAGAAAATTGATCTTTCTATTTTGCTGTTAAGCAGCATCTTATCGTACCTTAAAATATGGAATAGTTCTAAATTACAAAGTCTGCAGTGTGACATTCCGTTGCTATAGGCCCCTGCTACCGATAATTTTGACCAGCTAATCCTATATTCCTGGTTTGTGTTTTTAAGCTGCCAGATTTTATTGGCGAGCGTCGTAGAGTTCTCCAGGCTCCGGTTCTTCATGGAGTGTCTGTGGACGTACCACCTTTTCTTGAACACCCCAGCCGTGGAACCTATGTAGTGCCAAGTAGAGTTGCCTGAATTTACAGTACACAGGTACACCATACTTGAATCCAGGCATCTATTTTGCATCCGGTAGGTGGCAATTACAGTTGGAGGTTTTTCAGTGTGCAGATTCTCCGTTGCGGTTTTGTATGTTGTTGTGGGTGGGTTGAGATTTAGGCCTATTAGTGTTTTGTTGTTATGCGCTATACAAGCACAATAAGAACTTCAATAGTACATACACCAAAACTAACATGATAACATACAAAGACATAAATGTGAAGAGTAAATAGATAAAAAAATATATACCTATTTTTTATTCAAAATCCCAACTGCTGTAGTTTCGCCAAAGTGCGATTAAAGTGCACTGAAGCTGTGAGGTTTCGGTTTTTCAAGAAACTCTCTCAGTGTAAGGACAAATTCTTCAAACTGATTGCTACCAGTGAAATTTTCGAAAGGGTAATTATCACGTGGTTTTATGGTCATCAGAATGGTAGTAAAGAGTAGACTGTTGGGGAATAATAGAGTTGCTGGAAGAAACGGTCTATTTCGACCTAAATTTTACTCAACCATATAAAAGTTAGAACAAATTATAGAAAATACATATACATATAAATACATAAGTATAAACACATATATATGTGGTGTCCATACTCACAGTATACGAAAGTCACCGAATTTATTTCAGCGATCTCCGGTCACTACCCACTCACTCAATGAGATAATAAACTTGCAAGTGAGAAAGTGCAAGTTATCATACTGAGTGTGCACAATTAGTTAATTAGTGAACGGATCTCGTTTCTGCGCAGCATTCTATCTACAACAGTTATTAAAATTGTTATATGCACAGAATTGCGTAATATAGGCAGGCATGTTATAACTGGGGCTGGTGCGCGTCTTCAGCGGGATGCCCATCTCAACATTTTGGTCTTTAAAGTGAACACAACTGCACAGAATGTTAACTTGCCAAATCTAGCAGTTCAATGATGTCATCACACATGGCCTCTATAACAGAGGAAGACCTCTAATTGAGAAAACACGTATTGGTGGATTGAATTCAAAAACTGGAATTGCCGCCAAAAATGAATTCAATTAGTTTCAAACACAAGGGCTGAATTGCAATATAAAATCGAAAATCAATATATTCAATATATAATCAATATATAAAAACAAAATGTTCAAACTTACACAGGAAGCAATCTAAACCAGGGGTTCTCAACCTTTTTTCGCTGTGGACCACCAAAATAAGTAATCTTTTCCTGTGGACCACCTAAACGTTTAAATCTTTTGTAATAGAACTGCTACTTATAAGCATCAGTAGATGGTTTTTTTTCAATGAATTAGAAAATGCTATTATCATGTCGCACTGCCTAAAAATCTACGCAAATAAACAGCTGAAGTCGTACTTATGCGAAGAATAAGAACAGCTCTTTAAGTCAAATGCATGGATCAAAAAAGAATTTGCGATTGAAAATTTTCTGTGGACCACCTGAATTTTCCTGTGGACCACTAGTGGTCCACATAGACCAGGTTGAGAACCCCTGATCTAAACTATAATAAAGTAAGGAGCGCGGGACTGCGTACGGTTTATAACTTTTTATCCCATTAGTAAAATAATTTGGATTACTTTGAATAAATAATGAATGAATATTACATAATTTATCTACTAAATTTCGTGGATGTTGATCAAATATATTTTGTTTATTTAAAGATTCACTTCTTTAAAATTTCTGAAATGTCAACACTTCCGGTTGGCCATCGCTTAAATAAACATACTCATTTTCTGTCACTAATTTTCCTAATGCAGTTTATATATAATATCGTCTTTTTTAATGTATCATGGATTACGTTACTGATTAAATAAGACAGTGTAACGCAGTCTTCGTTCAATTTCTATGTATTATATATTGCCAATTACGATTTTATTTGATGTATCATATCTACATGTATATATACCTGCGTATAATATCAATAAACACACTACACATGCTAGCAGAAAACCACCCTGTTAGTTTGTAATAATAATTGTTTCTACTTTTGACACAAGGCCAGCAATTATCCCAGTGTATTTGTAGTGATAATACACAGTATACGAAAGTCATCGAATTTATTTCAACGGTCTCACTCAATGAGATAATATGTGTATGTGCATGTGTGCGTGTGTGTATGTGCATGTGTGTGTGTGTTTGTGTGTGTGTGTGTGTGTGTGTGTGTGTGTGTGTGTGTGTGTGTATGTGTGTGTGTGTGTGTGTGTGTGTGTGCGTGTGTGTGTGTGTACCTGAGTGTAATACATTTATTATTGTTTTATTTTCTGCATTCCGTTATCTTTATTTATTTATTTAATTAATTATAATCCAACAACACGCATTAGTCACGTTACTATCAAATCTGAGAGAGCTGCTAGCTTATTATATCCTTATTGTATCCTTATTACATCCAAGAAATATAGCTTTGATGATTATTCTATCTGTACTAGAATTGCACATCCTGCGTTTCTGAGGACGGAAATAGTTGTAAAATGCAGCAAATACACATATATTGCCATGATAATAATTATATATATGTTTGTAAATGTGTGTGTGTGTGTGTGTGTGTGTGTGTGTGTGTGTGTGTGTGTGTGTGTGTGTGTGTGTGTGTGTGTGTGTGTGTACGTGTGTGTGTGTGTGTGTGTGTGTGTGTACGTGTGTGTGTGTGTGTGTGTGTGTGTGTGTGTGTGTGTGTGTGTGTGTGTGTGCTGGTACGTGTGGGAGTATGTAATTGTTTATATTTATATATATATGTATTGTAGGGTCACCTGGACACAAACGCCGTCTGAGGGGTGTAAGCAGATTAAAATAACTACACTTGGAAATAAGTAATGGTTTAATATAATTAGGAGCAAACCTGCTTCCTTGACAACTGTATATATACAATATGTGTGTGGTTATGATCTATTCCTAAACATCTCAAGAAACAATAAAAAAAAAAGAATGATAAAACTAGGGAAATACATGGGAGATGACTCCTTGTTTTACAGTGTTTTCACCTTTTATTTTATATTTTTTCACAGGGGATATTTGTTGCTCTTCTCTATTGTTTCTTCAATGGTGAGGTATGTATCATTATTCATAAGTCTCATTTGATTTATTTTCTTTTTACGCGCTACATGTTCTTTCTTACAGCATTTGTATTCCTATCGTTATATAAACAGTTCTATTGTAAATCATGCAATCAAAGATCAACACGTACTATACAACAATATTGATTCTGGTTACTTTATGAGTAAGACAGTAATTAATATTACAGTTTAACAACACACCGATTCCTGCACTCTAGATAATGCTAGATAATGTAACTTTTAATTATTATGAGATTATATTGATGTGTGCACGTGATGACAGTGAGTTTTATTATTTTTGTAGTCATATTTATTGCAATTTATGAAGTATAGCTTCGCTGGTTACAGGTTTGCATCGGGATAAACAACTGTTTAATGCATTATTGAAGACGAGAATTCGTGGGTGTCACCGGTACATATTGTCGAATTTCCCTGCTTCTTTCTCTCCTGTTTATCTCCCTCATATACACACACGCATACTCACCCAAACACACACATACACGCGCGCACGCCCACACACACACGTATATATATATATATATATATATATATATATATATATATATATATAGGTGTGTAGTTGCCTTAGTTGCCTCAAGGATTGAGTTTCGTTCTGAAGTTCGATTTTCAAACTCTTTTACATTTAAAAACACACCTTCTTTAGAAATTCATGTTAGTTAAGCGACAGGCGTACTTATACAGTCGAGCTCCACCACCAAATTGGGATGTCGGCGGCCCATCTGAGGAAGGAACCCCGTGAGGTGGGGTGGCTGTTGCAGCGGGTGTCGCTGGCCATTGTCAGCGGGGCGTAGCCCCTCTACCGCCGTGCCCAGATTCAAATCAGCCCCCCCCCCTCATTCTTCTTTTAGTTCTTGCCATTCCCTCCCCTTCCAGTTTTTTTCTTTTTCTCTTTTTTCTTTATATTTTCCTATTTTACATTCCATTCTTCTCAATCTAAATTTTCTTTTTTCCTTTTTCTGTTAAATTGTATTTACATGATATATTCCATAAATAAAATTATTATCTGATCATAATAAAGTGTGTGTGTGTGTGTGTGTCTGTGTGTGTGTGTGTCTGTGTGTGTGTGTGTGTGTGTGTGTGTGTGTGTGTGTGTGTGTGTGTGTGTGTGTGTGTGTGTGTGTGTGTGTGTGTTGTTTAGAAAACAAGAGAAACACAAACATACGGACAATTCCCGCTCTTCGGCTATCTGCTGTGGGTCGCTGATATTTTGACGCATTAAAGACAGTACATCTCACCACAGTGCGTTAATAACTATGAGGAATAGTTATTGGGGAAGAAAACAAAACAAAAAAAAGAGAGACGATAGCGAAGAGAACGAGAGAGAAAGAAAATAAACAGAAGAAAAACATACCGATAGAGAGGGAAAACACGAGACAGTAGTATATGTAAGTTGCAGTACGCCTTTGTCACTTTTAATTCATACATATATACGTATATATATATATATATATATATATATATATATATATATATATATATATATATATATATATATATACGAGGGTCGGCTGAAATGTTCATAGGCTGACAAAGAGGTTTTTATGGAATGTGACCAAATACGGTTCTTTTTTCAACATAGTTCCCTTTGTGGTCAACGCACTTCTTCCATTAGTGTTGCAGTGCTTGGAAGATAATTCCTCTTGAAGAATTTTGGATGGATAGACAAACATTTCTTACTTTTATCCATATATAAAGGTTGCAGAGGCTGTGAATAGAAAATGTGTATGTTACTTAGTGTGAATGTAATTTTGTAAATCTTAAATCGCTTTAAAAAAAACAAGATTTCTGAACATTTCCTAAGAATTAAAATCTGATCACATAAAAATACGAGAATCTGTGATGTTGTGTATATACTGAGTGTGTGCGTGTTTGGGAATCAATTATATGTGCCTTTTTGCGTGTGTATAAGGGTCATGGAGGGTATAGCAAGTCTTATGAGCGAGCATTTGGGGGCATGGGTGTCCAGTTGGACAGTAGATGGCTTTTCAGATGCAATCAGTATCTAAAACTTCAGTTTTGAAGTTAAGATACTTGTTTGGTGAGTATAATCCTTGCAAAATCCTAAATTTTTCACGTAAGCACAGTGGGCGTCTTTTCGATTCATTGACGTATGGCATTGACTCTTCAAGCACCTTCCATGTTATTTCATTACTCCTTTCCTTTTAGCTGATAGACTCATATACCCTTTTTGCCAGTACTGTGCTAGATTACATATCGGGTGCTTGAATGAGTAGTTGTGCGAATAGAACCTTTGTTTAAATCGGTCTCGAATAAGCTATCTCCACCGAGCGGCGATTGGAAATCTTACTGTACCTATGTTGTTGGGGAAAGTGCCTACCAATTAGGGCTAAGAATCACTTACCTATATTTGTCCTTACGTTAGGTGAGTATGGGGGAACCAGATTATTTTCCTTTTTCTATTTCTATTCTTCGATTGAGGTTTATTGGGCTTGTAATTGGGTTTATTGGGCTTGTGATCTCTTCTCTGAATCCACTATCTCAGAGGGTCTTGTCGCAGTATGGTGCTGCCTTCTTAAATGTTACTCTATTAGAAATATGTTCGAGATTCTATGGCTAATCTTAGGTACTGGGTTACTAAAAAACTGTAAATGGTGGGCAGGTTCCTGAAATATATATGTAAATACAAATGAAATGTGATATACAATAAAGCCTGAATAAGGCTATTATGTGAATCTCATGATGTTTATCATAATCGAAATATCTCGTGTAAAACCCACTTCAAATAATTCTTGTCTCTCAACAGGCAAGCATTCGCATCATGTGAGACCTCGCCCTCACCGCAGCGATCAGCGAACCCCAATCAGTCGTCGCAGCAAAAGAAAGCTAAAATCACGCATCCCGTCAATCATAGCGCTCGCAAAACACCGATCAAATCAACCATAAGATGAGACGCACTACATACACGATAACGCATTCCCTACAAATACATATACTAATCATGTCACCATGCGAATGAAAACCAAAAGCATTTACTCGGTATACTATCTCTTCAAACACATATATTGCCCGGTACTACTAAAGAAATGAAATAAGCACTCCTGGTTTGAACATCCCGGACAATATAGCACTATCTTTTTCACCCACATCGCCATAAATAGAAAAAATATTTCCATAGTAAAGCCAAACCATCAGATCTCATTCTTCGTAATTTACCGACACAAACCGCTATAACATTTCAAGGGAAACCCAAAATTCACCCAGCATTCCCGATGCCTAGCCATTAGGTACTAACATTGCAAACTCAAAATATGCGCGAACCCTCTTAAAATCAAACCTTTAATATTCAAGTTACGATGAAAACGCCATATCGATAATTTCCTATCGAGTCCTTCTCCAAGCCTGTGTTTAAATAGTCTCCTTAACTCTTACATAAAAACTTTTACCTAGCTACTTATTCTACCGTACATTGATATTTGACTAAACAATTCGTTGTAAGTAATTAACATTGGTATAGAACTGAAGGCAGAAGTCATCCAAGCTACACCAAAACTGAAATCCTTTGTCTTATTGTAAACTCTTTTTATCATCGATTCATCGTTACTTTCGATAGTGGCATCTAAATAATAAACCCTGTTAACATCGTACCATTCCGTTTCGCCTCTAAACCATCCGGACAAATTCTATTTAGCAAGCTTTCGAAATGCCTGTATGTCGGAACAAATACATCAACTAATTGCTTAATCAGTAATATCCTCCTTAATCTCTTTAGCCTTATCAGATAGTCGAACTCACAGGAGGATGGATACATATTCGCTGGGAGGGAACTAGTTACCGGCATTGATATGCCTCTAACTTGCTTGAACAGATTACCCACAAATGTAACATAAGCATTATTTATCATAAATCTGTTCGCTCACATGTCTGTCATCACGTAAACCACCTTCCCGAGTTGTGGCACAGTTTGATTGATGGACTGAACTTGGAACCACGTAGTTGCGAAACAAATTCGTTAACAATACTGGTTTAATGAACCGAATGTGTATAATAATTATTTACACTCCAGACTCACGACTAAAAATATGTGGTGGTAGGAGACTAAATCGATATCGTTATTTCACTGGTATTTTATCTTAGCTACCCCTGACAAAAGAAAGGCAAACTTAACCTTGGCATATTTTTCCGTCCATAGAGGTTATTTTACATGAACTTCTAAGTTATTATTTCTAGCAATCGACTATTACCGTTTTACTGTGTTTGGGAGTCATATATTTGAAGTATGTCTGTCGATAAATATGTTTTCTCCATTCAAGATATGTGGATAGAATGTAAAATGTAAAATTGTCTGGTGGAATATTTGGTTGCAAGGTCTAGAGTTTAGGGAACTTGTTACAAGAATAAGATAGAGGTATATATATAAGCCGTACAAAATTTATGATGCAAAGTGTATTTCAAATGATAGACAATGGTGATAAGCAAGAAAATAGGATAGTAATATCGATCTTGTATTTTGGCGAATTTATAAGGAAATTCTTCCTAGAGAAACCTGTTTGCTAATGTACATTAATGTTTTCATATAAAGATGAGACTGAGTGGTATATGAATATACAAAGTGGTCTTAAATTGACATAAAAATCAGAGCGTCCTATGGTGGTGGCTGTTCCGAATCATCAAAGGAAAAATATGCCCCATTTCTTCTGGCTTTCATTAATTTGAGTTCAAATTTCACCAAGGACAACTATACTATTTCACCAAGGATAACTATACTATTTCCCCAAGGACAACTATACTATTTCACCAAGGATAACTATACTATTTCACCAAGACAACTATACTATTTCACCAAGGATAACTATACTATTTCACCAAGGATGACTATACTATTTCACCAAGACAACATTACTATTTCACCAAGACAACTATACTATTTCACCAAGGACAACTATACTATTTCACCAAGGATGACTATACTATTTCACCAAGACAACAATACTATTTCACCAAGACAACTATACTATTTCACCAAGGACAACTATACTATTTCACCAAGACAACTATACTATTTGACCAAGACAACAATACTATTTCACCAAGGACAACTATACTATTTCACCAAGACAACTATACTATTTCACCAAGACAACAATACTATTTCACCAAGGACAACTATACTATTTCACCAAGGATAACTATACTATTTCACCAAGTACAACTATACTATTTCACCAAGACAACTATACTATTTCACCAAGACAACTATACTATTTCACCAAGACAACTATACTATTTCACCAAGACAACTATACTATTTCACCAAGACAACAATACTATTTCACCAAGGACAACTATACTATTTCACCAAGGATAACTATACTATTTCACCAAGGACAACTATACTATTTCACCAAGACAACTATACTATTTCACCAAGACAACAATACTATTTCAACAAGGACAACTATACTATTTCACCAAGGATGACTATACTATTTCACCAAGACAACTATACTATTTCACCAAGTACAACTATACTATTTCACCAAGACAACTATACTATTTCACCAAGACAACTATACTATTTCACCAAGGACAACTATACTATTTCACCAAGACAACTATACTATTTCACCAAGACAACAATACTATTTCACCAAGACAACTATACTATTTCACCAAGACAACAATACTATTTCACCAAGACAACTATACTATTTCACCAAGACAACTATACTATTTCACCAAGACAACTATACTATTTCACCAAGGATAACTATACTATTTCACCAAGACAACAATACTATTTCACCAAGGACAACTATACTATTTCACCAAGGACAACTATACTATTTCACCAAGACAACTATACTATTTCACCAAGACAACAATACTATTTCACCAAGGATAACTATACTATTTCACCAAGACAACTATACTATTTCACCAAGGATAACTATACTATTTCACCAAGACAACAATACTATTTCACCAAGGATAACTA
This sequence comes from Eledone cirrhosa, assembly GCA_964016885.1. NCBI lineage: Eukaryota > Metazoa > Mollusca > Cephalopoda > Octopoda > Eledonidae > Eledone > Eledone cirrhosa. Next base: position 387,669,851 of record OZ024740.1, on the reverse strand, counting down.
TACTATTTCACCAAGACAACTATACTATTTCACCAAGGATAACTATACTATTTCACCAAGACAACAATACTATTTCACCAAGGACAACTATACTATTCATACATTTTACAGTAGATAACATTAAATACCATTCCATTAGTTATTATGTGATAGATGTAGCAGCTTGGCTAGATACATATTTTATATGGATGTAAACGGTTAAAAACAAAAATCAGGTCACTAGAGCGCAGGCCGGTTTCACCGATATGTCACTCTCTGCGACATAATGAAAAGGAGCCTCGACGCAGCCGGCTTCCCGTCACAACTAGAGCCAGCAGGCCTTGGCTGTGGAGACAGTAAGGGCTCCGATGGAATTACTCTTTTCCCTTTCGAAGGAAATAAATCCCTCATCTCGGACGCCACATGTTGTGACACGTTCTCCGCCTCCAACTTAGTCGCCTCGGTCACAAACCCCGGTATCGCGGCCCGAAATGCAGAGGACAGGAAGACAAGCAAAAACCGGCGATTTTCCGGCCGCTTGCTCCTTGCACCGGTCGCCGTCGAGACCTGAGGCGTCCTTGGACCCCGATCAGTTGACTTCCCCCCGTAAAATCGGGTCGATAGCGGCCCGTCTGAAGAATTATCCCCGAGAGGTGAGGTTGCTGTTGCAGCCGGTGTTTCTGGCCAGTGTTCACGGAAATGCCTTTGCCATTTTTTCCGCAGGGTGCAGCCGAAACACTGCTCTGACTTAGATGTAGAATCTACCACCCTCTCCCCTTCCCTTTCTTTCTTCCTTTGTCTAGTAGTCCTGGCTCTTTCCTCTCATTTATGGCATTTATAGTACTTTTCAATACTGTTTTCTTTTTCTGTATGTTTGACCAATTTATAGTTCTATCAAATTATAAATAAAAAAGAATTGTTTAGTAATGGAGAGAATGAATTGAACGCACTGAATCAAAATAAAATAATGCTTTCTAGCATTAAGTTAATAGCGTAGAGAGCTATATATTGATTTTACTGAATAAGAAACTAAGGTATACTACAAACTCTGAGCATGGTTAGTTTAAAAGAGAAGAAACAAATAATATGTCCTATGTTTTTAAAGTTATTCTTCGTGTCTGTTAATATTGATTTGGTGATTCCTATAGTGTTAAGACACCCAAGAGAGAGCTGGGCAGGAAAAAGTCTTCAGAGCAGAAGAAGCCCCCTTCCCTCACCATGCAAGTGTTTTAGACCTAAATTTGTGACACTCTAAGGGAGCCGTGTCGCCTGCAGGTCCTGAATTCAGGGAGCCCTTCTGATGACATATTTTAGCCATTTGCATATCGGAGACTATTTGGGAATTTAAACTGTATGGGGATTCTGTTCCTTTTCGACAGCATCTGGCTGGAACTTCTCTCCGTTGCTCTGCTTTCAAATTATATTTAAACGCTTCTATTAGTTGTGTTAGAAAACAACGTTGGCCATAGTAGCGGTGAAACGCCAACAATTTAACCGCCGCTACCAACACTGACACCGTGTCCTACTAAAGTTACTTCCCTTAGTGTACGTTAAAATTCTCAAATGCCGAGATAACCTTCATCCGTTTCTTGATATCTCTTTTACACACATGTTAGCCATCTTTCGCTGTCGTCTGGATTTTTGATGAAGGTGTTTTCACTGATTTACTGCATATGCGTCCTGCGAATTGTATAAACAATGTTTCCGAAACTTGTGTTCCAGAGTGTTATCCACTAAGGATTAAGCCTGCAGCGTCTGTTTTCAAGAGTTTGTACAAATGTCTCGTCTGAATGAAGTGTGAATGTGCTTGGCACTGTGGTTTGACTCCCGGCGTTTTATAAGCTAGAACAATGCACTGTTGTTCATTCAACAAAGGCCTCATACAGCCTTTCATATATTCATAAAGTTTACTTAAGAATCAACGATTATATTGTAAAATAAATGACCTACATAATAATAAGACATTAAAGATAATTTACTGAACAAATGCCATTATTCAAATTCTAAATTTAGTGTGGTATGTCCATAAATGTCTATAAACGAGTGATGATGGCTAGGATCAAATCTTGTATCCAGTAAAGAAAAATGAAAGAATAAACGAAGCGGTAAAATGTAAACGTATCTATTTCATTCACCTTTAAGAATTAATATACAAAGAAACGAAATTAATTTTGAGGCCTCAAAGAAGAGTGGACGAATGAAAATAGAAAAACTTTCTTCATATTTTGAAATAAAATAACAAGAAAAAGAAAAAAATAGAAGAAGAAGAAGAAGAAGAAGAAGAAGAAGAAGAAGAAGAAGAAGAAGAAGAAGAAGAAGAAGAAGAAAATTGACAGCGTTATCTTTCTCTTTTAGTCTTTGTGTTTCTCAGTCTCTATCAGAGAGAGAACGAAGAGCATATAAAAATTACTATCTAAGTATGTCTAGGATATTCCACTAACGCGTTTGTTCGCCTTTTACCTTTTCTAATCATATCATCCAAATCGTTTATGTTTCTGCTGATGAGATATTTAAATTGAAAATGAACAGCTTTATAAATAACATCTCGACACTCATTCTTTACTACACAAAATACATAAATTCATGAAAGAACACATAGGCGAGCAATTGAACAAACAAATTTATAAATATATAAATAAGTAATAAATAAATTATATACCTGCTACATAGTAATAAGACATTTTAACACTAGTAAAGTTTAATAATGGTATCGAACTACATGTTAATTATATTTCCTTTAAATGTGCAGCTGCTCCATCCATTCTTAATATTCGATTTAGAATATTTTAACAGAATATATTACTATATCCATAGCTATTTATAATACAAGCAAGCCATATTAATTGAAAATCAATTGTAAAATGGCTAAACATCAGAATGCTGATACATAACATTACTCCTCGGGTTATAACGAACAGTTAAATATATTTTATAAAATATTGATATGTGCGAGGTTTATTGAAATAGAAGTTATAATGTTTCTAGAAATTTTCCAGAAAAAATATTTGTAACTATAAAATTGTAATTTAAAATACTAAATATTGGAAGACAAATTAAATGTATTTTACTTTAAAAAGAAGATTTGTTTGTGTGATGAGCATACATTTGTCGCTTGGTATTTAATAATAGTTGCTTAACACTACTTGGCTCTGAAAGAGCTGATTTATACACGAACGTTTTAAGTCGTAAACATACTGCTTTTGAAGACTGTATTATATTGCGTGTACTTCTACTTTGAAGATAATAAGTATGACTAGAGTTTTTTTTTTGGCTGGTATTTCTAACAGGTCTAGCTATCAAGGTTATTTTCTCGTCATACATATTTAACAATGGCTGATGAGTTGGCAGAAACCATAGAGCTATGGGCCAAATGTCTTATAATATTTAATCATATCTCTGTTGTCTGTTTTCAGACAACATCTATGATAGGCAATGTTTTGGAATTTAATTCCAATTCAATATCTACAAGACATAATGCCATAATGAGAGCAGCAGGAAGATAATTGCGTAAGATTCCTCGAAGCATATAATTCATTGAGTTGTTAGACAAACATTCTTCAATTTGACGAAGAAGAACACTTTGGGGGTGATTCTGTGTAAAGTAGATGGACAGTGATGGTTTAAATATTCAAAAAGGAACGATGGTGTGGGAGTGAAAAATTCAGGCGTGTCTTCACCAGTACTGCACCTCACCAAATTTGCTAGGAATGATACAAGGGCTATAATTCATAATGCATGAGATTTATTTTCCAACGTAGTAATTTATTGCTATGAGTACATAATATATATATACATATATATATATGATTAGCATGATCTCCAGAATGGGTCTCAACTATGCTGTATGCATTGTTTGTTTTTCTTTTGGCTATGAAGCTATATTTGACACTGCTAACCTAATATATCATATCACGAAGTAGCCTGAATGCTTATGTCTGGAATGTGTTTGTCTAAGTGGGTAATTGATGGCCTTGTGCCAAAAGTAGAAACAACTATATTGTTAAAGGGTCGGACGCCATGCTTTGCAGCATAGTTACGTCCCTTTACGATCTGAGTTCAAATCCCGCCGAGGTTGACTTTGCCTTTCATCCTTACGGGGTCGATAAAATAAAGTATCAGTAATGCACTGGGTAATTGCTGGCCTTGTGCCTAAACTAGAAACAATTATATTTTTAAATGCGTGTATCATTTAAAGAAGTGGATGAGGTTTCTATGTATATTTAATATTACTTATTTTCGATTAAGGCCCTCAATATCCGGGGAAATGGACCTCTATAGATATCCGGGAAATGGACCTCTATAAATGGACTTTAATATCCGGGGAAAATGCACTTAATTGATGATTGTTTTGTTGAATGAGAATCACGGTAATTCTATTGTAACGTAATAGCCGTAACATTTTTAAAATAAGTCCGAAGGAAAACAATTGAAATAGACATTGGAGGGTCATAGGTGCACAAACATTAAAACAAAGGGTAAATGTCGAGGGTTGGAGTACTGTTAAATTATTGGGTACATGGACATAGCTGGAGCATCTTTAAGGAAGAAGAAAGATGGAGAGTCACAGCTGGTGAGATTATCTTTATGTAATATATATAAGTATGATACACAGAGGCAAACCATTAGCCATTGAGATTAGTATTAAAAAATAACATCTAAAACACTTCTATACAATTTATATTAATATGAAGGCACGTGGCTTGGTGGTTAGAGAGTTGGATTCACAATCATGATGTTGCGAGTTTAATTACCGGACCTTGAGCAAGACACTTTATTTCACGTTGCTCTTTCTGCCAGGAGTTGCGACTGGTAAATAGTATCAACAATGGAAAAACGATTTGACGAGGTCCACCCCACTCGGTAAGCGAATGAGGTCTGGGATCTTATCGATCGATCAGAGCGAGAGCGATATTAATATATAATTGAACGTTCCACATATCTCAATTGTACCATCTTTTTGACACTGGTACTTAAGAACAAGGACGTACTAACATCAACAAGAGTTTCCTACCAGTTGTGTTATGTCTTGACTGGGTTAATTGGACAAGGTCACTTCAGAAGCTCTCTACATTCCAGAACCACATCATGAGACTTATGACTGGCAAGCAGCTCAGCGACCGTATCTGTATCAGTGAGCTGCTCAACATTACCAAACTTAGACCAATTACATCAATTTTCAAGTCAAAAGTACTCAAAGAATACGGCCATATAAAAAGATCAACTTGTGGTGTGAGTTGGTTATGCCTGGAAGGAAGGTTGGCTGGTAAGAGTAGCAGAGGCCGGCAGCCAAAACGATGGCTTGACAATGTCAATTAATGGACTGGACTTGATCTTTGCTCTTTAAACTCTGCTACTGGTGATCGAACTTTGTGAAGAGATATCACATGTTAATGCGCAGTCTGCAACTGGCGGAATTTAGCGTCACAAGAATTTGTCAAAATGTAGATTATGAGAATTAAATACAAACGCTGTCAGAAACGTGGACACAGAAACAGAAACACATTATTGCTGGCTTTTATTTCTAGCGGGTCAAATCGTCAAAAAGTGGGTCGTTACGTGCTGGCCTTCTATGTGAAGGCTTTCGTTCTGATGTGCGTTCGTGTGAATTGATGACACCTGGCTGCTACTTCTGGTAGGTCGAAATTGTCGTTATTTTGTCTACTGCGTGGAGGCATTCGTTGTTATATAGTGTATATGTATGTACGTACGAGCTTGTGTGAATATGTGTGGACTGGTCTTAATAACCGTTTCTCTATTGATTTGTATCATAAACATGCATCGTTTAATTTAAATAGTTGTATTATATCACTCTTAGCGTAAATTATATCTTCAGGAACTCATATGTTTAGAAATACATGTATTAAATATTTTTCATGTAGCGGCGATTGCGCTTTTGCTGGAATCAAATCAATCCAAACAAATAAATAAGAAAGTTTTAGTAATATATATATATATATATATATATATATATATATATATATATATATATATATATATATATATATATATATATATATATATAGTAATAATAATAATAAATTTGAAAACTAAAATCCAAAGAGGGCTCGATAAGGATAAATATATATCAAATATATAAGAACCGTAGAGCTAACAGATTAAAGTTTAAGCAAAGAATCACTGCTTTCACCCTCAACGGCATCTTCTGAAACTAAAAATATCCATCTGTGAACGCAAAAGTAAATATTTCAAAAACCGCTGCAACCGAAGGAAGACAGGAAGACGATACTTTGGCTCGTGGAAACGTTCCCTGGCAAAGAACGGATAAAGACAAGGATAATACGTCATAATTTGGACCGGTGAAAACAATTATACGCAAAGACAAAACCACGTTAATATATATATATATGAGTGGAAGTTAGTAAAATCGAAGTTATGGCGATCGACCAGCACCGACGAAAATAAATATATATATGTATATATATATATATATATTCTTTGCTTAAACTTTAATCTGTTATTTCAATATATATATATATATATATATATATTGTTGCATTCATTCTCCATAATAAAGAGTATATAGCTGATATTTCGGTTTAACCCTTTAGCAAATGAATCGGCCATGTCCGGCCCAGAATTCTCTCACATCTTTTTGTTCAAACCAGCTGTAACTGGCCACTCATACTTATGATAAGGTATTGTTCACAAAATAAATAACATCAAAATCTCGTAGATTCAATATAATGTGAGATAATTATGTAAGGTAAAGCCTTTACCACAAAAATACAATAGTATATATAGAGTAATGCTAAAGGGTTAAATGATTCACACTGACGTTTAAGAAATTCGCTCTATAACCAATATAGACGAGCATGATTTCCTTTTTGGAGAGGTGAACATTTTCTCCCAACTCCTCATCCATTCTCGAGAATGCAATGAAGAGGGAAACATTTGACGTAAAATAAGAATTACAATTTTACATACTGGCGGTTGAATGAAGATTTTAATGGAATTCTCTTTCTTTTGATTTACCGGAAAAAGAAGCCGTATTCCTGCTGAATTAATGTTTGTATGCAATGAATATAGTTGTTGAATTACTAGAAGTGCTATTTTATAGCAGAAAGATGAATTAATATATTCATCAAGCCAATTCATTATGATCATTGAGTGAAATAAATTGTTCGAATAAAAAAAACACCCTATATGACTTCATTTATATATTTATATTGTATACACACTACTATACGCGATCTCCTACTATTTTAACTACCATAAAACATCCGTTTTGTCAGACAGAAAATAATGAATAGGAGAAATAAAGAAAACAAATACAGAGAAGAAAAACGAGAAGAAAAGCAAAATTATGATATGCATTCTACAACTAGTCAGTCTTGAAAACACCGGAAAAAAATCAAACGCCAGCAACACAATGTGTGAAGAGAAAACTTACTAAAATTTGCCGAAGGAATAAAAGCTGTGATGTTACCATGACAATTATAATGTAAGAGTGAAAGCTGAAGAAATCCGAAATCTCCAAATTTCATAGTGCTACCTTTTGATTGTTATAATTTAAAATGTAAGCAACATCGATAATATAATCCAGAAAATGGGTGAAACGTATGATTTGATGCAAAACTCTACTAAATGCCTTTATTAAGGAATATATATTATATAAGTAAAATAGATATGCATGGGTGTGATTGTATGCTTAAACAATTTGAAGCATCACTAAGCGTGCCAGGTAGTTTAGCTACATAGACGCTTACATACAGACATACATACATCACATATGAATTCGCATACAAACATACGCATATATATATATATCAGGATTTTACCACTTTAGCAGAATACTCAATGATACTTGGGATAGTAGAGTGTAAATATAGTAGAAAGTTAGAGATCGACGTCTGAGCCCTTGCCGTTTCAACAGCAAATTCCTGACTGGAAATTTATTCCTCTGCAGTGAATAAGTTTGATGGTGAACTCGGTGTTATTTTTTTTATTTTGGTAAGTACTGTTATCACATTTTGACATTGCACATATTCAAAAATTTCCTCGTTGTCTTAGTAGAGACATCCGAATTGTTAAGGAAGAGGAATTAGTTCGGGCTACTATTTCGTACTCATTCTTATCTGAATAGGCATGGTAAGTGAATCCCCGGCTCAAACTACCTTCTCACAGACTTCCTTGTGATTAGATTCTGGTTTGCAGCACGATCGAAAATGGGACTACTTTTTGGAAACTTCTTCTCCCGAAGATGGACTGGAACCACACCCCAACGTACAACATTAGCAAATATCAATTATAACTGGGGCATTTCTGGAAATGTTGTGAATGTATACAGGCTCTTCATATGGATTCTTAATACATAGAACGCTAGATATTATGTGATGGTATAACAGGATTTTACTCTCTTCTATTTTTCCGTGGCATATTCAACAGTAATATATATGCCCAAGAAGAATAGTCATTGATGTTTCTGAACAAAGCGTATATTTTAATTTTCTTATTTTAAAATGTCATGTATTGTCATGTTTAAGCTATTAGAGCAATCATTTAGCCACTGATATCTAATCCCATAAGAAAAGGATCCAAATTCCGCACCCATTGTCCAATGCATTTCAAGCGTGACCATATATTTGAAAGTATATGTTGAACTAAACAAGTTAATGTGTTGTTTGCGAATTCAATATTGATGGATATCTAACTGCGATCGTTTTGCTATGTAAGGGACCAATTAGTGACTCAGCCGTAGCCTTTGGGTAATGATAAGATGTAATTGTCATTAAAAACAATATGTACAGCCAAGTGGATTACAAACCTGAAGAATCAATGATGTACATAAACTAGCCAGGCTAAGTAGTATAACATATGTTGTTTGTTTATTTTTCAGTTTCATCACATTGTGCTTCAAGATAAATTATTATTCGAATATAACTATAGTTATTATATCCAATTATGTAAAAACAACTACCATTATGACTATTCAAACTTCCATCATTTTATTGTCTTTTCAATAAAGGTTATTTTCAATTGAATATGGTAATTTCTAAGATAACCAAATTAGAATGGTTTCGGAAGATAGTTTTCTACTGACAATTATCCATTATAAACTTTTATTTGATATATCCGTCGTAAATTTCACTAACTGTACGTTCAAGTATCTATAGGATTTACAAATGGAGACATTGTCGGAAAACAATAGAATTTGAAGTAAAGCCAAGCAATTTGTATTATCAAAAATTATGGTTATACACAATACAAAAGAAAAGGAAATATAGTAAGAGAAATAATTATGGATCGAGAAGGAGTATGGTGGTATCGACGATGAAGTCAACGTAAATATACACAAACATATAAATGCGTGTATGCATATATATATATATATATATATATATATATATATATATATTATGTTGAGATATCAATACATATTTAATATGTATGATGATCAGTTTTCTCAATAAATAAGCTCAATGGACCTTGGTTCAGATCATCACTGCTTCAAATTTAAAAGATATATATGTGTATGGATATATATATATATATATATATGCGTGTGTGTGTGTATGTATATATATATATATAGAGAGAGAGAGAGAGAGGGGGAAGAATCATATATAGTTTTAGAAACAGATATTGTTTTGTACACATATAAACCAAATAATATTCAAGAAAATATACATACTTCAAGGTGGAAAAAATCATCTCTTCTTTACAGTACTGTCTCAAAATCCAAAAAATCGAAGCGTACAATCGATTTAAGTAATTAACTATCGATTACCAAAAATCGATTTTGGTAAAGCAAGTGGAAGACAGCAATGGTTTTGAATTTTGACTAATGTCATTGGACTAATGAAGGAGCTAAACAGTAGATATTATTCACCAATGTGATATTTAAGATTAATCCCTATAATTTATGTCATGAATATTCTTTGCTTCAGAATGGCTACAAAGAGCATTTAATATCTGTAGCGCAGAGAGTAACAATGCATGATACTTCCGTTAAGATTTATCAAGTAAAAGTTGCTCTGTTGGACTGCGTATAGTGACCTGAAACTTATTTCACTTATAGGATTTCGGTTTATATATACCCAATATCACAATATATGGACTTATTGTATCTCTAAATTATTAGAAGTTATGGGAATCCATGGAGAAGAAAATGCAGTTGGCAAAGAGGAGGAATTTGATTGTTCTCCATTTTTCCAATTTTGATGTTAGCGATCTTTTTTTTTTTTTTTTAAGGGAAATCTTGACATGTGGATAATGCAATATATACTTATAATAGTGAAAGTACGCGGTGTATACTTACGCAAGACTGAAGCCTTTCACCAGTTTCACAACACCCTTTTTATCACCCTTTATCTTCTGATCCCCCACCCCACCCCGGCTACTAACAGCTTATATCCTTCACTGTTCACCAACCTATCTCCTCCTCTCTCCTACCACCACTGCCACAAATCTTATAGTACGCACACTTCGCACTCCCAATATCTACTTCCTCTCCAAGATACATACACTTCGCCGTCCATTTAGTTTTCCTGGCAACTGCCCCACTGAAATTATCTATCAACACATAGTGACCCTCCTCGCCCTCTTATTCTCCGACCTCCTCTCCCACAGCCATGACATAAATCATGCTCTTCGAAGTTTCGACTCTTTCCCCTTCTTCTCCTGAGATTCCTCGTCTTCTCTTCACCCTGAACATCGCCTCTCTCTATCTTTCCTCACGATGACGGTCTCCAATATTTCAATGTTTTGTAAAGTGCCATCAATGGTGAAATATTTGAGCGTCTGTCCCTGCGTTTGCGATATTCTACTAAACAATTTCCCTGCGTGGTCGAGTGTAAGATTATAATTCATATATTTACATTCTACAACTTAATGTATGCTGTATGAGCATAAACCTTCTTAAGGTAGAAATTCTTGAAGGCATTTAGACAATAAATCACTTCTGAATATTCTTTAGAAAGAACAGCTGATCCTTCTTTTGTGTTTCTTTTTGTTTTTTTGTTTTTTGTTTTTGTTGTTTTAATGTATGCAAATATACACCAGATGCATTAAAATAAGTTAGAAGATATGTTTAAATAAATACATGTCAAAGTCATTAAAAAAGAAAGTGTACCAATTTATAGATCGTATTCTAGATTACAAGTAACATTAAAAATATGATTAATTTCAATGTTTTAGAAAGACGATTTACAATTGCCATTATTCTTAATTGTTGTTGCAGTTTAATAATGAGGAACCAAACTTGCGTATATTTATATAGCAAAAAAATAGGAAGAATTTAAACACTTTATTCTCAGTATGAATTTTTATTAAGGTTGTTTTGAATGCTATACACGCAGTATGTATTCGTATAATTAGACATAAAAAGGTTTCTCATTAAAAATACTGATTTCTTCATTAAGCACAAAGTCAGTAATTTTGCGGTGGCGGAAGTCTGTTAAAACGATTCCGGTACATGATTAGTACGTTATTTATTGAACCCTGGAAGGTTGAAAAGCAAAGCTGACCTCGACGGGAATTGAACACAGAACATGTTGAGTGAATCTTTAACGATTCTACCACCGGAAAAATAATGATACACATGAGTATCTTGGTAAATAACACTATAATATTGCTGCTATGTGGTTTTCAGATAGGTCAAAGGTTCAGAATTATTGTTCCACACTTTCAGAACGTCGTTTACTGCGCTATTCCTATCATTAACATATCTCTATCAATGTTTCCTACTTAAGCTCTCAACAATACAAATTGAGCAGCTTTATTCACTGCAACATTTCAACGTTCTGCTAGTCTATTGGCAATTAAGGAATTCCACAATATCTTCAAATAATCTTAATGACAATTGTACAATAGTTGACTAAATGATGCCTAATAATTGCTTTTGAACGCTTTGAATATCTAGGTGTGTGGGGGGGGGTGCTCAGGATGTGGGTTTTTTTAACTTTAAAAGTAACATTTTCGATAACTTTTTGCACAACTTGTAGTATGATTCTAAATATAACATCAAGGGTTTTGTTTGTTCCATACAAATGAGTCTCAAAATCACTTAAGCGTGTATTGACATCTGCAAATAAACACTTTAATCTACATAAAACGTCAGTTATTGTTCATTTGCAAATTTATAATTCTACAGAAACAGAACGTCGAGCTGGAGTTACTGAGATCTGTCCCCAACAATTTTAACTCACTCAGTATATTTTATAAGTATCTTCTCTTTTCAAATTATTCGTAGACATGCACATTTTCGACCATAATCTGATCCAGACATGGAGACTCGAGGCACCACTTTTCTGACATTCTACTAAGTCTTTTTAAACATCAGGTTTAGAATTATTGCCATGGGAACATATTAACTATAAAATTGTATAAAGAAATAATTTAAGCTGCTCACAGATTATCGACGGTTGCTTAAACATATGAACTGTGTAGATATTATCTAAATATAAGACATCTAAATATAAATATGATAAAATTCCTATACTATGTACATATGTATGGTGTGTGTGTGTGTGTATGTATGCGTATATATGTGTGTGTATGCATGTGAGAGCGTGCGAATGCGTGTGTGTACCAAACATATGAAAATGTTAAAGTACTCACAATTTCCGTTATTTGAGATAGCCAGTATTTCCTACGTGTATATATATATATATATATATATATATATATATATATATATATATATATAACGAAGGAGTTGTGGTAAGGAACCAGATGGACTATAACGCACCAGAGTACTCAATACTTAGGGTAGTAGAGTGGGTAATAGGAGAAAGTATGACCCCGACGGCAGAGCTCAAGCCGTTTCTACGGCTATTTCTGGACTAAAGTAAGAGTTTTTTTAGTCTGGTAAATAAATAGCCGAACTTTTCAAGGGGTACTTCCTTATATGGGAAGATTGTAGTTGTCAAGAGGATTGGTCAAAATTTATAGCAGACACAGAAAAGTCTATCAAGGCAGTGGGTGCGGGGTGGGGTGGCTGAACTTGCCTGTAGAACAATAGGGGAGTGGGTAGAACCGGTCAAGCGTTGAAGGTGAAATCTACACGCAAATTCTAAGGAATGTGTATGAAAGTAGGCGAAAAAAGGTTTCTTTAGAAAATGGAGGAAGGACGTTATAGAAAAGGTAAATCAAATGAGAATTAGGAGACAAAGAAAAAATATAATAAAAAAAGAATATAATAAAAAATGAGAGACAGATATATCAGAATGTAAGATTGGAAAGTGAGAAGTGAAATAAGGAGTCTAACACAACTGCTATATTTAGTTGGTGCTGCTTTTTCGGCCAATGCTATAGAATAAGTTGCTAGATGAAAATTATTGAAAAATTTAGAATTGGGTATTAAAAATTAATACCACATCTCTGGGGTCTAACACAGCTGCTATGATTAGTTAGTATAGCGTAATTGGCGAATGCTATCTGTAAGTTACTGGGATGGGGGTACTGAGGCTAAAGGTGCCTGATGGGCTGCCTCGGGGTAGGCGAAAGGGGGAAAAAACAAAAAAAAATAAAGGAACGAACGAGGAAGAAGTTCGATGGTTGGAAGAAGTGAGAGGAGGAGACAAAGGGAAGAAGAAAACATAGAGGAAAAGAAAAGGGGGTGTTTCGGCCCTTGTCTACCCATCCGGATCGTTAGGGGGTTTGAGGGCGAGGTAAGTCTGCCGCAATCTGTGTTTGCATGCAGTTACCAGTTCATCTTTTTTGTTTAGGAGTTGATCCTTCGTAAACAGCATTTGTAATGATTCCTCCGAGCATAAGTTACATGGACGGCGTCCTCCCGTGTAAGAGTTAGCTCTGGACAGTAAGCTCCAAGTAAGATGGTAAGTTATATTATTATCTTGGAGCTCCCAGATATGGCCCGAAAGTGTGGTGGTATGTCGCCCGACCGGGTTTCGGAACATATGTCGGTATTGGTAGAGCCGGGTCTTAAAGTCACAAGCGGTTAATCATATATAAGCTTTGTTGGAGGTGTCCGTTCTCACGTTGCATTGGTAAATCATGTTACGTTCTCAGCATCTGTTATTGAGGGGGCTCGTAGATCTATCAGGGCAGTTACACCTCCAGGTCGGCTCTCCACTAATTTCTAGGTTGTTTCTTCCATAGGGGTTGTGTTTTTTGTTGTTTTAGGAGACGATGTTTTGTGCGAAGTTAGGTGTGGTGCTGTAGGATAGCTTGATAGTGTTTTTGTTGATTATGTTGTGGTAGCGGTGTTGTGGTAGCGGTGTTGTGGTGGAAAGTGTTTTTCGAGGAGCCTAAAGATTTTCCCGATAGGTGTTGCCACCTCGGCATTGTGGGGAGGATTGAACCACGTTATGTGGCGTGAGCGGCGGCATCACCTGCTGGTTCCGCTAAGGGAAGATGGATAAAAGGATATTTCCTCCCGGAAGCCACTCCGCTTGAGGGCCTGGTTGTAATGAGGCGCATGTTCGTCGAATATCTGCTCAGTAGCTGACAAACGAGATATGCGGAGGGAGATGTTTCTACATATATACACATATATATATACATATATATATATAAATATATATATATATATATACATATATATGCATATATATATATACATATATATGCATATATATGCATATATATATATATATACATATATATGCATATATATATATATATATATATACATATATATGCATATATATATATATACATATATATGCATATATATATATATATACATATATATACATATATATATACATATACATATATATACATATACATATATATATACATATACATATATATATACATATACATATATATATACATATATATATACATATACATATATATATATATATATACATATATATATACATATACATATATACATATATATATATATATATATATACATTTATATATATATATATATATACATTTATATATATATATATATATACATATATATATATATATATATATATATATATATATATACATTTATATATATATATATATATATACATTTATATATATATATATATATATATATATATACATTTATATATATATATATATATATATATATATATATATATATATATATATATATATATATATATATATATATATATATATATATATATATATATATATATATATATATATATATATATATACAATATCGGAGAAAGCTTTTTAGCGATACTCCGGCCAAATTCCAACTCACTCAACAAACATTAGGAAATAAGTGATTATATTCCCAATTATGTGTTCGGGGTGCTAACTAAAAGTATTGCGTGGAAAATTGGCTGTATTATTTCAAATGAGACATATCTAATATATCTCTTCCCAGACGGACGTCTCGTTTCATTATAAGATTCCTACAATTTGGGTGAAATTATACCAATTTATGTAGGAGCTTGTATACCATCAATAGATATATATTCAAGTGGGCTCCTATAATTCATCAGTGGGTGCCCCAATAATACTAATATTGATAATCTAACCAACATCAGCATTTAGCGATAATCACTTTCTGTGCCTGAGGTATCTGTCAGGTTGCCAGTCCAGCAGTTCTGAAAGAAGTGCTCGAACTGATTCAAAAAATGAGGAAGTGAATTACCGCCAAAAAAAAACAATACATGCGCGTGACAATGAACTCTGAAAGGAATTCAGGCCACGTGCTAAGAACTCAATTGGAAATTGAAACAATATCTATGTGTGTACAACATTTGATGACACACACAGATATTTTCTCGGGCAAAATAACAGAATGAGATATAAGGAACAATCAATATTCATATATAAAAAATAAACAAAGAAATGGTAACCTTATATATATATATATATATATATATATATAAGGTTATATATATATATATATATATATATATATATATATATATATATATATATATATATATATATATATATATATATATATATATATACATTCATATATATATATATATATATACATTCATATATATATGGCCATGTGACAATTCTTAGCCATTTTAAATTCGTTTCTGGCGGGGATCATTTAAGAAAATTCTTTGTCCAATTGAGTTTGTTTCCTGATGATTTCGAAACTCGTTGATTTACCCATGATCGGATATTTCCAAAAACCGAATGAATGAAACCTCCGCGGGTAGAAACATGATTTTGGTATGTTTATGTACATTTTTTTCTTCTAACTTTGATTTTGTACCTAATTGTGTATGGTTAACTATATGTCTAGTCAATTTCTACAGGCTATTAGAAATACTAAGTAAATCTTCTGTGGCTGTGGATCACGGATAAAATAGCTATCATTTATTTATCTATTGTTTCTTCATAGGTACATTTTAAACTTATAGCCTCGTTTAATTGATTTTTTATGTGGTTGATTATGGTGATTGGGAGAAGAAATACTGTATATATTTTATCAAATGATTCTATGGACTTACTTTCTTATATATTGCGCTGATTGTTGATTATTTAATTAATTAATTCGTCATTGAGCCACACCGTGAATGGTTGGCAAAAACATATATATATATCAATGTCTCTGTCTAGTTTATGTATATGTAAACCTCTATATTTTATATATATATATACATATATATATATATATATATAATATATATATATATAATATATATATAATATATATATATATATAATATATATATATATATATATATATATATATATATATATATACACTCATAATGTCACTTATACAGATCACTTGAGTGCACACACTTTTGTATGCAGGTGTGTGTATGCAACCTGCATGTGTTATAGTGTTTGTTTGATTCCTCTTTTTAATTCCTCGGTGTAAGATTGAAATTCGTCGTACCATTAATCTCGGCACTAGTCGTCTCGATGTCTGCAGTTAACAGTCCTCCCAGATAACAGGATAAAAGTCAGCAATGTTTCGCACAGAAGCTTAAACCTTCAGGCTAAAAAGGCGAGGTCGTACTGGCTTGAAACGCAGCGATTCTATATATCATATTAGTTACATTTACGTTAATGATAGCTATGTGTGGTTAGTTATAACTAACTTCCATCTTGATTCTGTGATTTTAATGTAATGCATTATTCAAAGGCCTTAACAGCGGGCATATTAATTCAATTTGCGTTTTTTAAACAACCACAAATACAGCTCAGTCAGACATCTAAATAAATGTAATCAAACATTTTCAGGACCAAAGCATGACCTGCATCACGTGGGTAAATGAATTTAAAATAGTGATATTCATATAAATGATATATTTGATCCCATTTGAATTTAAGTTTCCTTTTGCATTTTCAATTATTTTATTTAGTATCACAATTGCCATGTAATCAAGTCAACATTTTATATAATAAAACCTTTTATAGAACTGATAAAACTTGAAACGATTCGATTTGATTTTCATTTGTGTTCAAAGGAAATATTTTGATGTCAAATACTATTGCAAATTTTCAAGATATTGAAACGAAAACTGCCAACTCATATCTTTTTTCATTTGTCCCTTTTCTCCAGAATAATATACACTTAACAGGAAATATAATTAATGCAATGTTTGAATTTTGTTTAATTAAGAAATTAATTATTACATTTTAAAATGTGGCATTAAAAATGATTAAATTCTAAAACCTCAATAATTCCAGACAGTGATTGCGTCACTAATAAAGTTATTTGCGTCGATAATAATACCACAATATATTTCGTTTCTCTGAATCTGAAGAATCCTTTCATTAAAAATATAATGTACATTTCTAATTTCTCCTTTTTACTATCGTTAAAGGTACAATCGGTCATTGCGAAAAAATGGCGCAGGTTCATGATAAGCAGAAGTATGAAACATAGTATGCGCCGGAGAAGTTCGCGGACATCATCTCTTTTTCTGTCACAATCAGATGTTGTCGCTATGATGTCTATTCGAAGTCGTATCAGGAATCAGAAGCAATTTAAGAAACAAGGCAGCCGTGTACAGTCACCTCCAGGAACTGCATGCTTTGTAGAGCAATCTAATGGGAAAAGTAGTATTACAAGTTTTCCAAGTTGCAAAGAAAGCGGAGACATACAAAACAAGGCGCACCAGTTTTTATAAACGCCATTCTAATTTACAATAACTGAACTCAATGATCTGAAACATAGATATTCCTGCATTGTTCAACAATTCCAAACAGATCCTCTTCCATTCTTAACAAATTTATAATTGTATGTAATCTTTGTTATTTTGACGCTTATATAAATGCAATACTACTAAATTAACATAGTGTGAGGTTATATTACATATACGAACATACACATCCGTGGAATAAAGTCAGACCTTAAGAATGTATAAAACAGAGTAAAAAATGTTTATATTGAAATAATTGTTTCTACTTTTGGTACAAGGCCAGCAATTACCCAGTACATTACTGGTACTTTATTTTATCGACCCCGTAAGGATGAAAGGCAAAGTTAACCTCGGCGGGATTTGAACTCAGACTGTAAACTTATATTGAAATAATTGTTTCTACTTTTAAACTTATATTGAAATAATGATATTTACTTACTGTTTTGATATCAATTAAGGTGCGCTTGTCTACACAAGCAAAACCAAACACACATTCACACACACACACACATATATATATACACACTCTATCACGCACGCATACACACACATATACACAGATTCTATCACACACGCATATATATGTGTGTGTGTGTGTGCGTGTGCACGGATTAATCAAATATAGACTCTCACTATATAAAGCGCAGACCTTATACCTCTATGTTTGTTGCTTCATCTATCCATATATATATATATATATATATATATATATATATATATATATATATATATATATATTAAAATAACAGATTATAGTTTAAGCAAAGAATCGCTGCTTTCACCCTTAACGGGATCTTCTGAAACTAACAAAGTCAATCTGTAAACGCAGAACTAGAAATTTCAAAAAACGTTGCAACCGGAGGAAGACAGGAAGACGATACTTTGGTTCGTGGAAACGTTCGCTGGCTAAGAACGGGAAAAAACGAATATAATACGTCATTAATAGGAGCGGTGAAAAACAATTACGCGCAAAGACAGAACCACGTTTATGGTATAAAGGAGGTCGTAGACTAATGTTCTCTTAGGTGGTGCATATAGACGTTCTCTGGCAATGAACGAAAAAAACGAAGATAATACGTCATATGTGGAGCGTGGAGAACAATAGCACGCAAAGACAAAACCACGTAAATGGCATAGCAGAAGTCGTAGACTAAATTCAAACAAGGAGACCGAATGAATCTCCGCTACGGTGTTAAGAACAAAGTAAATAAATACAATACAGAAGTAATAGAAATAAATAAATACATACACGCAAACAAAAACGTACATACACAAGCATACGCAAAAACTTACCATAGGTAAACAAAACCACGCACATATAATTATGTGTGTGTGTGTGTAAGCGTGTATACAAATAAATAAATAATTATATAAACGTATATAAATAAATAAATACGTATATAACAAGCGCACACACATACCTACATGTAAATACACGAATGTTTGGAGACGTAAGTCAACCAAAACATGAAGTACACATATACACACGCCCTACATACGTACGAACCTGCATACTCACACAGACGCAAAACTCCCGTATACACATAGCCGAACCATATGTACCAGAATATATAAAAAAAGTATACGCCATAACAATCAAATATACGTATGAGAAGGTATACGTACCTTCACAAAACATACGGATAATATATACTTACCTATGCAAATAAGTAAAGGTATAAACAAAACATATACTTAGCTCCCACATCGAGACGTAAAATATCCACGTATAGATCGTACTATCCGTTAGGGTATAACGTGGGGCTGTAATACAGGAAAGTTTTGTGCAATTTATGTTTACAAGCCGAAATTGCCTCAGATTTTTTGTTTAAGATGTGGTCTGTGGCGTAGAGTATTTCCAGGGCCTCAGCGGCGTAGAGGTCACATGGTCTTTTATTTCCGTTATACGATCTAGCCCTAGCTAGGATCTCCCAGTGTAACTTATATTGGGTGTGGTTGTCTTTTAGACTCCAGATATAAGCTGAAAGTGACGTCATATTCCTTCTTAGAGGGTAACGAAAAGAATGGGTATGCATGTAAAGACGCTGCTTGAATCTATAGGCGGTTAACCCTATGTAGGCCCTACGGGACGTGGGTGTTACAACCTTACATTTGTAGACAATGTTACTAGAGAGGCATTTCCCGGATAGGGGGCAATCAACCCGATTCCTACAATTACAGTTAGTACTAACTACAGGGTTGCACGTGTTCCTACGGCTAGGTAGTTTAGCTAAATTTGAAGCTGTGATGTTATGTGCAAGGTTAGGAGTCGTAGAGTAAGAAATTTTAATAGTATTTCTATTAAAAATTTTACTATATTTATGTGTAGGGGGAAAATGCTTCGTAATAAGGGAAAGAAAGATATTAGCTAATGGCGTGGCCACCTCCATATTATATGGTGGGTTATACCAACAAATGCGACGGGATCTATTTCTTCTAGGTCTATTTTCGTACTCTGTATATGCTACCTTATCGACAAATCCACTTCGAGCAAGAGCTTCATTGTAATAAGTGGAATGGTCGTTGAAAATACGCTCGTTGGTGGAAAGACGGGAAAGCCTCAACGAAACGTTTCTTACCAGGTTCTTGGTTATGCTGGCAGGATGGTTGGAATGCTTACTTATGTAATTAAGCGTATCATTCGGCTTTCTATACGGGTAATACAACCTATTCAATAAGTTGAGGGTAACGTCGAGGTAATTAACGACCGAGAGATTGGCCTCAACCTGTATAGAGAGATTGAAGCCTTTAAAGAAGGCTGTGAGTTCTTTTCTGAACCTGTCGCAAGCACGAGGTCCGCACTTACTCATGGTCAAAAGACCATCGTCACGGTACAAACCACCGCCCGCGTTGGGGAATTCGTCCTTGATAGAGAAAAGAAGGAAAAGGCCGATAAGATCAGTAACCTCCGCAGAATCACTGGCGCCCATACTCACGTCGAATGGGGTACTATTGGATTTTTTAATCCAAATAGAGTCGTCGAAATTAATCACCGCCTTTCGGGCATTGAGGATGACATCAACTTCGAAATCCTTAACCACTGAGTGTTTTAGCGAAATTGATAGCTCTAAGGAGAAGTAAAGTGATGGAGGAGTAGTAATTGTTGATGTCGAATTGGATAAAACGGCAATGTTCCTTGTTACATATGCCGTTGAAATATACGTATATATACGTATATATACATATATATGTATATATATATATATGTTTTATT
>OZ024740.1:387641123-387643623 GCA_964016885.1 Eledone cirrhosa | reverse complement strand
TAACATTATAAAAGTAGATTAAAATAAAAATTATTTCAATCATATTATACCATAAATCAGCTCAAATATGCTATATACAGGCTAATATCTATACTTTTGTATATATAATCTATACTTTTGTATATAAAATCTAATGCAGAACATTATATGAGCAAGATTATATTTAGGTATAATAATATATAGCAGGCATGTTTTATCTTCGTATAAAATTTAAAAAATGTGTTGTAATGTGCGGAATTAGTTGTCGTGCGTGGCCCTCAGACAACACATAGGTGACTCATGTGGCCCTCGGTGGACCCTCAGTTTGACATGCCTGGTATATAGTATTAAGAACATAGCAATCAAAAATAAATATTTAAGAAAGACACAATTTTAACTACATTTTGCTCAAAACTCGGTTTCATCATATATATATAAATATATATATACATATATATATGAGCGGAACAAGTAAACATTAGACAATCTTTTAAATAAATTAAAATACGATTTAAATATTTACCTATTCTGGTGCCATGACCGACGGTTTCGCTTATCAAAAGATTGGAATTTCAGAGAATTTCCGATGGAAAGATAAAGCTCTACAGATAGCTTTTCCAAGCCTACTAGACATAAATCTACGTAGATGTAGATGTATCGCCTTCTGCCCGGTGAATGAATCAAGCCGTTAAAATGACCCACATACAAATAGGCCGTTAGAATATATATATATATATATATATATATATATATATATATATATATATATATATATATATATATATTTTATTCTGAGTTAAGATTCTATTGGTTTTTTCCCTGAATTACACAAAATCTGTGGATAAAATTTCTGTCTTGACTCGTTTTGAATTGAGATTGAATTATTTTCCCATATCTGACGTTAAATATTTTCCATCTTAATAGTCACTTATATGTATGAATTACTGTTTGCTTCTTGCTCACACTAATTACTCTATTTTCATTTATATATATATATATATATATATATATATATATATATATATATATATATATATATATATGTAAGTATGTATGTATACGTACATACATATATGTATACAGACGTACAGTGGTATGTATATATATATACATACATGCACACACATATATATATATGCACGTATCGGTTTACCGAACATTTATTATAATGCGTAATTCGGGCTGTTTGTTTGTAAACAAACAAACAGCCCGAATTACGCCGTACATTGAGTACACTGGTGCGTTATGGTCCATCTAGTTCCTTACCATCTAGTTCGTTATATATATATATATATATATATATATATATATATATATATATAAATGTAAGTATGTATGTATACGTACATACATATATGTATACAGACGTACAGTAGTATGTATATATATATACATACAGGTACACATACATATATGTACGTATCAGTTTAGCGGACGCTTATTATAGCGCCCGCTTTGTTCGTTTGTAAACAAACTGAACAGCCTGAATTTATGCCGCACGGTGTTAAGGCAACCACGTCACCTTTTTGTTCAACACAAACGAACAAAGCGGGCGCTATAATAAGCGTCCGCTAAACTGATACGTACATATATGTATGTGTACCTGTATGTATATATATATATATATATATATATATATATATATATATATATATATATATATATATATATATATATATATATATGCATGCTACTGTACGTCTGTATACATATATGTATGTACGTATACATACATACTTACATTTAAGTAAGTGCCGTACTAAGAGTGAGAAATGAAATTTCGTTTTCATTTTATTACAACTATATATATATATATATATATATATATATATATATATATATATATATATATATATATATATATATATATATATAACGAAGGAGGTGTGGTAAGGAACTAGATGGACCATAACGCACCAGTTTACTCAATACTTAGGGTAGTAGAGTGTGTAATAGGAAAAAGTTTAACCCCGACGGCAGAGCTCATGCCGTTTCGACGGCTATTTCTGAGTCCAGAAATAGCCGTCGAAACGGTTTGAGCTCTGCCGTCGGGGTTAAACTTTTTCATATATATATATATATATACATAAAATAAAATAAAGTCAAATATTTAAAATTTGGCTTCGTTTATTAAAGATGTACTGTTATATATATTTCGGTAACAGCCATCCTTGGCTGTGATCTCTTCAGGTGGTCTGAATTGGTGTGGTAGAGACAGGTACACATGTTGTTGACGTGTTTTACTCCGTCAATACTCCGATATGCCCAGCTCCTGGTTGGGTTGTTATTTCTCTGAGGAACTGGAACCAACATGCGTACCTGTCTCTACCACACCAATTCGGACTACCTGAAGATGTCACAGCCAAGGATGGCTGTCACCGAAATATATATAGCAGTACATCTTTAATAAACGAAGCCAAATTTTAAATATTTGACTTAATTATTTTATTTTACATTACTCCGGAGTAACCAAACCAACCTGCGTACTTCGTGGAGTGCTCCAATCTGCATACTGAGATGT
>OZ024740.1:387616123-387636123 GCA_964016885.1 Eledone cirrhosa | reverse complement strand
TAATTTATTAAAAGTAATAAAATGTATTTTGCTTGAAGCATTGGATATCTATATACTACTAAAACTCTGTGTTTGTGTGCTTGTCTGTAATTTAATACAGCCAAACGGTGCATAATGGGAGAATACTTTGAAAAGAAGTTGCCCCTGAAATGGGAATACAAATGGAATAAAATATATTTCGCGTTAATCGGAGCTCGGGTTCCTGAAATACGGGGGTTTTCCGGGTACCTTCATAAATAGAGAGAGAGAAAGATAGAGAGAAAGAGATAGTAGTTGTGAAGGAGTAGATTGAAAGAGAGAGGGAGAGAGAGAAGGAGGCAGAGAAGTAAAATGGAAGAAAGAAAGAGAGCTGGTGGTGTTGTGTATATATATATATACATATATATGTGTGTGTCTGTGACCTGTGTATATAGGTCACAGACACCCACATATATATATATACATACACACACATATATATATATATACATACACACACACATGCAAATATATATATGTATGTATGTATACACACACGCACACATATTTATACGTATGTATGTATACACACACACATATATATATATATGTATATGGACCTTCCATTTTGATTTCACATTACATACATGTCTGTGTATATTTTAATTAGTTAAAAATTATTTTTAAGTGAACGTGATCCAACGTGTCATGGGTGGTCTAGTAATATATAATGCAGAAAGAGAAATAAGGCTAAACAATGCAAAATGGACAGAAAGATGAAGGTAACGTAAAAGGAAGTTTCCTGCTAATCTTTGGGGGGGTGGGGTCTTTCGTCCTAATATTTCGTGACTTAAAATTCCCTTCTTCAGTATATAAGGAACTCTCAGAGAAAAATGTTTCAGTTTCTTCTCTTTGGAATTAAATTAAAATTTTATCAAAAGTATAATTACACATGAAAATTTAAAACATGATTAATTAATTAACCCCTATGGTGCGCGACTTTTGCCTCACCCTGTACAATATGTTTTATGCATATTATACATTCATAATCTGCGTGTGAATATTTCAAGTTGTGATCATAACAGAGTTACCAAAAAAACAAAACCCACAACCGCAGCAACAACAAAGGTGACTTCAGCTAAAGATACAACCCTTACACACTATATAGCTATAAATAGAAACAAAAGAAAACTTCTCAGTTACATAGAACCCAATACCAGCATTATGGAAACATTACATCCCAAAACATAGCACCACACATAAAAATCATTGAAATGGAGCAGAAAATGTATATATACTTAAAATTCCCTGGGGTAATTGGGGCCTGCTGAGGCACCCTCTCGAAAAGAATTTATACAGATATCCTTGTGGAGGAACCCACAACTGGTCAGAGGGAAGGAGCCATTGTCTTTCCTCCAAAAGACTAAAATAAGTAGTCCCCCTCCTTTTTTCGGCCTCTTCATCGAACATGACCACATTCAGAATAGGCAGTGTAAATGCAAGTGGACTGCGCTCGTCTTGGAAGCAAGGCCGCCTGCTCAACGATCTCAGTTCACTGAATATAGATGTGTTGGATATCAACCGAGACCAGAATTTCCTATGCTCGAACTTTCGCACCAATATTTGTCGGCTACCAAGTGTACGCATCTCTAAGCCGTCTATGATCTGGAGTCGGTGTCGCTGTGTTATTTCGGAAACGCCTGTATTTCGCGATACGGACAGTGTTCTTGGACCCAGAAGGTAACCTAACAAACAGGAAAGAGCATACCTTCCGGCTAGTGGATGTCTATGATCCAATAGAGTCAAAACTTTGTGATATGTGTAATCGATTTAGATAGGCTTTAAAGACATTGATCTGGTTACTGGAAGCTGAACGGGTCATTCCCGGTTCGGAAAGCCTACAAGCGACCGGATTAGGGAATTAGTTAAATGGGCGTTGACGGGAGCAATCGTTAACCACAAAACGCAGTTCGTCCTGAAAAGGGTGACTAGAGAAGAATCGATAAGGTTTAGTAAAGCTGTAGCGAGAGAAAAAAAATAGAATATAGAGAAAGCTACTTAGAAGACTAGACAAGGCATTTAATAAAGGCACCGCAACCGACGTGCTTGAGGACCAATTTTTTAACGCTAAGCACCAATGCTGCGTTGTTAGTGATATGGCGCGTGCATTTTGACACAACGAAACGAAAGGTGTTCAATGGTCCCAAGTGGAGGAGGCACATCGTAGCAACAAAGCCACAATCCAGTATTTGGTGCACCGCGATAGGTGCATGTTACTCGCTCTCGAGTAGATGTGCGGTTTTTCAGCAACATTTCTCTCAAGTGTTCGGGAGCAGTGGCTGTCCAAATCGGGGGATGGCCTGCCGCAGCTTACAGTTATGGAAGCGGTGTATTGCGAAAAGCCGATAACAGATGCTGAAATACGTGAAGCAATGACATTCTGCACGAGGTGTAAATCACATGTTTTTGATGGTCTGCCCTACATGTCTGACTTGCTAAATGCCTCGTCTAGCCTTCTAACTAGGTCTCCTTCTACTCTACCTGACTTGTTCGGTGACCTCTGGCAATCTACTGCAAAATGACAATAGAACGGAAGAATTCCCAGATCTGTAAGCCGAGGAGCGGTGGTGCTGCTGAAAAAAAACCCGAATAAAAGGGGCTAAATTGATAATTTCAGGCCCATAACCCATAAATACTGAGTTTAAAATTTTGGCCAAGATTTTAGCGACAAGGTTGGCGCTAGTAGTCGGGAATCTTGTGGGAGAGCTGCAGACATGCGCCATTTGAAACAAATTCATCAAACTACTACCTCCACCTCACGCGATAAATCATAGAGAGGGTGGCTAAGGAAAGTGGTACGGGTGGCGCACTGATCAGCTTTGATCAATCGAAAGCATTTCAGATCGCTGCTATGCATGGCAACACCAACGCATGATCTTAAAAGGTTCCTCTCGGAACCTTTTAAGATCATGCGTTCGGTCCAGAAACGTTGTCCCCTCTTGTCTATGCTGTATTCATTGAACCTCAATCCACTACTAGTCAAATTGAAGATGTTGAAGAGCATCCTGTGCAAACTATGATGCTGGAGATCCATGTAAGTATATGCCGACGACGTCACCGTGGTAGTGTCGATTACTAAACACATTGAGGTGATCGGCATTGTTCTGAAGCAATGCGTAGCAGTGACAGAAGCGAAAATTAAACATAAAAAGTCGGTGGCCCTTTGGATCGGCATCAAAGAGAAGCGATTTCATGTCATCCAGCAACGTCGATGGCTGCTAGAGAGACGGACCAGTTAAATTGCTTTGGTCCAAATCTCCAGATAAACAAAGACTGGGAGATGTAATAGACATGGTAACCACTCTTACCTAGAAATGGACAGCGAGAAAGCTATCCCTGGAAGGTCGGGCAGAAGTTTTGAACGCATACTACGCATCCGTCATCTACTACGGCTACAACATCGTGCCTTGTCCTGGTCTCTGTCTCAATAAACTGCAGCGTTTCGCTTTCGCTCCTTGTGGAAAGGACAGGTTCCATTGGTCAGGCAGTCCATCTGCTGTCAAAACCCGCTACGTGCACGACTGGGAATACCGTGGCTGATGATGCGCAAACATGCTCTGAGGCTACAACTCCAGTCGTTCCTTGACGGCGAACAAATGTGGTCGCTGTTCCCTAGACACCTGTTTTCCCAGCTCATCTTATTGATGGAGCTGCAGTCCTGGTTCAAGTGGGGACCGAGAGAAAGCTCTTGAAGACTAGAATATGCAGCACGATCGGTGGAAACTCGACCGTGGCATTCTATTGAGGGGGAGTGACGGGTAAATGCGACGACGGTTTTAGGGAAACTCAGCGCTTCGAAGATAATCAACTAGCCACTATTTTCGAGAGGACTTTCGGTCCAGGGCCCATGGATAACTTCTAGAAATCCCTGGCCTCTTAATGTTAGCAGAATACATTGCTAATTTGAGATAAACTCTACAGGCATAGACGTGTTGTCAGTCGAATCTGTTCGAGACCGTGCAGGGTCCCAGCATTGCTGACTTCTGCGTTTATGTCGAACACCTTCTGTTACATGAATGATGGATCCGGTTATCAGCTGAGTCCATCGTGAAGATCGCCCCGCTGCTTTTCTTTAGCCAGGAAGAGCAGACTGTTTCTATCTGACTGGTAGCTATGGCAACAGATATTGTATGGCGAGCATTGAAAGGGTTGAAGGAAAGAATTCCTGTCTTCGGCGAAGCCCTGTATAACATTATTTTCAGATTTCACTTTAAGAGGAATCTCAGGGGTGGAGAGGAAAATGCTGCGTTCCAGCCAGTTTGTTGATAGGTGGGTGAGAGAGGCGAGTATGAACCGAGTGAATGGGCCAGCTCTGTGTGTGTACACCTGCAGATTGGATGGTGACAACTAGTATTGGGCACTTGCACTAGCGATCAGAGTGACTATGGCTTTTTGTGGGCTTTCCACGAGGGACCCACGGAAGTATACACCCATTTTTTTTGTTTGAAAATTTCAATTGTCTTGTTTTCTGTTTTACCATTGTTACACGAAAAAACTCATATTGGACCGTGTAGTGCCGTCTTGTGCTGTCTTCCATGTTTTCATTTTGTAAACCCTTTGTGGTTAATAAATAAATTATTATTATTACTATTATTCTTATTATTGATATATTTGTTGTCGAGCCTCTGAAGATGCAGTATACATGGATCATCTAAGTGTGTTCCAATTTCACAGTTATTCAACCTAACTTATTGAACATTTATTACTGTTTTGTACTTAAACTAAACAGTATCTTCGTGAACTGATTAGTTTATCTCTAACTGTAGCCGTTGGGGGCTAAACCTGTGTTAGTTTATCAAATACGGCCATCAACGTTTCGCTGAAATTAAGATGGTGGACACCAACAACAACCAAAGAAACCCCACCACCAACAACAGCAACTGCAAGAAAATTAAAAACCACGCAGGGGGTCTTCCAGCATAGCTCTCACTCCCCCTCTCTTCAAAACACACACACAAACGCTTTTACTCATACACTTACACCTCAACAACTGTGACTCAGATACTAAAAAAACAATAAAGAATGAAACAAAAAAAAAACGAAAAACATCCTGCCGTATTCCAACACACACCAACACATACTCCAGAAAATGCAAACATCACATTCATGATAAATATAGATGCATCCACGACACTAACACTACCAACATCATATCCACCAACTCTATCATCGTAAAGTAGTATTTAGTAAAGAAAAAGAGATAAGAAAAAATTGAAAGGAGTGTTAGTTACTAGCTAAAATACAAAAGATTAGGAATGGCATTCCACAGACGTGCTAGTTGCGAGAATAGAACTAGATCATATATTTAATGTGAAATACGAAATTACATTGTCATAGTTAAGTTGCATTATCAGAATTCTCAGCTCTGTAAGTTAGAGCGTAGATAAGGAAAGTTGAAAACAACGGCGACTTTATCAATAATTCCCGACTCATATCTCATCTCAAAACACAGTTTAAAATTTTGGACAAGGTGCTAGCAAAAAGGTTGGCACAATACCGAGCAGACGCGTTCGTTAAGAATCGAAGGAACGAAAGCAGCTCGATGGGCCCAAGTGGCAGAGGCGCAGCGTGGCAATAAATAAACAATTCGGTTTTTGGTGGAAAGGTGCGACTTTTCGCCAGCACATTTCAAGACTCTTCCGGGAGACGATGACGGACTTCAGTTCCTACCTAGACAGCCTGCCGTAAGTTTCGTTGACTGATGTTTAGTGCTGCGAAACACTGAAAACAGCAGCCGAAACTCGGGAGATACTGGCCGACTATACGAGGCACAAATCACCCGGTTTGAATGGTCTGCTCTGTACATTTTACGTAGACTTGCCAGACATGTTCTCCGATCTCCTCAAAGCTATCTACTGCAACTAACAACAGAACGGGGGAATTCCATTTCTGTGAGTCGGAGCATAGTAACGCTGATGAGGAAAGACGAGAACAACAGGGACGGTTAAGATAACTTTAGGCCCATAAATCTGCTCAACACAGAGTTTAAGATTTTGTCCAAAATGCTAGCAAAAGGATTGGCACTTGTCGTTGAGAGCCTGGTAGGGGAGGTGTAGGCGTGTACAATCTAGACCAAGTCTATACACGACAACCTCTGCGTCATGTGATACATCATAGAGGGGTAGTGAATAAACCTGCCTTCGGTGGGGCTCTAATAAATTTGGATCAATCGAAAGCTTTCGATAGAATTGACCATCGATACGTGGACGTTTTCCTCGGCGCCGTCTTCAGAGGATGAATCACTGCAATGCACAGCGGCATCTGCTCGGTGGTCAAAGTCAACGGCTACCTATCGCAACCGTTCCACAACACACACACGGTCAGTCAAGGATATCCTCTCTCCTCCCTTCTGTACTTACTAAACCCCCGGCCGCTAGTCCGGCAGCTGGAGCTGTTGCAGGACATCCTGCTCGTATCAGAACGTAAGAAGGCTGTGTTGGTATATACGGATGACGTCATCGTGATGGTGGAGAACACCCCCGGAAATCGAGGTGTCGGCAACTTCTTAGAGGAATGAGAAAAATTGATGGGAACAAGATCAACCCGAAAAGTAGTTTGGTGAGTTTGCAGCTCGGCACCTGGAGAGGGAAATGTGTGTCTTTCAATAACTTCGTCCTCGGGGTCTGGTTTGGGAGAGACATCCGGATAGATAAAAACCGGGACGAGATAATGAGTAGGGTGGCCACTCTTCCCAAAAATGAGCTGAGAGGAAACTGTCCTTGAAAGGTCGAGTGGAGGTGGTGAACATTTAAATCGCATCCGTCATCTATTACCACCTGACCGTCGTGCATTGCTTCCATTCACGCCTCACCAATTTGAGAGCATCCTCTACGTTGAGTACTGGCATGCAGTGGCTGCTAATGCGCAAACAGGCGCTGAGGTTATGGTGTGGTCACCGTTTTTCAGACAGATATTTCCACCGCTCATCTCTTTGGCTGAGCTGCAGGAGTGTTTCAGGCGAAGACCGAGACAGGACGCGTTGCCTCTGGAATGCCGTTAGGTTCTCACAGCCTTCTACCAGTCGGGCAATGCGGTCAGTGGAAATTCCATTCTAGCGTGCTATAGATGATTATTGATGCAAAGATGTTCTCGGTGAGTCTCTGGGTGTTGAAGAAATCGAACTGACCAATCTTTTCCGGAAAACTTTCCAGCCGGGAACTATGGAAAAATTCTAGAAATCCCTGATTTGGCAGGGCTACCCGGGAGCACTGCCAGTTCGAAACAAACTCTACAAACACGAAAGTCCTACCAGACGGACCTGTATGTGCTGCGCACAAACAGACGGAATCGTTCTGCACGCACTCGTCCAATGTCGAGTTTTGTCGAACAGCTATTATACCGTGTAGGACGGATCCAAGTCCATCAGGAAAATCACCGTGATGTCTTCTTTTGGCCTGGAACGGCAGGCAGTATTCTTTTTCTGTCAGTTGGCTGTAGCGAAAGAGGTTGTGTAGTGGACACGTCTGAAAGAATCGAAGAAGACACTTTCCTCGGTCAAGCACTCATCAACCTTTTCAAGTTCCATTTGCAAAGGAAGGTGAAGGTAGAGAGGAAAATTCTCCTCCCAGCTACATTCGTCCATCTCTTAAGAGATGGGTGAATGTAGCTAACATAGCTCAAGCTATGGGCCTACTTTGACCATGCACCTATAGACTGGGAAGTTTAGAGAGGAGATCGGCGCGCTCCTAGGATGCTCTTGGAGAATTTGGTGGTTGAGGATCGGTGGGGTTCCTAAGTCACCTCTGGGTGGTACTACACCCTATGTAGAATTTTTATTGTTATAATTATATTGTTTATTGTTATCTGTCATCTTTTTTGCATGCTTTTTGTAAATCCTCACTAAATAATTGTTTCTACTTTTGGCACAAGGCCAGCAATTATCCCAGCTCATTACTGGTACTTTATTTTATCGACCCCGTAAGGATGAAAGGCAAAGTTAACCTCAGCGGAATTTGAATTCAAACTTTAAAGAGCCATAACTCTATGCTGCAAAGTATGGTGTCTGACGCTCTGCCGATACTGTCAAACCACCTCCTCACTAAATAATGGTTCTTATTTAGGCACAAGGCCAGCAATCTTGGGGGAGGGGAAAGTCGATTAAATCGACCTCAGCAGCATGACTGGTACTTTATTTTATCGACCCCGTACGGATGAAAGGCAAAGTTAACCTCGGCGGGATTTAAACTCATATCATAAAGGACCGTAACTCTATGCTGCAAAGCATGGCGTCCACCCTCTACCGATACTGCCAATCCACCGCCCTACCGCCCTTTAATAATAATAATAAAAATGGTTTCATTTATTGTCCACAAGGGCCGACATATAGGGGGAAATACAAAGACAGGGAAATAAAATCGAGTAAAAATACACTATAACAAAAATAATTAACAATAAAAAATATATATAAATATTTAAAAAATAAATGAAAATATATAAAAATATAACAAAATAAATTCCCAATAGGGGGACAAACCACCCCGGGCCCACTCAGGTACCCCATCCAATCCTGAACCACCCGACGCTCGAGAGCACCTCTCTCCCCCTCAAATTAACCAGCCTACAGCCGCCTGCTCAGAGTACGCCCGTTCACACGGGCCATTCTCGCCACATTCACCCACCTTTTAGCAAATGTACTGGGGGCAGCACTTCTCTCACCACCCTCACCTTCCTTTCCAAGTGAAACTTGAAGAAGTTGATGAGGGATTGGCCGAAGAGAAAAGTGTCTGTTTTCAGTCCTTTCAATCTGGTCCACCACACAACCTCTTTCAGTTCCCTTTTTATCATTCCAAGTGCGCCGACTATCACTGGTATTGTATAGGCCATAAGATGCCACATTTTCTCACTTTCAATTGATTGATCTTTATACTTACCGAGCTTTCCGAAATCTTTCAATGAGATGTTACTATCTGATGGAATGCGCATGTCAATTAAGAAACATGCCCTTCACAATTCTATCAGGTGTTGACCTTGATTGATCTAATAATAAAAGGCCGGTGAATTGTCAGTATCAGTAGAACCTCGAACATCATGCTTTGCGGCACATAATTACGTGACTTCGCCTTCTGACTTCAAATGTCACCGAGGTTCGCTCTGCCTTTCATCCTTACATGGTCGATGAAATAAAGTACCAGGTACGGACCTGGGTCGATTTAGTCGACATTCCCCATCCCCTGATGTTCTTGTGTCAAATGTAGAAAGAAATATTGAAATAGTCACAATGAGAGTTCATTATATTTAAGGACGCTATGCTTTGATTCATAGAGTTACGGCCCTTGCCATTCTGAGTTCGAATCCCACCGGGGTTAACTTTGCCTTTCATCCTTACGGGGTCGATAAAACAAAGTACCAGTAATGTACTGGAAAAATTGCTGGCCTTGTGCCAAAAATAGAAACAATTATATTTAAGGACGCTATGCTTTGATGCATAGAGTTACGGCCCTTGCCATTCTGAGTTCGAATCCCGCCGGGGTTAACTTTGCCTTTCATCCTTACGGGGTCGATAAAATAAAGTACCAGTAATGTACTGGTGCCAAAAAGTAGAAACAATTATATTTAAACACATTGCAAATGCATCCACATACGACTCTATTCCGAATCACGCTATGTTAGTAATACTGCTGATTAATACTAGCCCGTCAAGCCTTTATCAAATGTTCAAATCAATCATAATCAAAAACATATTACTAGAATAATCAATATATAAGAAGAATAGGGCGGTGGATTGGCAGAATCGGTAGAGCGTCAGACAACTTGCTTTATGGCATAAGGTTACACCCCTTTACGGTATGAGTTCAAATCCTGCCGAAGTTAA
Source organism: Eledone cirrhosa (assembly GCA_964016885.1). Classification (NCBI taxonomy): domain Eukaryota; kingdom Metazoa; phylum Mollusca; class Cephalopoda; order Octopoda; family Eledonidae; genus Eledone; species Eledone cirrhosa. The sequence continues at coordinate 387,626,294 of OZ024740.1, read as the reverse complement.
CTTTGCCTTTCATCCAATCGAGGTAGATGAAATAAAGTACCAGTAATGCACTTGGCTCGATTTAAACGACTCTCCCTTCTCCCAAAATTGTTGGCCTTGTGCCTAAATCAGAAACCAATGTATAAGAAGAATTAAATTCTTTACACCAATATCATATGAGTAGGTGTCACTGATGGTGGCTTTGTGATCCTCAAATACTCAAGTGCTTACTTAATTAGCTATGATATTATCATAGTAAAAAATTATCTCGGTGAGGTTATATATCAGTGATTCCCAGTGTGAGGCGCACACCCCACAGGGGGCAATTTGAATATTTAAGGGGGGCCATTTTAAAATGATGTTAATGAGAACAAATTTCAAGTTTTACCTTATTACTTTTACACAAAGCAACTTTGGTACACATTACTATCAGAAACTCTTGTCTCACCTCCTCCACATACGTTACTGTGTGTAGCTGACACCACCTATATGGTACACATTACTATCAGAAACTCCTGCCTCACCTCCTCCACATACGTTATTGTGCGTATCTGGCACCACCTATATGGTACACATTACTATCAGAAACTCCTCTCACCTTCTCCACCACACATACGTTACTGTACGTATCTGACACCACCTATATGGTACACATTACTATCAGAAACTCCTCTCACCTCCTCCACCATACATGTTACAGTACGTATCTGACACCACCTATATGGTACATATTACTATCAGAAACTCCTGCCTCACCTCCTCCACATACGTTATTGTGCATCTGACACCACCTATACATCAATTTGTTTACACTTTGTAGTTGATCATTGCTGTCTTCATATCAAAGGTTGAGGGGCAATAGCAATTTTTTAGATGTTGAGGTAGGGCATGGTGCACAAAAGTGGGAAACCACTGTTATATATGTTTATTATATAGTCCATATACACATCTAATCTGAATCACGCTGTGTTGGTGCTACTGCTAAAACACCTACACCCACACCTATACATTAAAATTATACTTGCAAGTATGAAGTACAATGTTTAGATTAGATTACGTAAATGTATATATAAATATATGTTGAGTATATTTACCTGTAAGCATATCAAATTTACGTATGTCTACGTAAATAAAAAAATTATATATTTTCAACTCTAATTGGTGTCTTCATCAGGTAATATGTACATCAAGCAACTACAAGTAAATTACGATCTATTTATCTTTGTAAATATAGTAGTATTAAATAAAGACGTATTTACTTATATATCTGTCTCTGTCTCTGTCTGTGTGTGTATATATATATATATATATATGTATATATGTATATATATATATATATATATATATATATATATATATATATATATATATATATATATATATATATATATATATATATATATATATATATATATATGTATATATATATATATATATATATACACACACACACATATATATACATATATGTAAAGGAATCCGTAGATGAAAGATCAAGGAGAACAATGCTCAATTTGTTGCAAGAGAGCTTATTTAGTATAAACAATGTTTCATACACTTAACATGTATGTGCGACTATTGGTTTCGGGGTCCAGTTATGGGAGTGCCTCCTCCAATATACTATGGTGGCCATAACTGGACCCCGAAACCAATAGTCGCACATACATTTTAAGTGTATGAAACATTGTTTATACTGTATATATATATATGAAAATGTTCAAGATCCCGACGGCAGAGCTCAAGCCGTTTCGACGGCTATTTCTGGACTCCAGAGTACTCAATACTTAGGGTAGTAGAGTGGGTCATAGGAAAATGTTCAAGACCCCGACGGCAGAACTCAAGCCGTTTCGACGGCTATTTCTGGACATGCGTATGCATGTAGTGTCTTTTTGTATATATATATATATATATATATATATATATGTGTGTGTGTGTGTGTGTGTGTATGTATGTATGTGTGTATGTAATTGTGTGTACGTATGTGTATTTTGTATGTATGTGTGTGCATGTATATATATATATATATATATTAATAAGAGGAATTCCAACTTTGTCTGATTTACTCGTTTTATTTACAATCCTTTAAAATATATAATGGTATTATAATGAAATAGTATGATAGAATATTAAATTCTAAGTGTTAATTGAACAAGTACTTTCATGCTTTCGCAATCTTCAGGTTCATAATATGTGGTGACAGTTGAGTTTGCAATTTTCAACTGTGAAAATTGAAAATTGCAAACTCGACTGTCACCACATATTATGAACCTGAAGATTGCGAAAGCATGAAAGTACTTGTTCAATTAACACTTAGAATTTAATATTCTATCATACTATTTCATTATAATACCATTATATATTTTAAAGGATTGTAAATAAAACGAGTAAATCAGACAAAGTTGGAATTCCTCTTATTAATATAATCTTCTATACACAATCATACATACCCGTGTATATTTACCTATCTATATCTATATATATATATATATATATATATATAGATATAGATATAGATTTATTAAAATAACAGATTAAAGTTTAAGCAAAGAATCGCCGCTTTCACCCTTAACGGGATCTGCTGAAACTAACAAAATCAATCTGTGAACACAGAAGTGAATATTTCAAAAAACGTTACAACTGAAGGAAGACAGGAAGACGATACTTTGGTTCGTGGAAACGTTTGCTGGCAAAGAACGGGAAAAAACGAATATAATACGTCATTGTTTGGAGCGGTGAAAAACAATTACACGCAAAGACAGAACCACGTTTATGGTATAAAAGAAGTCGTAGACTAATATTCTCTTAGGTGGTTCATAGAGACGTTCTCTGGCAATGAACGGAAAAAACGAAGATAATACGTCATATGTGGATCGTGGAGAACAATTGCACGCAAAGACAAAACCACTTAAATGGTATAACTGAAGTCGTAGACTAAAATTCTAACCAGGAAACCGAATGATTCTCGGCTTCAGAGTTAAGAATAAAGTAAATAAAATACAGAGGTAATTGAAATTAAATAAATACATACACATCCATATACGTACATACATAAGCATACGTGAAAACACTTGCCATAGGTATACAAATACACGCACATATAAATATGTGTGTGTGTGTGTGTGTGTGTGTGTGTGTGTGTGTGTGTGTGTGTGTGTGTGTGTGTGTGTGTGTGTGTGTGTGTGTGTGTGCGTGTATACAAATAATTAAATAAACGTATATAAATAAATAAATACGTATATAACAAGCGCACACGCATACCTACATGTAAATACACATATGTTCGGAGACGTACGTCAACCAAAACACGAAGTACACATATACACATACTCTACATACGTACGAACCCGCATACTCATACAGACGCAAAATTCACGTATACACATAACCAAAAGCATATGTACCAGAATATATAAAATATAGGCCATAACATATACAATCAAATATACGTACGAGAAAGTATACGTACCTTCACAAAACATAGAGGTAATATATACTTACCTATGAAAATAAGTAATGGTATAAACATAACATATACTTAGCTACCACATCAAGACGTAAAATATCCGCGTATAGATCGTACTATCCGTTAGGGTATAATGTGGGGCTGTAATACAGGAAAGTTTTGTGCAATTTATGTTTACAAGCCGAAATTACCTCAGAATGTTTGTTTAAGATGTGGTCTGTGGCGTAGAGTATTTCCAGGGCCTCAGCGGCACAGATGTCACATGGTCTTTTATTTCTGTTATACGATATAGCCCTAGCTAGGATCTCCCAGTGTAACTTATATTGGGTGTGGTTGTCTTTTAGACTCCAGATATAAGCTGAAAGTGACGTCATATTCCTTCTTAGAGGGTAACGAAAAGAATGGGTATGCATGTAAAGACGCTGCTTGAATCTATTGGCGGTTAACCCTATGTAGACCCTACGGAACGTGGGTGTTTCAACCTTACATTTGTAGACAATGTTACTAGAGAGGCATTTCCCGGATAGCGGGCAATCAACCCGATTCCTACAATTACAGTTAGTACTAACTACAGGGTTGCACGTTTTCCTACGGCTCGGTAGTTTAGCTAAATTTGAAGCTGTGATGTTATGTGCAAGGTTAGGAGTCGTAGAGTAAGAAATTTTAATAGTATTTCTATTAAAAATTTTACTATATTTATGTGTAGGGGGAAAATGCTTCGTAATAAGGGAGAGAAATATCTTAGCTAATGGTGTGGCCACCTCCATATTATATGGTGGGTTATACCATATAATGCGTCTGGATCTATTTCTTCTAGGTCTATTCTCGTACTCTGTATATGCCACCTTATCGACAAATCCACTCCGAGCAAGAGCTTCATTGTAATATGTGGAATGGTCGTTGAAAATATGCTCGTTAGTAGATAGACGAGAAAGCTTCAAAGAAACGTTTCTTACCAGGTTCTTGGTTATGCTGGCAGGATGGTTAGAATGCTTACTTATGTAATTAAGTGTATCATTCGGCTTTCTATACGGGTAATACAAGCCATTCGAAAAATTGAGGGTAACGTCGAGGTAATTAACGACCGAGAGGTTGGTCTCAACCTGTATAGAAAGGTTGAAGCCTTTAAAGAAGGCTGTGAGTTCTTTTCTGAACCTGTCGCAAGCACGTGGGTCGCACTTAGTCATGGTCAAAAGACCATCATCACGGTACAAATAGATGCAGATATCGGATAAGTAGCACTCTACAGTTTGTAGGACTGGAGTATAAATAATATATAAGATCAAAAGATGGTTAAAAGAGTTCCATGTATTTTATTATGCGCATTTCAAAAACAAATATCATCATGCAATAACATTTGCGTTTTCGTCAGATAAAATAGGGAGACATGATATGAAGGTTAAAACACACTTGTGAATAGTGCAGTTTTAAATCAACATATGAAAAGTAGTTTTAGATTGATGTGTGATATTGGGGGGGGAATTGAGGGGGGGGAGGTAGTTGGAAAGGATGAAAAAGAGGAGGAGATGAGAGTAAAAAGTGGAGGGCGAGGAGTATAATGAGGAAGGATGAGATAGGAGGACAGATGGATGATAGAGAGAGAGAGATAGCTTTTATAACTGAGAAATATATATTGTTTTACATAGAGAGGTTGAAAAACCGTTGGAAGATAATATATAAATTAAAAGAATTTGAAAATTTTAGAATAATGTTAAATTAAAGTTTGTATATTTAAGGGTTTAATAATATGTGCGATGAAACGAAATTGTTATTATGTATTAATAATAATATTTAAGGGTTTAATAATATGTGCGATGGAAAGAAATTGTTGATATGTATTATTAAAAAATATAAAAATATAACAATAGTAATGTAATTAAGGATATATTGTGAAAAAATTAGAAGAGTGGATGAATAAGTGTAATATGTATAAGTTAGATGAGCATGAAAGGGAGAAAGAAATAATGAATTGAGGATGAATAATCTAACGTCAAAAAAATGTTTATGTTTACGATGGATTTTTTTCAAGGTGATATGAAGTAAGAATATATTGTGCTGAGTAATAATTGTTTCTACTTTAGGCACAAGGCCAGCAATTACCCAGTACATTACTGGTACTTTATTTTATCGACCCCGTAAGGATGAAAGGCAAAGTTAACCTTTGAGAAGTATCTAGGAAGAAAGGGTACAGATTAGAGGTTAGAAATTAAAAGAAAAAGAAAAAAAGAAAAGAAAAAAGGAAAAAAGAAAGAAAGGGAAGTGATAAATAGGAGTGATATAGAATGAGTAACTAGTATTATATAATGTATAATAAATAACATTGAAATAAGGTAGAAAGATGGGTATATTTTTAAAGAAATATATATGTATATATATATGTGTGCCTTTGAGAAAAGGATTTTAAATTGATAAAGTATTAGATATTAGCTGTATACTTTATGGGATGTTCTGTGGAATTTATGCAAGCAGAGAGAAAACAAGTCAGTGCGTCTATTTATTATAGAATCTAAATTAGATATAATGGTAAATTTTTCACATAAACAGAGATTGCATGTCTTGGATAGAGAACTATTCAAGTATGGAGAAGCAGAACAAACCTTCTTCCAAGAGATGTTATAGTTAATATTTTTGTCTTTCAAGGACCATATGAGTTCTGAGAGTGCCGTGTTGGTTCTTTTAAATTGGTATTTAAAAGACGAATGATGATTATAAAGACGAGCTTTAAAGGAGGTGGGAGTGGAGCCAAAATAGGTAAAGGAATTGGTGTCAGTTATAACTTTAAATTCGTAGATTAAGTTTTTTTCAAGACAATGGTTGTTGAGAGGACATTTATTTTGAACAGGGCAATTGCAATTGCGATTAGAGAAATTAACAGAGTTATTAACAAGTAACCTAGTGTTATCTATAGAAGGAATTGGATTGGAGAAGTTATTTACGATAGGAATAATAGTTTCTTGATTTAGAATGGGATTAAGAACATTTAACGAAGTTGCGTTTGACGTTGTATTTGGGTTTGCAGAAATTAGCCTAGAGTTAACAATGACGTCGGGAGTACTATTACTATTATTATGATATTCCGTGTTGGAAGGAAGAGATTTAGTATTTAGTATTTTATTGTTGTGTTTAGAGATAATGTTGGAGATGTTGGAGGAGGTCGAATAAGAAAATTTTGTAGTGTGTTTGTTAAATATTTTACTATAGATATGTGAGGGAGTGAAGCATTTATTTAAGGCACTAAAGAATAATTTAGGAATATTATTATTAATAGAGATGGAGAAAGGAGCATTATACCAGATTATGTTTTTGTATCTAGGTCCTTTATTAAAGTTATTGGAATGATCATGATTAATTATTCTACTGTAAGATCTTATAGAATTTGTTTCTTTACTATATTTGATTTTATCAGGATAACCGGCTTTAGAAAGCGCGTTATTATAGTAATTGGCGTTAGCATCAAAGATGTTTTTATTAGAAGATAGGTTAGATATTCTTTTTCCAATATTACTAACTATAGCTTTCTTAATATTAGTGGGGTGGTTAGATTTAAAATTAACATAATTTAGGTTCTCATTGTTTTTATGGTAAGGGTAATATAGGCCAGTGTCAAGATTAAAAGATACATCCAAGAAGTTAGCTAGTTTGATGCTGTTATCAAATTCAATTTTTAAGTTATGTTGGTTAAAGAGATTACGTATATTGTTCTTAATAATATTAAGGTTAACTATGTTGCAATTTAAGATAGTAAAGAGTCCATCGTCACGATAAATTCCACCGCGAAGTTGAGGAATTTTCCGATTCAAAGAGTTCAAAATAAAGATACCAATTAAATCTGTCTATTGGGATGAATCGGATGCTCCCATTGTGATGTCAAAGTTGTTAGAGGTATCAGCTCTGGTCCAATATTCATTGTTGAACTCTAGAATGGTTTTGCATGCGGTGAGAATGATGTGAAGTTCATCTGTGGTGATGTCTGAATATTTGTAAGCGAAAGATAGAGCATTGTTGAGAAGTGAGGGCGAAATAGAAGAATAGTAGCTGGCAATATCAAATTGAATAAATTTTTGTTTATTTTTCTTATTCAATTTGTTGAACCAGCCAATCACTTCAGAAGTACCAAACCATAAATTTAAGTTCAAAGAAGAGCAATTAGAACGAACCTGTGGGATAATTCTATCCAAGATGGCTTTGCTAACAACCCCCAGATCTGATTTAGAGGGGGCGATTAGTCTAACAGGTAGTTCAGTACGAAAATTGTTTTTGTGATCCTTGAGATTTATCCTCGGAGTTCTTGGGAGGAATGGTTCGGTGTTTTTTCCGATGCCAAGTTTTGACATAATCTCAGAAGCTTCAAAGTTTATGGATTCTAAATTATCATGGTTGGTTTTGCGATATTTTTTCCTAAGTTCCTTTAGGATACGGTTGTTATAGTTATCCTTAGAAATACCATATAAATTATTTGTTTTGTCAGAGTGGACTAAAATATTTTTTGAGGAATTTAGGTTTGAAATTGTTTTCTTGAGATTTACAAGGTGCTCTTGTCCTCTGTAAGGGTTTCTCTTGAATTTAAGATTTTTTATAATGTTAGTTAACTCCTCCTCGAATTGCACTAGATTTTTGTTGGAAGGAGGATTTCTTCTAGAATTAAATAGATGATCAAGGAAGTTATGTTCTTTGTTATAGAAGTTCCCTTTTAGGCGCTAGTCATAGAAATAAGCTATCCATCTAAGCCTTCTTACAAAGGAGTCAGTTTTTTCAATTAGAAGTTTGGTGAATTCAGATTTACCAGGTATAGGCATGTCTTTAGTTGAAGTGGTTATGTTGTAATAATCCATGTTGTAGAAGAAAAAGTAAAGGACCATCAAAAGGTATCCAATATGTGAGTTAGCGCTCAACCGTTAAGGAGCAAGTTAATGTAGGAGGTGAGTTTTATTGTAGTACAATAAAGCAATGCAGATATCGGATAAGTAGGACTGGAGTATAAATAATATATAAGATCAAAAGATGGTTAAAAGAGTTCCATGTATTATGAGTTCCATGTATTATGAGTTCCATGTATTATGAGTTCCATGTATTAAGGGTTCCATTATTATGCGCATTTCAAAAACAAATATCATCATGCAATAACATTTGCGTTTTCGTCAGATAAAATAGGGAGACATGATATGAAGGTTAAAGCACACTTGTGAATAGTGCAGTTTTAAATCAACATATGAAAAGTAGTTTTAGTTTTGACACCAATTCCTTTACCTATTTTGGCTCCACTTCCACCTCCTTTAAAGCTCGTCTTTATAATCATCATTCGTCTTTTAAATACCAACTTAAAAGAACCAACACGGCACTCTCAGAACTCATATGGTCCTTGAAAGACAAAAATATTAACTATAACATCTCTTGGAAGAAGGTTTGTTCTGCTTCTCCATACTTGAATAGTTCTCTATCCAAGACATGCAATCTCTGTTTATGTGAAAAATTTACCATTATATCTAATTTAGATTCTATAATAAATAGACGCACTGACTTGTTTTCTCTCTGCTTGCATAAATTCCACAGAACATTCCATAAAGTATACAGCTAATATCTAATACTTTATCAATTTAAAATCCTTTTCTCACCCCAGTGATAAAATTTGCTCCGAACGAACTACCCGTGTCTGAAGAAACCTGCAGCTGTAGAATCAGCCAGATCCATACAGGGACCATGTTTCGAGCTACCTGCCGGCGAAACAATTGTAACACGCAATAAATTGAGTCCAGATGCATCAATGAATTTTCGTTTTCTTTATACTATCTACACTCTACTCTGCTGAATATTGAGTGCTAATTTTGGCATACCGCCTATGGAAGCACCATAGCTACCATTATACACCAGTATATATATATATATATATGTGTGTGTGTGTGTGTGTGTGTGTGTGTGTGTGTGTGTGTGTGTGTGTGTGTGTGTGTGTGTGTGTGTGTGTGTGTGTGTGTGTGTGTGTGTGTGTGTGTGTGTGTGTGTGTGTGTGTGTGTGTGTGTGTGTGTGTGTGTGTAACAAAGAGGGTGTGGTAAGATACCAGGTGGACCCATAACGCAGCAGAGTATTTAATACGTAGAGTGGGTAATAGGAAAAGATCCGTTCGGATCTAGCTGTCGAAACGGCCAGAGCTCAACCGTCGTGGTCCTGACTCTTTTCCTATATATATATATATATATATATATTTCGTTTCTGAATTTGTTTAGCAAGATTCTTTATCTGAAAACGTGTGTTGAAACCGATATTTTTATACCTTGGGAGGGTCATGTTGCCAATAAGAAACACACGCACCAGTTGCTTTCACTTCAATTTATTATAATAAATTTATAAATTCCTAAATTTATAAATTTATTATAATAAATTAAAGTGAAAGCAACTGGTGCGTGTGTTTCTTACTGGCAACATGACCCTCCCAAAGTATAACTATATATATATATATATATATATATAATATATATATATATATATATATATATATATATATATATAGAGAGAGAGAGAGAGAGAGAGAGAGAGAGAGAGAGAGAGAGAGAGAGAGAGAGAGAGAGAGAGAAAAGCTTCTACAGGAGTAGAACTGTTTCATTCACGAGAAATCCTCAGGAAGCTTCCTGATGATTTCTCATGAAGGAAACAGTTCTAGTCCTGTAGAAGCTTTTCTATATTAAATATTTATACTCTGCTTTGTATTGAGTACCTTACTTACTGTGGTTACCCCC
>OZ024740.1:387321123-387603623 GCA_964016885.1 Eledone cirrhosa | reverse complement strand
ATGTCAATCATTGTAAGTTTGAATCTAACTTACATGCAAAAACAAATATAGGAATAAGGTAAGCCCAAATCATAGTAGACTCAAATATCACAGAGAGAAAGAGAGGGGGGAGAAATGAGGTGGAACAAAATGAAACAAGGATTACAGGTTAATATATTGTCTAGATAGATGTGAAACAAAACGAAGATGTAGTTTATGGAACACCCAAATGATTTAGAAGTCGACCTTAAGTAGGAGCAATAACATTAAGAAAGACATGAATGACACCACAACACTTTGTTTTGAAAGTAGGTTTATAAGTATGAATTTTCATACGATTTTCGTATTTGTCTCTGTGGCCTAGCGGTAGGTACTAGAGACGTTGGAGATGCTGGCCTTAGGTTCAATCCTAGTCAAGAGGTACATGTAACCTTTTTCAGTTTTCATTTTATAACCAATAGAAAAAAACTGAAAAGGTTTACCGGGAAGCCTACTCCCAACCAGGATCACCACCGTCTATGATTCCTCCAGCTAGGCCAGCGAGACAGCTACAATAGTAGAATGAAAATTGATAATTATAAACCTACTTTCAGAATCAAAGTTAAAAAGATGTGGTGTCGTTCATTGATTTCCTAGAGCTATTAGTAATATTTGGGGTCGACTTCTGGTCATTGTATATATATATAGTAGTGAAAGAGTGAAGAATAACATAGCTGGCTGTACAAAATTGGTTTTATTTACTATATATATATATATTGAGTGAGTGTGAAAGACCAAAGGTCATTATTGACAGTCTCTGGATTTTGCAAAATACATATTTTTTTATTGAAGAAGGTAAGATATTTTTGCGCAAAAATTTGATTGCACTGTTTTGTTTCCACTTGTGTATTTTTCGAAAATGTTATTTATTCATTATAAAAATTAAAAGATAGCATTCTATATTTAGGTGGGCCCCCTTCATCTCCTGGCAACCAGCATTTTTAGACCCAGTCCGCCACTCTGCATACATAAATATATATCAAATATCCACCTTCCGAAGTATTTTTAATCTATAATATTCATTACACTTGACTACATCTTATACATCTTTAAAATGATTCTGTTGTTTACTGAGGTTTTTTTTTTATTTAAAAAATGTTTTGATTGATCTTTTCCTTCTTAAATTTAGTATTTTTACCAATTGATATTCTTTTCTTAATGATACTCTTCTTAATCTATTTTTTAGATTTATATATTTTTTAGATTGATACTTTTTAATTGATATTCTGAAAGATATCCTCTTTACGATAGTTCTTCTAAATGCACTCTCGACATATCTAATAATACATTTTCCTCTCTTTAATCTTCAAACTTTTCACACATCTTTCGACGTAGATAATATATAATTGAAATTCTCATCCTTGAAAACATGTAATATAAAATACCTTATAATCTCACACAAAATAATATATAATTTTCTCTACATACTTTCCGCATTTTCTAAGAAAATTATTCATCAAATCTAATTTTAATGGTTTAACAAATAATATTGGAGTTGTCTTTTCCTTTACAATTGAGGAAACATGGACATAATAACTTGTATGATAAATTATGTAATTTCGCTAAATTAATAATCTTCTGTAAATATTTTCAATGTTGGATGAAAATATTTGAATCTACAAATTGTTCTTCTCTTATAATTTGAACTACGTCTTTTTCTTAAATATATATGTAAAATGTAAAATCAACATCCTTCGTAACTCATATTAGAAATGTAAACAAATTAATACGTGTGTTTTATATCTATATAGTCACCAATAATATTTATATTTATACACTTATTAATCTATAAAGATATTTATATACTTACAACCTGTTGCAATATAATAAGATAAAATGTACTTACAACCATAATTCTTCATATAATCTAATTGATTATATATATAATATTATAACTCATAATTTAGCTAAATATTTTTTTAAATTCTGGAATCATATTCCTCCACTCCAACAAACTGCTATTTCTTAAGGTTCCAATCTTTTTAAATTCACGTACATTATAGTAATATAAATACAAGCTTTTCCTTCTTTCTCTTTCTTCTTCCTATATATATCCTAATAATTATTTAAATCTACCTAGCGTCTAAAAATAACGTTTTTTTTTCAACCCTACGCCTCAACCTCATTTGCATATTCATCTAAATAATTTGAAATATTTGTTTTTTCCTCTCTTCCCCTTTTTCCTTTTACTACCCAGGTAAAACTTGAACCCTTAAGGTCTCATTTCTGGATATGTCAATATTTATAAAACAAACTTTGTATTTTATCTGAGAGCGTACCAAAGTTTTGGTACCCTTGAAATATATATAATAGAATAAATATGGTTTTATAAATATAGTTTCCATTTATTAATATCATTGATATTATACTCCAGAAAACCTGTCGAGTGCTTCGAATCTGTTATAAATATATATATATATGTTGAATTACCAACAAATTAAATATGCCTTTGCTTATATATATATATTTAGGTTCACGCATGCGTGAGTTATTATTATTATTCAATTTGATCGTACCATGCAGGATGGTATCTATTTTTTTTTTATTCTTATACTATACAGAATACCCTCTGATGACGAATTAGGTAGTGGTAATGATGACCATATCGATCTATTGATATGTTTTGATTTATTCTCCTTTCAGAAACTGCTAGAACAATCGAACAATCTGATAATGATGACCATCTCAATCTATTGAAGTGGTCTGACTTATTTAATTTTTAATTCATAGACTGTTTTTTCGGTCAGGCTCCTTATATTTATGTTGCTTAAGGTTGTGTATATCCCTCTCTCTCTCTCTCTATATATATATATATATATATATATATATAGAAAGAGAGAGAGAGAGAGAGAGAGAGAGAGGGGGAGGGAGGGAGAGAGAAAGAGAGAGAGAGAGAGAGAGAGAGAGAGAGAGAGAGAGAGAGAGAGAGAGAGAGAGAGAGCGTGTGGGAGCTGGAACAGATGTTGTTTGATACCAGCAACACTATTTGTGTTTATATTGTAGTGCATTGAACACTTCTAGAGCAAGGCCTGGCACTTTAACATATATAACGTATACACCATTTGAGTGCTGGAGGGTGGTACTTTATTTATCGATCGTGAAAGGATGATTGAAGTTGACATCAGAAGAATTTAATCTCAATATAAAAGGAGCCAGACGAAGCACCACAAGGTATCTTGTCCAACGTTCTAAAGATTTTTGAGGAAATAAAATAAAATAATAAACAGCACTACGAGAGTCGGACACTTCTGGCTTTCTGTCGTGCTATCGATTCTATCAACTAAACTCTCAATGAATTCAAGTAGTGAAATAACAAATATAAACGTATTTTATTGTGTACGTTTAGCAATCTAGTCTTCATATGTGTCCCATGAGAATAGCAAATAATTTTGCAGCTACTTAAGTAACAACAGATAGTTCATACTCATTTGCTTTTAAAATGGTTGACTGTGACATTAGAATACTTCTGAATTTATGATTTAGTGCAACCCCAGGATATGCGAAGTAATTAGCTATAACTTAAAAGTGTAGAATTGTTTAAGTATCAATTACATACGACACACATATTCAGACACATGCATACACGTGCACACAAACTAATATTGCTCCCTCTCTTTCTTCCCTCTCTCTCTCACTCTCTTATTTATATATGTGTGTGTGTGTGTGTGTGTGTGTGTCTGCGCGCGTGTGTGTCTGCGCGCGTGTGTGTCTGCGCGCGTGTGTGTGTGTGTGCGTTTATGTGTGTCCGTGTGTGACACAATATATATATATGTATGTGTGTGCGTGTGTGTGTTTATGTGTGTCCGTGTGTGACACAATATATATATATATGTGTGTGTGTGTGTGTGTGTGTGTTTTATATACCAACAACCAGTAGTTTAAGAAGTATTGTAGTCGTTCCAACACAGAGGACTATAATAATAGATTAAATTTATAAGAGAAAATCGAGTAAATTATAACTGCAGTTAGAAAAAAAGCTGGACAGAGATGCCTTTGTCCAACTTTTGCCCTCTCTAATGATATTTTACCCAATTTTGTCAACTATAAATTCTTGTAATTGAAGCGTCGGACACCATGCTTTGTGGCCCAGAGTTACGACTCTTTACGTTCTGATTTCAAATCGCGCCGAGTTTAGCTTTGCCTTTCGTCATTATGAGGTCAATAAAATAAAGTACCAATAATGCATTGGAGTCAATTTAATCGACTTTCCTCCTCCTCCCACCTCGCCAAAAAAAAATTACTGGCCTTGTGCCTATAGTAGGAACAATTTTAGTCATCCTCACTGGGACGACTACATTTTAATAGGTGTATATTCGCTGATCAATAGAATAGCGAAACACGCATCACCAATCAATAAACGTAATGAAGGCTTAACTAATCGTCCTTGTATTATATATATATATATATATTCAAGCGTTAACCTAATATATACCTTCCATATACTGTACCGATCGTATTGTTATTTCTGTTTACCTTTTACATATATATATATATAAAAATATAAACATGTTTTTCCAATTCCGTCTGTCCGTCTCTTCAATCTTTTTAATTTTTCATTCTTTCTTCTGGTGAAAGACTAGCGTCCGAAACATTAAAACCTTCTCCCTGCTATTTCAAGCGTTAAACTAATATATTCCTTCCATATACTGTATCATTCGTGTTGTTATTTCTGTTTACCTTTTACATACATAAACACACACATATATATATACTAGACCGAAAAATGCGGGCGCATGTGTATTAATATTCTTAAATAATAATAAACCTGGAAAAGTACAGGACAAGTAGAATTAACTCTTGAATTTGATGAATTCAATGTACAGTAAAATTAGCAATGCCAAGAGATAATAAGAAATAATAATGAATTAGGGGATTTATTAGATATTAAGTCATCAGTTTGCCTAAGTCAGCAATCACTATTTTGCCAACCAAATGCAATTAATGTCATCAATCTTTTGTACATAATGAGCTAAATTTTGCATAAATTGTCATCATATTAAAATTATTAATTTAATTTCATTTTTAAAAAAGTTAAGCCAAAATTTGTCAAGATCGAATTACAGTTGACTCTCCCTAATTGTCAGCGCCATTTTTGGCCCAACTTTTATTTTTTGTGACTCTCTCTAATTGTCAGTCATTTTTACAGTTCCTTTGAGTGACAATTAGAGATAGTCAACTGTATTTCAAAAAGAAAATTTAGTGATGAAGTGCGATATCATTCTGATTGATAATCTGGATTACTGTTCCTTTCTTATGAGGAAAGCAGAGACTATCTTTTAGAGATTAGCACCAAAGATTAACTAGGCCATTCCTAATGAATCAAGGTGATTTCTAGATCGTTTCTAATTATTTAATTAATAATTAAAGTAAAAAATTATCTTGGTTGTCTTTAGGTCATTCTTGTGTTATTCTAAATCTATCCATGAAAGAGTTAGGAATGACCATTCCACATTCCAGTGCCGAAACGCTGGCACAGAAATGCCTGCACCGAAACGTCCTGTTCCATGCCATCTTAACAACCTTCACCTCCTTGTGATTAAGTGTGATGTCATAGGCTTATTATTGTACATTTAATTCATCAAATTCAAATTCCAGCTTCAATATTTTGAGAGTTAATTCTACTTGTCCTGTACTTTTCCAGCTTTATTATTATTTAAGAATATTAATACACATGCGCCCGCATTTTTCGGTCTAGTCCCCTTTTTTTAAGGCATTGCAGCAAATTATTTTATTTAAATTACCTTGACCATTTGCTAAGGCATTTACAATCCTTTTTTCATCAATAAAAATTAATTTTACATTTCAATATTTCTATAAAATCCAAAATATTAAAATTGAAAAGGTATTTTGTAGAATATAATCAATAGAGACATTTGCCTTTGCTGAACACCCTTACTACAAGCCTTCAGGTGTGCCCATAGAGACAAAGCTATAATTGACTATACTCTAATGATCAATTTAGAGTTTAACTTAACAAGTGAAGTTATTAAAGATGCTAGAAAAACAAGCAATTAAAATAACTGAGTCAAAAATAAATAAAATTAAGTAGTAAATAAATAAAATGCCAATAAACAGTGAGCTCAAATTCAACAATAATTTGTCCATAATTAGCAGTTAGTTCAAAATAAAATTAAGTAGTCCAGAATTAGCATTTAGTCCAAAATAAAATTATGTAGTCGAAAATCAGCATTTAGTTCAAAATAAGCAGCAAGTAGTCAAAAATAAAATTAAGTAATCCAGAATCAGCATTTAGTCCAAAGTAATCAGCAAGTAGTCCAAAACAAAATGAAGTAGTCCAGAATTAACAGTAGTCCTAATTATAAGTTGGTAGTCCAAGATCAATAGTCCAAAATCAAAAATCTAAATTTTTTCCATAAACAATACAACCACATTAGATAACTTAGGAGGAAATTTATTGTGCCTTTTTTTGATAATGTTGTCACTAATTTCATCCCAATTTTCAGCACCACTTTTTACCAGACAAGTATAATGGCCTGTCGTAGATGATACTCCTTCATGAAGAATAGCAGCTTTTAATGTGAAATGTGTGCCATATATTTGCTGCTTTTTTTAGCTAAAATTCATAATATCACAATTAATTCTTTGTTCTCCTTCATTATTAATCAAAAATGGCGGTGGATTGGCAGTATCGGTAGAGGGTCGGACGCCATGCTTTCCAGCATAGTTACGTCCCTTTACGATCTGAGTTCAAATCCCGCCGAGGTTGACTTTGCCTTTCATCCTTACGGGGTCGATAAAATAAAGTACCAGTAATGCACTGGGTAATTGCTGGCCTTGTGCCTAAAGTAGAAACAATTATTAATCAAAAATCTACTAATTGAGATGACAAGATATTTGAAATCGTTAGTAAATTCAATTCTTGAAGTTATTTGATGCTCAGTATTTTCAGAACAAGTATCACAGTATTTAGTCAAAGTAGTTGTTGTTGAAAGTAGAGATTTAAATTGTTGTGTGCCATTATAGGATTTAATATCAAATCCTCTTTTATTTGAAATGGAAGTTCAGATTCTATACCACATCCAGGTCTTGAATTACAATTGCAAACATTGTTATTTAAAGCTTGGCAATTTGTTTGATGCAATCGGATGCATCTAGTAATATCAGTTTGAATAAATTGAAGTTTTTCTCTAAATACCAAGTCCAAATGTAGAGAGAGTTCTTTCCAAAATTCATGAGCACATTGCTGATTTCCATCATGAAATCTTCCTCCAATTGTTCTTCTTAAGTTAGAGACATTATTATGATTATTAAAAATGATATTGCTTAATTCTTGATGTACTCCATTCATGTTGTTAAAATTATGCAAATACTCTACAAATTCAGGCATTTGATTCAGTGATTGCACAACTGGATTTGCAAAACAAGCATTTCTTTGGTTGATCAATTGATGTTTAGGGATTAAAGTTTGGGTGTTTTCATTTCTTTTCTTCTTTTTGGCAGGTTGGTTTGAATTTTCTTCCAAATTAAGTCTTTTAGTTCTAGAAGCATTTGCCATGCAAGGATGCTTTTTCCTGCAAGGTGGCAATGGAGGCAAATCTGCTCTTCCAGTACTAGCCCGTAGTTTGTTGTACTCTTCCCATGCAGATTTGTCAACCATTATCAATGATCTTGGATCAAAGTCACAGAGATACACATTGCAAAGTTTTCTGGCTCTTGAAAGAGCCATATAAGCTTGACCATCAGAAAATATCTGATTTCCTAAATCAGCAATTATTCCATCCACAGAAATTCCTTGTGATTTGTGAATTGTTATAGAGTAAGCCAGAGACAATGGAAATTGTGTTCTGGTGATAAAAACACCAGGAGAAATTTCATAGTCTGCTTGAACTCTTCCAATGGGTTTGTCCTTTTTGGTATCAAAAGACACCAAAATTTTGTCAACATTGCTTCCATTCCCAATTAATTCAATAACTGTTCCAATAACACCATTGCATAAGCCTTGATCTACATCAATGTTTCGTTTCAACATCACTCTTGCTCCAATTCCAACATTTAGCAAAGTTTCTAGTCCAGCAGTATCACAAGTTTTCTTGTTTTTGCCTTTTTCAACATTTTTCTTTTTTCTTCCATTTACTTGTCTCATACCAGAATCTTTTGCAGCAAGTTTCATTGTATTTATGTTGCATATTTTAATCATTTCATTATTCAACTTATCAACAGCTTCATTCAAAGGTAAAATGCATTCAAATTTTAATTCAGGAATAGAATACAATTCAATCAATTTTTTAGCAATTTCTTCAACAGATGCTTTTCTATCAGGAAATAGGCATCTTTTTTGAAGAATGCTAATATCTGAGTCTGATGGGGAACCAATCCTAATTCTTCCCAAAATATCAACATAGTTGTCTTTGTCTTCTTTTTGTCTCATAGTAATGGTTAGCTCATCATATTGAAAGTATTTCCACAATGAATGCCCACTAATGCCAATTTCTGTTCTTTTGGCCTCATATGATGAAATTCTAGAAAATACTGGTTTTCCATTTACAGGTGGCAATTGCATCAAATCACCAAACAAAAGAAGATTCATTTTTCCAAAAGGATATGCCATTTTGGGGGGATCTCCAAAAATTTCATCAAGCCTTTTGTGAATAACTATAATTAAGGGAAACTAATTAGTACAGCTACGATGGATTTATACTAGAGTTATGTCCCTTAGCGTTACTCTTCATCTGATTTCGTCACTGAAAGTCACACAACTCAATATTGACAAATTTCAATATTGACAAATTTCGATTCACCTTATCGAGTTCTATCTAGTGAGGGAGGTAGCATGAAATTATATTCGACATTTAAAAAGTTCTGATGAGTCAAAGTCAATGAGGGGCCTTATCCCCCACTACTTGACCACACATATTTTAGGGTAACTTTTTTTCTTCTAACCCAAATTTCAATTTCCTTATACGAAAATGTAGCCTTGGATGAGTCCATTCTAGTGCAAAAAACTGATCAAATTTGGTTGAGAACTGAATTAGTGACAAGTCCTAGAAGTGGCTGTCGTTGGGAAAAAGTTGACCTTAAGAATATTATTCACACACGGTATATATATATAAATATATATATATATATATATATATATATATATATATATATATATATATATATATATATATATATATATATATATATATATATATATATAAAAGAATAGAGGTGTAACACGCGAGTTGTGATATATTGGTAAAAGGAAAAGAAAATGCTGACAAATTGTTCCCAGTGAAAAATAGTTTAATTAGGAATAAGTAAAAATTAGTAGGTCTTAAATTCACACCGACCCCACTACGTCCTAACTACTATGAAATGAAGGAAGACATCACAGACTTCTGTAGAAAGTTACGACTCAGTGAAGAACTATTCGACCAGTACAATGAGGATGAATCATTAGCCAGAAATAGAAGCAACTACACCCCATCAAAAGGTAGAAATAAAATCCTTGACGAATTCTGTGAACACATCACAAACTTCCCTTACCAACACTTGCACAGACAAAAACACAATCCAACCTCAACAAGAAAGAATGGGAAGAATTAAATAGATTAGAAACCGACAGAACCAGTACAATTAAAGAGGCTGATAAAGGGAGTACAGTAGTCCTAATGGAGACAGAATTCTATATCAACTTAGCGCTCTCCACTTTGGAAAACGAAACATACTACGAAAAGGCTGAACACTACAATCAACAGAAAATTATGAGAAACCTAAAAACTCTGATCAACCAATACAAAGAAGGACTCACTAACAAGGAATTCAGCTTCATCACAGACTTCACAAGTAAATCCAGCCCTTTCTACGGTATCCCTAAAGTACATTAAAGCGAATTAATAAGTAAGGCATGCAAGGAAGCCACAGACATAGTCATCAATGTCCCCTCACCCAATGATCTCAAATTAAGACCTATAATAGCAGGCCCCGCTTGCGAAACCCACCGCCTTAACAACTTCATTGATACCCTTCTCAAGCCTTTTCTCAAACACATCAAAAGCTATATAAGGGACGACCTAGATATGCTAAATCACCTCCCTAATATGCCCCTTTCTGAACAAACCCTACTAGTGACGTTCGATGCAGTCAACCTATACTCCAACATCCCCCACAACCTAGGAATAGAAGCTATCCAATTCTGGCTGGATAATTACCACAATGAACTCCCACAACGCATCAAAAAAGAATTTGTGATAGAGGGACTCAAATTTATCTTGGAGAACAATTACTTCGTTTTCAATAACAAATCCTACAGGCAGAAATCTGGGACCGCTATGGGAACGAAAACAGTCCCCACTTATGCCAACCTAGTCATGGGATACCTGGAAATCACCTTCTACACTAAAGTACTAAACAAATTTGGAAACACTCTCCACTTACACATAGAAAAGAACTGGAAGCGATATCTAGATGACTGCTTCATCCTTTGGCACGAAAACATCAAGAAACTTAAAGAATTTCACACCCTTATAAATGGGCTCAACACGAATATTAACTTTACGATGGAATACAGCCATCAACAACTCCCCTTCCTCGACATCCTCATTAAGATTCATAACAAAAAAATAGAAACAGACATATACTACAAGCCCACAGACTCCAAGCAATATCTTCCTTTCAACTCTTGCCACCCTAGACACGTTAAAATTAATATTCCCTACAACTTAGCCAAGAGAATCTGTACTATAGTCTCCAATAAAAACATCTGTTACTTACGGCTACAAGAACTAAAGGACACACTCATAGGCAGGGACTAGCCTGCATCACTAATTGACAATGGAATCCAACGTGCCCTAAAACTCAGTACCCAGGACCTTAGACACCCTAAAGTAAATCAACCGAAACTAAAAGCTCTTCCATACATCTCCACACACAACCCCCTCAACAATGAGGCCTTTGACACCATCCTCCAGAACATCCCTGTGTTAAAAAAGGACCATAGAATGAACCAAATCCTTCGAACACACGATATCATAAAGAGCAAAAGACAATCTAAGTCAATGAAAAACATCCTAACACATGCCAAAGTACTGCCAACCACAACAACGAAACCTACAGTAAAAAAAATGCGATAGACCCAACTGTGGCATATGCATCAACCTAATAGAGGGTTCGAAATTATATTTCAAAGAATGACAACGATTTATAGTAAAACACAATTTCACATGCGCATCAGAAAATCTAATATATGTATTAACTTGCTCAGGTTGTCGAGAACAATACATAGGCCAGACCAAAAACAGCCTCCGCCAACGCATGACTGTCCATAGATCCCAAATTAAAATACGGGAATACAGGACAATACCACTGAGTGAACACATTGATACCTGTGCCGCCCAAAATCATCCCAACTTTAGAATCTTTCCCCTCTACAAATTTAAAGATAATGCCACCCACACCCAGCGCATCAGCAAGGAATCTCACTTTATTAACAAATACGGACCCCGTCTAAACACTTCTCCCTAAGACGAACCCACAACATACACACGTCAATATACATACCTACATCAGCATACATCCTACATACATCTCTATCCACATATAAACACTATGACATACGTAAACACACATGTTCTATGGTGCAACACAAATATACACAAATTTGCATACCTTTTGATGTCTATAGATATAAACGTGCCGACACACACACATACATATATGCACACATGCATTGCACACTGATGGGCACATACATATTTGTACACAAGTATTCCAATACGGCAGGGCCTAATGGATTCCCCTTGCAGTACGTACAATCTGGATACTCACACACACCTTGGTGTTATGACAATACTATATATCATTTCACACCTTTTATTATTAATGTTTTTGATGTTCTCTTGAGAGAATCGTTTTTGCTGAAAATATCGAATAATGTACACCATTTTTACCAGTATCACAAAAATACTGGTCCACCCACACACACACATATACACACACACACACACGAGTACACTAACATACAAAGACACACACACACACACACATATACACACACACACACACGCGTACACTAACATACAAAGACACACACACACACACACACAAACACACACACACACACACACACACACACACACACACACTTCTCCGTATAAAACAAGAGCTGAAAAATATATTTCAACATGTTAAAATATCCCCCACACACGTACAGGCACCTACTGACCGATCCCTCTACCAGGAATTACTCTGCTACACACACACACACACACACACACACACACACACACACACACACACACACACACACACACACACACACACATATTTTTCTTTATAGGCACCTGAACTGTTGACCTTTCAACATGACTGCAATTCACACACACATCCCTACTGACCATTATCGCAACAATGAACCTCTTTACTACACACACACACATATTTTGTCTTAAAAGACTTATTTTTCAGTGACTTCTCAATCAGGCGAAAAAGGACACTCTTCGACAAACCTACATTTGGCGCAAAATCAATTTTTAACATTCACGTGACCTCTACCGACCAATCAAAATTGTTTTGACCACAAGAATTTCTGCAACACGAATTGGCGCAAAACTTATTTTAATACCTCTGGAGCCACTTTTTTCACATAAAACAGGTAGAATTTCCAAAACTAATCAGATTAGAGCAAACATCACGGGCGCTCTATCTCAAAATCATTTTTGAAAAGCATTAGAAATGCGCAACCGGTAAAAACTTAAAACTAAAACTGAATACTAACCAATACTTATTACTAATTTTTACTTATTCCTAATTAAACTATTTTTCACTGGGAACAATTTGTCAGCATTTTCTTTTCCTTTTACCAATATATATATATATAAACGAAGCTAAATTTTAAACATTTGACTTATTCATTTTACTTTATATATATATATATATATATATATATATAGAGAGAGAGAGAGAGAGAGAGAGAGAGAGAGAGAGAGAGAGAGAGAGAGAGAGAGAGAGAGAGGGAGAGAGAAGAGAGAGAGAGACGAGAGAGAGAGAGGGAGAGAGAGAGAGAGTGAGAGACAGAGAGAGAGAGAGAAGAGAGAGAGAGAGAGAGAGAAATATACACGGGTGTGTATGAGTGCGTATAGAAGATTATATTAATAAAAGGAATTCCAACTTTGTTTGATTTACTCGTTTTATTTACAATCCTTTAAAATTTATAATGGTATTAGAATGAAATAGTATGGTAGAATATTAAATGTTAAGTGTTAATTGAACATGTACTTTCATGCTTTCACAATCTTCAGGTTCATATTGTGTGGTGACAGTCAAGTTTACAATTTTCAACTGTAATGAGATGGGTAAATTTTGTGCCTTATATACAGTGAAAAGTGCCTCCAGAATGCTAAATCTTGCAAACTGTATTTCGACCAATCGGTGTGTAGTTTCACTGGATTACTAAAGCTGATTGGTTTAGGCGTCACGGTTGGTTGAGCATGTCTAACGACTACTAATTGACCCTATCCAAAGCATCAATTATTTTGCTATTTTTAGAAATGATGAAAATAGCATTTTCTAGTAATCATCACCATCAACATCACTTTTATTATTATTTTTACTCGACTTTATTGTAAACCCCTACTGTCCCTGTCTTTGTATTGTCCCCTACATGTCGGCCCTTGTGGCTAATAAATAAAATCATTATTATTATTATTGTTGTTGTTGTTGTTAGTGGCCGTAGTCATAGTCATAGTAGGATTAATACCCCATTATTATTGTTCATTTAGCTTGGGTTTGAATTTATCAATAAAATTATTTTCTTTGATTTTTCTCTTTGATTTCACTTGGGCTGTGTAATTTGTAGAATGGGAATATTATAAATATATATATATTATAAATATTATAAATATATATATATATATATATATATATATATATATATATATATATATATATATATATATATATATATATAAAAGAGAAGACACAGGTAAGCATTAAGAGAAGGATTTTATCCAGGTATTTACGACCGTTTCATTGGTAAGTGCAACCTTATATTGCTATACTGCAAATAGCAGCCACTCAATTATAATTGTTGTTCACGTCCAAATTTTCAAAATAGTGAGTAAGTTACTCTTGAAATATTTCTTAATATATAGAGAAAAAGATTTTTGGGGGAATGTATTTACTAGTATAGAGAGAGAGGAAGAGGGATTAGAAAGTGAGGAGACAAACGGAATAGTATAGAGAGAGAGGAAGGGGGAGAAGAGTTAGGAAGTAGAGTGACAAACTGAGATGGAGGGAGGGGTAGAGGTGGAAGGATTCCTTGATCAGTTTTGATACGTTGACTTCGTGTCGTCGATTGTAGTAAGTTAAAGAGAATTAAATTGATCATAGTGGGAGGGATGGAGAGAGAGGGGGAGGGGAGATATAAAGAGACAAATATATATATAAAAAATAAAGATAAAAATAATAATGATAAAAATAAAAGTAAAGAAGGGGGGAGAAAGAAGAAAAGAAAAGATAGCCAAAAAGGGGAGGGAAGAAACGAAAAGAAATAGAAGAGGAATGAAGGAGAAGGGAGGGATAGAGGTATTGGTTTTTGAGGGTAATTAAAGGGTATAAAGTCTAAGTATATGCAGTTTGTCAGTTGGTAGTAAGAGGTTAAGGGTTCGATTTGCACTTGTAGTGCGAAAACTTTTCTTTGAGTTACAATAAATTGATCTTTCGATTTTATTGTTGAGTAACTTATTCTTCGAACTCAAAATGTGGAACAGCTCAAGGTCACATAATCGACGGCTTCTCATACCACTCCGATATGGTGGCGCGTTCGATAATTTTTTCCACTTCAGGGTGTATTGAGGGTTACTTTCCCTCAGTTGCCAAGTCTTATTTGCAAGGGTAGTTACATAACGGTGCTGGGAATGTTTCATTGCGTAACGGTGTGTATACCAACGGGCTTTAAATGTATTCCCAGTCGCTCCGATGTAATACCATTTCTGGTTGTCTTATTCCACTGTGCATTGGTAAACCAGGTTAGACTGCATACAATCATTATGTAATGGATAGGTTTCAGGTAGGTGGCAGTTACAATTCTTGTCATGGGCAACTTTTGCATTGTTGGTGGGCTGCGATGCCTGTACAAGTGTGTTACGTTTTGTTTGCCTATTAGTGGGTGGTTGTGTATTAGATATTCTGTTGTGTTCAATGGTGATTGTATTGTTATTGTTATGAATTTGTGTTCTGGTGTTGTTATGTATCTTTTTAGCGTTAAGCATCTTAATGTGTGCTTCTATATTTGGTGCCGTGGAGTAAGATAGTCTAATAGATTTAATGTTAAGGATTTTGCTGTATCTATGTGAATCTGGAAAGTGCTTATTTATTATTCTAAAGAAGGTAGAGGGTAGGTTAGTACTAATAGAGGTGTTAAATATGGGGTTATACCAAATATATTTTCTACTGCGTGACTTGTTTGATTTCGATGTTGTATTTCTATTTACCGTATAATTTGTAGTTCTATGCGTAAATGCGTGTGTGCGTGTGTTTCTGGAGTTATGCGTATTCGTGTGCGCTTTGCGGAGGCTTTCATCTATATATTCTACTCTATCTAAGTCGCCTGCCTTGTCTAGTGCGGTATTGTAGTATTCTGCATGTTCCTCTAAGATTTTTCGGTTAGACGAGAGGCGGGAGATCCTAAGGGATATGCTGCGTGGAATGGATTTAATTATGGATAGTGGGTGGTTTGAGTTACAGTTGATGTATGCTAAGTTTTCATTAATCTTGTGGAAAGGTCTTATAAGTCCCGTATTTAAGTTAAGCGTCGCGTCTAGAAAGTTAACTGTTTTAGTGCTATACTCATACGTTATGCTAAGGCCTAGTTTCCCGAGAGTCTTTCTAATATTCTTACGGAGTCTTTCTGTGCTCTGGTTATTTAGGTTCTTAACTAGGAGAAGGGCGTCGTCTCTGTAGATTCCACCGCGAACTAAACTCACACTGTAAACTATGGGCTATGTAAATACCTACTATATATATATATATATATATATATATATATATATATATATATATATATATATATATATATATATATATATAGTAGGTATTTACGTAGAATGTGTTCCTGGATTCTCAGAACTTTCCAGTCGAGAGATATTCACACTGTTGTCCTTCTCCTCTCACTTTTGCCCGACCCCACCTTGAATACTGTTGTCCACTGTGGTCACCCCACACGAAACAAAATATCATGAAAGTTGAAGCACCCCAAAGGTCAATTACAAAAAAGATAGTTGGCATGAAAAAGATAGTTGGCACGTTGTGCTGTTTTAACCATAAGATAACGCCATCCCACTGGCTTGGCGGGCAGGTACTCATTTCTACAGCTGTGTAAACTGGAGTAACGTGAAATAAAGTGTCTTGCTCAAGGAAACAACATATATATATATATATATATATATATATATATATATATATATATATATATATATATATATATATATATATATATATATATATATATATATGGCCAGGTGGATGTCGAGGCCCTCCCTCCGTATAGCCTTGCGGATAGCGTTGGTGGTATTCTGGCCCAGGTGTGGCATTTTAAGGAAGCACTTGCCTTGGGTGCCTCTCTGTCTCTTCTGTCTGGTGTCTCCTACTCTGTCTGTGAGCGAGGTAGGGTACCCGTTCGTCTCCAGCACCTCGAGGAATCGCTTGGTGTGAGTGACACCACTCGCGGGTTCGCTGCATGTTTTTGATTCGCGCGATCTCGTTCGTGATGTATCCTCTTTTGGCACTGTTAGGGAGGGCGGACTTGTAGTGGACGAACAGGTCCCTGCAGGCTGCCTTTCGGTAGAAGTTGCAGTGGATCCCTCCCTGTTCCGTGATGTTGATTCGGAAGTCGATGAGGGCAAGTGACCCGTCGTCGTTGGGGTGTTCAACACTGAAGTCACTGTTCTCGTCCGTGTTGTTGAACGTCTCATATATTCTGTTCGCCATGTCTTGGGAAGATGTGAGGATGAGGATATCGTCCACGTACCTTGAGAAAAAGGCGACGGCGTTGGGGTGGCAGGCGTTGAGTGCCTTGCGCTCGAGGCTGTCAGAGATCGCTAGCACACCCGACAGGCTTGAGCCCATGGGCAGTCCCGAGCTTTGCTGGTATGTTTGGTCAAGGAATCCGAAGTAGATGTTGTCGACGATGATGGATAAGAGTTGGTGGATGTCAGTGGTGGTGAGCCCGAAGCAGTGTAGGTCGGTGGATTGAACGCGTTCCATCAGTATATTGACGACCGGGAGTGCCGGGACCGAGGTGTAGAGAGCGACTACATCAAGGCTGAAGGCATATCTGTTATCCTTTCTGGTGTCGGGATCCATTTGATGCAGGCGCTTCAACACCTGCTCGGAGCTGTTAACGTGTCTCGGCAAAGTGTCTAAGATTGGTTTGAGTATTCTGGCTATATATTATATATATATATATATATATATATATATATATATATATATATATATATATAATATATATATATAATATATATATATTATATATATATATTATATATATATATATATATATATATATATATATATATATAATATATATATATAATATATATATATATTATATATATATTATATATATATATATATATATATATATATATATATATATATATATATATATATATATATATATATATATATATAATATATATATATAATATATATATAATATATATATATATTATATATATATATATATATATATATATATATATATATATATATATATATATATATATATATATATTATATTTATATATATATATATATATATATATATATATTATATTTATTAAAATAACAGATTAAAGTTTAAGCTAAGAATCGGTGCTTTCACCCTTAACGGGATCTTCAGAAACTCTATTTGCTCTACGGTTCTTATATATTTGATATATATTTATCCTTCTCGAGCCCTCTTTGGATTTTAGTCTTCAAATTTATTATTATTATTATTATTACAGCTGCATTTATCTTGCTTTATGTTCATACGAGTTATCACCAAGTCACAACCAGTGACCTCAAGAGACAACAAGGTCCGCCATGTTCAAGAAAGAACATACATACTCACACATGCATCTTTAGTGTTTAGACTTGTGATGTACTTATATTGACAGAATCTTCCTTAGTATATGGGCAGTTCCCATTAGTACTATCTTTTGTATTTCTCCTATACGCGGGTTTCCTGGGATTTGCGATAAGTAATCATTAGACCCCTTAGGTATCATTCCTAGAGCGCCTACAACCACTGGTATTGTTTTAGTTCTCAATTTCCACATTTTTCCAATTTCTATCTCCAGGTCCTTATACTTGCTCAATTTTTCAAATGTTTTTATAGATACATTCTTGTCTATTGGAACGGACATATCAATTAGCAGGCATACCCTCTTTTTAAAGTCCTTCAATATTATATCAGGTCTATTTGCATCTATTTTTCGGTCTGTTTGGATGCTAATGTTCCACAAGATTGAGATGTGATCTTTTTCAAGTATGGGAGGTGGTTGATGCTCCCACCAATTCTTTTGTTGGGGCAGGTCAAAATGCTTACACATTATCCAATGTATGTATTGTGCAGCTCTGTCATGCCTGTTTAGGTATTCGGTTGGAGCTATAGGACTGCACATTGAAATTATATGGTCAATGGTCTCTGGTTGATTTTTACATACACGGCATAATGGGCTGCATCCATTTTTTATTATGTTGGCTTGGTAATTTTTTGTTGGCAGACACTGATCTTGTGCTGATATAATCAGTCCTTCAGTCTCCGATTTCAGTCCAGAGGATGCCAACCACTAATGGGTTAAAGTTTTGTCAACATCAGGATTGTTAGCTCGTTCTGGGTATTTTCCATACAGAGGCTTTTCTTGACATTTCTTAGCCAGTTTCTGTAGCAGTTCTTTCTTTGCAGTTACTTTTACCTGCTTTGCTTTTTCTGTGTTTTCCATTTCAGCAGTAAATGGGACTTCTGAAATGTGTAGTCCATTACTGTATCTTTGTGCATCTTTTGTAATGGAGTATGATCTTTTGATGCTTTCGTGTTTCAAAACGAGTTTGATCATCCAATCATGTGATTCCCTTAGATATGTAGATAATCCAATTGTTGCAGTTTTCAACGTAATGTCTAACTGGATTAACCCACGTCCTCCTTCTTTCCTAGGGAGATATATTCTATCTGTATCTGCCTTAGGGTGATGCATTCTGTGCATGGTTAAGAATTTTCGAATTTTTGTATCGAGCCTACGGATCTCTATGCTTGACCAGTTGATGACATTGTAACTGTAGGTTACTACTGGTATGGCAAGCGTGTTTATGGCATCGATCCTATTCCTTGCATTCAATTCCGTTCTTAAGATTGCTCTTACTCTGCGGTAACATTCCTTCCTTATCCTTTCCCTCATTGTCGAGTGCTTGATTCCGTCTCCTTCACAAACACCTAGATATTTTTAAGTTTCCTCTTGATCAAGTTCTCTTATCACATTCCCTCGATCAAGATTAATGTCTGAACTTTTCAGCAGCTTTCCTCTGGTGAACATTGCTTTGGCGCATTTATCTAGTCCAAACTCCATTTTAATGTCATCACTGAACTGCTCCACAGTGGATAATAGCCCTTGCAATTGTTCATCATTTTTTGCAAATAGTTTCAGGTCATCCATGTAGAACAAGTGATTAATGGTTTTGTCATAGACTTTATATCCATGTTTTGTTTCATTGAGCATTTTACTTAAGTGCGATGCAGAATAAAAGCGGTGATAAAGAGTCGCCCTGAAAAATTCCACAATTAATATTAACTTCTCCAGCTTCCAGTGATTTTGTTTCACTATTCAAAAGGAGTGTCGTTTTCCATGTCTTCATACTGAATGACAAAAACCTCCTGATATTTTGAAAATCTCTAAACATTTTTCAATCCAACTGTGTGGCAAACTATCGAATGCTTTTTTATAACCTATCCAAGCAATTGATAGATTTTTGTGTCTATTATGACAATCTTCCAGTATCATTTTGTTAACCAAAAGCTGATCCTTACAGCGATATGAGCCTCGTTTACACCCTTTCTGCTCAATGGGAAATAGGTCATTTGTTATCAGGTGGTCATATGTATATTCAGTTAGGACTGATGTTAACATTTTATACATTGTGGTCAAGCAAGTTATCGGTCTGTAATTTTGGGGATTGTTTGTCTCATCATTCTTCGGAAGCAAGAATGTAATGCCGTTAACTAGCCATGATGGTATCTTTTCTGGCTCCTTAACTATTTCATTGTAAAGTTGGGCTAACAGCTCATAAGATTCTGTGAAGGCATTTATCCAAAAATTTTGTATTTTGTCTTTTCCTGGGGATTTCCATTTGCTGGTTTTTCTTAGAGCCAAACGCAACTGTTCAACTGTTATATTTTCCCATATTTGTTCCTCAAGGTGAGTTGTATCTTTCATTTGTCTGTCTATCCATGGGGCATGTATATTATGAACTTTTTCTTCGGCCCAGATCTTTTCCCAGAATTCTTGCACTTCCTCCTTGTGGTATTGATTTAGCAGTTATTGTTGACTTACCAATTTTTCTGTAGAAGTTTCTTTGGTTGGTTTTGAACATATTATTGTCCTTATAGAATCTAGATCGTTTTTCAAAGCGCCTTATACGAGCAGCTTTGGCCGACACTTTTTGCTTGATTATTTCTATCAGCATGCCTATGTCACTTGTTGGTTTTATACTGTACTTTCTTTTCAATTTTCTAAGTTTAGTTTGTTTAACATGTTCACCTACTTTAGAGTTTTTTAAAATTTCTATGTCAGATCGGAGAAGGTTTATTTGGCGATTGATGTTCTCTTGCCAAGTAGATTTCTTGTGGGAATTCCTTTGTTTTTTCATCTTCACTCCACATAAGTGAGTGGTGACTTTAGCCGATGCATAATAGAGATGATTTATTATTATTATTATTATTATTATTATTATTATATATATATATATTTTATATATATATATCATCAGGTATTCGAAATATAATACGTGAATGTAATAGGTAAAATCCATGGGGCTGAAAATCGAGACCCGAGGGCGACCGCTATTCTGTTCCTTCAACCTCAGACGGTCGCCCTGCAATAACACCTTCTACATTATATATTTTATATATATATATATATTAAAATAACAGATTAAAGTTTAAGCAAAGAATCGCTGCTTCACCCTTAACGGGATCTTCTGAAACTAAAAAAAGTCAATCTGTGAACGCAGAAGTAAATATTTCAAAAGTCGTTACAACTGAAGGAAGACAGGAAGACGATACTTTGGTTCGTGGAAACGTTCCCTGGCAAAGAACGGAAAAAAATGAAGATAATACGTCATTATTTGGTGCAGTGAAAACATTTACACGCGAAGACAAAACCACGTTTATGGTATAAATGAAATCGTAGACTAATATTCTATTAGGTGGTTCATGGAGACGTTTTCTGGCAAGGAACGGAAAAAACGAAGATAATACGTCATTATGTGGACCGTGGAGAACAATTACACACAAAGACAAAACCACGTAAAATGTTATTTTAGTATATATATATATATATATATATATATATATATATATATATATATATATATATATACAGGGGGTGTAACTAGGAGTTACTGCAGGTTCACCCGGGTGAGCACTCGATGTTTAGGTTCACTTCTGTGATGATGTGTAGAGCTCTACAGAGTGTAATATATAGAAAGGATAAAAAGGACGATTGATTATTCCTACATTGCATTTATTGATAGGTGACGCGCGTTTCGACATTGATCAGCTCAAGGTTCGATCTATATCGATCCTACCCGACTCAATAATCCGCAGCTCGACGGACCTTCTTAAAATGCTATAAGAAAATGAAATACATGCTATGTGGTAAAGTCAGAGATTCAAGAGTTTGACAAAATGAGTTGTTTTGATTGGTGGGAAGGGTCAAGGCGATGTACTGGCCTGTAGTGTATATGGGGGTGGGTCTGATGGTGAGATGTTGGTGACGATGGGTAGATGAGATGGGCTGTGGTGTGGTGGTGGTTGATTGGCCTTGGCATGTAGAGTATGTGGGGGTGGACGTTATGATATGGTGGTGGTTATGGTTGCTTAGTGGGATGGGCTGTGGTATGAGGTTAGTGGGTTGTCAGTTGACGGGTTGGCGTGTGTGTGGGGGTGTGGTATTGGTGCCGTTGTCTATGGTAGCGGCGTTTGTGGTGGTGTGGTGGATGTATTGGTGGCGTCAAGGTCATTACCTAGATACATAGTTAGACGCTCATCGTCTGACAGATACTTTGTATATACGTATACGCACACACATATAGGCATGTATGTGCACACATATTGTTGTATAAACACACCCACCACAAAACACATACGCACATCCTTGCCCACACATATCGACACACGCTCACACACAGCCATATGTATATGTACACACATGTATGTGCGTGTGCGCATGCGGACACGAATATGGAGAGTGGGGAGTATCGTTGGGGGTGGCGAACGACGGAGATGGGGGGAAGGTGAGAGGCAATGTAGAAGGTGTTTTACATACATACATACAAACATACATACATCTTACTTTACTTTATCTTATTTTATTGTATTGCATTTAACCATATGTAAGCCCGTATTTTGTATATCATGCCGCATACATAACCCACACCAAAAAATCACAATAACCATGACACACCATCACACCATATTAATAACCACATATACCCCGTCTCAACATCGCCCACCTCAATGAACTTATTGTATTGTACTCCATGTAACCATTTCTAAGCCCGCATTTGTATATCATGCCGCACACATCACCATCACCACCACCAAAATTCACATCAAGATACACACCTCATCGTTGCAACATCGTATTAGATCGGTATCCTATGATACGTTCTACCT
This sequence comes from Eledone cirrhosa, assembly GCA_964016885.1. Taxonomy (NCBI): domain Eukaryota; kingdom Metazoa; phylum Mollusca; class Cephalopoda; order Octopoda; family Eledonidae; genus Eledone; species Eledone cirrhosa. Next base: position 387,580,726 of record OZ024740.1, on the reverse strand, counting down.
TGCAATCCACAATGACAAGGGACCTTGTAAATACAATGTCGATCATATCACACCATCACCACCACCACCACACCACACATCGTCATATGCCTACCATACACACCTACAACCTCATCCCCCCATGTTCCCTCTGTCTACCCTAACCTACAACCCCACGCTAAATTCGTCCCTGTAATTGTACTGTCGCACGCATACACAACCACCGCCACCACTAGATACATCCAAATACCTCAACAATCATTATCATTAACATCATCAACACATATCACCCCCCGCTCCCAGATCGACTGTATTATATACCCCCACCCCCCACCCCCCGTTTGCCTTACCCTATAACACACCGTAACCTCTGATCATGTAATCATCTTGTCGAACACATCACCCCAGCACCACCACCATCACCATGTCCACAACACACATCGCCGTACGTCCATAAACACCTTCTAACCGGTATTCGATCCTGTATATATATATTTGTCCCTCACAACTCCACCACCACCACAAAACACAACTCCATACTTCACCGACAACACACACCCCCACTCCCCAACCAACAATAGCGTGTGTGTCAGTGTGTAAGTATTCTTACACATACGGACGTATGAGTGTGCGTGTACGCATAGTTATACGTGTGTGTGTATGTGAACACAGGTGTATACATGTGTGTATGTGTGGGTACATATCTGTATATATATATGTGTAGTGTATGCGTATGTGTGTGTGTCTATATGTATGTGTATGTATGTGTGTATATATGCACGTCTACATATATGTATCTGGGCGAATCTGACTATATGTGTAGGTGAGCTCATGTATGTGCATATATGTGTATATGTGCGTGTATAACTGTGTGTTGTCTGTATATGTATGTATATATATATATATGTATATATATATATATATTATTATTACCATTACCTCAATGGCCAAGAAAACCCACACAGAAAGATGGAACGGGTGGACCAGAGCCATACGGACACCCGAAAATCACGATGAACTGAAGAAAATGATTGCACATGCGGTAGGGGCCAGCATAAATTAACCCTTAAGGAACATATGTTCAAATTTAATGGTAAAACATATGCCCAAGAGGAAGGAGCAGCCATTGGTGTTAGCATTGCAGGCGACATAGCTAACTTATTCATGGTATGGTGGGACAGTAGACTTAAACAAAAACTTAAAGAACAATTAGAAGACAGCTTAACCCTGATAATGTACTCCCGCTACGTAGATGATATAAACATCGTAGTTAAGACACCCCCACTAAAGAACAGTCAGGAACTAGAGAAAAACACAATGGAAAGCATCCAGCAAATAGCAAACTCCATCCACCAGAGCATTAGAGTTACTATAGACTACCCAAGTAGACACCCCAACCATCGATTACCTGTACTAGACACAGAGCTCTGGTTAGATACCATTAACAACCAAAAACAAATCCTCCATTCCCATTATGCCAAACCCATGACTTCCAAACATCTGATCCACCGAAACTCGGCCATTTCGGACCATACCAAAATCAACATACTGATTGCGGATTTGGTACGGGTGATGAGAAATGTGTCCCGCATGTGCAACCCCGAAGAACTAGAGAGACACATACAACACTTCATCCACCGTATGCAGTTCTCTGGCTACAATCAGAGAGATAGAATCAGAGTGTATAGAGGAGCCAGAACCAAATGGGAAAAAATGGTAAATAATGACATAAATGGGACCTGCCCCTTGTATAGGAGCAAATTTTGGAATAGAATAGAAAGAACTAGGAACAAGGCCAATAGAGTAAACTCATGGTATGATAGCAATAAATACCAGAGTGTAATGTTCATCAATACAAGCCCTAGAGGCGAACTAGCCTACAAATTTAGAAGGGCCCTAAATAAACATAAACTCAATATTAAGATAGTAGAAAGACCAGGTACCTCCGTAAAAACACTTATTAGCAAGACATACCCGTTCCAAAGACCCTCATGTATAGATAAGAAATGTATAACCTGTAAAATAAGCCCCCATATTAACTGTAAAACTAGAAATGTAGTGTATAGCATCAGATGTACTGAAGGACAATGTAAAAACAAAAATATAGTGTACATAGGTGAGACAGCTCGTAGTATAGGGGAACGAATAAATGAACACTGGCGAGACCTTCAAGATAATAAAGAATCATCTGTACTCTACCAACATGCTAAGATAGAACACAGGGGTAAATTAGAGAACATAGAAATAAAAATAGAATCCACACACAGAAAAGATGCAATGTTTAGGCAAATTACAGAGGCAGTAAGCATAAAAGAATTAAAACCAAAATTAAATAGAAAATATGAGTGGAACAGCAACATCACAACTTACAATTAAGGACAAAATGAAAACACACACACACATAGAACAAACAACCAACCAACAAATAAATAAACAAATAGATAAATGAACACAAACACACACAGACACCCGGATGTGGCGCATGCGCAAACTGAGCACACAACACACACACAGAAACAAAATGGCGTAGGACAGAAGAAAGGAAAGGCACCGAAACAAAGAAAGGAATCCCCAGTCACTGAAGAGGTCACAGAGTGTGTGACGAAAGGACTATGACTATATATAAACAACTATCTGGTTGTGGAATCAACCAACCAACCAGAAATTTATAAGTTTGTAGATTTGTAAATTTATAAATTTATAAATATATAATAAATTGAAGTGAAAGCAACTGGTGCGTGTTTCTTATTGGCAACATGACCCTCCCAAAGTATAACAATATCGGTTTCAACACACGATTTCAGATAAAGAATCTTGCTAAACAAATTCAGAAACGAAATATATATATATATGTATGTATATATATGTATGTGTATGTATGTGAGTGAGTATACGTGTGTGAGTGTGTATGTGTATATTTTGTATAAGTGAGTGTGAGTCCATGTGCCCATACCCATATGTATCTATGTGTATGTATGTATGTAAAACACCTTCTACATTGCCTCTCACCTTCCCCCCATCTCCGTCGTTCGCCACCCCCAACGATACTCCCCACTCTCCATATTCGTGTCCGCATGCGCACACGCACATACATGTGTGTACATATACATATGGCTGTGTGTGAGCGTGTGTCGATATGTGTGGGCAAGGATGTGCGTATGTGTTTTGTGGTGGGTGTGTTTATACAACAATATGTGTGCACATACATGCCTATATGTGTGTGCGTATACGTATATACAAAGTATCTGTCAGACGATGAGCGTCTAACTATGTATCTAGGTAATGACCTTGACGCCACCAATACATCCACCACACCACCACAAACGCCGCTACCATAGACAACGGCACCAATACCACACCCCCACACACACGCCAACCCGTCAACTGACAACCCACTAACCTCATACCACAGCCCATCCCACTAAGCAACCATAACCACCACCATATCATAACGTCCACCCCACATACTCTACATGCCAAGGCCAATCAACCACCACCACACCACAGCCCATCTCATCTACCCGTCGTCACCAACATCTCACCATCAGACCCACCCCCATATACACTACAGGCCAGTACATCGCCTTGACCCTTCCCACCAATCAAAACAACTCATTTTGTCAAACTCTTGAATCTCTGACTTTACCACATAACATGTATTTCATTTTCTTATAGCATTTTAAGAAGGTCCGTCGAGCTGCGGATTATTGAGTCGGGTAGGATCGATATAGATCGAACCTTGAGCTGATCAGTGGCGAAACGCGCGTCACCTATCAATAAATGCAATGAAGGAATAATCAATCGTCCTTTTTATCCTTTCTCTATATATATATATATTGTTTATTACATAACTATATATATATATATATATATATATATATATATATATATATAAGAACAAAAGATGGTTAAAGGAGTTCCATGTATTTTATTATGCGCATTTCAAAAACAAATATCATCATGCAATAATATTTGTGTTTTCATCAGATAAAACAGGAGGACATGATATGAAGGTTAAAAAACACTTGTGGATAGTTCAGTTTTAAATCAACATATGAGAAGTAGTTTTAGATTGATGTGTGATATTGGGGAAAATATTTTATTTAGAGGGGGGGTGGAAAGGATGAAAAAAAGAAGGAGATGAGAGTGAAGGTGGAGAGAGAGGAGTATAGTGAGGAAGAATGAGATAGGAGGAGAGATGGGTGATAGAGAGAGAGAGATAGTTTTTATAACTGAGAAAGATATATTGTTTTACATAGAGAGGTTGAAAACCGTTGGAAGATAATGTATAAATTAAAAGAATTTGAAAATTAACGAAGAGAAAAATATGTGCGAAGAAAAAGAAGGAGTTAATATGTATTGAGAATAATGAGTTAGATGATAGGGAGAAAAGAATAATGAATTGAGGATGAATATTCTAACGTCAACAAAAATGTATATGTTTACGAAGGATTTTTACAAGGTGATATAGAGTAAGAATGTGTTGTATTATGTAATAATTGATTCTATGTTAGGCAAGAGTGAGAAAAGGTACAGATTAGGGGTTAGATATTAGAAGAGAAGAAAAGGAAGTGATAAATATGGGTGATGTAGAAAGAGTAAACAAGTATTATAGAATATGAAAATTAACGAAGAGAAAAATAATGTAAAGTTAAGGTTTGTATATTGAGGGGTTTGATAATATGTGCGAAGAAAAAGAAAATGTTAATATGTATTGAGAATAATGAGTTAGATGATAGGGAGAAAAGAATAATGAATTGAGGATGAATAATCTAGCGTCAAAAAAAATGTATATGTTTACGAAGGATTTTTACAAGGTGATATAGAGTAAGAGTAATGAGTAAACAAGTATTATAGAATGTATAATAACCTTTGAAATAAGGTAGAAAGATGGCTCCACTTCCACCTCTTTTAAAGCTAGTCTTTATAACCATCATTCGTCTTTTAAATACAAACTTAAAAGAACCAACACGGCTCTCACAGAGCTCATATGGTCCTTGAAAGACAAAAACATTAAATATAGCATCTTTTGGAAGAAGGTTTCTTCTGCGTCTTTATACTTGAACAGTTCTCTATTTAAAATCTGCAATCTCTGTCTAAATGAAAAATTTACCATTATCTCTAATCTAGATTCTATAATAAATAGACGCACTGACTTGTTTTCTATCTGCTTGCATAAATTCTATAAAACATTTCACAAAGTATACAGCTAATATTCAATTCTTTATCAATTTAGAATCTTTTTCTCAAAGGCACATATATATACACTTCTTTTAAAAATATACCCATCTTTCTACCTTATTTCAAAGGTTATTATACATTCTATAATACTTGTTTACTCATTACTCTTACTCTATATCACCTTGTAAAAATCCTTCGTAAACATATACATTTTTTTTGACGCTAGATTATTCATCCTCAATTCATTATTTTTTTCTCCCTATCATCTAACTCATTATTCTCAATACATATTAACATTTTCTTTTTCTTCGCACATATTATCAAATCCTTCAATATACAAACCTTAACTTTACATTATTTTTCTCAAATCCTTCAATATACAAACCTTAACTTTACATTATTTTTCTCTTCGTTAATTTTCAAATTCTATAATACTTGTTTACTCTTTCTACATCACCAATATTTATTACTTCCTTTTCTTCTCTTCTAATATCTAACCCCTAATCTGTACCTTTTCTCACTCTTGCCTAACATAGAATCAATTATTACATAATACAACACATTCTTACTCTATATCACCTTGTAAAAATCCTTCGTAAACATATACATTTTTGTTGACGTTAGAATATTCATCCTCAATTCATTATTCTTTTCTCCCTATCATCTAACTCATTATTCTCAATACATATTAACTCCTTCTTTTTCTTCGCACATATTTTTCTCTTCGTTAATTTTCAAATTCTTTTAATTTATACATTATCTTCCAACGGTTTTCAACCTCTCTATGTAAAACAATATATCTTTCTCAGTTATAAAAACTATCTCTCTCTCTCTATCACCCATCTCTCCTCCTATCTCATCCTTCCTCACTATACTCCTCCCTCTCCACCTTCACTCTCATCTCCTTCTTTTTTTCATCCTTTCCACCCCCCCCCCTCTAAATAAAATATTTTCCCCAATATCACACATCAATCTAAAACTACTTCTCATATGTTGATTTAAAACTGAACTATCCACAAGTGTTTTTTAACCTTCATATCATGTCCTCCTGTTTTATCTGATGAAAACACAAATATTATTGCATGATGATATTTGTTTTTGAAATGCGCATAATAAAATACATGGAACTCCTTTAACCAGCTTTTGTTCTTATATATTATGTATACTCCAGTCCTACAAACTGTAGAGTGCTTCTTATCCGATATCTGCATTGCTTTATTGTACTACAATAAAACTCACCTCCTACATATATATATATATATATATATATATATATATATATATATATATATATATATATATATATATATATATATATATATATATATATATATTAAAATAACAGATTAAAGTTTAAGCAAAGAATCGCTGCTTTCACCCTTAACGGGATCTTCTGAAACTAAAAAAGTCAATCTGTGAACGCAGAAGTAAATATTTCAAAAAACGTTGCAACCGAAGGAAGACAGGAAGACGATACTTTGGTTCGTGCAAACGTTCCCTGGCAAAGAACGGAAAAAAACGAAGATAATACATCATTATTTGGTGCAGTGAGTTCAAATCCCGCCGAGGTTGACTTTGCCTTTCATCCTTACGGGGTCGATAAAATAAAGTACCAGTAATGCACTGGCTGATTGCTGGCCTTGTGCCTAAAGTAGAAACAATTATTTGGTGCAGTGAAAACAATTACACGCGAAGACAAAACCACGTTTATGGTATAAATGAAGTCGTAGACTAATATTCTATTAGGTGGTTCATGGAGACGTTCTCTGGCAAGGAACGGAAAAAACGAAGATAATAGGTCATTATGTGGACGTTGATAACAATTACACGCAAAGACAAAACCACGTAAATGGTATAACTGAAATCGTAGACTAAAATTCTATTTAGGAAACCGAATGAATCTCGGCTTCAGAGTTAAGAATTAAGTAAATAAAATACAGAGGTAATTGAAATTAAATATATACATACACACATCCATATACGTACATACACAAGCATACGCGAAACCACTCACCATGGGTATGCAAATACAAGCACGTACACACACAAAAAAAAAACGAAAAGAAAGCACACACACGCATATACAGAACCCACGCAACGCCTGTACCGCACACATACGAACGTATACCCCAAATACACAAAAATAAATAAATAAAGACATATATATATACACATGTGTTTGTGTGCGTGTATACATAATTAAATAAACGTATATAAATATACACACATAAATACGTATACAACGCGCGCACACACACACCCACATGTAAAGAGACATATGTTCGCGGACGTACGTCAACCAAAACATAAAGTACACATATACACACACCCTACATACGTACGAACCCGCATACTCACACAGACGCAAAACACACGTATACACATAACCAAATGCATATATATATATATATAATATATATATATATTTTATATATATATATATATATATATATATATATTACTCTTTTACCTGTTCCAGCTATCCGGCTGAGGCCATGCTCGTTTGTTCAACACTGACAAAGGAACGATGTACTAGTTTCAAGCTTATTAGCTATCGTCAGCAACGTATACCTTCCTGCCAGATGATTGAACGTCTGAAAGTATATACTTTCCTGATGCATATTAACGGCTGAGTAGCCCAATTTGCATATCGAGTGGGTTAATCGGCCGGGTGCACCGAAAACGATAAACGGAAAAAATGAAACGAAATTTCATTTCCCACTCTTAGTACGGTGAATCCATACGTACATATATATATGTGTGCATGTATGTATATATATATACATACTACTGTACGTCTGTATACATATATGTATGTACGTATACATACTTATATTTAAGTAACAGCCATACTAAGAGTGGGAAATGAAATTTCGTTTCATTTTTTCCGTTTATCGTTTTCGGTGCACCCGGTCGATTAACCCACTCGATATGCAAATTGGGCTACTCAGCCGTTAATATGCATAAGGAAAGTATATACTTTCAGACGTTCAATCATCTGGCAGGAAGGTATTCATTGCTGACGATAGCTAATAAGCTTGAAACTAGTATAGCGTTCCTTTGTCAGTGTTGAACAAACGAGCAACGATGGTTGCTAGACACTACGGCTTAATACGGGATGTTTGTTTACAAACACACCGAGCATTATAATAAATGTTCGGTGAATCCATACGTACATAAATATGTGTGTGCATGTATATATATATATATACATACTACTGTACGTCTGTATACATATATGTATGTACGTATGCATACTTATATTTAAGTAACAGCCGTACTAAGAGTGGAAAATGAAATTTCGTTTCATTTTTTCCGTTTATATATATAAAGTTATGTTGGTACCACAACATCCAGTCCGAAATAAATGAGGTCATGTAGGTGTCACGACAAAAAACACACAGTCCACGCTCTAATGTGGCCGTGTATTACATATATTATATATATATATATATGTATATATATATATATATATATATATATATATATATATATAAAGTCATAAATATATATGTGTTTTGCAACGGGTCACTTTGTGGCTCAATGAAGAATTAATAAATTAAATAATCCGAGCTATATATCATAAAACATGTCTATAGAATCACCAGATAAAATATATACCGTTTCCTCTCCCAATTAGCATAATTAACCATATAAAAAATCAATTAGACCAAGCTATAAGAATAAAGGCTCCTATGAAGAAATCTCCGACAAATAACCGAAAGCAGCCCCTTCGCGGCGGTTACGACGGGGATTTCTTCATAGGAGCCTTTATTCTTATAGCTTGGTCTAATTGATTTTTTATATGGTTAATTATGCTAATTGGGAGAGGAAACGGTATATATTTTATCTGGTGATTCTATAGACATGTTTTATGATATATATATATATATATATATATATATATATATATATATATACATAAATATATATATATATATAATTTTGAGTATATGTTGGTTGTTTACCGACACCTCAGTATGCAGATTGAACCACTCGGCGAAGTACACAGGTTGATTTGGTTACTCCGGAGTAATGTAAAATAAAGTAATTAAGTCAAATATTTAAGATTTGGCTTCGTTTATTAAAGATGTACTGCTATATATATTTCGGTGACAGCCATCATTGGACAGTCCGAATTGGTGTGGTAGAGACAGGTACACATGTTGTTAAAGTGTTTTACTCCGTCAATACATCGGTATGTCCAGCTCCTGGTTGGGTTGTTATTTCTCTGAGGAACTGGAATTATATGAATTCGAACAAACGAATTTCGACATCATAGGACACTCTCTCCTCCCATTGGTCAGTTGTGAGAACATTCCTCAGTCAAAAGTCTATAGAAATGTTTTTCTGAGGCAAGACATCTGTTGTGGTTGGTTTTGTTAAGTACAGCTGACCTCCTCCCTTGTGTTTATTGGTGTTAGGGGGTCAGCTAGCAGGTCAGCCTTAGTTCTACTGCTGCTGTCTTTAGAAGAATGAGTGTGTGTGGGTTGGCACCAATCCCACCACCCTTTCACGTGGTGGGGGTGCCAAACAGATAATTGTTTCTACTTTTAGGCACAAGGCCAGCAATTACCCAGTGCATTACTGGTACTTTATTTTATCGACCTCCGTAAGGATGAAAGGCAAAGTCAACCTCGGCGGGATTTGAACTCAGATCGTAAAGGAGCGTAACTATGCTGGAAAGCATGGCGTCCGACCCTCTACCGATACCGCCAATCCCCAACAGATAATGGAATCAGATAAGGTAAAATGAAGAAATAAAATATAAAAAAATAAGATAAAGTAAATAAATAATAAAATAATAAGGTACGATACAATAAAATGAAGAAGTAAAAAAAAATGAAGAAGTAAAAAAATAAATAAATAAATGAATAAAATAGAATAAAATGCGTGTTTGTTATAGCCAATATCAAATATCAAAGAAGAATAAAGTGCGTGTGTGTTATAGTCAATATTAAAGTTTGAAAGATTTGGAAAATATTGACTGAAGTATAAAGGCTGTGTCAGAATCGGGAAATGCAAAGGATTACGATCTTTACACTATCATGGGGTGGTGCGTTTTAAGAGCAAATGAGGCAAGAGTGGAGTGTAAAACACCATAACCTGAGTGTCAAAATCCGGAAATGCAGAGGACTACAGTTTTTAATTAGGCATAGAGTACATTAGGCATAGAGTACATATGCAGAGGACTACAGTTTTTAATTAGGCATAGAGTACATATTCGTGTATGTCAACCCACATCGTTGCAAGCCCACACGCACATATGCAAGTATCAGTGCATGTACAATCTTAAATAACAGGATCTATGTATGGACATATTCATAAGTCTGTGCTGCCATAGGAGTCGATCAAGGCAGGGGTAGGGGTGGTGAAAGTGTAGGGGGTGGTTTACCGTGGGCTCGGTGTGGCGGGGCTACTGTCCCTATAGCTTGAGGGAAGTTCCCTTCCCAATGCGTTGTTGTTGCCCATATAGCTAGAGGAAGGTCCCGGCTCTGAGGTGTCTACATGTCCCGGGGAAGTCCCTATAGCTTGAGGGAAGTTCCCATCCCAAAGTGTTGTTATTGTTCATATAGCTTGAGGAAGGTCGGGGCCTGGGGTGTCTACATGTCCCGGAGAAGTCCCTATAGCTTGAAGGAAGTTCCCCTCCCAGTGTGTTGTTATTGTCGATATAGCTTGAGGAAGGACCCGGCCCTGAGGTGTCTACATGTCCCGAAGAAGTGAGTCCTGAGGTTTATCAGGCTGCTTCCACCGCTGAGTATCTCGAGGGTCTCGCTCAGACATAGTTTGCAGATGCCAGATCCCCCTTTATCAGGTGGTACTTTCCTGATTTGGGACCAGGCCAGAGAGTACGGGGTCCTGTCCAGCTTGAGCTTCCAGATCAGTTCAGAAAGAGCCGTACTTTTCCTTTTGTCCTCCCTGTTAAAGGAATGGCGATGGTTATACCATGGGTCCTTAAAGCTCGTTGATGTGGCTCCTATGTAAAGGTGTTCAGAGTTGGGGGTTTTTACTCTACATCCGTATGTTAAGTTCTTCCTTAGGCATTCATTACTAAGGGGGAATAATGCTGAGTTTCTGCAGTTGCAGCAGGTGGTCGACCTCCGCGTACCTAATGTGGGGTTCCCGTTGCGTATTATATGGTCGTCCTCCCCCGGGCCCGGTGGGGGGTCCCTGGGTCTGTTTGGGTTACTGGGTCCACCCTTCTTTCCCTCCACATGGTTCTGCCGGGTGCCTATATTGCCAGCTTCCGGTTGTGTGTGGTTTTTAAGTTTACCCCTATTAATGTTAGCTATGTGCTGGGCGTGGTATTTCGCGTGGTAGAATATGAGAGCTTTACAGTGTGTTTGTTGAAGATCTTGCGGTATCTATGGTCCTTCGGAAATGTCGCCCAACACATAGCTTGGACTATACCTAAATATGTACGAGGATATTTGTGTACAACAATTATAACGGAGTTACAATAAAATGAAGACTTGTATTCGATATGGTGTTTTGTAAATATATCTTATCCTCTTCTGTATAAAATTTAGTAGTTAGATTCCGGTGATATTTACTCAAGTAAATAATCCTGGGTCTGGCAGAACACTAAAAGTGTATTATACTATGATCATTTCAATGACCGGGTTCCGTATGAATCCGGTGATATCATCAGGTATTCGAAATATAACAAAGGAATATATAAAAGCCATGGGTCCGAAGATCAGAGACAGAGAGGACGACTGGCCAACTAGCTGCTTTCACCTCGGTCAGTCGCCCTCAAGTGATGGCAACTCGGTCTACTAATGACCATCTGGTGAGGGGGCGAAGGCTTATAATGTACTACCACCTCTCCGTCAGAGAGTTAAAAAAAAGGGAAGAAAGAAAGAAAGAAGAAAAGTCAGCGTAAGGGTCACACTACAGTCATGCTAGAGGACGTCGCCAAAAATGTTATTCCAAAGAACTCATATTTTAACAAAGGCATATATATGGGTGTCTGTATGGTCTAATGTGTGAACAGAAAATTGGAACGTTAACTTATGTTAAGAGTTATAGGATGAAATTAAATTATTAGAAAATTAATAGAAAATTAAAGGTTTGTGTTGCTAGATTTATTTAATGAAATTACAGAGAGAGTCTTATATGTGCGTATGTACGTATATATATATATATATATATATATATATATATATATATATATATATATATATATATATACGTACATACGCACTGCACAGTATGATACAGAAGTCTATGAAAATACAGGTTGAATAGTAAACATCAATAATCACAATAGCAATGATATTGAAATGTTACCATAGAAATATCAACATTAATTAAATATCTCATAGGTAACGTTTCTATATAAGTCTGTTATATTTATTATTCGATTTGCATTGTTCTAGAATTCAACAACACAATGTGCTCTGCAATGCTTCAAGCAAACTCCAACGCACGCACAATCACATACATAGACGCACTTCTATGAGTGTGTGTATGTTTGTGAGTGTTATGTTGCTTGCGTTTGAGCTGTGTTGTTTGAGTTCACGATCTGTTGTTTGCGTGCGTGAATGTATACACAAACCTGTTAGTGGCTGTGTGCATGTATGTATCCTTGTTTATATGTGATTGTGTACGTAAAATACGATAGGATTTTAGTGAAAACACATGGTATAATTTATATTTTACGATTGAATTTATAGAGAATTTTTGGAGATAATGGAACATTTCAAATTATGTGACAGAGCAGAATAAATAATTTTTTATCAGTCGAGAAATTAAAGAAGAAAAATACATTTAATGCGTTAAATTGATTTACAATTCTCAGTATATGTGGGCACATATTATTTTACAAAGCCATTATTCTCTAAACTTTTATTTGTGATGAGTTTAAGTTATACCGCTAATAACGTTTAAGTTATACCGCTAATGTGCTACGGAAACGAATAAACATCAAAATGTAATGTGTTTCTTCTGTGTTTGCATATGTATGAAATTGTTAGTAGTCACGATCATGTTTCCCAATTAAAAAAATTCTCAATGGACCTCCGTTCGAATATCAATTATACAAGTTTAAAAGATATAGAGAAAGAGGAGGAAAAGGCATGGCACTGTGATGGTATTAGCTGTCAGAAGTGAAAGTAGGCGCAGGTGACGTCATTCGTCAACCTTCTCAATCGAAAACATCGTTTATTTCCGTATCACCACGCGTTATTTTAATAATAAAAAATAAAGCATATCGATGTAAGTGGAGTTAACTTAAATGAAAATAAAGGTGGCCCTTAAAAGGGCCAAATTAGAAAACAAATTTAAGTTAATTAGAAAACAAGTCATGATTATCAAATTAGAAAACAAATTTAGAAAACAAGTCATGGTTATCAAATTAGAAAACAAATTTAAGTTTATAAAAAAATATATGGTTATCAAATTTTTTTCACCAACCCTATACATGTATGAAGAAATGTTTAGAATGCTTGTGGAAACATGTAAAGAATAGGAATAAAAGGGAAAACGGAACAGCCAGAAATTTGCTTCAAACTCATCTAATTGAATTCATGTGACGCTATGAATTTAAAGGTGAAATTTTCTAAACGTTATTAGAACATATTCGTCATCTGTATCCACGCTTTTGAATGAGGTTGGTGAAAAAAAATTGTTTTCTAAACATTTCTTGGCGATACTTGGTTTTAGTGTCCTAAATTAGCATCATCGACAATCAGTTATTAGCTCCACCCACTACACGATACGTCACGACACGTCATCAGCTGCTGCTGCTTGGTTTTTACCTTACATGCTTCATTTTTACACGGAAAAACATTGAATTTTTATAATAAATATTTATTAAAATATTAACAGAGAAAATTAGAAAACAGAAAAATATTGTTGCGAAACAGTTTTTAACAATAGAAAAAAAATTTCTTTAAACAATATATTGGTGCGATATACAGTATTTCTTTTACAGCAATATTTTTCTACATGAAATCCCTGATCGTACTGCTGAGACTCTGCTGCCTCTCATTGAAAGGCCCTGTGCAAATGGATCGATGATCCATACAGATGAGTGGCGGGCATACAATCAAATACCAAATTTGCCTAGTCGTTATACACATCTGACTGTCAATCATTCGTAGCATTTCGTTGATCCCATATCAAGTACACACACGCAAAATATTGAGGGGATGTGGTCTCATGCCAAAAAAAAACTGAAACGCATCAATGGTACCAGCCGACCACTATTTCAGTCGTATTTAAGGGAGTTTGAGTGGCGATGGCGCAATGCCACGTATCCAACTGGTGAAGGTAAATGTTTCGAAAAAATGTTAAATTGTATATCGCAACAATATATTGTTTAAAGAGAAAAAAATACTGTATATCGCAACAAAGATTTTTTTTCTGTGAAAAACTGTAAATAAATATTTATTTTGTTAAAAAAATAAATCAAAAATCTAATTTTCTCTGTTAATACTTTAATAAATATTTATTATAAAAATTCAATGTTTTTCCGTGTAAAAATGAAGCATGTAAGGTAAAAACCAAGCAGCAGCTGATGACGTGTCGTGACGTGACGTATCGTGTAGTGGGTGGAGCTAATAACTGATTGTCGATGATGATCATTTAGGACACTAAAACCAAGTATCGCCCATTTCTTCATAAATGTATGAAAAAAATTTGATAACCATATATTTTTTTATAAACTTAAATTTGTTTTCTAATTTGTTAACCATGACTTGTTTTCTACATTGATAACCATGACTTTGAAAATATAAATGAACATATATTTATTTATAAACTTAAATTTGTTTTCTAATTTGATAAACATGATTTGTTTTCTAAATTTGTTTGTTTTTTAGCAGCATGGATTATAAATGTTATTGAGACACGAGTAACATAATAATGACGTCACCAGCAGAAATTAGAGATGAAATGTATGTTTATTTTTGTTGTAGCACAAATAATGTTGGTTAACTTGTATGGTTGAAGTTACACATAAAAATGAGGTTACAAAAGGGAATGTGCCATTGCGCCGGAAAGCCGGCAGGCTAAGGTGCAAAATCTCACCGTCACATGTACGTGTTGCTGGTTCGAAGTTCCTGGTGCGAGAGAGAGATTCTTCAAATCTTCGCGGGTAATTTCTCCCTCAGGACGCGTAGGGATACATCCTCTTCTACTGGCGCTGATTGGCTGAGCTGAGCCAAATCACGCACAGAGAATGTATGTGAGCCCGCGGAATGTAGGTCACTACAGTTTTCTAATCAACTTAAATTTGTTTTCTAATTTGACCCTTTTAAGGGCCACCTATATTTTCATTTAAGTTAACTCCACTTACATCGATATGCTTTATTTTTTTATTAAAATAACGCGTGGTGATACGGAAATAAACGATGTTTACGATTGAGAAGGTTGATGAATGACGTCACCTTCGCCTACTTTCACTTCTGACAGCTAATACCATGACAGTGCCAAAGGCATATATCTTTTGAGAAACACAACATTTTCTACACATATATAGAGCAAATAATATGTAGGAAAATATATATACTTTAAGGTGGTACTAATTTTATAGATCTCCTTATGGCCGTTTCGTAAAATCAAAGAACAACGCAACTTATCGATTACCAACTATATATTTTGGTAATACATCAAACACAGGATTTTACTCATCAGTGGGAATTTCCTTATTATATGTCTCAATCTGTACAAAATGCTATATATCTGACCGAAGGAAAAATGTTTAATCCCGTCCACATAATGTGAAAACGTTTAGATAGCGAGGGCAGATACAAAAAGGACAGGACGTTGTAAGTGCTGGAATTAGCTCTGAAAAACTTGTCCCAATCAGTCAACTCAAACAAATCTGAACTGCTGGGCTATTTCCCAATATCTAAAACTGATCTTATGTGTATGTATTTCATATAGAAATGACTTCTACAGGTCTAGAACCGTTTCATTCACCTGAAATTATCAGTTATTCTTAATAATTTCAAATGAATGAAACAGTTCTAGTTTTGTAGAAGTCATTTGTATATGAAATATGTCCCTTTTCTACTAATGTAGTGAGTAACTTATTTAAATGTGGTTTCCTTCCTTTTCTCTTCGGAAACAGCCTTGTTTACCTCCTTACTCCACTTCATTCTAGTAGTGTCATGATGACGACCGAGCCTGCTCTGCTCACTAACAGGACACCTGCATAATGAGGGACCTTAACGTCTTTGTGTCAACAATTGTTTTGATTCCACGACCGTTTTTTTTTTAAGACATCATTCTAGTAGGTGACTTCAATGGGTATGTTGAACAGAACCAAGACTACACTGGAGTGCATGGTGAGTATGAATACAGTGCAAGAAATGAAAAGGGATCAAGTCTTCTAGAATTCAGTGATGCAAATCATCTAACCATTTGCAACACTAACTTCAAGAAACCAACTGGTCACTTGATCACCTACAAATCAGACGTGCATACAAACCAGATTGATTTCTTATTCGGATCTGACTTGTTTCCCAGTGCTTCTCCCGACACTGTTATCTTTTGCTCTGGTAATGGCTCGTTTGTCCATCCTTTTCTCCTGCCTTTTGTTGTACATGGTCCTAAATGCATGTATTACCTGCTAATGTGTTTTTTTTTCTTTCTTTTTTTTCCTTTCCTTCTCCTTTGTATATATTATATTTGTTTGTGTTTTCGTTCTGTAAGCATTATATTATATTTTTATACAACTGTGAATAAAATTAACATATTCTATTACATTCATTAACAAAAAAACTTGAAGCTACACAATAACAAGGGACTCTTGAATATAGCATTCCTTTTATCTTCTCTTCTCAATGAAGAAGGAAAGATAACTCCAAAATCAACTATAACAGAAAACAAAACAATTGCTATATTAAGAAGTTCTTTTAATATTTTTATGTTATAATATCACAACCATTTTAGAAAATATACGTTCCTATAAAAATTAAAACCAACGTTTTCAAATAGTTCTGGCTTTTCATGATTTGTTCACCAGAAAACAGGTCCTCTTCATCCAGTGGTTCACTATCTAAAATCAAAAACAAATAAAACAGAACAAAAAGAATAATGTTATCTGTAAATACTTCTCTTAAGAGTGAGGTGAGTAATATTTCCAAATCTATTAGGAATGTGAAATAAAGAAGTTAAAATAACTCAATGTTTTAAGTTCAAATCCTTCAGTGTCCCCTCTCTGTCAGAAAGCGTTTACTCATAAAACAATAGATTGACTGTATCGGTTCTATCTAATGTATACAATTATATATATCATCATCATCATCATCATCATCATCACCGTTTTACGTCCGTTCTTCCACGCTAGCATGGATTAGACGGGTTGTCCTGTTGTGGGCAGTGTCTGGTCGGCTGACCATGCCTTGCTCATACAGGAACTGATTTTGGCTTGATTTCTACAGCTGGATGCCCTCCTTAACACCAACCTCATTTACAGTGAGTGCTGGATGCTTTTTTCCTAGGCGCCTACACATCCACTTTACAGTGTGGGCTGGGTGCTTTTTTGCCGTGGCACCTCCACGACCACTTTGCAGTGGGAGGGTGTGGAGGCATATTGTCTATATGCTTCAGCTTCGGCTTGTACCCGTGGGGGGGGGGCGTCTGTATTACTGCGTGACGCCAGAGGTCACGGTCGTGTGTCATCGCCTTTGAGAGGTGTAATTGGGCATGGTCGGCTTTTATCACCTCATCCCAGATCTTCTTGGATCTCCCCACTCCGCGGTTTCCATCGACTTCTAGTGCTCTGCACCTTTTTATGCAGCTGTCATCCTTCATACGCATCAGATATCCATACCAAAGCAACCATCTCTCACGCACACAGCATTTGATTCCTCTTATGCTCAGTCCCTCTCTCAATTCGTTTATGCTTTGCCGTTCGCGTATATTACTATTATCCATCGCAGCATGCAGGCTTCGTTTCTTTCTAATCTACGCAAGTCTTCCACAGACAGCGCCCAGGTCTCACTACCATGTTACATTGCTGTTCATATACACGCATCATACAGTCTGCCTTTCATTTTGAGGGAAAAGCCTTTTGCAGCTAACAGTGGCTGTAGCTCCCTGAACTTCTTCCATCCCGTTCTTACCCAAGTTATTGTAGATTCCGGACACCCACCTCCGCTGCTAATTCAGTCACCTAGGTAGCAGAAGCTGTCTACTGTTTCTACAGAGCCCTCGCAGAGTTTGGTGGTACTTGTTTCCTGTGGCTGTTTGTTGCTTGCTATCCCAGCACAGCTGCTACATGTGAAGCCTACATTCTTAATTAAGCTTCCTGAGATCCCGCTACATCTCTTGTGTACCCATTGTTTGCATTTGGGGCAAAGAATGGAGTTCCTACCTACACCTTTCTACATACTGAGCAAGGCCATTTCCCTGGGGGAATCTGGGTTCTGTTTTCTCGTCTACTTACAAGGACCTTAGTCTTTGTCAGGTTGACTTTGAAACCCTTTCTTTCTAGTCCCTGCTTCCAAGTTTGGAATTTCTCCTCTAGTTCTACCATAGATTCAGCTATAAGTATGAAGTCATCTACATACAGGAATTCCCATGGGCATCCGGTCTTAAACTCCTCCTTTATTGCCTGCAGAACTATTATGAAGAGGAGAGGGCTAAGAACAGAGCCCTGGTGGACACCGACCTGTATGCTAAATTCCTCGCTATAGTCATTGCTAATCCTAATTTTGCTGACTGCTCCCCTATACATGGCTTCTACAGCTTTCACAAGCCATTCATCTACTCCTAGTTTTCTAAGAGCCCACCAGATTATAGCACGGGGAACTCTGTCAAAGGCTTTCTCGAGGTCGACGAATGCCAGGTAGAGCGGCTTACTTTTAGCTAGGTACTTTTCCTGTAACTGCCTCACAAGGAAGAGGGCATCAGTGGTGCCTCTTCCTGGTACAAACCCAAATTGCATCTCATCTAGTTTCACCCGGTCCCTAATCAACTGTGCTATAACTCTTTCTATTACTTTCATGACCTGGTCCATCAGCTTTATACCTCTATAGTTTCCTCTATCTAGTGCATCACCTTTATCTTTGTAGCAGTTGACAATGATGCTACTGCACCATTCCTTTGGTATTACACCTTCTAGTATTACCTGGTTAACAATACATGTGGTTATGGTGTGACCTACTGACCCAGATGCCTTCAGCATCTCGGCAGCTATACCCGATGGACCGGTTGCCTTCCCCGTCTTCATATCTTTGATTGCCTTACTTACTACGCTGCTGCTGACTTGTACTGCTACCCTCTATAGAGTCTACTTGGGGTAGGGTCTCTTCTTCCCATGCATTCTCCTCATTTAGTAATCTATCATAATGGCTCTTCCATGCATCTTTCTTCTCAGCACTTGTGAGAACAAGCTCACCTTTATCATTCCAGATACACTTCTCTCCAATTACATCACAATTCTCTCTGACACACTGCCTCGCAATCTTGAACACCTCCTGTTTCTGGTCATCACGTTGCAACACATGCTTGAATTTATATATATATATATATATATATATATATATATATATATATATACAAAGAGACAGGCATGGAAAGAATGGAAGAACGGGGGATGCAGGGTACATTACATAGAGACCAGGAGAGAAGCTAGGCAACAAGTATACTTAGCTAGGAGGGAAGCAGAGGATAGAAAATTCAAGCATGTTTTGCAATATGAAGACTGGAAACAGGAGGTGTTCAAGATTGCGAGGCCGTGTGTCAGAGAGAATTGTGATGTCATTGGAGAGAAGTGTATCCGGAATGATAAAGGTGAGCTTGCCCTCACAAGTGCTGAGAAGAAAGATGCGTCGAAGAGCCATTATGATAGATTACTAAAAGAGGAGAATGCATGGGAAGAAGAGACCCTACAGGGGCCAGCAGTACAAGTCAGCAGCAGCGTAGTAAGTAAGGCAATCAAAGATATGAAGATGGGGAAGGCAACCGGCCCATCAGGTATAGCTGCCGAGATGCTGAAGGCATCTGGGTCGGTAGGTCATACTATAACCACACGTATTGTTAACCAGGTAATACTAGAAGATGTCATACCAAAGGATTGGTGCTATAGCATCATTGTCAACTGCTACAAAGGTAAAGGTGATGCACTAGATAGAGGAAACTATAGAAGTATAAAGCTGATGGACCAGGTCATGAAAGTAACAGAAAGAGTTATAGCACAGTTGATTAGGGACCGGGTGAAACTAGATGAGATGCAATTTGGGTTTGTACCAGCAAGAGGTACCACTGATGCCCTCTTCCTTGTGAGGCAGTTACAGGAAAAGTACCTAGCTAAAAGTAAGCCACTCTACTTGGCATTCGTCGATCTCGAGAAAGCCTTTGACAGAGTTCCACGTGCTATAATCTGGTGGGCTCTCAGAAAACTAGGAGTAGATGACTGGCTTGTGAAAGCTGTACAAGCCATGTATAGGGGAGCAGTCAGCAAAGTTAGGATTAGCAATGAGTATAGCGAGGAATTTAGCGTACAGGTCGGTGTCCACCAGGGCTCTGTTCTTAGCCCTCTCCTGTTCATCATAGTCCTGCAGGCAATAACGGAGGAGTTTAAGACCGGATGCCCATGGGAACTCCTGTATGCAGATGACCTTGCACTTATAGCTGAATCTATGGTAGAACTAGAGAAGAAATTCCAAACTTGGAAGCAGGGACTAGAGAGAAAGGGTCAACCTGACAAAGACTAAGGTCCTTGTAAGTAGACGAGAAAACAGAACCCAGATCCCCCTCAGGGAAATGGCCTTGCTCAGTATGTAGGAAAGGTGTAGGTAGGAACTCCATTCTCTGCCCCAAATGCAAACAATGGGTACACAAGAGATGTAGCGGGATCTCAGGAAGCTTAATTAAGAATGTAGGCTTCACATGTAGCAGCTGTGCTGGGACAGCAAGCAGCAAACAGCCACAGGAAACAAGTACCACCAATCTCTCGGAGGGCTCTGTAGAAACAGCAGACAGCTTCTGCTACCTAGGTGACTGAATTAGCAGCAGAGGTTGGTGTTCAGAAAGTACAATACCTAGGGTAAGAACGGGGTGGAAGAAGTTCAGGGAGCTACAGCCACTGCTAGCTGCAAAAGGCTTTTCCCTCAAAATGAAAGGCAGACTGTATGATGCGTGTATACGAACAGCAATGTTACATGGTAGTGAGACCTGGGCGCTGAAGGTGGAAGACTTACGTAGATTAGAAAGAAACGAAGCCTGCATGCTCCGATGGATGTGTAATAGTAATATACACGAACGGCAAAGCATAAATGAATTGAGAGAGCAGCTGAGTATAAGAGGAATCAAATGCTGTGTGCAGGAGAGGCGGTTGCGTATGAAGGATGACAGCTGCATAAAAAGGTGCAGAGCACTAGAAGTCAATGGAAACCGTGGAGTGGGGAGACCCAAGAAGACCTGGGATGAGGTGATAAAAGCTGACCTTACCCAATTACACCTCTCAAAGACGATGACACACGACCGTGACCTCTGGTATCATGCAGTAATACTGGGTACAAGCCGAAGCTGAAGCATATAGACAATATGCCCCCACACCTCCCACTGCAAAGTGGTGGTGGAGGTGCCACGGCAAAAAAGCACCCAGCCCACACTGTAAAGTGGACGTGTAGGCACCACAGAAAAAAGCACCCAGCACTCACTGTAAATGAGGTTGGTGTTAGGAAGGGCATCCAGCTGTAGGAATCAAGCCAGAATCAGTTCCTGTATGAGCAAGACAAGGTCAGCCAACCAGACACTGCCCACAACAGGACAACCCACCTAACCCATGCTAGCGTGGAAGAACGAACGTAAAACGGTGATGATGATATATATATATAAGTTTATCCCGGGTTCAATCACGGGTAAACACAGTAAGTAAGGTACTCAATACAAAGCAGAGTATAAATATTTAATATAGAAAGGCTTCTACAGGACTTGAACTGTTTCATTTGGGAGAAATCATCAGGCTTCCCGATGATTTCTCCTGAATGAAACAGTTCTAGTCCTGTAGAAGCCTTTCTATATTAAATATATATATATATATATAATATTAATTTGAGTATGTGTTGGTTAATCACCAATACTTCAGTATGCAGGGTAGAGCACTCAATGAAGTGTGCAGGTGGGTCTGTTTACTCTGGAGTATATTTATAAACATGAAGTATAAGTCAGCAGGTCAAAATTAACTTTGCTTATTCATAGTCACTGTTATATATATTTCAGTGATAACCATTATGCAACAGCAATGATCTCATTAGACACCTAGAATTTGAACAGAAAACAGGAAAACATAAAGCTTACCTCCGTTATTTCGAAATAAATGTCTTGAGAAAGCAACACTAAAATTAAGCCTGGAGCATATCAAGGAATCGAAATAACAGAAGTAAGCTTTATTTCATCTTTGTTTTTCTGTTCAAATTCGAGCTGTCAAATTCTGAGGTAATTACTGTTGCATAATGATTATCACCAAAATATATATAAGAGCAACTATGAATAAGCAAAGTTAATTTTGACCTGTTGCATATATATATATATATATATATATATTGCTATACTTGGGGAGGGCCATATCGTTATAATATTGCCAGAAATAATAATAAAACACACTCACTGTTTGGTTTGGATTGGTTTTCGCTTTTGTATCTTTTATATTTCCAATGGAGTTATAAAAGATACAGAATATGACCCTCCCCAAGTATAACAATATTTATTTCAACACACGATTTCATATCAAAAACCTTGCAAAACAAATATATATATATATCTGTATGAGCAAGACAAGGTCAGCCGACCGGACACTGCCCACAACAGGACAACCCGTCTAACCCATGCTAGCATGGAAGAACGGGCGTAAAACGGTGATGATGATGATATATTTGTGTGTGTGTCATTTACACACAATGTAAAAAGATCCTGTAAAAAGATCTCATCATATCACAATCTTTACTTCTAATCTTTACTTGCTAATGTTTACTTCTCATGCTACTAAAACATATCTTGCTGTTTTATTTCTGATATGACACAAAGTCTCCATATTTTATAAGAGATAAAATGGTTGATATTCCTTCACTTGCAAAGTGTTGTATTTACCTAACAATGAACTGAGAACTAAAATCAATAGCAGCTATAATTTCCAGTGAACATATCAGAGTGTCCCCCATGATAAATTTCTATAAAATACTATATTTTGCTAAGTTTAATAACAAAGTAGCCGTTTTGTTTTGAAGATAGCGAGTGAAGTTTGAAACTGAATTAGAAATAGAAGCTTTCACTGTATATTGATTCAAGAAAATTAGCCTGATAGTGGGGTTTAAAACCTTCTAGATGGAAAAGGATGAGTATTGACAACTTTCAATGTAAAGTTATATTGGTACCACAACATCCAGTCCTAAATAAATGAGGTCGTGTAGGTGTCACGACAAAAAACACACAGTCCACACTGTAATGTGTCCGTGTAGGTAACACGGTAAAAACCTCCCAGTCCACACTGTAAACGTGGTTGGTGTTAGGAAGGGCATCCAGCCGTAGAAAACCCGCAAGACAACCAATCTTGCCTCAAGTGGGAAAATTCCCATCCAAACCCATGCTAGCGTGGAAGATGGACGTTAAACGATGATGATGAGGAGGAGGAGGAGGAGAAGCAATGATGTAGAGTGAAAAGAACAAATGTTGATAAATACAAGACCTATTTACTGGAGAAGAGAAAAAAGCTTGCAGCACAATTGCAACTTTCATAAAGGGCATTATTGATATATGTGAAGTAAAATAGTTTCAATCAAAAATAGCACTATTTCGTGGTCTCTACTCACCAAGATCTTACAGCTACACTAGATGCTCTCAGCTCAAGTAGATTTAAACTTATTCTGTGATTGCACGCCGGATTGGAAAAATCATTAGAGTGTCTGATGATACTTTGCTGTATTAACTAATGGCTGTTTACATTTTGAGTTAAAATCCCACCGAGGTGAATGTTGCCTTTCATCCTTCCAAAGCCGATAAAATGAAGTAGCAGTGAAGTACTAGAATTGATTTACAACTAACTCTCCTCTAAAAATGTTTGACCTTGTGCCTATTAAAAAGTTATTATTTTAGATGTGTCTTATTAAGATACAGCAATGAAGATACAGCAGAAAGAACTAACTAGATGTTGATGCCGTATATAGTTTTCAAATGTTACAGGATATAGTCAAATGATTTGATTATGGTACATCCCTTTAATTATCATTTTTAAAATGAAAGACACTACTTAGGGTTTTCAAATAATTTTGAAAATAATCAAGACTTCAAGAGGATTTAGAAATATAATTAACTTTCTCATTATTAAGCTGGAGTCTGAAGCACAGCTTAACAAGGGTTCTTACATAAGTTATGATGGAAAGATTTTAGAAAAATATAAACATTCTAATACAAACAGTTTAGTATTATAGAACCACTAGTGGTTTGGGGTGTTTTGGTATTAAAGGGGATATATGAGTGGCACTTATTTTATTGATTCCAAATTCAATTTGCATAAAATTTGAATGTAAAACTAAATATTGTATAAACACTACTATATCTACCAAATTCACTGTCAATATCCTTTCGTTATTGACATAAATGAAAGGCCAGGAATACGGCAGAAAAAAATATAGACAATTACATTGACTTTGTATTTCACTGATACTTTATGTTATTGATCCCATAAGGTTGAAAAGCAAAGTCAATCTTACCAGAACTTTAACGCTTTCATTACCATATTTCTAATAAAATAAGCTGTCATTGAATTAATTAATGAAGAATTTGGAGGATTTATTAATATTATTATTTCTTTATTAAGGTGATATTTGTAACATAACAAAAGGTTCTCTTATAAAAATGATGTCGGAAGATTTATATTTAAATAGGAACACTTTAAAATAGGTTATTTTGTTCTATAGAACCAGAGGCAGTTTTGGGTGGGTTGGTATCAAAAAGGCTAAATCAGAATACAAAGAGATCTAGCTAAATAACACAATGCATTTTGCATGTCTAAACATTTTATAACATTGTTACTTATTTTACCAAACCTCCCTCAATAGATGACAATGGTTATGATGATGGTGTATGTATATA
The DNA here is from genome assembly GCA_964016885.1 of Eledone cirrhosa. Lineage (NCBI taxonomy): Eukaryota > Metazoa > Mollusca > Cephalopoda > Octopoda > Eledonidae > Eledone > Eledone cirrhosa. The sequence goes on along the minus strand of OZ024740.1, from coordinate 387,555,514 downwards.
CATTCTTACATACATACACACACATATAGATATATATAAAGTTTTCATTTTGACATAGTTGTATACATATAAGTATGTGAATTTTTTATATCTAATGATAAACGCTATGCTTACGTATAAACATTTGAAAGCCCTTTAGCTATGAATTTTGGAAGCTGATGGCTAATACCATCTAGCAGATTCCAGCAGAAGTAGTAGAGGATAACTATCAATTTCTGGCTTATTGCTGTTATCAAGACAGTGCTTACCCAACCCTGCTCTCTGCTGGAATTTAATACAGGCAAAAATATATAGTTTTTACACCTATGTACATGGGGATGATTAGCTTCATTTGCATATGGAGCTGTCAGGTCAGCTCAGCCTGAAAATAGAATTAAAGTTTTCACTTCGACATAGATGTATAGTGGATTGCCTTAAGTGTCAACAAAATGACTAATCAAGAAGAGAATATTATAAGGATGACAAGAAAAAAAGATTGGGTTAATAGGAACCACCTCCAGCTATAGAACATGGAGTAACCATACCCTAAGTGATACAAACAAGATAAAACATCTCTGGGTCATTATATATTGGCAGAATTGGTGGAGAGTCGGACGCCATGCTTTTCAGCATAATTACGGCTTTTTATGACCTGAGTTCAAATCCCGCCGAGGTTAACTTTGCCTTTCATACTTACGGGGTCGATAAAATAAAGTACCAATAATACACTGGGTAATTGCTGGCCTTGTGTCAAAAGTAGAAACAATTATATATGCTAGCTGGTATATTGGATAAGAACTTACATCACTAATGTTTATGCAAGTAAAAAAGCCATTTGGTGAAATCATCATTGAGTATTACATGACAAATGCCATCAAAATATGTATAACAGTGATTATGTATGAATAGAAGTGGTGAAATTCAAACATATCACCTTCTAATTTATCATTTTATATATATGTGGGGGCATTGAAGATTTATCAACTATAGCTACCTCATATAAATCCATTGACTTTTGTAAATTTAAATTATTTGTACATAAATATTGGTGTTGACCTTTTTTTTAATGAGCCTATTCAGAGCTTCCTAAACTGATAGTAGGAAAGAAAGAAATTATTTTAGGCCTGAGATTTGGTCTGAATATTTGTACACAAGGGCCAGATGGGAGTGTTAAACAGAGTGACAGATTAAGTCTCTTCATAAATATAACAGAGTATATGAGTGCATATATATAAATAGATATTTAAGTAAGATGCAGGGTTCCCAGCCAATTTGGGGACTCAGTAGAGTGCAGAAACACATGTAAGCAAAATATGGGCCCCAGTCCATCTGAGAGGTCAGCAGCTCTGTTTAAGTACTGACTTGGTCTATGACAATGTATCCAACCCTTTCTAGCATGGAAAACAAATATTAAATAATGATGATAATACACAAATACTTACATTCCACAGGCGTAATGGTTTGGTGTTTCAGTGGTGCATCAGTGCAACTACCATGAATCCAGTGATAGCCCCAAGCACAAAGACAATTGAAACTGCCAATTGTATTTTGACATATCATATGTTTTGGACAGTTGTGGAATCCTTCCGCACATTCATCTAAGTCTACAGGTTTTTGTTAACAAAATGCAAGAAAAGCAGAAAAAGGAATTGTAAAACTGCTTAAGTTTTCTTTATAATTGTATTGACTTATCAATTTGAAATATTTGAAAAAGTACCTATAAAATTATTAATTTATATATTGCTTTATATATATATATTTGAGTGACTTCCATCCATCACACAATGTGTGTGTGGTGTGCGTGTGGGGGGGGGGGGGGGGGGGCTGGCTTGTGTGAATGTATGTGTGTGTAAAAGGAAGGAAGGGGATGGTGAAAGACAGCAGCTGGCGTTCCATTCACTATGCTGTGTGTGTGTGAGTGTATGTGTGTGTTTGTGTGAATGTATGTGTGCTTGTGTGAGTGTATGTGTGTGTGAATGTATGTGTGTATTTGTGTGAATGTATGTGTGTGTTTGTGAGAGTGTATTGTTGTGAGAATGTATGTGTATGTGTGTGTGAATGTATGTGTGTTTGTGTGAATGTATGTCTGTGTTTGCGCGTTTATACTTATATGCTCATACATATAAATGTATGCACATGCACACATATACATACGCACACAAAATTGCTAATTTTTTTTTATTTAATGAGATTGCCTCTTAACAAATTTCGTACATATCTCTATATTATCAAAAAAAAGAAAATTGATCAAGGGCTCATTTTAGAATTCTCTCTTTAAACTTCCATAGAAATCTCTCTCTCTCTCCTCTTCTATTGTATCCCTTCCTTCCCAGTTTTACTCACTCTACCTCTCTTTCTTCCCCATTCTTTCTCTCAGCTCACTGATACCGAATAAATAAGGAGATGAATTCCAGTAAATGCACACTCATAGAAGGACAGGTGAAGGCAAACAATGTCTAGAAAATGTAACAGAACTGGCAGTTTGAAGAACTCTGGCTATTGCTGCTGGCATGGAGTAAGGTTGAGGAATTTTCACCCGATTTTATTGCTGAGACCTTGAAGAACTTTGGCTTTCACAGGCCCATGGCCTAGCCTAAGAAAGACAGGAGGAAAATGAGTCTGAGCATTTCTATGACTTAGTCAAGCCACAGCTAAACATGGTACACAATATTATGGGGAATGAAGTAGGGGTAGACATGAAACAAGAACCAAATGATAAAAGCCTCACAGGCCCTGGGGGCCACTTGTGGTGTTTCTCTCAGATATACCCTCATTTGTACACTCTCACTAGCTGATGACACAAAAGTAGCACAGGTAAACAAGAATACAGTTGCTGTTACTCTTTTACTGTGAGACTTAGATGCCATATACAAATGAGCCAAGAACAACAATATCCAGTTTAATGCGAGAAAATTTATCTCAAACAAATTAAACAAAGTTACTTTGGACCAGGAGGGATTGATATCCCAAAGTCAAAATCAATGTGGAACCTGTGAATTGATATGAGCAACAATGCATCATTTCATGCACGTATCACCAAGATGGCAGCAATGTGCAGATGACTGCCCAGATAGATTTTGATGTAATTCAGAACAATGACCAAGAAACGATGTTGGTCCTATGGAGGACATTTGTTCTCAACCCACTGGATTATTGCTCTCAGCTATAGTCACTCCACAGTGTCAAATTAACTGTGGAACTTGAAGCAATCCAATGAAATTACACCAGGAAAATTGCCTCAATTAAAGAGATAGGCTACTGGGAGAGGTTGATGGAATTAAGACCCTACTCATTAGGTCAACGATGGGAGAGATATATACTATTTGATTCAAGTGAAACGTTGTTGTTGTTCTAATAATTAGAGCAACTTTGTAGGAGCTCTCTCATCAGCTTGGCTGGTATACTTTGAATACATGTGTATCTTTAATTTTCGTGTTTAAACGTACCAACACAAAGTTTCAATTCTTTATTCCATATAAAACCTTCATTGATCTGTTTGCAATTGCAGCTATAATTTAGACCATTTTCTATCATATGTTTGAGATCTCTATTTTTGGTGTGTTCTACAATACATCTTGCATCTGGATAGATGAAACACGGATTGCTGTTATCACGATCAAGATTTAAAATGTTTCCATGAGTTTCTCGTCCATAGCAAGGATCTGAATAAAAATCAAATTTATATGAATATGTACATGAGTTCCTGTCCAACAACAATAACATAAATGAAATTCAAGATAGTTATGAAGTAACCCTTATTAACTAAAATCTGTTGATTATGAATCCAATCCCTATTTCTTGCCGCAACCTATAAATTTTATGAAAACGTTTTTCAAAAGTATTTCCATTTAGAAACCTTTATAAGGATAGAGTGACAGTCATTAGTGCATTGGACAAAATGCTTTGCACTGTTTCTTCCAGATCTTTATGTTCTGAGTTCAAATGCTACAAAGGTCAACTTTGCCTTTGATCCTTTCAAGGTTGATAAAATAAAGTTGCAATAAAGTACTGGGGTAGATATAAATTCATTTCCTCTCCCCTTAAATTGCAGGTCGTGTACCTAAATTACAAATCATATATAAAATAATGTGACTTTTAATGATATTTGTCCCACCTCATTCACACTCTGAGTTCAAATCTCACTGTGGTCAACTTTGCCTTTCATCCTTTTGAGATCAATAAAAATAAGTACCAGTCCAGTACTGGGGTTGATTCTTACTCTATAGAAAAAAATCAGCTGTGTTCAGACCTGGAGAGGGTTGGGCTCCGCCAGGTTTAAAAGTGCCCTAGACACGCCATATTACAGTGCCTCTACGACTCCACAAGGAGTTATGGGATCTTTATCCTTATCCTTCTTGACGATCTATAATTATACTAAAGAAGAAATTTAAATATATTCTCCATTGGTTTCCAAAACTGATTTAAGGATGTTTCTTATGTTTTATTTGCAAATAACAGAATTTGTATTTTACGTATTTGTCTGACCTCTGTACATATTTGATAGAGTATTAGATATTGCAGATGCAAGAGTTATATAGTCAAGTTCCATAATATTATGTTTGTAGGGAATTGACTTTATTAAAGTACCAAAGAAACATTACATATTGGCTTACTTAGAAACATTACATTAAAATATTTTATGCTAAAAACATCGAGAGAAATAGGAGTTGAACTAGTAACCCGCATAAACAATCAGGTAATACAGGATGAAGTCATACCCAGTGACTGGCGCAGCAGTACAATCATAATTTGCTACAAGGGTAAATGGGATGCTCTATAAAGGAGCAACTACAGAGGAATAAAACTAATGGATCAAGTTATGAAAGTGACGGAAAGAGTTATAGCACAACTAATTAGGTCAAATTAGATGATATGCAGTTTTGTTTCATGCTTGGAAAAAGTACTACAAATGCCCTCTTCTTAGTGAGGTAACTACAAGAGAATTTCCTAGCCAATAATAAACCATTATATTTAGCTTTTATTGATCTAGAAAAGACCTTTGACAGAGTATCTCATTCTATTATCATGTAGTCCTTAAGAAAATTAGGTGCAGAATAATGGTTTGAGAGAGCAGTGCAAGCAATGTACAGAGGAGTTGTCAGTAATGTGAGAGTAGAAAGTGAGTTTAGCAAGGAATTCAAGATACAAGGAGTTTATCAGGCTTTGTAAATGTGAGAGAAGGGCAGAGCTTCGGTGAACTGAGAGAGAAGCTGGGTTTAAGAGGAATCCAAGGTAGTGTGCAGGAGAGAAGACTGTGTTGGTATGGACATGTGATGTGCATGGATGATGATCACTGGGTGAAGAAGTGCCAGGAAATCCCAATGGAAGGAAGCCACAGTATGACCTGCCCAGAAGTATTGAGAGCTGATCTCAATACTCAATCAAGTGAGTGGAGAGAATGACCTGCCCAGAAGTATTGAGAGCTGATCTCAATACTCAATCAAGTGAGTGGAGAGATGCTGTGTTGAGAAGGACACATCCAACCCATTAAAGCATGAAAGAATGTAAAAACGATGATGCTGATGATTTCAGAAAGTAGCAAATTGGCAATTATTAGAATGTCATGGAATGCTTTGCACTATTCATTTTAGCTCTCTGTGCTCTCCTAGTTCAAATCCTATCAAGGTCAACTTTGCTTTTCTTCTGTTCCAGGTCAATAAAAAAAGTATCAGTCCAGTACTGGGATTGAATTTTCCCTCTCTCTCTCTCTCTATCTCTCTTTCTCTTGAAGAAATCGGCTGTGATCAAACCTGGAGAGGGATGGGCTCTGCAAGTTTAAAGTGCCCAAGACATGCTATATGTCCCTATGGCATCCCCCTACAGCATAGCACATCCATCCATACATGTTTATTTCAGAAGTCTTTGATGATCAGGACAAAATATGAGCATCACATGTCTGTTGTTTGGATTGCACTGACAATCTTAAGTGGTTTTCAACCAGAAAAGTGCCTATGGGGATTTTCTGTGCTGATGCTTTAGAGGGAACAGATAAATCATAATATGGATTATTATTTCTAAATGGTCAAGATAGGACACATACACACAACTATTTTGTTGATCTACTGGAATCCAAACGATCTACATATTCTTTATGTAATAACTTCAGCGATATATTGCATAGGGAGTTTGAACCAAATCCTGAATCTGAGAGGAGGCATTATTTGGAATCCTCAATAGGACTTGAATGATCTGGCATGGGATTTAAACTTGACTGAGGAAAACTTCAAATTTCTGGGAAATATACCTAAATTAGTGGAGCTTAATAGCCACATGGTTTTAGGTAAGTCATTATCATGAAACATCAGAATATCTATCTACTTTCTTCTCAGGGGATGATGAGATATGTTGCCATACCAGCATATCTTGGTTATTTCATTATGATACCAATGACAGAGTAACTGACCGATCTGGCTTTATTCAGTATTGAAAAAAAATTCCTCACAGCTAATGTAAAATAAATTGAAGTATTTGAAATGTTTTCTGACAGGTCTCATTTTGGAAACCAGACTTAATAAATGTGGCTGATTTTAAATTAATTGAAATAAACTGTTTATTTCATGTTCATCTGTTTTTACATATTTAGAATGTCTTCCTTGCTCACATTTCTCATGACTAGGCCCTATACTTGAATTGGCCCCAGGAATCACCAAATTTCTGCATGCCACTGCCATTGGCACCAAGGAAAAGTGTCATTATTATTCCTCCATTACATATTAAGTTAAGTACTTCATCAAGAATTCACCAGTATCTCCTGTTCTCAATACAAACTTCCCAATCCTTTCTGATGCCAAAATCAAGGAGGAAGAGTTTCATTGTTCTTAAAATACATTAATTGAGTCTTGATGTCATGTCATGCTTCTACAGATCTTTTACGAGATAGAACTAGGTATCTGGAAGTTTAAAAAAGTATTTCAAGGCTTCCTAAGGGTAAATTTATGCAGAATACTATATGTTATTTTCTTAAAAGTATCCAAAATGTTACAAAAAGTTCACTTTCTACATTCTCAGTTACCATTTTTCCAAGAAAGGCTTAGTGATGTAAGGTGAAATTGATTAAATAAGCTAAGCATCTCATTTCCATCTAAATATCACTTACCTGGGCAAAAACTAAGTTCTGCACAAAGGAAAGGTCGTCTGTGATTCTTCAACCGAACATCATAAATGAGCATCTGTTTTGGGATCTTCACAAATGATTCAGATATAGTATCTGCCCTTTGAAGATTGTTAAACTGTAAACACTGAAAGTTATGAATGTTTTTCATATCCAATTTTACAAGCAGTTCTCTACGTAACATAGTATACCAGCACATATAGTAAGAAGCAGTTGTCTGTAAAAAAAGTAGATAGACATATATTATTTACATACTAGTTGAACAGTGCCAATAATAATAGCTTCTGATTTAGGCACAAGGGCAACAATTTAGGATTAAATCGACCCCAATGCATTACTGGTGCTTAATTTTATTGGCCTCTCTGGGGATGAAGGGCAAAGCTAACCTCAGCGGGATTTGAATTTAGAATGTAAAGGGACATAACTATGCTGTGAAGCATGATGTCCAACACTCTACCAATACTGCCCTACAGTGTCATTAATAATAATGGCAGTAGCATTCAACATATTGAATTTTTGGAGTCTAGGATGTGTATGTCATATATGATTATTCAACATGTGAACAACAAAACAAATTAGGAAATTTACCTTTTGATAAAATAATCATTTGTATATAAGAGAAACCCTGTAGTTTATGTGGAAGTGATTAAAGATAAAAATGTTATGGTAATAATATATTTCTAGGATATAATTGCATAAATGTTCATGTATAAGTAACTAACTTTGGAGAAATAACTGTTTACAGGGACAAATGTAAGCATAGAACCCATGACCTTGTGATTGGTAAACAAACTTTTTAATTGAAGCAACATGACTGAGATACTAAATGCATAGTGTATATGAAAAATGTTCAAGCCATATAGATAGTGGTATATATAAATATACACACATGGTCTATTATTATTATTGATTTCTAATGAAAACCATTTATTATTTATTGTCAGCATTGCTGTATTATCAAATATTGAATTCCTAGATTTGCTCCTGTTAAATTCCAGGAGAAAGCTTATACATGGATGTGCAGCTGCTAGAAATTATAACCAAATTTCACCTTGCCATAAAGAGACACATTGGACAATGTAATGCTGTCCTAGATATATTATTCCAGAAGAAATATAAAATTGTCACAGCTGGAACGTTTTTGACCATAGGTCTGATTCTCTCTCTCTCTCTCTCAAGCCCCATAACTCCTGATAAAGTCGTAGGGGTGTCATATTGACATACAGCGTTTCTGGGGCATTTTAAGTCTGGCGGAGCCCATCCCTCTCCAGGCCTGAGTACAGCAGATTTCTTGCAGAGAAAGATAGAAAGTGAGAGAGAGGAAATGAGAAAGAGATATAGAGGAAGAATCCGCCCCAGTACTAGACTGGTACTTTTTTTTATCAACCTCGTTGGGCTTTGAACTCAGAGAGTAGAAAGCCGGAACAAATACCATAAAGCATTCTATCCAACATTCTAACGACTCTGCCAACTCGCTGCCTATAGGTCTGATTGATCAGAGTTAAATACCTACAACTATGTGTTAATTTCCTTTTCATGGTCCTCATGGAATAAAAATAAGGATTTCATTTTCAATCAAAATATAGAGGCATCTTAACCAAACAGAAATATATATGATTACAACCGTAGCCCTTTTTGCTTCATTGCCCAGTTTCACATGGAAAAATTTTTCACCACTCACCTATATAGTAAATATTCAAAAGCATACCAAAAATGTTTGGTAAACGTTTGTTACAGGTTCATAAACTAACTTTCTATGGTGTAGTAAAAAAAGAGGTAACAAATAGCACTGACATGCTGCTGCTGCTAATACTGTATTGATGAACAAATGAAAGCAAACTTGACCTTTTAAAACTGTATTTTATTAAATCTAATTATATAGGATATGATTTAGTTTTATGGTTAGGGTTAGCATTGCAAGTGATGACAAAAGAATTAAACAATTTTTGTTCATAATTATAAAGCTAATAAGATTATACTCTGCTAGTAACTAATAAAAATTCAGTCAACTTGTATGGAAAATTCAGGACTCCAGAGATTATGGACGAGTTGATGTTTGACGTTGGTGTCCAATTCAACTATACATCGATAAATTGTGTTATTACTAAATGGAATTGTCTTGATAATTCTGTCAAGTTTTTTATGTGTTACAGTTGAAAGAACTTCTTCACTAACAGGTTGAAGTAATGTTTCTCCTACAGTGTGACCCCTTACAACCAGTAAAGCAATGTTGTACAATGCAATCATCTCGTTATCTTGTTCTGTAGTTCCTTTCTGAAATTCCGAGATCAATGTTTTTCGCTTTTCAAATGCTTGGAATATAAATGATGCTTTAAGCATGAAGGCGCCATGGCTTCATTGCATAAATGTTGGTTGCACATAAGACACAGGTGATTGACTGTTCTGAGAAGAAGCCATAAAGCCATAATTCTGTATTGACGACAAAGTTTTTTTAAATGGAGACATTGGGGTATTTAAAAATCATGAAATAGCAGATGGCTAACATAAATAAAATACTGCTTCTATTACAGTCGAATGCTTTGTGATGTAATGAAGAACATAGGCCACAACCCAACTATAAGAGGATCTACCACTGAGGAACCGCCAAAACTGAGTCTTCCTCATAATATGGATCCAATCATACATGGCTACCTACTCCCACATGGACCAGAGTGTGATCCAACAGACTCTCTAGATCACTAGATCATGTGATCCTATTTCACCTTTTCACTTTAAATTTTAGTATTGAACTTTTAGTCTAGAGTCTTAACTACACCAACACCTTATTTTTTTATTTTATATTTATATTCTATTTTTTATATTACTTTATTTACTCTATTACGTGTTCCCGTCGACAGACATATTTTTTCTATATTCTTTATCTCTATATATTTTTTGTTATTATATACTTTATTATATTATTTTACTACTTTGCTATTACTTTATTATTTCTTTATTATTACTTCATTATTACTTTCTTTACTTTTCTATGTCTCACCTCATGGTATTTGATTGTATATATTATATTGTACTACACAACATAATACTTTCCATTTATAATATAATATTCAGCAACCCCTATATTCACTAATCACTGTGGATTTAATTTAATTTAATCTAATTTAATTTAACTTCAACTATACACTTATATTTTCTACCTAAGTATGACTATATATAACCTCTCTCTCATAATTTATAGCGCCATGGAGGCAACCTAGAATATATAATATGCTATCTATCATCATATCATTTTCGTCAGTATGTGAGCATTTGGGATGTGCATTAATCCATTGACTGGCAACATGTGGTCCTGTGAGTAATTTGTTGTTCAGACTAACTTTGGTTATATACCTCAAATGCTTGGAATTGATTAATTAATCAATCAATTTTCCCCTCCCTTCACTTTTTGAATATACTCGGTCCCTAGTAACCTATTTTCTTTTGACTTTGCAGTGATATGCTGAACTGCCGAGGCGGTTGAAAATCAACCACACCAAATTTAGTCCTCAATGCAAACACACATATATATATGCACAAATAAGCTTTGACAACCCCCTTTATCTTCCAATAATGTGCTTTCGTGCATCCTGGACATTAACATTAAAAATAACTGCCCTTGTTATAATTTATCTAACATAGATTTTGCACACAGTGCTTATAAATTTTTGTAAACTTTATAGTTTTGAAAATTTTTAAATCTTATAATACTCATTATTCTTACAACCTTTATAATTTTTTATATCTATGTATAACTCTTATTCTTCTATTCTGGTTATTTATTTATTCGGTTTTTTTAAATATTTTTACTTTTTACATTGCTCTGTTCCTCTCTATAGCAATTTAACCCTTTAACTACCTACTGTCACAGTATACAAATAAGACTAGTCAGCTGATGTATACTTTAGAAAATACTAGCTGAAGTACCCAGCTTCGCCCAGAAGAACAGTTAAGAGAAGACGGATAAAAGAGAAAACAACTGTATTGGATGTGTTGTCTGCTTTACAGTATGAGGTGAGACCGTAATCTGTGTGTGTGTGTGTGTGTGTGTGTGAGAGACATAAAAAAAAACAATCATAAAACTTCCTTATTAGGCTCGAGGAGTAAACTGCCGATTAAATGGCAGCATTGGCCTTGGATTTTAAATATTGTGAAATAACCATAGTCAGTATGATCTTTTTCAGCTCCAAAAGACGTCATCTGAAACACAGCGATATACTGCATAACATTGCCTCTGAAGTGTTGCTTCATTAGTGCGGACTGTAAGTAGTCATCATTATCATCATCATCATCGTTTAACGTCCATCTTCCACGCTAGCATGGGTTAGATGTCCCACTTGAGGCAAGGTTGGTCGAGTGACTGTCTCGCTCATATAGGACTATCTGGCAGGTTTTCTACGGCTGGATGCCCTTCCTAACACCAACCACATTTACAATGTGGAACTGGGAACTTTTTACTGTGTCACCTACATGGCCACATTATAGCGTGGACTGGGTGTTTTTTTGTCATGACACCTACACAATCTCAATCTCATTATCTCATTTATTTGGACTGGATGTTGTGGTACCAACTTTACAGAAAGAGGGTGGTGTTGGTGTGAGTGGGTTGATAGAGTAGGGGTATTGGATTGGGGTGTATATTTGGTTAAGAGGTGCCTACTGACTGTAGGTTTCACTTTGTACATAGGCAAGGCCGGTCTTCTGTATTACTGCGTAGCTCCAAAGATCTCGGTCCAGTGACATTGTCTTAGAGAGGTGCAAGTGTGTAAGGTCGGAATTTATCAAATCGTCCCAGGTTTTTTGGGGTCTACCTACTCCGTAAGTATATGGATAAAAGCTGGAGGGTAGATTAATTTCAAATAGTATCAATTTTTCTTTGTTCTGTAGAATCAAAGACTGTTAAACCTTCAACTGATACGTTTGTGGGACATCACTCTCTCTCTCTGAACATCTAACACTTTAATTGTATCTCTCTTTATAACGAGCTATCTCTCTCTTTCTGCCTCTCCCTCTGTGTCTCTCTCTTTAGATGTGTGTGTATGTATGTAGTTTTCGTGTCATTCAACCAACCAATAAGTATCTTCCTTTTATATTATATATAGATTATATATTTTCAACAGTTCAAGTGAGTGGCAGAAAGAGATAAACAGTCTTGACAAAGAACAATAACCCTGAAACATGTTGACTGTTTCTCTATGCCACCACTAGAACAAACGGATGACAGCGGTCATCATAGAAACATAGCATAATGAGGCTGTTTGTTTGTAAACAAATCGAATATTATTATTATTATTATTCAATATAAAACTCATAAATACATTATGTAACCAGCTATGTGAAAACGAGAAACCAAATTCTAATTTTATTTATGTATATATATGCCTATACTTTTTGATTATATCTCTTACCCTTTCAACCAGTGCTGCCTGTAATTGAGTTCTCTCAAGCATAACATCTTCTTAACTCCTGACTCTCCGCATGATGTCTTTGACACTAAAAACAATTATGTACCCTAAATGTTCTGAATGACTGGCATTTTAGTCACATGTTTTGACATTCCCTATGCTCCGATGATTCTAGACCTCCCTCTGGTAGAAACAATTGTCAGCAAATAAATGTTCTAAACTAAAATTTGATCGTTTTAACACTTTGTGTATATATATATATATATAGTAATAATAATAAATTTGAAGACTAAAATCCAAAGAGGGCTCGATAAGGATAAATATATATCAAATATATAAGAACCGTAGAGCAAATATTTATTAAAATAACAGATTAAAGTTTAAGCAAAGAATCGCTGCTTTCTTCTGAGTTTCAGAAGATCCCGTTAAGGGTGAAAGCAGCGATTCTTTGCTTAAACTTTAATCTGTTATTTTAATAAATATATATATATCATCATCATCATCATCGTTTTACGTCCGTTCTTCCACGCTAGCATGGGTTAGACGGGTTGTCCTGTTGTGGGCAGTGTCTGGTCGGCTGACCATGCCTTGCTCATACAGGAACTGATTTGGCTTGATTTCTACAGCTGGATGCCCTTCCTAACACCAACCTCATTTACAGTGAGTGGTGGGTGCTTTTTCGTGGTGCCTACACGTCCACTTTACAGTGTGGGCTGGGTGCTTTTTTGCCGTGGCACCTTCACGACCACCTTGCGGTGGGGGGGGGGGGGGGGGGGCATATTGTCTATATATATATATATTGTATATATATATATATATATATATATATATATATATATATATATATATATATATATATATATATATATATATCAAGTAAGTATGTTTTGAAACAGTGAGCGAGTTTGAAATTAGAAAATATATAGCTTTCACCGTATTTTTAACTAAAGGAATTTTAGCTTGATAATGGGGTTTAGAACCCTCAGATAAATGGTAAAAGATGAGTATTGACGTACATATATATATATACATACATATATATATATATATATATTTTATATATATACATATATATATGTATGTATATATATATATATATATATATATATATATATATATATATATATATGAAAAACATGGGGAGAAGAATACTGCATGGTTACACATGGATTACATATTATAAAATTAGTCCCTCATCAGTGATTTGCCAACCATCATTGGTATTTTATACCTCAGGTTGGTGTGAGCAATAACTAAAATAAGCTATTGGGACAAGTGAGTCGCGTAAAGCGAGTGAGACAAGTAAACAACATAGAAGGAAAAGTAAACCGAAGATGGGAAAAAAAACAAGCAACATGGTTATCCGATCAGCATAAGCTGGATGAATTTCATGAGCGTTCAGAATACAGACCTTTCGCTGTGAATGGGATGTGAGAAAGAAAGAATCCCACTCCTAGCGAACGGGAGGAAGTGAGAAGGGGAGAAACAGAGAGTGAGTGAGTGGATGTGCAAGGAAGAGGTTAGTCGAGAGAAAGTGTTAACTGACAGAGGGGACGAAAGAAGGTAAGAGAAACAGAGATAACGGGGGAGCAGTAAGAGAGAAAGAGAGAAACAGATAATCGCAGTTTAGGTAAATATATATGAAAAACATGGGGAGAAGAATAGGTTGGTGCGAGCAATAAGCTATTGGGACAAGTGAGTCGCATAAAGCGAGTGAGACAAGTAAACAACATAGAAGGAAAAGCAAACCGAAGATGGGAAAAAAAACAAATACATATATATATATTTTATATATACATATATATATGTATTTATATATATATATATATATATAAGTTATTGGGATTCTTTCTTGAAGTTGCTCGCGCATTCTCCGATTTGTTGTTTGTTCGCTATTTTTCACTTTTCTTCCATATTTTCCCTTTTCCTTTCTATTTTCCTTCCCTACTCCTCCGTTTTCCCAATAACTTACCAATTATTGAACGTGCTGGGGGTAGATACATTGTCTTTAAAGCGTTGAAATATCCGAGACCCCCAGTAGACAACTGATGAGGAAAACTCCCCCCCCCCCACGTTCTTGCTTTCTTCTTGATTTTAAGCCTAACTTAACTAGCAACTACACATCCTTCCTATTCTCCGTTTATTTTATCATGTTTCGCTGTGACCCGTCTTCTCTCTCCTTCTACCTACCTATTTTGTTGCTATCTACTTTTTCCCCTCTTTTTTCCTCTCCCTTTCTCCCTCTCACTTTCACTCACACTGACTGTTAGCCACCTCATTGTTTCCCTCACCTGACCCTCTAGCAGTTTTTTTCTCATGTACACTCGCTGGGATCAGATGGGTTTTTTCATCGTCCACACGCTTTAGAAGTTACGTTCAGCTCCGATGTGGACTTGGATTTTCTTTCTTGAAGTTGCTCGCACATTCTTCAGTTTGTTGGGGTTTTTTTGTGTTTTTCTTTTTTCTTCCCTTTTTCCCCTTTTCCTTTCTATTTTCCTTTCCTCTCTCTTACGTTTTCCCAATAACTTACCCAGTTATTGAACACGTTGGGGGTAGATATATTGTCTTTAAAGCGTTGAAATATCCGAGACTCCCAGTAGACAACTGATGAGAAAAACTCCACGTTCTTGCTTTCTTCTTGATTTTAAGCCTACCTTAACTAGCAACTACACATCCTTCCTATTCTATATATATATATATATATATATATATATATATATATATAGGGTATTTATCAGGGCTCTGTCCTTAGCCCCCTACTATTTATTATTGCCCTTCAGGCTATAACAGAGGAGTTCAAGACCGGCTGCCCATGGGAACTCCTATATGCAGATGATCTAACGCTCATAGCTGAATCAATGGCTGAACTAGAGAACAAATTCCAAACATGGAAGCATGGCCTAGAATCAAAAGGCCTTAGAGTTAACTTGTCTAAGACTAAAGTTCTAGTTTGTAGGAAGGAAAATAGGGCACCGGTCCCATCTGGGAAATGGCCATGCTCAGTGTGTAGGAAAGGAGTAGGTAGAAACTCCATTTTATGTCCCAAATGCAAAGTATGGGTACATAAAAGATGTAGTGGGATCACAGGTAAGCTAACTAAGAATATAGATTTTATATGTGGCCGGTGCTCTGCTGCAATAAGTAGCAGCAAGTGCCCACAGAATACTAACTCATTCCATTGCACAGCTGGTTCTATAGAAATAGTGGACACCTTCCGTTACCTGGGTGACAAAATCAGCAGTGGGGGAGGGTGCTCTGAAAGTACAGTAGCTAGAGTCAGAACGGGATGGAAAAAGTTCAGAGAGCTTATACCACTATTGGCCGCTAAAGGGTTCTCTCTAAAAATGAAAGGCAGGCTGTATGATGCCTGCATACGAACAGCAATGTTACATGGCAGTGAGACCTGGGCATTGTGTGCAGAGGATATACACAGACTGGAGAGAAACGAAGCTTGCATGCTCAGCTGGATGTGTAATAGTAATATACGTGAACGGCAAAGCATAAACGAACTAAGGGAGAAATTAGAAATAAGAGGGATCAGATGTTGTTTACTCGAGAGAAGACTACGTTGGTATGGTCACGTGATGCGCATGAAAGACAACAGCTGTATAAAAAAGTGCAGGGCAATAAAAATAGACGGTAGCCACGGAGTAGGCAGACCCAGTAAAACCTGGGACGACTTGATAAATTTTAGACCTCACACACTTACACCTCTCCAAGACAATGCCACTGGACCGAGATCTTTGGCGCTACACAGTAATAGAGAAGATCCGCCTTACCTAAGTGCAAAGTGAAACCTACTACAGTCAGTAAGCACCTCTAACAAAATACACCCCGTCCCACTACCCCCACCCCATCCACACCACCCCTTTCAATGTAAAGTTATGTTGGTACCACAACATCCAGCCCGAAACAAATGAGGTCGTGTAGGTGTCACGACAAAAAAAACACACAGTCCATACTGTAATGTCGCCGTGTAGGTAACACGGTAAAAACCTCCCAGTTCCACACGTAAAATGATGATGATGATGATGATGATATATATATATATATATATATATATATATATATATATATATATATATAAGTTGGGAAATTATTGCTCAGAAGACTGGTTGTAGAATTGGTATGAGAACATTACCAAGCTCAACAAAGTGAATTATTATACTGGGTGGATAGAGCCCCTGAGTCCAGTAAGAC
The DNA here is from genome assembly GCA_964016885.1 of Eledone cirrhosa. Lineage (NCBI taxonomy): Eukaryota > Metazoa > Mollusca > Cephalopoda > Octopoda > Eledonidae > Eledone > Eledone cirrhosa. Next base: position 387,538,822 of record OZ024740.1, on the reverse strand, counting down.
GACCTCTCTAGTGCTGGTGGCACGAATAAAAGCACCTAGTCCATGCTGTAAAATGGAGGGGAGGGGTAAAGAGGGCCCCTGAGTCCAGTAAAACAACCTCTCTAGTGCTGGTGGCACGAATAAAAGTACCCAGTCCATGCTGTAAAGTGGTGCTGGTGTTAGGAAGGGCATCCAACCAGTATATATTAATGCCAAAATTATGAGCACAGCAAATAAGAATTGCAACAACTGCGTCAACAGCAATAACACTAACTATGTTAGGGCTGCGCACGGTAGTGGGGTGGCTGGTGCGGCCATGTGCGAGAACCCCCAACCGTCATCAAGCAATCGCACAAAAACAACTGCGTAAACAGCAATAGCACTAATCATGTTAGGGCTGCCCACAGTAGGGGGGGGGGGGCTAGTGAGGCCATGTGTGAGAACCCCATGACCGTCATCGGGCAATTGCACAACAGGAAAAAGAACGAGACATCACATCTCAGAGTTGCCACACTTAATGTTGGCACTCTAACAGGTAGATCTGGTGAGATAGTGGAGATGCTGGAGAGAAGGCATGTGGATGTGTGCTGTGTGCAAGAGGTGAGATGGAGAGGTACCTCTGCAAGACTAATCACAGGCAAACATCATAGTTATAAGCTTTTCTGGGTGGGTAATGATGATGGGTTAGGTGGGGTGGGCATATTACTGGCTGAGAGATGGATCAATAAGACAATAGAGGTAGTTAAAGTTAGTAATAGAATAATTAAGCTTAGATTAGTTGTAGGCAAGAGACTACTACCAATCATCTCTGCCTATGTTCCTCAGGTAGGCCTAGGTAAAGAAGAGAAAGACTGCTTTTACGAGCAACTTTTACAAACAACTGCAATGACAGAGAACAGAGACATCGTTATGCTAGCAGGGGACTTCAATGGACATATTGGACAGCTCCAGGATGGATACACTGGGGTACATGGTGGGCACAGTTATGGCTCAAGAAATGAAGAAGGAGTGAGGTTTCTTGAATTTTGTGATGCAAATGCACTAACCATTTGCAACACTAATTTCCAGAAGCCTACCAACCACCTAATAACCTACAAATCAGGCGAGCACATAAGCCAAATTGACTTCCTGCTAGTTAGACAGCGAGACAGACAGATGGTGTCAAATACTAAGGCATACCCCGGGGAAGAATGTACCCCACAGCATAGGTTACTCATTAATGACATCTCAGTAAGCAAGAGAAAGAATGAGACATACAGGAAAAGAAAGGTCTGGAAGCTAAAAGACCTTTCATTAAAATATAAATTTAGCAAAGCCCTTCAAAATGTGTATGACGAAAAAGAAGACGATTTAGAGTTGTATGACATAGATGATAACTGGAATTTCTTGCGTGACAACTTACTGCAGGCTGCTGAAGAAACTTGTGGTTGGGGCAGAGCTTCAACCAGACAGAGAGTGACCTGGTGGTGGAACAGCACGGTAGATAGGGCCACTAGAGACAAAAGACTGGCATGGAAGGCTTGGAAAAATGGTGGGAGTAGAGAAGGATACACAGCCACTAAGAGAGAAGCTAGATATCAGGTGTACTTAGCATGCAGGGAGGCTGAGAGTAGGAGGTTTGCCAATGTTCTGCGATGGGAAGATCAGAGGCATGCGGTGTTCCACATTACAAGGCAGTGTGTCAGTGCAAATCAGGATGTTGTTGGAGATAAGTGTGTCCAGAATGATGCCGGTGTACTTAGTGTCATGAATGATCAAAAAAAGGAGGCCTGGAAATGTCATTATGAGAGACTGATGAATGTGGAGAACGAATGGAACAGAGAGAAATTACCCCCAGTAGACTCGACAGAGGGACCAGCTATTGAGATTGACGAATATAGGGTACAAGAGGCAATTAAGGAAATGAAGAATGATAAGGCTGCTGGACCGTCGGGGATAGTTGCTGAGATGCTGAAGGCATCAGGAGAAGTAGGCACTAAACTAGTTGCATACATTGTTAATCAAGCTATATATGGTGGTGTCATACCCAAAGACTGGTGCAGCAGTATTCTCATAAATTGCTACAAAGGTAAGGGGGATGCTCTAGAGAGGAGTAATTATAGGGGCATAAAGCTAATGGATTAGGTTATGAAAGTGGCAGAGAAAATATTAGCACAACTGATTAGAGAAAGGGTCAAATTGGATGAAATGCAGTTTGGTTTTGTGCCTCGAAAAAGTACAACAGATGCCCTCTTCTTAGTGAGGCAACTACAAGAGAGGTTCTTAGAGAAGAATAAGCCACTATACTTTGTTGACCTAGAGAAGGCCTTTGATAGGGTACCCCAATCTGTCATCTGGTGGTCCCTAAGGAAACTAGGTGTAGAGGAATGGCTTGTGAAGACAGTGCAAGCTATGCACAGGGGTGCTGTCAGTAAAATGAGAATAGGAATGGAGTTTAGTGAGGAATTCCAGATACAAGTAGGTGTACATCAGGGTTCGGTCCTCAGCCCACTCTTGTTCATTATAGTCCTCCAAGCCATAACAGAGGAGTTTGAGACTGGCTGCCCATGGGAACTTCTCTATGCTGATGATCTGGTTCTTATAGCAGAATCAGTAGAGGAGGTAGAGAATAAATTCTGGCTATGGAAACAGCAGTTGGAATCAAGAGGCCTGAGAGTGAACATAGCTAAAACAAAAGTGTTGATAAATAGAAGAGACGACAATACTCTGATTCCATCGGGGAAATGGCCATGTTCGGTATGTAGGAAAGGAACTGGCATAAATTCCATAAAATGTATGCAATGCAGATCTTGGGTACACAAGAGATGTAGTGGGATAGCAGGCAAACTAACAGGTAGGGAAAACTACGTATACAGTAGAGGTACAGGGAAAGTTGGCAGTAGTAATTGCAGTGATAGACACATTTTTCCAATGCAGATGGGTTCTATAGAAGGGGTTGATATCTTCTGGTACCTAGGTGATCAGATTAGCATGGGAGGGGGTGTTCCGAGGCCATAGTATCTAGAATAAGGATGGGTTTGAAGAAGTTTAGGGAGCTGCTTCCTCTGTTGACAAAGAAGGGTTTCTCTCTGTGAATGAAAGGATGGTTATATGATGCCTGTGTGAGATGTGTGATGCTGCATGGTAGTGAGACATGGGCAACAACTGCAGAAGATATGCGACAGCTGGAGAGAAATGAAGCAAGTATGCTCCGTTGGATGTGCAATATCAATGTGCGTGAACGACCAAACAGACGAGTTGAGAAAGAAACTGGGTATAAGAGGGATAAGTTGTGGTGTGCAGGAGAGAAGGCTGAGATGGTATGGACATGTGATGCGCATGGAGGATGACTACTAGGTAAAGAAGTGCCAAGAAATCCCAGTAGAAGGAAGATGCAGTAGAGGTAGACCATGAAAAACATGGGCGGAGGTGGTGAGAGCAGACCTCAGATCGCTGAAACTCACCAAGGAGATGACGAAGGACCGTGACAAGTGGAGAGATGCTGTGCTGAATAGGACCCGTCCAACCCTTGCAAGCAGGAAAAGCAAATGTAAAATGATGATGATGATGATGATGATGATGATGTTGCTGCAGGTTTTCTCCTACATTCATTGTCTATGATTTACCTTTCATTACTATCACATAGCATAGAAAATCAAGATCTACACACTTAACTTTTAAATCTATGTTGTGCTTTTCCAATAGGTACTATGGATCTCCTTCCACAATGGAATCAACCTACATATGATTCCATTGTGGAAGTGGTTTCAGCTGTTTGGTCAATGGAAATGCCTACTCATGAGATTGATGTGCAAGTGGTTGAATATTCCATATACATGCACACCCTTAATGTACTCCTCGTGGAGATTTTATATAACAGTATGTGTGACAAGGCTTTTGAATTATAGGTACAGTTCATCCAACAGGCTTCAAAACAGTTTCTGTCTACACAATTTTACTCACAAGGCTTGGGTTGCCTCAAAGATATGATCCCTGACACTTGGCCATGATGCCACAGAGTAGGATTGAACCTGGGATCTTATGATTGTGAAACAAACCTCTTAACTATTCCAGCATGTTGCATCAACATTCATACACACAATATATGAAAATATGTTGAATAATTTCCTCTAGAATATAAATTTCTAGCCTTGTACCAATATCAGTAATATATATTATTGCCATTATAGTTGTCATTTTGGCTTACCTCCAGATAAGCTTTCTCAGTTTTCTCAATGTATATTTCTAATGTTTTTATTATCATTATTATTACGGTGGATTGGCGGTGTCGGTAGAGGGTCTGACGCCATGCTTTGCTGCAAAGAGTTACGGCCCTTGCCATTCTGAGTTCAAATCTTGCCGAAGTTAACTTTGCCTTTCATCCTTACGGGGTCGATAAAATAAAGCACCAGTAATACACTGGGATAATTGCTGGCCTTGTGCCAAAAGTAGAAACAATTACTATTAATTGTTGGACAACATGCCTTGCAGCATAGAGTTACGGCCCTTTACGTCATGTGTTCAAATCCCGCCAAAGTTAGCTTCGCCTTTCATCCTTACGGGGTCAATAAAGTAAAGTACCAGTAATGCACTGGGGTCGATTTAGTCAACTTTCCCCTTTCCTTCAAATTGCTTGCCTTGTGCCAAATGTAGAAACAGTTATTATTAATGGTAAGGTGTGGTTTGGTTGCTAATTTAGCTGTTTGTGGCTCCCTCATTGACTTGCTGCTTCAACCTGTTTTGCTATTTCTACTAACATTGTTACACTTAGTGCTTGTAACTAAGAAAAAAAAATACTGCAGGCATAGCTGGGTAGTTAAGGAATTTGCTTTCCATCCTGATGGTTTTGGGTTCAGTCCCACTGCACAGCACCTTGGGCAAATGTCTTCTACTATAGCATCAAGGTTAACCAATGCTGTGAGAGTGAATTTTGGTAGATGGAAACAGTGTGGAAGCCTGTCGTATATATAAATGTGCATGTGTGTGTGTTTACATTTCCCATTTCTTTGTGTCATGTAACTTAGTGATTTGACAAAAAGAAATTGATAAAATAAATAGAAAACTAAAAAAAGAGTACTGGGGTTGATATGCTCAATAAAACCCTTCAAGGTGGTGCCTTAGTACAGCCACAGTTTCATGACTGAAACCAGTAAAAGAATAATAGAATCAACCATAATAATATGCCATAAATGTTTGTTTATTTATATATATATCTGTCTGTAACCCATTTAAAATTTACACACACATGCACCAGTGCATTTTCTATATAAGTCATGTTGCTACAATAAAAAGTTTAAGAAGTTTGCTTTCCAATCACAAGGTCTTGGGTTCTAACCATAGATTTATCCCTGTAAATAGTTGTTTTTCCAAAGTTACTCATACATTTAATCCTGTATGTCATTTGTACATATAAGCTGAAGATTTAAGTAATTATAATCTAGAAATAAATTATTAAAATATCATTCTTATCTTTAATTCCACATGTCAATTATCAATAAAAATTATAGAGTTTCTATTGACTGTTTCTCTATGCCACCGCTAGAACAAACGGATGACAGCAATCATCTAAAAAACATAGCAAATGAGGCTGTTTGCTTGCAAATGAATTGAATATTATTATTATTATTCAATATAAAATTCATAAATACATTTGTGTAACCAGCTATGTGAGAGCAAGAAACCAATCTTGTGTAAACCATAAATTTACCAATATGCATATTTCCTAGTTTGTCTAATTGTTCATATATATCTAGTATTCCTGTTATATATGGGATATCAATCCTGGACTCCAAAAATGAAATATATTCACCACTACTGCCATCATTATTGACAAAATTGGCTTATTAGTAACAAACAAAATGATATGAAGAAAGATAAATCAATCTCACCAAATATTCAAACTCGTCTATTTCAGTAACCCTTTCTAACTTTCCTGAGGATCTCCTAAATTTCTCAAAGCTAGCAACTTCATTAATGCACTTTTCCACCCCCAAGTCACATTCTCTTCTTACTGTTGGATGCATTGCTGGAGGCATTGGAAACTCATTATATAATCCCTAAAAAAAATATAGACAGGACATTGTTTTAAATCATAACTGGAAAAAGTTAAATATTTAAATAAAAACAAAGAAACTACAAAGTAGTGATTGATTTAAAAAGTATTGAGAAAATTTGAAATTCAAAATGTGTTCATACAAACGCAAATAAACATAATAATAATTGATCACTAAAAATAATAGTTGAGAAAATTGGGCAAATGGAAAAAAGTGGACAGAGAAGCTTGTGATGAATTAAACTCAGCCATGTAGGCATATCTGACCAATATTTTTGTTCTTCAGGAGTATTTTACTTGATTTCTCAACTAATATTTATAATGATCAACTATTATTATGGTCATTTGCGTTGGGACACATGCATTTCAAAAGAAAATACAGTTTTAGAAAAATGTTGTTAATGTTTCATTTGTTAGTTATCAAGTAGCACTACATATTAGGCAAACTGAAGCTGCAATATAGTTTTGATTTTCAGTTGAAGGTAATTACCATTGATGCCCCCCAGAAAGGAATCTATGTTGGACAATAAGTTTTGCAATGTGTTATTCTATAAAAAAAAAAAAGGTGGCAAATTGACAGAGTCGACAGAACGTTGGATAGAATGCTTTATGGTATTCATTCCGACTCTCTACTCGCTCAATTCAAATCCTGTTGAGGTTCACTTTACCTTTCGTTCTTTCTAGGTCGATAAAAAAAGCACCATTCTAGTACCGGGGTGGATTCTTCCTCTATATCTCTCTCATTTCTTCTCTCTCACTTTTTATCTTTCTCTGGAAGAAATCTGCTGTACTCAGACCTGGAGAGGGTTGGGCTCTCCCAGTCTTAAAATGCCCAAGAAACGCTGTATGTCAATATGGTACCCCTACGACTTTATCAGGAGTTATGGGACCATACATACATACATTGTATAAAAGATTGTTGTTGTTAGATTGAAGCATTGTAGAAAATATAGAAAATAGTGTTTTTGTACAGGGCCACAGTATAAGAGCGACAAGATAACTTGTTCCAACTTGATTTTCTAAACTCTTCTTATGTTGAAAGGATTTTATTTCAAAATATTAGGAAGTAATTGAACATCTCCAAGGTAACATTTCAATAACTTTGTTATTATTATTTTAACATTCAATGTCATAATTGCATTACTGTAGCCTTCTGATAAAACACTATTTTTTATGTTATTCTACATTTAGAGAAATCTCATTTCTTGGATTGATTGGAGTTGAATATTCCTTAAATTTGTGAGCCATCTTCAGTGTTTCTTTGTGTCCATGATCAAGAAACTTAATTCTCTTACTGGCTTAGTCACCTTACAATGAGTGGGTAACTTTCAGGGCTGGATTAAGTCCTTTTGAAGTCATAAGCACTTAAAATATTATGGTGCCCCTCACCATATATATATAATCTGCAATTCTTTTTTTTTTTCAATGACAAATACATTTAATCTTAATAAAATGGTTTCCCTCTTCTTTTGATGCCCTAAGCATGTACTTGTTTTACTTAATGGTTAATCGAGCCCTAGTTTCATGTGATAAGATAGTATAGCTATCTGCTATAGTAATAACTAATGTATAACTAAGGAGTGTTTCAGATGTTTGAAATTATCTGTTCAAATCTCATTATTGGTACAGATCCACAAGTGATGCAGTTTCTCTATGCTGACTTATTTTAAATACACAAAATAAAGATGATAATAAAGAATGTATTTGTTATAATTTGTTGAGTCTTCTTCTTTACTCACTTATTTGAAGGAAGGTTGTGGGAGAAAAGTCCTCAAGCATGCCTTTCAGTGGGTTCTATCAGAAGCAGCCATCTCCAGTTGATGTGGCTGGATCCCCAAGTGAGACAGCCAAGCTCATGCCTGTTATCCAACCATCTTGCTTGAGGTTTACTCTTTACTCTTGGGTCTCCTGCTGGTTGGTCTTGCCCATAAAATCTGTCCAGCGATTCTTTCCTTAGACATTCTAACCACATATCGGTAGTACTGGAGCTGTGATCTCTCAATTCAGAGATGTAGCAGCTCTACCTGGAGCAACTCTCTGATTTCTAAGCTACACACTCTATCAAGTAACATTACTCCAAAGACCCTTTGGAAGTACCCAATTCAGTTGCTTGTATTTGTGATTGTATTCTTTTGGACATTACCCAAGATTCATGATTTAATTCTTGCACTTACTTCAGCCTCCTGCCTTCCATCACTCATGAACACAGCCCCAAGGTACTTGAACCTCATGGTAATATTCATTAAAATATTACAGTATCATCAAGTATCACTGAATGTGGAAGTCTACACACACACAAACATGCACATGCTTATAATATGAAATTTTGTTTTCTGTAATTTGTTATGTCTATATCTTTAACTAGTGACTCCTTGGTAAAAACATGGTAGAAGGAAAGACATTTGTCAACTGAATCCAATATTTTTTATCATATGTTATTAAAATGAAAAATAAATGAAAGCAACAAGAAAAATGTTAGATATATTTCTTTAACTTAACCCATATAACTCAACATTCAGATCCTACACTCACTATTCTTTATTGTGAGTAGCAAAACTAATTAACATCTTGGTGATATTTTTTTTTAACTTTCAACAAATCTCCAAGACCTGGAAGTGGTCAATAATTGTCAGATCTCCATCGGTTCTGCTGACCAGTGTTCTAGCTTTTCAAACGAAATAGCCTGCTCATGAAACTAACATGTATGTTGTTCAACACTTCACAGATGCATACATTCATTACGTAATTCTCATGGAGATTCAGCATGGCACAATGTGTTACATGGTTGACCATTTCAATTACAGATGCAACTCATTCTTGTCAGCTGAATGGACTGAAAGCAGCATGAAATAATGTGCCATCAGGAATCTGACCTTATGATCATGAACTAAACACCCTAACTACTATGGCATACACTTTCATGATCACTTATATATTCCATGAAAAATGGAAATGATTAGCAACATGTTATGTATTTTCAACAAGTCCTGACCTTCCATCTAGTCAATATTTTTTTGCCATTAACCCTTTAGTATTTAAACTGGCTGTATCTGGCCAGAATTCTCTTGCCTTTTTCTGTTCAAACCAGCCATAATCAGCTGCTCAAACTGATATTAAAGTATTTTTCTAAAAATAAATAATATCAAAATCTCGTAGATTCGATATTATGTGAGATAATTATGTGATAAAGTAATGTAAATGCTAAATTCAATTTATAATAATGGAAAGAATTGAGAGATATCTGAGGAAGAATAACTGACTAATTGCATTAAATTATTAGTTTCAGATTCTAGGAGAAAATTGAATTTTTTTCTGAGACATTTGTGGGGAACTTGGCTGCTGATAATGAGGTTCTTGTCATTGGCAGCTCACTTTACTGACATATCAGGTGATGTATGTGAGGGTGCTTTGTAATTTTAGCGTCTTAGCCTCTCTAATAATGGTTGCAATGATGTGAATGCCTTGTCTTCCTTCAAAGTTTAAAAGAGGAAAACTCCAGCACTTCTTGTAACGAGTAATTGAGTGTGCGAGTCTTCTGTCACGTTTTCCTAGTTTTTATCCAATCTTTAATTTTCATCTTATATATATATATATGTAACACATGCACAAACTAAGCACACAACACACACAAAAACAAGATGGCATAGGACAGAACAAAGGAGAGGCACAAAAACAAAGAAAAGAATCCCCAGTCACTGAAGAGGTCACAGAATGTGTAACGAAAGAACCTTGACAATATATGAACAATCGTCTTGTTGTGGAACCAACCAACCAACCGGAAATTTATAAATTCCTGAATTTAAAAATTCAATTTATAATAAATTGAAGTGAAAGCAACTGGTGCGTGTGTTTCTTATTGGCAACATGACCCTCCCAAAGTATAACAATATCGGTTTCAACACACGTTTTCAGATAAAGAATCTTGCTAAACAAATTCAGAAACGAAATATATATATATATATATATATATATATATATATATATATATATATATATACACACACTGTAAATGTGGTTGGCATTAGGAAGGGTATCCAACCATAGGTATCTAGCCAGAAACAGTCCTATATGAGCAAGACACGGTCACCTGACCCAACTTACCTCAAATGGGACAAACCCGTCTAACCCATGCTAGCGTGAAAAATGGACATTAAATGATGATGATGATATATATATAGGTCACGGAAAAAGTAATAGCGCAACTAATCAGAGAGAGAATTGATCTAGATGAAATGCAGTTCGGGTTTGTGTCAGGCAAAAGTACCACAGACGCTCTTTTCATTGTACGACAACTACAGGAGAAGTACCTAGCTAAAAGTAAACCCCTATACTTAGCTTTCGTCGACTTGGAGAAAGCCTTCGACAGAGTCCCCCGTTCCATTATCTGGTGGTCTCTTAGAAAACTAGGTGTTGACGAATGGCTTGTGAGAGCTATACAAGCCATGTATAAAGAAACAGTCAGTAAGGTTAGAATTAACAACGAATATAGTGAAGAGTTTAGCGTAAAAGTTGGTGTCCATCAGGGCTCTGTTCTTAGCCCCCTACTATTTATTATTGCCCTTCAGGCTATAACAGAGGAGTTCAAGACCGGCTGCCCATGGGAACTCCTATACGCAGATGATCTAACGCTCATAGCTGAATCAATGACCGAACTAGAGAAGAAATTCCAAACATGGAAGCACGGCCTAGAATCAAAAGGCCTTAAAATTAACCTGGCTAAGACTAAAGTTCTAGTTTGTAGGAAAGAAAATAAGGCGGCGGTGCCATCTGGGAAATGGCCATGCTCAGTGTGTAGGAAAGGCGTAGGTAGAAACTCCATTTTATGTCCCAAATGCAAAGTATGGGTGCATAAAAGATGTAGTGGGATCACAGGTAAGATTTTACATGTGGCCGGTGCTCTGGTGCAATAAGTAGCAGCAAGTGCCCACAAAATACTAGCTCCTTCAACTGCGCAGAGGGTTCTATAGAAATAGTGGACAGCTTCCGTTACCTGGGTGACAAAATCAGCAGTGGGGGAGGGTGCTCTGAAAGTACAGTAGCTAGAGTCAGAACTGGATGGAAAAAGTTCAGAGAGCTTATACCACTATTAGCCGCTAGAGGGTTCTCCCTAAAAATGAAAGGCAGGTTATACGATGCCTGCATACGAACAGCAATGCTGCATGGCAGTGAGACCTGGGCATTGTGTGCAGAGGATATACGCAGACTAGAGAGGAACGAAGCTTGCATGCTCCGCTGGATGTGTAATAGTAATATACGTGAACGGCAAAGCATAAACGAACTAAGGAAAAAAATTAGAAATAAGAGGGATCAGATGTTGTTTACTCGAGAGAAGGCTACGTTGGTACGGTCACGTGATGCGCATGAAAGACGACAGCCGTATAACAAAGTGCAGGGCAATAAAGATAGACGGTAGCCACGGAGTAGGCAGACCCAGAAAAACATGGGACGAGCTGATAAATTCCGACCTCACACGCTTACACCTCTCCAAGACAATGTCACTGGACCGAGACCTTTGGCGGTACTCAGTAATAGAGAAGACCCGCCTTACCTAAATACAAAGTAAAAACCTACTACAGTCAGTAGGCATCTCTATCAAAACACACCCCCGTCCCACCACCTCCACCCCATCCACACCGCCCCTTTCAATGTAAAGTTATGTTGGTCCCACAACATCCAGGCCGAAACAAATGAGATCGTGTAGGTGTCACGACAAAAAAACACAGTCCACGCTGTAAATGTGGCCGTGTAGGCAACACGGTAAAAACATCCCAGCCCCACACTGTAAATGTGGTTGGTGTTAGGAAGGGCATCCAGCTGTAGAAAACCCGCCAGACAGTCCACGCTGTAATGTGGCCGTGTAGGCAACACGGTAAAAACCTCCCAGCCCCACACTGTAAATGTGGTTGGTGTTAGGAAGGGCATCCAACTGTAGAAAACCCGCCAGACAGTCCTATGCGAGCAAGACAACCACTCTTGCCTCAAGTGGGAAAACCCCCGTCCAAACCCATGCAAGCGTGGAACACGGACGCTAAACCTGATGATGATGATGATGATGATGATGATGATATATATATATATCATCATCATCATCATCATATATATATATATCGTAAGAGAAACTCAGTATATTGTATATATACCAAATACATATTCAATAGAAGAATATGTACACAGATGGAATCGTAAGTAAAACCTTATAGCACTATTTCATACCTGGAGAGTATGGCTAAAAATCAATCAATATATTCGATCATCGAAGACAAATTATTGATTATGATTAAACCACATGAGACTCAAGTACTCATCAGAGGTTTAATCTCACCATTCTAAGGGAAATATAGAATGAAAATGGTAAATAAATCAATATACCTGGGAATATCACAGCTAAGTTCAATGTGACCACCATGTTGAGAAACACATGATGAAATAATGTTAAACCTATGGCAAATAGATATCCACAAGGTGGACGATAATACCGCTAGAAATCTGAACGGTGATTATAGCTACTGAGCTCAACAAGTTAAGAGGTTTGGAGACATTAAATATAAATGATGATGAAAACATAACAGATATATTTAGAATTTTGTGTTTCTCAATATATATAAACATATATCTTTTAATTTGATTATATATATATATATATATATATATAATCAAATTATATATTATGGAATTAAATTATATATTATATATATAATCAAATTATATATTATGGAATCAAATTATATATTATGGAATACTGTTGGCTTTTCACTACAATGTTTTCTATACCTTTCATTTATATATATATATATATATATATATATATATATATATATATATTAGAAAGTGAGGTTTTTTTTACAAAATGAAAAATAACCGAGGTGTCCTACACGAGTGAAAGTATAAAGAAAAAGAGATGAAATCGAAAATGCAACTGGAGTCTTATTTTTTTTTTAAATATATATATTTATTTGGTTCCTTTACCGGTTTCGCAGTTCTTCTGCTTTTCAAAAGGTGAGTTGAGATGGAGGGTCTGTGGTTTTTCTCACATATATAAGAGACCTGGGCACTGTCTGTAGAAGACTTGCGTAGATTAGAAAGATAGAAAGAAACGAAGCCTGCATGCTCCGATGGATGTGTAATAGTAATATACGCGAACGGCAAAGCATAAACGAATTGAGAGAGAGACTGAGCATAAGAGGAATCAAATGCTGTGTGCAGGAGAGGAGGTTGCGTTGGTATGGACATGTGATGCATATGAAGGATGACAGCTGCATAAAAAGGTGCAGAGGACTAGAAGTCGATAGAAGCCATGGAGTGGGGAGACCCAAGAAGACCTGGGATGAGGTGATAAAAGCCGATCTTACCCAATTGCACCTCTCAAAGGCGATGACACACGCCCATGACCTCTGGCGTCACGCAGTAATACAGAAAACCCGACCCCCGCCAAACTGTCAGAGCTAGTGAACAGTGAGCTGTACTGATGAAGGGTGATACCCAGAAACATTATTGTCTGCAGTTCTGTTCACATGCCAACACAAGAGCAAGAATGAAGTGTTCATTCTATTGACATGGCTATAAAATTGAGGCTTGTTTGCATAATTGCAAACGAATCGAATGTTAGGGTCAGACATGCTTTCCAGCGTAGTTATGTCCCTTTACAATCTGAGTTTAAGTTCCGCCGAGGTTAACTTTGCCTTTCATCCTTACGGGGTCGATAAAATAAAGTACCAGTAATGCACTGGGTAATTGCTGGCCTTGTGCCAAAAATAGAAACAATTATTAATATTCGAAAAACTCAGATTACATTTATTGTATTCAGCCATGTAGAGCAAAATTTTCTTTTTTATTTGAATTTGGCAAAGCCGGCCATTTATCGCTCAAATACAGGAAACGGACTGGCCAGTCTGCTGATATGCAAATCTAGCTGATCAGTGGATCTGCTAATATGCAGATCTGACTGATCAGCCAGTCTGCTAATATGCAAATCAGGCCAATCAGTCACTATGTATTTTTGAAAATAGCATATATTTTCACTAGCTCTGACAGTTTGACAGGTGAACAGTGAGTTGTACTGATAAAGGGTGATACCCAGAAACATTAGTGTCTGCAGTTCTGTTCGCATGCCAATACAAGTGCAAGAATGAAGTGTTCATTCTACTGACATGGCTGTAAAATTGAGGCTTGTTTGCATAATTGCAAACGAATTGAATGTTATTATTAATATTCGAAAAACTCAGATTACATTTATTATATTCCCATTTGCCCTTTATAGCATAACTTTCTACATTTACTGCGGTTATGAGAAGCGGTTCTTATTCGGGTACAACTTCTGATTTAGCCTAAGAAAATATCTATATGCGTGTGTAATTTATACAAGCATATATTTATTTTTTTATTTTCAATTGAGTTCTTAAACACGTTGGATTGATAATGTTTTCAAAAAAACTAATTAACCCGCGTGTATATTATTTTTTTCCTCATTTCGTGAGTTGTCTCCCCTTCCCGCTTCGTGTCGCTATGATACTTCCTCAGTCAAAAACTGCTGGAATTTCAAATTTGGCGGTCATTCGAGGCGAGAGAGAGCTACTTTACGGACATGATTTTTGACAGCGGTAAGAAATTGTTTTCTTATATCAATGTTTAATGGGCTTCCACTGATGATTTATAAGTGCCCACCTAAATATATTCTTACATGAATATATATTAGGCTTCTACATAAACTGGAAACATTCTCCCAAACTTGTAGAAAACTTATAATGAAACAATTGTTTGGAAAGAGAGATATACTTTAACTTTAATTATATCTCATAAAATAATACAACTGGTTTTTCCACATTATACATATTGTTAGCACCCCAAACACTTAAATTGGGTTTATATTTTAATATAACCTAATGTTTGTTGAGTGAGATGGTTACCAGTCAGAGTTTAGCTTTAAACTATCTCTGTTATTGTATTAATTATATATATATATATATATATATATATATATATATATATATATATATATATATATATATATATATATATACATATGCGTAAGCATACATACATACGCACATAGGCAGACTTATGTAAGTCCTCACACACATACATATGACGTTCATATACATAAATTTTGTTTACAAACGAATCGAACATTATTCTTAACTAGCAGAAAAACCACACTTCGGGTGCTAGCATGTGAAGTGTGTATATTGATATTATACACAAATATATATGCATGTAAATAAAATCGTAATTGTCAATATACACAGAAATTGAACGAAGACTGTGTAACACAGTCTTCTGTAATCAGTAACGTAATCCATGATACATTAAAAAAAAGGCGATATTATATATAAACTGCATTAGGAGAAAATTAGTGACGGAAATATATGCGATTATAAGTGTTATAATATAACTGCCACTAACCGCAAGTGTTGACATTTGACAATTTTAAAGAAGTGAATCTTTGAATAAGCTATAAAATATATTTAATCAACAGCCACGAAATTTAGTAGATAAATTATGTAATATTCATTCATTATTTATTCAAAGTAATCCAACTTATTTTACAAACGGGATAAAAAAAATATATTCTGGATGCAGTCCCGCACTCCTTTCTTTATTATATTTAAGATATTCGATATAACCCATACGTACATATGTATATATATATATATATATATATATATATATATATATATATATATATATATATATATATATATATATATATATATATATGTGTGTGTGTGTGTGTTTGTGTGTGTATGCGTATGTATATATACATATATGTGTATGTGTGTGTGTATATATATATGTGTGTGTACGTGTGCATCCTTACACACACACGCATATATATATATATATATATATACTAACATATAATAAAACTTACATATTTCAAATGTCGAACCAAAGTTGTTTGTTATGCTTCCGGTGTAACATTAGCATGCACATTAGCTTTGTATCGAGTCAAAAGAATCCATTTTTAAGGACCAGTAAACGGAAAAACCGAGTACATAAGGCCGTATATTTGAAGATAATTCCTTTCTCTTGTTCTATTAAGCCTTTTGCTCCTGCATAAGCCCAGCAACTATGGTCTCCATGATTCGATTATAAAGTGGATTGGATCATTTCTTGAGGGTCGTACTTGCAGAATTCGGATCAATGGCAGTCTGTCATCGGGGGTGAGTGTAGGCAGCGGCGTTCCCCAGGGCTCTGTGTTGGGCCCAATTCTCTGCCTTCTATACATCAACGACATGTCGAACGTGATTGGTGGAAACGTGCTTCTATTTGCAGATGATGTGAAAATGGTAGCCCTTAAGAGCGAGATCGACAATCTCAAGTCCAGCCTCCAGCGCGCCTGGAGTTGTTCCATTGACTGGGATTTATACCTCAATGTCGATAAGTGTTGCCATATGGCAGTGGGCACACCTTATAACTCAGCTCTTACCTTCAACGGTGGCACTGCTCCTTTGAAGGAGGTTGAGGAGACTAAAGCTCTTGAGCAGCTGGTCGACTCGTCCTTCAAACCATCAAAACATTGCAAACAAGACAAGGAGCTCTCTTTTTCTTATTCGACGCTCCTTTGCCAAACTTACCCCAGAAACTTTCAGGCCTCTCTATGTCGCCCTCGTGAGACCGCACCTAGAATATGGCATCCAAGCATCAAACCCATATCTCATCCGGGATATCCATCACTTGGAGAGAGTTCAACGACTAGCGACTCGAATGGTACAGGGTCTTCATGAGCTGCCCTACGAAAGCCGGCTGCAGAAGCTGAACCTCTTCTCCTTGGAGCGTCGACGGCTAAGAGGCGATCTCATTTTGGCTTACAATCTCTTCAATGGCCATTACGATCTTCCCCAAGATCTCCTATTCACTCCGGCACTTGAAAGGAGTCTACGTGGACATGACAAAAATCTGTTTCACCGCCGCTTTCGCCTAAATAGACGGAAAGTTGCTTTCTCGATCCGCATCTCTGGACCCTGGAACCGGCTTCCAGAAGAAGTACTCAACGCGTCAACCACGCAACAATTCAAGGCGAAATTGGACCGGTGTTGGACCACTGTGTTTCCGACTGTGTAAATTTTGCCCCCGAGGTTAACTTTGCCTTTCATCCTTTCGGGGTCGATAAAATAAAGTACCAGTAATACACTGGGATAATTGCTGGCCTTGTGCCAAAAAGTAGAAACAATTATTTAATATAAGAATCTTTTAAGTCATGTTTTGAATTTAGCGATGAAATATTTAATAAATTTAGTAAATCCTCCAAATTCATCATTAATTATTGAAATGCAATGTATTTCATTAGAAACATAGTAACAAAATGATTTATACGTCTTGATGATTGACTGTGCTTCTTCCCCTACAAAATAAATGAAAATAAGTCAAAATAAATCAGAATAAATTAAGAAGCCTTTTCGTCATAAGCTCTATTAGATTGCATGTCGTTGTGAGGTACATAACTCTTTAAAATATACAGTTATCCCCCTTGTTTTACATATACTTTCATTGCAGGTGCACATACGAACGCATTCACTCACCCTAACACATACAAATTCAAACATATATAAAACGTGATTCCACACCAAATTCCACTACCAAATTCTGCACAGAGAGTATTAGTCAACTCAAGACGAAGGAAGGGAGATAAGTAAACAAATAACTATAATATATTTTCTTTTACAGTTAATGTGGTGTCGTAAATAAATATATACATTACACACCAGGTCCGAACACAATGAAACCAAACTGTCACTGCCTCCGTTTCTCCCGCTCTCCCCATCTCTCACTAATATGAGCAAATGGGGGCCCACGCGCTTGCTGCCCCGCGACCCCGGCAGACAGAATAGAGAAGGCGTTTCCCCGGAGGATGGTGAGGGTGACCCGTTGGACGAGCCATTTCAGCTCGCGAGGCTCACACCTGCGGGTTTCCAATCCTGTGCCGATGGTGGTGAGTAGGAAGGTGGTCCTAGGGCCAAAGACACCAGAAGTCTGCACTGCTACGGACTCGACAGAAAACCTATCGGAGAGCACCGATATTTGGAGAGTTTACCCCCTCGGCCCGAAGTGCAGCAGAGCCTCGGTTAATCGCAGACTGTACCAGAAGATAAACGAGACAGAAAATACCTTAGGGAAAGGTTTTCAATACTAAATATACATAAGGTGACGTCTCAAATGTGTAATTATAGTGAGTTGAAACTTCGATAAACTGAGGCTATCCATACAATTAGAAAACAAAAACCGCCCTCTATGGGTGTTTAAATTTTTGAAAGAAAAGCTCGCAAAATAGATAACTCCAATAAGATGAACTGACAAAAAAGTTTAGGAAATAGAGACGTTGTTAACGGGAGGGAATACTGTTAATGCTCGCTAGTGAAAGCAATAGTTCGGTATCGATTGTATTAGACCTCTACGGTGTGTTCAAGGTTCCACTCAGAAGGCTTGAACTCGAAAGCACATAACTGTGAAAGCATAAATCCATGCCTGCATCCTTAAGGCAAACTACATTAATGATAAATTTAAAATTCAAAACACCATAAGCATCTTGGTTAACGCACTAACTACAACTCATAACCAGCAAAGAACTAAATATATATTCTTAGTTGTCTCCCTTAGTACATGGACTAATTAACTAATTTTAATCATTGACTAGTTTTGTAGTTTCGTTATCACATAATTATTTCTAATTAGGTATTTAATACTCCTTGCATTAAATATGATCGCGCCGGGTTTAAGCTAAAACTTTATATATATATGTGTGTGTGTGTGTGTGTGTATTTTATTGAATAAAGTGACAGGAGGCCGGATTGTTGAAATTCAATGAATAGATACAGATTTTCTCAAAGCTGTAAGGGAATCATTCTGTCATTACCATAACAGAAGTCCGACGAGCTTTTGATTCCAGAGTCGGGCCCGATCAATACAGATCAAACCTTTAAAGTTACCTATAATTCTACATAAACCCCAGCCACATCTCAGTCATGCTATGTCAGAGCATCAAACACACACACATACATATATATATGTGTGGTTTCAACTAATATGACCTCCAAAATGCTCGCAATCCACTTTTTCTTCCGAAAACAGATTTGCGGTGGCGCGGAGGAACCTTGGGATTTTTCCAGCCTTAGAATACTCTTCGGTGGGATTTTTTTTTCTTTTCTAGGTTTTTTTCATTTGTTTTCAACCGATCCGACATCCGGCAAACGGAGACGTGGAGCTAAGGTGGCCCTCGAAGTTATAGATAATCACCTGTCAGCCATTTTAATTTATAGTAAAGCACCCAGTGGGGATCGTTAAGAAACATTTTTTTCCTAGATTTGTTCGTGTGGTTTCAACTAATCTGATCTACGACATGCTCACAATCGACTTTTTTTTCCGCAACAAGTCTATTTATTTCCATGAACACTTCATATATGATTCAATATACCACCCCGGTCATATACATACATATGTGTGTGTGTGTGTGTGTGTGTGTGTGTGTGTGTGTGTGTGTGTGTGTGTGTGTGTGTGTGTGTGTGTGTGTGTGTGTGTGTGTGTGTGTGTGTGTATAGCAGCTCATATTATGGCGTGATTAATGCTGGGTTGTGATGGTGTGTTGTGGTGTTGATTCGGTCGTTGTGAGCACTCACTTGGATTGCTTAGTTTTTTGGTCACTGTTGTGTAGAATGTAGGCGAAAGAAGTTGGTGTGACCAGAGAATGCGGGTGTGCAAGCAAATGAGTAAGTGTTCATTATGATGACGATGATGAATCCTTGGGTAAATGATTTATCCTGACCATATATGAAATGAAATATAACAATAACACAAAGCTGCTATGTTACTAATTTATCAAATATAAGTTATACGACAATACATAAAGAACAAATAACCTCAGTTGAATTGTGTGATGTTGTGTATCAGGTATGAAGTGTATACGTCTTTGCTTGCAAAGGTATTATCAAAAATGTATTTACCAAACCTTTGTAAATGTGATGAATTTCGTTGGCCTGAGATAGATAGATAGAGAGAGAGAGAGAGAGAGAGAGAGAGAGAGAGAGAGAGAGAGAGAGAGAGAGAGAGAGAGAGAGAGAGAGAGAGAGAGAGAGAGAGAGACCCAAATGAGTCTGTGTGGGACAGCAGACCACTACATCTTAGCTGGTCAGTAGAAACTCTAAAACTGTCCGATTGACTGGGAGCAGCTTTTGTCCTCACAAAGGGTTATCTCAGAAAATTTAGAGTTGGGTTGTCTCGATAGACTTACTGACGTCAGTTTGAGACAAAGAAAAACTGAACATCCATGTGCCACATGGTCAGCATGTGGTCACACTGACATGCTTTGCCAAGAGTTCAAATTACTTCTACATATATAAACACATATAAATATATGTAGCGACTGTTAAGATGATTGCGTGGAAGACCAGTACTTGCCCATGCATGCCAGTCTCTCCTCTCTCCACGCCACCAATGTTGTCCAAGGGAAAGGCAATGGCTGATATAGCTTGGCACCAGTGACGTCGCAGCTAATTTCTACAGCTGAGTGAACTCACACACACACACACACACACATAATGTCAAATGCTGAATGCTCTAAACCTTTTGGTGTCACAACACAAACAGTGCATAGTAGGGTTGTGTCATGGTTCTAGGTAATGTTCCAGTATGCATTTGGCGACTTAGATATGGTGTCAGATTTGAATTCCGCACATCAACCATTAGCACTTTAAGGCTAAAATGCTTGCACGAGCAAGTGTTATTCATGACTCACTATTTGCTGCACCTGTTGCAACATCCCTCAAAGAGGCACAGGAATTGATGAAGGTGTTTGGTTTAACAATCAGCATTAAGAAGACTGAGGTGGTACATCAACCAAAGCCAACCTCTCTCCAGACAAGTGGAAGATGTTAAGACATCCGGGGCACGAGTATCCCCATGTTCCCATCACTTTTGATGGCAAGGGTCTGAAATATGTGAACTCCTTTAACTACCTTGGCAGCAACGTGAACAGCTCCGTATCCTTAGATGATGAGATCGCCAGTCGCATCTCCAAAGCAACTGATGATGCCTTTGACAAACTACATCATCGTTTATGGGATATCAGAGGTAAATCACTGAAAATGAAAGTTGCAATTTATCGTGCAGTAGTACTGGCAACACTTTTATATGGCTCGGAATCATGGTCACTTTATTGCACCCACATTTATAAGCTTGATGTCGTCCTCAAACATTGTCTTCACTCTATCTGTGGTTACACACTTTCTGACAGTGTCGCCAATGCTAATCTGTTCTCAAGGTGCAACATCGATGGGATTGAGAGTTGCGAGATGAGTTGATGAGGTATTTGAATTAGTGGTTTCTTGGTCGAGACATGTCAAACAGAAGACTTACGTAGATTGGACAGGAATGAAGCTTTCACGCTCCGATGGATGTGTAATAGTAATATACGTGAACGGCAAAACATAATCGTTCTGAGAGAGAAAATTGTCATAAGAGGAATCATATGTAGTGTGCAGGAGAGGAGATTGCGTTGGTATGGACATGTGATGAGTATGAAGGATGACAGCTGTATAAAAAGGTAAAGAGCACTCAAAGTGGATGGAAGCCATGGAGTGGGGAGACCCAGAAAGACTTGGGATGAGGTGATAAAATCTGACCTTGCTCAATTGCATCTCTCAAAGGCGATGACACAGGACCGAGATCTCTGGCGCTACGCAGTAATACAGAAAACTCGACTTCCCACGAGCACAAGCCGAATCTGAAGCATATATATAGTATGCACGACCCCACCCTACTCACTCCCATAGATCTTCCATGAGGACAAGCTGAAGTATACATCCAGTGAAGCCTCCAGTCCATACTGTCAAGTGGTTGTGATGGCGACACGGCAAAAAGCGCCCAGTCCACACTGTAAAGTGGTCGTATAGGTGTCACTACAAAAAGCACCCAGTACTCACTGTAAATGAGGCTGGCGCTAGGTAGGGTTTCCAGCTGTAGTAACCAAGCCAGAATCGGTTCTGTATGAGCAAGACATGGCCCTGACCTGGCATTGCTCACAACAGGATAACACATCTAACCCATGCTAGCGTGGAAAAATAGACGTTAAACTGTGATGATGATGATGATGATGTGTGTGTGTGGGGGGGGGGGGGTCTGTGAAACCTCAAACCAAGACTTTCTAAATATAAAAGTAGAAAGTTAATCAGTGTCAGACACCAAGAATTAAACAACATACAACTGATTAAATTGCTCAGACAAGCGAGATAAATCTGTCCAAAGTCAGAGAATTGGTAAAAATCTAACGTCATGTTATACGAATATGTGTGTGTGGGTGCGTGTGTATGTGTGTGTGTGTGTGTGTACAGATATGTATATATGTGTATGAATATATATATATATATATATATATATATATATATATATATATATATATGTGTGTATATTATGTGTATATATATATATATATATGTGTGTATGTATATATATATATATATATATATATATATATATATATATATATATAATCAATATATTAATAAATGGAAACTATATTTATAAAACCATAATTATTTATTATATATATTTCAAGGGCAACCAAGGCAAATTATGGTGCGCTTTCATCAGATAAAATACAAATGTTTTATAAATATTGACATACCCGCATAAAGACAACCTTAACGGTTGAGGTTCGCTGGATAGTGGAAAAAATATTTTATTGAGGGTGATTCAAAGTTATGAGTGTCAGAAAAATTGAAAAAACAACGGTTTATTTAAATTAAACTGTTGGAAGAAAGTAGTGAAAAGAAGATATAAAAGGGAGAGAAAAAATATTGAAAGGGAGAGAGAAGAAAAGAGAAAGAGAAAAAGAGAAAAAGAAAGAAAGACAAGATTATGCATAGTGATAGTGAAGAGAAGCGAGCGAAGAAATGAGTTTTACATGGATGAATACTCAAATCGTAAATATAACGTTCATTATGCTATGTTTATAATATTTAGATAAGTTAAAAATTAAATTAAGAATAAATAAAAATAAATTAAAATATTGTTAAAATTCAAAAATATTGTTAAAATTTAATTAAAAATTTAATTAAAAATAGGATATATTACAAAAAGAAGTATTTAAAATATATTAAGATGCATTAATAATATATGGGTTTAGATGGGTGTTATGTTATAGATTATAAATTATTTAAAAGTATAGTATTTTACATTGGAAAAAAATCTAGTATGGTTTATTTAATTAAAGTAAGTCTGGCAAAATTATATTTAGCCAGAATTTATTAATAGTTGTAAGTCCAATCTTATTTTTAGAATTTTCAATACCTTTTCTCAAAAGAATTTCAAGTTGTCATACAAAAAGGTTATGATATATTTTTTGGAGGTAGGATTTATAAGTGTAATAATACAAAGTATATTTATGAAGTAGAAATATTCGAAGGTAAAGGTTTTAAGGAGTAAATTAAAAATTTAATAAGTGTATTTTATATATTTAGGAAGTTATTAAGGTTAGAATTATATTAAATTCTTGAATCATAAATAGATATAATCTGAGGGATGAGATTATAGGTGTTTGGATATAGAAAACATTATGTAAGGAAGATTAACCATATATTACATTTTATATATATATCTAAAAGTTGAATTTAAACGATGTTTACAAGAACTAAATAAATTATTACGCAAATTAATAGAGTTCTTACATTTTAGTATAAAGAATATTTCTTCGACGCATAGGCTGCAAAATTTGGATAAAGCTGTGTAGGATGGTGCTTTGGAGACAATATTCCAAGAAAAAGAATAGTTTATATTCTTGGATTTTAAGTTCCATAATAAGTTGGATGGAGAAGTTGAAGATTTTTTTACCAATATTCGTAAAGGAACATTTATGGTTATTGAAACGAGATTTGAAGTCTGTCGAAGTAGAGCCGACATAGTTAAAGGAATTATCGTTGGTTTTGACACTACATTTTAAACTAAACAGTTATTATTTAAAGGACAGTTAGATTTATTTCTACAATTACATTTATCAGAATTTATATTATTGGGAACATTATCATTATATTGGATATTGCTAGAGGTATTAATGTTATTCTGGTTAAGTTTTAAGTTTCTATTATTAATTCTATTTATATTCTGCGCTAAATTCATAGTGGTAGAATATGATAGTTTAATTGTATGCCTGTTAAAGATTGAGTGATACCTATGCGTCTTGGGAAAACATTTATCGAGAGCTTTAAAAAATAGTTTAGCTATTGGAGTTTTAATACTTAATGAGAAAGGAGGAGCGAACCATAATACATTTCTAGTTCTATTTCTTCTTTTAATTTTATGGTTTGTGCTAGGCTTCTTATTATAATTATGGTTAATTGGCTTATCTTTATTATCGATGTATTTAATTTCATTATTATAGCCTGCGCTACTTAAAGCTTCGTTATAATATTGTACCTTATCTACAAATATATTTTTATTCGCTGAAATTCAGAAATACGTTGCTGTACGGAATTTACAATAGTGTTTTCAACGGATCTCGGGTGATTGGAATTAAAGTTAACATAGTTTAAATTCTCATTGATTTTATAAAATGAATAATATAGACCAGTATTAGGGTTTAAAGTTACATCTAAAAAATTAACTATTTTATAATTATTCTCTACTTCTACTTTAAGATTAAAGCTATTAAAAAATTGTATTATTGATTTTCTTTTCCTATTGATTTCACAATTATTATTATTTTCAATTAGCAATAGCATATCATCACGATATAAACCACCGGTCATCTCTGGAATTTTTCTATGTAAAGTATTGTTAATAAAAATCCCCACAAGATCCGTTAATTGCACCGAGTCCGATGACCCCATATCGAAATTGTTATCCCTATCTGCTCTAGTCCAAAGATGGTTGTTAAATTTAATTAAGGTTTTACGTGCAGTTAAGATGATGTGCATTTCATCGCTAGATAAATCAGTATATTTAAATGCGTATGTAAGCGCTTTATTAAGTAAATTAGGAGTGATAGATGAGTAATAATTAGCAATATCCAATTGAATTAATTTATTGTTATGCTTATATTTTATGTCCTTAAACCAGTCTATAACTTCATTAGTCCCATTCCACAATTTTAAGTAAGATATTTCTTTAAGTTGCGGTATGATTCTATCTAAGATATTTTTGCTAACTATGCCAAGGGCCGATTTAGATGGTAATTCTATTTCAAAATTCTAACTGGTAATTCTATTTCAAAATTTCTTTTGTGGTCTTTCAAATTAATTTTTGGTTTTCTAGGTATGAAGGGTTTAGTCCTATTTTCGATGCCTAAGTTTGTATTATATTAGAAGCTTCACTATTTAGTCTTTCAAGGTCATCATTGGTTGCTCTCTTGTAATTTTTCATTAATTCCTTCAGTATAAGATTATTATACTCGTCCTTTTGCATTCCGTATAGATTGTTGGTTTTATCAGATTTAACGAACTTTTTCAGTTCTTTCAAAATTTTCTATATTCTTTTTAAGACCTTTGAGGTAATCCTGGCCTACAAAATGGTTTTTCTTAAATTTAATGTTTTGTATGATTAAAATAATTTCATTTTCAAATTCCATTAATAATTTGTTGGTAGGTGGATTTTTCTTGGATTTGAAGATCCTATCGAATTTACTCAAAACCTTTACCTTCGAATATTTCTACTTCATAAATATACTTTGTATTATTACACTTATCAATCCTACCTCCAAAAAATATATCATAACCTTTTTGTATGACAACTTGAAATTCTCTTGAGAAAAGGTTTTGAAAATTCTAAAAATTTCCTATGAAAGACTTTCTGTAGGTTTTTGAGAATTTTTTTTAAACTTTTGGTAAAATGTTTTTGAAAGATCCTTTTGTAAGATACGGAAAAACCATTATTTTCATATCTTCCAATATTTTAAACATTTTTAATATTTATGTATTTTCATATATTTCCAAATATTTATATATATGTGGAATAATGTATGGTTTATGTCTTAATTATATTTTAAGATGAATTTTTATAACTTTTTATAACTTCTTATAAATTTTTTAAAGAGATTTTTATGTATCCTTGGAGTCATTTGAGTTTCTAAAAAATCCCTTTTAACTTCCTTTAAACTTCCTTATTGTTTTTATAATCTCAATTTTTATAGTCTTAATTTATAGTCTGAAATTTTAAATGGTTTTAGTATATACTTCTAATTAAGTACTTATTCCTTTGTAAACTCTCGTAATTTTTCGTAATCTTTGGAATTATTTAGGTGTTTAAGATTGGACTTACAACTATTAATAAATTCTGGCTAAATATAATTTTGCCAAACTTACTTTAATTAAATAAACTATACTAGATTTTTTTCCAATGTAAAATACTATACTTTTAAATAATTTATAATCTATAACAAAACATTTCTGGATTATGTAATAAAGAGAAGATGTATACGTAATACCGTCTCTCTTCTTTTTTTACACACACACACACACACACACACGCACACATATATATATATATAAGGGTAAAGATCCCTTTCGGTCACGAATGACAATGTGATTTAAACCTCGAACCCCTGGCAGTGGAGACTTCTGGGTTCCTCGGCCCCAGGGCTACCTCCTTACTCACCACCATAGGCGCTGAGCTGGCCAGCCGCAGGTGTGAGCCCCGCGAGTGGAGTGGCTTTTCCAGCGCGTCTCCCTTGCTGTCCTCCGGGGAAACGCCTTCTCCATTCTGTCCGCCGGGGCTGTGGGTGGGCCCCATCGCGTACCGTTGTAGTTGTTGTAGAAGAAACAGGAAGACAACAACTGGAATGCTATATATTATTGCTATATATAAACATATTACATTTTTATTTACTCTCTTTGTTGAAGGAAAGTAACCCTTTAAGGCACAAGTCCGGGCAAGTTTGTTTGTGGAAGACCAGCAGTCGCTCATGTATACTAACCTCCCCCTCTCCACGCCAACGATGTTTTCCAAGGGAAAGGCAATGGCTGATACAGCTTGGCACCAGTGACGTCGCAACTCATTTCTACGGCTGAATAAACTGGAGCAAGTGTCTTACTCAAATTGGTCAAATATATATATATATATATATATATATATATATATATATATATATATATATAATACGATATTAACAAATGGAAACTATATTTATAGTTTCCATTTGTTAATATCGTATTTTTACTCCAAATATTTGTTGAGTGCTTTATATCAGTTATAAAAATATTTGCTTGTTGTATCCCAACAATTTAAATAGAACTTTTACATATATATATATATATATATATATATATATATATATATATATATATATATATATATATATATATATATATATATATATATATATATACATATATATATATATATATAAAAGACACTTTCTATGAGACACTGATGCTCACATCCTCCCAAATAACCGACAGTGACTATATAATTATTGCTGGCGACCTAAATGGTCACGTTGGACAACATTGTGACGGCTATGATGAAATCCATGGAGGCTATGGGTTTGGTACTAGAAATGAGGAAGGCTCCAGAATCCTGGAATTCTGTGACGCAAATAACCTAACAATCTGTAACACTAACTTCAAAAAACGAGACAATCACTTGATCACCTACAGATCAGGGGAATATACCAGTCAGGTAGATTATATCCTTACCAGAAGACGTGACAGAGTGACTGTTGTAAACACTAAATCCCTCCCCCATGAAGAATGCACCTCCCAACATAGACTGATAATTAGCGACCTCATAGTCAGGACGAGACGTACTCGACAGCAGAAGAGGACTATCCTCAGGAGAAAAATATGGAAGCTAAAGGACCCCACAGCCAGAAATAAATTTCAAAGCATATTACTTGATGCTTTCGACAGTAAGGAAGAGCATTTAGAGTCGGACAATATAGAGGGACAGTGGGAATTCCTGAAAGCAAACCTGCTGATGGCGGCAGACGAAGTCTGTGGCCGGAGCAGGCCTATAGGCAGGAGGAGAGTAACATGGTGGTGGAACAGTAAGGTGGAGGAGTCGATTAAGGCCAAAAAGCAGGCTTGGAAAGTATGGCGGGATGGGGGAAGTAGAGAAGACTATCAAGTGGCCAGGAGGGAAGCTAGGAGACAAGTGTACTTCGCAAGAAGGGAAGCAGAGGAAAGAAAGTTCAAGCATGTTCTACAACGCGAGGACCAAAAACGTGAGGTGTTCAGGATTGCTAGGCAATGTGTCAAGGAAAACCGTGATATTGTTGGGGAGAAGTGTGTACTAAATGATGATGGCGTACTCGCCATCACTGACGCTGATAAGAAGGTCGCTTGGAAGTGTCACTACGAGAGGCTACTAAATGAGGAGAATAAATGGGAGAAGGATAGTCTCCCCCATATCGATCCAATAGAGGGACCAGCAGTGTTAGTTGAAGGTAGTATAATAAGTAAGGCAATCAAAGATATGAAGACGGGTAAGGCGGCTGGGCCTTCTGAAATAGTTGCTGAGATGCTGAAGGCCTCTGGAACGGTGGGACACACCATGGTCACCCGGATAGTAAACCAAGTCATACAGAATGGGGTTGTTCCGAAGGACTGGCGTAGCAGCATCATCATTACCTGTTACAAGGGTAAAGGAGACGCCCTAGATAGGAGTAACTATAGAGGCATTAAATTAATCGACCAGGTCATGAAGGTCACGGAAAAAGTAATAGTGCAACTAATCAGAGAGAGAATCGATCTAGATGAAATGCAGTTCGGGTTTGTGTCAGGCAAAAGTACCACAGACGCTCTTTTCATTGTACGACAACTACAGGAGAAGTACCTAGCTAAAAGTAAACCCCTATACTTAGCTTTCGTCGACTTGGAGAAAGCCTTCGACAGAGTCCCCCGTTCCATTATCTGGTGGGCTCTTAGAAAACTAAGTGTTGACGAATGGCTTGTGAGAGCTATACAAGCCATGTATAAAGAAACAGTAAGCAAGGTTAGAATTAAGAACGAATATAGTGAAGAGTTTAGCGTAAAAATTGGCGTCCATCAGGGCTCTGTTCTTAGCCCCCTACTATTTATTATTGCTCTTCAGGCTATAACAGAGGAGTTCAAGACCGGTTGCCCATGGGAACTCCTATACGCAGATGACCTAACGCTCATAGCTGAATCAATGGCCGAGCTAGAGAAGAAATTCCAAACATGGAAGCACGGCCTAGAATCAAAAGGCCTTAAAATTAACCTGGCTAAGACTAAAGTTCTAGTTTGTAGGAAAGAAAATAAGGTGCCGGTCCCTTCCGGGAAATGGCCATGCTCAGTGTGTAGGAAAGGCGTAGGTAGAAACTCCATTTTATGTCCCAAATGCAAAGTATGGGTGCATAAAAGATGTAGTGGGATCACAGGTAAGCTAACTAAGAACACAAATTTTACATGTGGCCGGTGCTCTGGTGCAATAAGTAGCAGCAAGTGCCCACAAAATACTAGCTCTTTCAACTGCGCAGAGGGTTCTATAGAAATAGTGGACAGCTTCCGTTACCTGGGTGACAAAATCAGCAGTGGGGGAGGGTGCTCTGAAAGTACAGTAGCTAGAGTCAGAACTGGATGGAAAAAGTTCAGAGAGCTTATACCACTATTAGCCGCTAAAGGGTTCTCCCTAAAAATGAAAGGCAGGTTGTATGATGCCTGCATACGAACAGCAATGTTGCATGGTAGTGAGACCTGGGCATTGTGTGCAGAGGATATACGCAAACTAGAGAGGAACGAAGCTTGCATGCTCCGCTGGATGTGTAATAGTAATATACGCGAACGGCAAAGCATAAACGAACTAAGGAAAAAATTAGAAATAAGAGGGATCAGATGTTGTTTACTCGAGAGAAGGCTACGTTGGTATGGTCACGTGATGCGCATGAAAGACGACAACTGTATAGCAAAGTGCAGGGCAATAAAGATAGACGGTAGCCACGGAGTAGGCAGACCCAGAAAAACCTGGGACGAGCTGATAAATTCCGACCTCACACACTTACACCTCTCCAAGACAATGTCACTGGACCGAGACCTTTGGCGGTACTTAGTAATAGAGAAGACCCGCCTTACCTAAATACAAAGTGAAACCTACTACAGTCAGTAGGCATCTCTAACAAAATACACCCCCCACCCCACCCCACCCCATCCACACCATAATGTAAAGTTATGTTGGTGCCACAAAATCCAGGCCGAAACAAATGAGATCGTGTAGGTGTCACGACAAAAAAACACACAGTCCACGCTGTAATGTGACCGTGTAGGCAACACGGTAAAAACCTCCCAGTCCCACACTGTAAATGTGGTTGGTGTTAGGAAGGGCATCCAGCTGTAGAAAACCCGCCAGACAGTCCACGCTGTAATGTGGCCGTGTAGGCAACACGGTAAAAACCTCCCAGCCCCACACTGTAAATGTGGTTGGTGTTAGGAAGGGCATCCAACTGTAGAAAACCCGCCAGGCAGTCCTATGCGAGCAAGACAACCACTCTTGCCTCAAGTGGGAAAACTCCCGTCCAAACCCATGCAAGCGTGGAACAGGGACGTTAAACGATGATGATGATATATACACATATATATATATATACACACACATATATATATATATATATATATATATATATATATATATATATATATATACATATATATGAAATATAAGAATCAAAGAACTGTTCAAAACATTATTGTGCTTACAGCTGTTTCCTCCAAACCGAGGTTTGGATTCTTCGGAGCAACTTATTAATGCATGGACAGTTATATGACCTCCTTTTCAGCCAAGAGACATACCGATACATATGCAAATATTGTGGGTCAACATTCATTACAGAATTTAGAGTGGCAGTACACACTTCGAGATTACATTCATATTAAGAGGTACAATCAAAAATCAAAAATACAGGTTAAAATACATGAAGATAAGCGGTTATATAGTGCAAATGTTATATGTGTGGCACGCATGTGCGTCTTGTTTATATAGTGTGGCAGAGAGATATGTGTGGTAGAGGCACTTGGGTAGGTAAACAAGAGTGTTAGGTTGGTAGATCTGGTGGCAAATTCTTTATATGATTGATATAGTCTGTGTGTGGAGAAATGTTATAAGCATTAAAAATAGTGCAAGCATTAAAAGTGTTAAAAGTATTGGAGATGCACAGCGAAGGGATGTCAAGTATTTCATGTACTTCGACATTTTCATGGTCAGGGGAGTGTATTTTTCGATTATATGCCCCTCATATAACTGCTCTGTAAATCATCTGATGTTTTTACATTGAGCTACTTAACTTACTGGTAATAAGGTAGTAATACATTACTGCCTACCACTATTTAGGGTGTATATAAAAAATACTTATAACTGCATAAGGTTTTGTATTTACATAACCATAAATAGTATAACTAATACTATACATATATATATATATATACATATATATATATACATATATATATATATATATATATATATATATATATATATATATATATATATATATATACATATATTGGGCTTGCAATCGGGAGGTTGTGAGTTCAATTCTCGGATATATATATATATATATATATATATATTTCGGGACTTCCGATGAGCTCAGGTCTCTCAGGCTATTGCGTACATGAACCAGTTGGAGTACACAGCAATCACCACCTACCGCTCCTGTTCCTTCTTCTCCAGGAACATGGATGGTATCCTTGTGTTCACTTCATCACGTGAAGAAGCCGTTAAGATTTACATCTTCGTAAACGTAGGCGCACGCGTGAGTTTTAAGGTTGAGCACTCAGACACCACTGGATCCCTCTCGCTAAACTATACACTAAGGGCCACAGAAGAGGGATCCATTTACACCAATTGTTACAAGAAGGATGCCTACAGAGACATTTTTGTGCACCACGACTCCGCCCTTCCCTGCATAGCCAAAATTGCATATATACGGAATGAGATCTCCCGGATGCTCAACAGATGCAGTGAGGCTTGCAGCAAACATACCAGCACGGTGTGTGACGATGGTCACAACCTGAAATTCATAGCGAAAGGCCTTCAAATGTTTTTCATAAACATCCCGTATATTATTTAATATACAATATATATTAATGTACGTATTGTATATTAAATAATTGTTTAAACAATTATTTAATATACAATACGTACATTCATATATTTATCGCTATGTCGGAGCACCAATACATGTTGTGGGTTCATCTGGGATCTTGCTTATATGTGTGTGTGTGTGTGTGTGTGTGTGTGTGTATAGATGTATATATATATATATGTGTGTGTGTATAGTGTCTGTGTATATATATATAGAGAGAGATAGAAAGAGAGATTGTTAGATAACATAAGTTTACCAAATGTTTTGAGTTTGCCGGTAAAGTAGAAAAATTTATTGATTTGTAATATATTTGTAATATCTCAATTATAGTATATTGCTATTATTTGAAACAATCTTTTTCGAGAATTCTTGAATCTGAAATATTTCTGGATACATCTATTATAATAGCAGACCTGCCAACCTCTAAAAATCCAAACGGGGAGTACCATGAAAAAGAGTCCCAAAACGGGGAGAAATGTGGTAAATTGGAGAGATGTTTACATAATTGTTTCTACTTTAGGCACAAGGCCAGCAATTACCCAGTGCATTACTGGTACTTTATTTTATCGACCCCGTAAGGATGAAAGGCAAAGTCAACCTCGGCGGGATTTGAACTCAGATCGTAAAGGGACGTAACTATGCTGGAAAGCATGGCGTCCGACCCTCTACCGATACTGCCAATCCACCGGAGAGATGTTTACAAAATGAAAGCTATACCCATTTTGACAAGAGAAGACATCTCTCACCCACCCCCAAATGGGTGGGAGATCTCCCTGGCGGACGAGGAGAGTTGACAGGTCTGTAATAGTAGTGTGAACCCTTTAAAATCACTCTTACCTGGTCCGAGTGTAAATGACGGGGGTCTTTTCCTCTATATTTGTGTTTTGATAATACAATAGCTACTTGGTAAATATTCAGAAAAGCAGTGCGCTTTCTTCTTTTTAAATGTATCGGTGGAATATGGTAAAGTATCCATGAAACTTCCTTTAACGTATTTTCTGGATTACGCCTTGATTCGTTTGAAATAGCATCCTTGATATCAATTTGATTTTGATTGTTCTTTACAATATCTTGTTCCGAATGACTCCACATTAATTCATTGAAAACATTTCTATATAGCATTTTACGATCTTCGAAGCTACAATTCAAATAACAGTCAGGGATATTTTTATAAGTATTTGGTATTTCCTCAGAAAATATCAAAGAGACCATTATTTGTATCAATACAAATAATTCGATTATTAATTTTAACATTATTAACGTTTTTTAATGCCAAACACTTTGTAATTTTTTATAAAAATAAAATAATCATAATTTAAATGAAATGAAAGATGTTATTCTGGCATATTTCAAAATATACAAATTCCTATTATTTACAATGGCGTAATGCGTTTCCAACTTTATATCCGGTACATGTTTCATCGTCTTGCAGCTGTGAGAAATACCGCAAAGTTGCTGTTACTTGCGTATCCAAAGACTTGAAACGTCGTTAACAAAAGATACATATTTCATT
Organism: Eledone cirrhosa; assembly: GCA_964016885.1. Lineage (NCBI taxonomy): Eukaryota > Metazoa > Mollusca > Cephalopoda > Octopoda > Eledonidae > Eledone > Eledone cirrhosa. The sequence goes on along the minus strand of OZ024740.1, from coordinate 387,505,282 downwards.
TTGGTTAAATAAGAAAACCATAGCCTTTGGCAGTAGCAAAATAAGAAGAACAGTTGACTACAGCCTGGTTTAATAAAATCGAAGGTTGGTTTATTTGAATGATTGAGTTGATGGCTTAGTTCATATTTCTACAAAGAATTTTTAAAAAATAGAAATATTCTTAACTACTGGAGACCTTTTAAAGAACGGCAGTGCAAGCACAGGCGTTTAAATCTAGTTACTTCATGGCATTTCGTTGACCAGAAATTAATTCCTTCGCTCATTGGTAGAACGCCATTCTATAACATATAATCGGCAACTTTTCCCGAGGCGATGTAGAATAAATTGTTCGGCCTAAAAATAAAATAAAGCGCTTGCAGGAGGTTTGAATTCCTGTTAAGAGGTAAGAAATATTTTATTCATATAAACTATTCAGTATAAATGGCAATAAGGAAACGACAAAGATAGAGAATAAAAAAAAAAGAAATTAAGCAACGAAAGAAAAGAAAAGAGGGGACGGGGCGTCAGACTGTACACCCCAGACATGGCGGTATGTTTGAGCTGCTTCCTGCGGAGAATGGCTAGCGACATTCGCTGCAACAGCCAGCCTACCTCACGAGGCCCCTTCCTCATGCGGCCTGCAGTCTTCCAGATTTTGCACAGGAAAACAGCAGTTCAAAGATTAAGGATACCTGATGTCACGACAGTGACCGGCAGGAAAAGGAAGCGGCCTCTCCTCTGCATCGTGGGCGGCGGTACCTGGGTTTGCGGCCAAAGCTGGAGGCGGAGAACGAGTCGCAGCATGTGGCGTCCCAGATTAGGGACTTACATCGAAAAAAAAGAGAGTTATTCCGTCGGGGCCCTTACCATCTTCATGGTCGAAGTCAGTTGACTCTTGTTGTGACGGGAAGCCAGCCACGTCGTGGCTCCTTCTGAACAGCGTTTCGAGGGAACCAACAACTCTACAACGGCCTTTGCAGCTCACACGCGTGGTGTCCGAGGCAGTGGACCACTCCGATGTTAGTGCACTCATCATAAAGAATGGTACCGATTGATAAGAAGAGCATCGAACTGAGCCACACGCCACTGTTTGGCTACGAGGCAGAACGGATGCAAGCGAGACGGTGTTGGTCAAAGGAAAACTCGATCTGCTTGAAGCTTGACTTCGTCGAGCTAATCGGCCAGAACTGACTCCAGTTCCCTGTCAACGGCTGGGTCTACCGTCTTGCCGAGGAGCCTGCTAATGAGAGTGCGGCTAGAGGAAATTGAAGATAGGTTGGCCAACTGCACTAGGTTAGAAGTAGCACAGACGGCGAGGACACCGAATTTCATGGGGAGCTTCGCCTGTTGCTGTCAAAAGTAGTATTGCGGGTGACTTCAGCACAGCATTGTGTTTGACGAAGTGATCCGCGTGAGGGTGACAAGGTGCACCGCGCAGTATGAAAATGAGTTTGGGGAGGGCAAAATAGTTCCTCGGGAGGAAGAGCGTCAAGTGCGCGTCAATGAGGCGTAATCTCTCCGACATCCTCGTCGGATCAACATGCTTAGTCTTCTGGCACTCTCTTATGGCTTTCATGGGGGATCGGGGCGCTGGTGATGTAGACGTCGTGTTTCGGTGTTAACTGTACTCTAGTCAGAACAGGCTGGATGATGAGTACGGCATCTAGAATTCAATTTCACTGTAGCTCACTTTTATCACAGGGACTTAAACGAGTTGGTCTCAAGGTCAAGGAGCGATGGAGTTAAGATGACTTACCCACTCAGCCATGTTGTTTCTTAAAGAAGAATGAATTGTGTGTATGTGTGTGTTTGTTGGAACTCCATGGTTCCAATGATGTGAATTCTAGTTTGATCAACGGAACAGTGTGTTCGTGAATTTAAACTGTAATTGGATTAGCATTCCATAGGCACGTGTTCCCTTAATTCTCAGAGATTCAACGAGACACTTAATTCATTTATACTCACACAACACATACACACACATATACATACACACACGCGCGCGCACTCACATAATCAAGGGCGGTGGAGACATTTCTGAATTGAGGGTGAGGGGTCAATTTAGTTGTAGTTTAGCTTTTTGCACTCTAAAATGGTCAGAAAAACTTCGACATGTGATAAACGTAACATGTACATAAATTGTAGCGCATATCCAAATAGATGTGTGTTTTGGTAGTTTAGGGAGAAAAATATAATTATTAAGTGCGCAGGTGAAACTTTAGAGTAACAAATCTCACCCATAGCCATAATAAATGAATGTATATATATATATCTAAAGTCTCTCTCACTCTCTCTCTCTCTCTCTCTCTCTCTCTCTCTATATATATATATATATATATATATATATATATATATATATATATATATATATATATATATATATATATATATATATATAGGAGGTGAAGAAATTGGGTATAATACCAGTTTCTTACCAAATGCGAAGAATCTCGTTATTTTAACCCCTTAGGATCGGGTATAGAGCCTAATTTTTTTAATTATATATGTATATATATATATATATATATATATATATACAGTGACGGTGGAACTAGGTGTGGGGGTGGGGGTATATATATACATTCATTTATTATGGCTATGGGTGAGATTTGTTACTCTAAAGTTTCACCTGCGCACTCACAGGAACACCAGTCTTGATGACCCTGTGAGTACCCAGGTGAGGCTCCAGAGTAACAAGGCTCATCACTTAGCCATAATAAATGAATATTTAAACTCTACTTCGGTATTGACTTCTGTGACCCCTAGAGTACCACCAAACTCTCTTCCTCTCTATGTCTATCACAAAAACTCTCTTTTAATCCCCCTCTCTGTATCTACTAAAAGCACCCCTCCCCCTCTATATATCTACCACCACACCGACTCTCTTATCACCTCTCTATATCTAACACTAATATGCTCATCCCTCTCTATGAATATCTACAGCTATCTCTATCACACTCTGCCGTAATCGTTCTCTCTCTATCCATCACAAACTACTCCCTCTATATCTTTTACGACAATGCCTCATCCAGTCCCTTCTATATATTTAGCAATATATATATCTCCCAACCCCCTCATTATATCTACAAGCATTGAAATCTACCCCTCTCTATATCAACTACACGGCAATCTCTCTCCCGATCCCCCTCTCTAAATCTACCATACAACACACACACTCTCTCTCTCTTTCCCTCTCACTCTATCCATTACTACCAAACTTTCTTCCTCTCTATATCTATCAATGCCTATCTCTATCAATCATCTCACTCTATTCATTACCATCAAACTCTCCCCCTCTCTACATCAACCATATAAGACTTTTTCTTAATCCCCCTCTATATATCAATTAACACCAAACGCTCCCCCTCTCTATATCTACTACATAGAACTCTCTTCCAACCCCCCTCTCTATATCAATTACCACTTGATATAGACGTGAATTACTTCGCTCCGGATTTTTACGGATTATTGTCAAAAAAACTGTGAGTTCATTGCTCAATTTAATAGCATTGTTTAGTTTAACCCCTTGCCTGGGCCGTCAGACGTTGAGTCAACTAATTTTCGCCCCTTTCTGGGGCGAAATTTTCATTTTAATCTCAAAACTGTGTAGACTTGGTATCAGCAATGGATGCCATTTCCACCTCGCACACTGTCGTGAGTGCCACGCCCACTAAGAAAAGTGGTGGATGGAAGGTAGGAGTACAAAGCTTGCACCCTTCCCCCCCCCCCCTCACATTATTGAAAAACGTTGAAAATATTGAAACCACGAAACCAAACCCGGTAAATAATACCAGCACCAACAACAAGAACAATGACAATAACACCACAACCAACAACTGCAACAATAGCAACACCAAGGAAAACATGAACAATATTACCAACAGTGACAACAACAGCAGCAACAAAAAAGGCAACAACACCAAAACAACATTCGCACAGACTGTAAAAATTAACGAACTATACACGCCAATAGACATAACAAATGCTAAGCAACTATTACAAGACGCAAAACAATTCGTGACTTTTGGCGAAAACGGTGCTTTTAGCATCAATTCTCCACAGGAATTACGTAGAGAGGCTGTCCTGAAAACTGTGGTTTTCAGGACAATATCGAACGAAACAAGAAAACCAGCTCAATTATCACAAAATGAAATTGAGCTGGTTCTAAAAGATGCAATGAAGGACATAACCTTCATACAAAAAGGTAAACTGTTTGGTAGCATTTCGGTGCTAATGAACAACCAGTCAACAGCACAAAAGTACTCGGTATCACCCATTGTGTCCCCCCGCTTCACCTTTTTCCCCACATACAGGGGAAAAGAGACACAAAGAATAAAAATAATGAGTATCACACCAAATGTAAATATTTGGTGGATACTATGTGGAATCATTGACTTTGATGAAGACAAGATAATTTCAATAGGAAAGTCCTCCGGGGGTGTATTTGGTGGGACCAGCGTAGAAGTTCTGGTGCAAATGAGCCCAGAACGAATAGCGAATATCCCACAACGCGTGCCTCTGGACGGGCTAACTTATATAAACATTTCAGTGGAGGGAAGGCGGCCGTCATGTTACCACTGCTTAAGCAGGGGTCACCTGAGGGCTGCCTGTCCTCAATTAACAAGTCCAAAAAAAGGCTCTTCTGCCAACCCCGAACACAACAACAACAACAACAACAACAACAACAACACGGAAAAATAACAACACAAAACACTGTTCCACCCAAGCCCTCCCCACCTAAAACAAATACAAAAGCAACCACAACAAAACCCCAAAATATACCCCTCCCCAACAACACGGAAGAGGACTCCGTATCAACGTCACCCAGTGACGACGAGGGAGAACCCTTTCAACAGGTGAAAAGGAAAAGAAAAAGGCACCACATTAACAAAAATGCTACAAACACAACCACCAGCACAAACACAACAAACATCACAAACAAAAAAACCCACCCCTCCCCAAAACATAACACATACTACAAAACGCAAACACGCACAAGAACAACAAACAAAAACAAACACAACACAACAAAAACTCTATACATACATTAACAAGAACAATAAAATTTTAATGAAAGCGATAGAAAATAACCCTTTGCTGGAAACCGAAGGGATCACTTTCACCTACGCAGCGAACAAACCGCACCTAATGATGATTAGGGTCCCAACGGAAACCTATGTAACTTTGAAAAAGAACCATCCAATGCATGTGGGGACCAACTGCACCAAACCACTTAACCACGTCCTATTGAGATGTTTCCCCACCCCCACACCAGACACCCACACCCCACCAAACACCCTAATCCCACCACACACTGATGTCCTCCCCCCACCACAAACCACCACCCCACCAAACAACCCTTCCAACACCCCCATGGAAATTGTGCAGCCTGGTCCCCAGGAGACGAAGAGGTAAGTAATTTCCTTTCCTCTTCCTTTTTAACTCTTCAGCACCAACATGGCCAATATAAGAGTTGGATGTGTGAATGCACGCGGCCTGGGGATGTCCTGGAAACAGGGCAAACTCTTAAATGACCTCAGGTCGCACAGAGTGGATGTAATGGTTATTTGCGAGTCCAGGATCAGCAGCGAGCGCCAACTGGCCCCCATCTTCGACGACTTTGAGATCTACGCATCTCTCTGTCAGCCGAGGGGTGGGGGTGGGGTTGTCGTTCTGCTGCGAAAATACCTGGGTCTTGCCACACAGAAGATACACCTGGACCTAGAAGGTCGACTGGTGGTTTTAGACGTCGGCAGTGGTGAAGGTGGAGTTTTCAGGCTGGTGGCAACGTATGCCCCATCTGGGACACCGCGACCGGACTTCTTCCGACGCCTGGAGAATTTCCTGGGAACGTCTCGCTCCTTGCTTTTAGTGTGTGACTGGAATGGTATCCTGGATGCACGTTGGGACTATGTAGGGGCATGTCCCGATAGAGGGGGGTGTAACAGCCTCAAACGATTAATCGGCTGATTTGATCTGGCCGATAGATATCGACTAGATTTTCCGACTGTGCCACTGTGGACGTGGACTAATCGTAGCGGAACATCTAGGTCGTACCTAGATAGGTTCCAAGTTAGAAATAAGGATAGGGACATATTAAGCTGTCCACAAATGTTCATGGTTGACTATTCGGATCACAAGTTGGTGACCGGAGTGGTCAACCTTGATAGAACTCATAGACAGGGACCCGGTTACTGGAAGCTAAACTTGTCTTTACCGACAAACAAAGCTTACAGTAAGCGGATTAGCACACTAGTTAAGCAGCGTTTGACGGGGGCAATTGTCAACAGCAGGTGGTGGGGCTCTCTCAAGAGAGAAATTAGAATAGAATCGATAGGTTTTAGTCGGGAATTAGCATCAGATAGGAATAGAACTGAAAGGGAATTAACAAATAGAGTAGAAGAGGCGATTAGGAGTAGCAATATGGCCGGCGTGCTGGCGTCAAGAACGGCCCTAGACCAGTTATTTGATGCGAAGCACGAGGGCTGCGTTGTCAGGAGTAAAATACGTGCTCTGGGTAACGAGGGCGCCAAAGCTGTTAGCTGGGCCCGAGTGACAGAGGTAAAAAGTGGAAACAAGTCCACGATTCGGTCTTTGAAGGACCAGGATGGACGCGTGATCCTTGAACCTGAGCGGATGAGCGAGGCCTTTCAACGGCGCTTCGCACGACTGTTCGGGAGGGGCGGCGGGCCGGGTGGGGCCATGGATTTCGGTCCATACCTCGACGGTCTGGCGCGGCTCTCGGACGAGGAGGCGAAGTCCTGAGAGAGGCCGATTTCAGCCGCTGAAATAGGGGAAGCGCTGAGCCAATGCGGCAAACGCAAATCTCCGGGTCTCGATGGTCTACCATACGAACTCTATGTAGCGATGCCGGGCTTCTTCTCCGGTCTCCTCGAGGCGGTCTACTGCAACTGGCAACAGAACGGGAGAATTCCCAGTTCTGTGACCAAGGGCGTAGTCACACTGGTGAGGAAGGACGAGAACAAGGGGGATGACATAGATAACTTCAGGCCCATAACTCTGCTAAACACAGAGTTAAAGATTTTGGCCAAGGTGTTAGCGAAGAGGTTAGCGCTTGTCGTCGGGAACCTGGTGGGAGAAGCGCAGACATGCGCAATCCCGTCCAGGTCCATACACGACAACCTCCACCTCCATGCGATACATCGTAGAGAGGGTAGGGAACGAACCCGGCTTTGGTGGGGCCCTGATCAACTTGGATCAATCTAAGGCGTTCGATAGGGTTGACCATCGGTACCTGGATACGGTGTTCGCGGCGGCAGGCTTCGGACCCGTTTTCAGGGGCTGGATTGCTGCAATGCACAGCAGCAACACCTGCTCGAGGGTCAAGGTGAACGGCTACCTCTCGGAGCCGTTCCAAATCATGCGATCCATCCGACAGGGATGCCCTCTCTCCTCCCTCCTCTATGTGCTGGCTCTCGAGCCACTACTGCGGAAGCTGGAGCTGTTGCAGGGCATCCCCTTGGAACCGGGATTGCGGAAAGCGGTGTCGGCCTACGCCGATGACGTGACAGTAATGGTATCGTGCGCCTCGGAAATCGGGCAGATCGGCACCTTACTGGAGGAATATGAAAGGTTCACAGGAGCCAAGCTGAACCGGGACAAGTCCGTCGGTTTGCAACTCGGGACGTGGAGGGGCAAAACGATGCCCTCCGACGGCATCGTCGGACGCTGGACGGAGGGACCGGTGAAGCTGCTCGGGGTCTGGTTCGGACCGGACCTCCAGGTGGAGAAAAACTGGGACGAGGTAACGGGCAAGGTCTTTGCACTCGCCCAGAAGTGGGCCGAGTGCAAACTATCCCTGAAAGGTCGAGAGAAGGTGGCGAACGCTTACATAGCGTCCGTCATCTACTACCGCTTGACCGTCGTGCTTTGCCCAGAGAAAACACTCGCCAAAATGGAGCGCGCGCTCTTCCGAGTTCTTTGGAAGAAGCGGGCTCCTTTGGTGAGAAGATCCATCTGCTGTCAACACCCTTCGAACGGAGGGCTGGGGGTGCCGTGGCTGACGATGCGTAGACACGCATTAAGGCTACGGTACCTCCAGGTATTCCTCACCGGTCAGCCGGTGTGGGCCCTGTTTGTGAGGCGAGCCTTTCCGAGACTCGTCTCACTCACCGAGCTGCAATCCTGGGTCAAGCAAAGACTGAGAAAAGTGGACGACTGGCACATTGAATGTGCCCAGGCGCTCACGGCCCTCTGGCAAGCGGATCCGGCAATCAGTGGAGACTCAACCTCAACATTCTATAGCGGGTTGGGGCGCAGTAAGTGCGACGACGCTCTCGGAGAGGCTCTGGGCATGGAGGAAGACGAGCTGGCCAGTCTGTTCGGTAGGACGTTTGGCCCGGGACCGATGGACAACTTCCAAAAGTCCCTGGCTTGGCAATGTTACCGAGGAGCTCTACCCGTTCGGGACAAGCTCTACAGACACGGGCGCCCGGGTAGGGACCCCTCGAAGATGTCCAAGATGCGTGCGTGACGAGGAAACCGTCGCACACGCATTCGTACACTGCCCGGGCGTTGCTGACCTGTGGGGCTATGTAGAACGACTACTGTCGCGGGTGGGACCAATCCGGTTGACCACCGAGAACATTGTCACGATCAAACCGCCTCCCCCTTTCAAAAACGAAGGAGAGGCGGTTTTCCTCTGTGTGATAGCCATGGCGAAAGAAGTTGTATGGTGGACAAGGTTGAAAGGGCTGAGGTCAGACACCTTTCTCTCCGGCCAACAACTGGTCTTTTTTTTCAAGTACCACTTTAGAAGAAGGATCAGAATGGAGAGAGAAGTGTTCTACCTCAGCAAGTTTTATGAAAGATGGGTGAAAGTAGCGAGAATGGCCCGAGTGAATGGGCCTTCTCTCTATATCAGCCTGTAGGTGAGAGAGGAGAAGAATGAGAAGAGGAAGGAAGCACCCGCTCTTTGTGCTCCCGAAGAGGAGGGTTGCACATTTTTTCGGGGGTGTGTGCGACCCATGTCAACGCCCCTCCCTATTGAGGACATCGATTGTTAAATTTAATTTGTTATGTTTTTTACACGTCTTTTTAAATGTATGTAAACTCCCCCCTTTGTATTTGTCCCAATTTTTGATGCCCTGGTGGCAAATAAATAGAAATATATATCTAATATACAACACACTCTCCCAACCTTCCTCTCTATATCAATTACCACCAAACTATCCCCCTCTCTATATCCATATCTATCTCTCCCATCTATCTCTACATAACATGTACATAAATTGTAGGGCATATACAAATAGATGTGTTTTGGTAGTTAGGGGAGAAAAATATAATTATTGGGCGGAGGGAGGCATCCACCCCCAGTCCCACCGCCCCTGATAATCAGTAATAATTACAGCATTAATATTGTTTTATTGAAATATTTTATGGATATTGCTTAATATTAGTTTTACAGTATATATTTTCACTAACTATGCGTATTTTTTGGCATAATCGACCATACGACCTTTGTTACATGATTACAGTTTCAGTTTTCAATTTAATAGTAACTGGCAAATAGGACTTCTAAGAGGTTCAGAGAGCCATGAAGGGGGCCTGTGAAATTTGGAGATCTCCCATCGAGACCCTCCAAAGAAACCATGAAACCACTCAGTTCCCTTTCAAATTTTGAGAGGGGTTCCCACCGGGGCCCTAAAGGAGTTTTGTACGACCTCGCAAAATTTCTCTCAGGGGCTCCGATGACAATACGTAATACAATTATTTTATAGGAAGAATATATAAATATATACCGTGTCTAATGCTAGGATGGATGGCGGTGTTGTTGTGTGTGTACTCACTTGTAGATTGTTCAGTGATGTAGTCACTGTTGTGTAGAGTGTAGACGAAGGAAGATAGGTGTACCTGATACAGTGTGACCAGTGATTGCGGGTGTACAAGTAAGTGAATAACAGTGTTCATTATGATGATGATGTTGTAATGGTTCCTAGGGTAAGTGATTTACCCTGATTACATAGGAAATGAAATATATAAACCACAAATTACACAAAGCTGCAAATTTATTAAATATAATTGTCATCGATTTGATTCTTTTTCTGATAATGTTTTGGCCTGTTTATCTAGATAAATTGAATCTTCTGTTAACATATTTTCACAATCAAATGAACTTTGAGCAATTTTATCGGAGTGTACATCATTTTCTACCCAACGTAAACAAAATTATAATCCACCCAGTTCTGTTTGTTTTATATTCACACAAGATTATTTGATAAGAAACAATTAAATTATCAATTACGTTTTATGCGGGATAAGATAATAAAAACTGCGATAAAACTCATTTAATAGTTGTGATGTTCGTTTAAGTAGGAGTTTATGTAATTTCTTTGATTCAAGGAATTTCGTATAATAAATTATGAGTGCTATTATTGCCTCTAATTTCTATTGTCCATATTTTTACAGAGAAATTTATATGGCATAATTATATTCAGTTATGATTTCATCGAATTGATCACTACTCTACAAACAATGCTGATATATTTCATATAAGCATGTTTTGATTCGTTATCTCTCTAAAATTTAGACTCTAAATGATAGCATGAGGGTTTGATAAATATATATCCAACATCACTATGTAAATAAAATTTGTGCAGGGTGAAGTTAAGAACAGCTCAAATGGTTATTGCCGTTCGTCTTGCAGCAGATAGAAGGAGCGGCTTAGGGTTATTGATAATGTTATTGCTTGCTTTAACTAGCGGCAGTGTTGCCTTAAAAAATATTAGAGGGATGCTCCAGTATCCCTTCTTGTGGTGTGTGATCGAGTGTCTAGCTCTCGTCACTCATTTTTTTCTCCCCTATTTTATTTTCTATTATCGCACACCGCTTTTTTCTGGTACTGTAAAGTTTTATTCATTATTCGGTTTTTCTTAAAATTACAAACAAGTGGTACCAGTGACATCGCAGCTCATTTCTGCAGCTGAGTGAAATAAAATGCCATGTTCATGGTGCCAATAAAAAAACACACACACTTGTTGGGTTTCACTTCGATTTATTGAGAAAATGATGGCCCCCAGATGTATTGTCGAATGTGCTGTGGAGCCAGGAAAAAATGGCTGGTTGCTTTGTAAAGAAAAAAAGGCAAGTTTAATCTGTAGGTGGGTTGCAGTGTAAATTCCATAATTCGGGCGAATCCACAGAAGTGGCTGAAATATTGACAAGTCCAGTTCAATTTGTTGCTTTCCCAGCGAGTCGGGCAAAAACAAGACGGATGGCCGTCATGGACGATCAGCGTGCAACGAGATGCGAAGCTGTTTGAGTTCAGCTGCAATTAGTATTCTCGTGTTGCGGTGCCTGTTTGAATCCAGTGGATTAAGCTCTGTGAGCTGCTAGCATGTGACAGCATCTCAACCAGGTGAAAAGGGACTCGCCATTGCGCCGTTAAGCCGGCGAGGCTAGGGGTGCAATATCTCACTGTTACATTATGCGTGTTGCTGGCTCAAAGTTTCTGGTACAAGAGAGAGATTCTTCAAATCTTCGCGGGGAATTTCTTCCTCGGGGCGCGTAGGGATACATCCTCTTCTACTGGCGCTGATTGGCTGAACTGAGCCAAATCACGCACAGAGAATGTATGTGAGCCCGCGGAATGTAGGTCACTACAGGATGATTGTTTAGTTGTTGATTGTCATCAAAGCTCTTTCGTCACGTATCCTGTGAATTACTCAGTGACTACTTTTGTTGTTATTTTGTGTCTCTCCTTTGTTCTATCTTACACCATCTTGTTCTTGTGACTCATAAAAATAAGATGAGACACAAAATAACAACAATGCTAGCTCAAACAAAGGATTGATATCTAAGTTTAGCTGACAGGTTAAAGGTCAGTGTATGTTGATATGTGACTATTCGAGAACATAGGAACAATCGTATTAAGGTTTCAACACACACACACACATATAGAAAGAGTGTGTCTGATTTTCCACCTTGGCCCAGTTGCCCTAATGGACTCAACTCCTCTTCCCAATTTCTTTAATCTTGCACACATATGCTCACGCTTACTTCTATAACCTTAACCACTGTCACCCCTACCTCATTCATGGTCACACATGTATGCGCGCAATCACTCCTAGTTTCCTATGGCTCAGTTATGGTCAGAAACACATTCTTACAGCTTGTAAAGACCATCAACAAACATGCACACAACTCTACACTTACCCTCACATCCCTGTATGGATCAACAACACACACACCTTAAACTTATACACATAGATGTCTTCTCCACTTCGTACTTACAACAAAACACACACTTACACACATATCCTCTTAGCTTTGTACGGACAAACAACAAACAAACATACTCACTCACACGCTCTATGTACAGCTAGACGTGTTCAATCACTGCCTTTTAAAATAAGACCAATTAATTTTCTTATACACCAACACCTGATTCAACAGTTTTCGTTCTGTCATGCTCACTCTCCTCTATCTTCCTATTTCTTCATTCTAATTCCTTAGAACCATCTGACTTGTCCAGAAGTGACGGCAAAAGACCTGACGGCCTTACCCTATGCTCCTGGTCGAGAGGCAGGTGCCTTGTCTGGGACGTCACTGTTAGTGACTCTTTTGCTCTTTCCCACATCCTGGATGCTGCGGTTAGGACGAGAGCCACAGCTTCCGCAGCCGAGCGGAGTAAGACCCTCAAATACTTTGATCTGTCGGCCAGCTACACGTGGTTTTCGAGACGTTTAGGGGAGTCGGGCTGCTGACTCCGAGGTTCCTCTCTTCACTGGCAACTCACCTAATAGAGGTAACTGGCGAATCTCGCGAGGGTGCTTGGTTGTTCCAGCGCATTAGCCTTGCCATCACCCGAAGCAACGCTGCGAGTGTGCTGCTGTCTTTTGCTCGGGTGTTGGCTCGGTTGTTCACCCCTTCCTTTACATTTTCTTTAATATTGAAACATTAAAAGAATATATATTTCTGAAAGAATCGTGAGCAATTTATAATGTTATCTAAGCATTTGTAATGTTATTTATGTATATATTAAAACATATTTGTTATGTTATCCTACTGTAAATTTATTTATATGCTCTGTTTATATTTTCATTCTGAAAGAATTGCAAACGATTTGTAATGTTATTTATACAACTCTGAATAAATATATATGTCTGATGAAGGACTAACGTCCGAAACGTTAAGACTTTTCCTACTCTATCAAGTGTAAATCTAATATATTTCTTCATTGTACTGTGTTGTTTGCTTTGTTATTTCTGTTTGCCTTTTGCATACATGCACACACATTATATATATATATATATATGCTCTAACCCTAACCCAAAACCCTAGCCTCCCCAACATTTGTCGTGAGATATGGTTAAATAAAAAGTAATATCCAATGGTTTTAAAAGTCAATTAAAAATTAGGCCCTGATGAGGAACTAAACACAAAATATTTTTAATGTAAAGAAAATTTTAAAAAAAAAAATTTTCCAGGTACCGCAAAGCACTGCTTTGTCTGCTAGCCTATATAATATTATTAAGATGGTCCTGCCTACATATATAAAACCATATTTTTTCCAATTCAGACTGTTTTCTTGAATTGTGAGTCTTAATTTTTTAGAATATGGCAAAGTGACAACAAATGCAATCTGATATGCTTGTTAGCAAGCTGATATCATATAAAATTGTGAAGGTGCCAAAATTCTGAATAGTGTAGAGACTACACTTTAGAATGTTTATTGATAACTAGAAGAAGCCCTGAGCACCTTATGTAATAAGGATGTTAAAAAAGGATGGTTAAAGAGATGCGAGAAGGGCTATGTCCTTTGCTCTTCCAAGAATATCGAGTAAGCTGAAGAATCCCCACTGACTGCTATTTATGCATACTTGATGTTACAAAATACAGGAAGGTTAAAGGAAGACATGTTCTTCAGAATTCAGACATACTGTATTCTACAATGTATATTCTAATGGCAAAAGCTTACTAATATCATGACAACCTCCCTAAAAGGGTTGGGAGGATTCCTCAGTTGTTTGAAAAATATGACAACCTCTCTAGTGTTGGTGATCTATATGATAAACACATCCAGTAGACTCTGTAAAGTGGCTGGTGATAGGAAAGGCATCCAGCCATAGAAAACCTGCCGAACAAAGGGTTAGGAGGGCTCTGCAGTTGTGTGAAAGACATGATACCTACACTAGGCTGGGCCCCAGTCCATTTAAGTAGTCAGTAGCCCTGATTGAGTACTGACTCAGTTTATGGAGACCCATCAGCAAATGTAATAGGTAATACCTGTAACTATATTACTATGTAATTTGTATTTTCAGTTAGTTACCAAGAATCTGTAAGCTGGTCTTCCAAGTTCTAAGTAACTAAAAGTGCAATTAACTTTAAATTACTTTAAACTAAAGTAACTATTAACTTAGTATTAATATTTTGGTGACAATGGCAAAAGGCATAGACACGTTTCTTATATTCCTGGTGGTACATGTTTTTTTTTTTGTTTTTCTGAAGTGGTAACTGGATGAAACATTCCTATGAAGAACAACTTTATATCCTCACTTCCAGGTCAAAGCGAATTGGATGAGCCAATCAGAGACTCAGGTATCACTAAGTGAGGGTAAAAAAGGGGGAATTTAGTAGGTGAAAATTACAGGACTACACAGGGCCAGATTAAGTCCTTCGAAGACTCTAAGCACTTAAAACAGTTTGGTCCCCCACCCCATATATAAAGATTGCAAAAAAAAAAAAATTGAATCGACTAAGCTGAAAACACCTGTAGTTTCAGGAGAAAACCAAACATTGAGAACCAGAAAGTTGGTGTTTTAAAAAAAATTTTTTTTTTTTTAAATGTATATATATCCACCCTCTCTTACTTCGAATTTACTTCTTCATAACTTTCTTAATATGCCTTTTTTCATGAAATATTGAAGAGATACATTTTTGAAGATGTAGATTATGCTTATGGTGAGGACATTTTTGTTTTATTTTCCAAAAATTCTAAGTTGCAGAAAAAGTATTGCGCCCCTCTAGAAAATCTATGGCATTATCCTTATTGGTGCCATTCATAAATAATTTAGCAAAGGGAAAGTTTGTCATCAACTGTTCTAGCAGGTAAGTTTGTAGTAGCTTGAGATAGAAATAAAGTTTATAGATTTAGGCTAAGGCTGCATTTTAGAAGATGTTTATTAGTTGGAGGAAATATTGAGACTTGTGAAATAAAAGTGAAAATCAAAACCATGTGATAATAGTGGGCAGTCTCGTTAAAACGGTCAAACAATTCACGAATGTGGTTTACACACACACACACACACATATATATATATAACGAAGGAGGTGTGGTAAGGAACCAGATGGACCATAACGCACCAGAGTACTCAATACTTAGGGTAGTAGAGTGGGTAATAGGAAAAAGTTTAGCCCCATATATATATGCATAAGGAAAGTATATACTTTCAGACGTTCAATCATCTGACAAAAAGGTATACGATGCTGGTGATAGCTAATAAGCTTGAAACTAGTACGTCGTTCCTGTGTCAGTGTTGAACAAAAGGGCGACGATGGTTGCCGAGCACTGTACGGCGCAATTCGGGCTGTTTGTTTACAAACAAACCGAACATTATAATAAATGTTCGGTAAACCCATACGTACATATATATATGTGTGCATGTATGTATATATATACATACTACTGTGCGTCTGTACACATATATGTATGCACGTATACATACTTATATTTAGGTATCAGCCGTACTAAGAGTGAGAAATGAAATTTTGTTTCATTCTTTTCCATTTATATATTTCTTGTATTCGTATTATTCGGGAAACCTCTGGTAATGAGGCAATTATATTGTATTGTTTACAGCCCTTGCCATTCTGAGTTCAAATCCCGCCGAGGTTAACTTCGCCTTTCATCCTTACGGGGTCGATAAAATAAAGTACCAGTAATGCTCTGGGTAATTGCTGGCCTTGTGCCAAACGTAGAAACAATTATATATATATATATATAGAGAGAGAGAGAGAGAGAGAGAGAGAGAGAGAGAGAGAGAGAGAGAGAGAGAGAGAGAGAGAGAGAGAGAGAGAGAGAGAGAGAGAGAGAGAGAGAGAGGAAACAAACTCGTAGGGCGAGAAAAATGTATTAATATTTTTGGTGGATTACAGAAGTATAGAGATATGTTATTCATCTACATATAACACTGAAACAAAAAATTCCTAAGGACTGAACGTTAAAAGAATCAAATTCCCATTGTCGCTTCCACCGTCTCTCTCGCTCTCCCCAACTCTCACTGCCGCGACCTTGGCAGACAGAATAGAGAGGATGGTGAGGGAGACGCGTTGGAAGAGCCATTTCAGCTCGCGGGACTCACACCTGCAGGTAGCCAACTCCGTGTTGATGGCGGTGAGTAGGGAGGGGGTCCTACCTAGGGCCAAGGACACCAGAGGTTTCCACTGTCGGAGAGCGACCGATATTTGGAGAGTTTACCCTCCTCGGACCGAAGTGCAACAGAGTCTGGATTAGTCGCAGACTGCACCAGATTGCCACTGGAGAAAGTTGAGAGGTAGCTGTCTCATCTGGGACGTCACAGTCAGTGACTCTTTTGCTCCTTCCCACATGATGGACGCCGCGGTGAATGTGTATGGAGGGGTCACTGCGTCCGCTGCCGAACGCAATAAAATTCGGTAATACCAGGACTTGTCTAATAATTATTTTTTCTAGCCTGTGGCGTTAGAGACGATAGGTGGAGTTGAGCCGCTGACAACGAAGTTCTTGTCATCACTGGCAGCTCGCCCTACTGAGGTGTCAGGTAATGCCCGTGAGAGTGCCTAGTTATTTCAGCGCCTTAGCCTCGCCATCACCCGTAGTAATGCTGCAAGTGTGTTGGCTTGCCTCATGTGTGTAGTTAACCCCCCAAGGTGTGAGAAGCGGCCGATTATCGCACTTCGTGGTTAATTTATATTATTATATTTTATGGCGGTGAATTGGCAGTATCGGTAGAGGATGGACACCATGCTTTCTAGCATAGTTAAGTCCCTTTACAGTCTGAGTTCAACTCCCGCTGAGGTTAACTTTGCTTTTCATCCTTACGGGGTCTATAAAATAAAGTACCAGTAATGTACTGAGTAATTTCTGGCCTTGTGCCTAAAGTAGAAACAATTATATTTTTATACACGTACACGATTTAGACATTATATTTGTAATGTCCTTCTGGACGAATTGCGAGCAATTTATGTATTTACGCATTTGTAATGTTATTTATGTATATATAGGGCGGTAGATTGGCAGTATCGGTGGAGGGTCGGACGCCATGCTTTCCAGTATAGTTACGTCCCTTTACGATCTGAGTTCAAATCCCGCCGAGGTTGACTTTGCCTTTCATCCTTACGGGGTCGATAAAATAAAGTACCAGTAATTCACTGCGTAATTTGTGGCCTTGTGCCTAAAGTAGAAACAGTTATTTATGTATATATATTTAAAACTTATTTGCAAATGTTATTCTATTGTAAATTAAAAAAAATTTCAGTATGTTATTGACTGGACGTGTATCTTAGAGAGGCTGATTGTCTAAAGATGTGAGCAATCAATTAGAGAAAGGGATAAAAATTGATATATCAAACATACTGTTGCCACCTGAGTTGCATAATGAGAGAGAGAACAGTAGCTAACTGGTCACAATTTTATAATAGAACAAGGCTTCCTTCTTGGCCCTCGTTTAGCGGGAATTTTGAGTGCTAAACTGTTGAATATGAAGAAGCAAGATGGTAAACATAGCGGTGTCATTAATTCGCTACATAAAATTGGAAGGCTTCATGAAACACATATGAGCTTGTTTAGCTTACCACAAATACAAATCGAAATTATTCAGTAAACGAAATTATTTTTTTTTAATAATAAATATTATAAACATAATCGTAATCTACATCAAGGAAAACGCATGTCTGCAAAATTATAAAAAACAGAAAAATATTAAGAAAATTATGAGGAAACTAAGTCAGGGTGGGAAGGAAACTAAGTCAGGGTGGGAGGGAAACTAAATTATAGTTATGACATTTTTAAAGAAAGATATTTAATGTGCTGTCGTGAGTAATGTCGAGCGTTATAAATTAACACGTAAACTTCCGGTAAACCGAGACCTTCAAAGCAACCTCAAATTTCTGTTGAAACTCTTTTACAGAACTGATAACATTTAACGGTTAAACAAAGTAGTAGGAGCACAGCGCCAGACTAAATGTATTTCACTCAGTAGAGCATCAGGCACCATGCTTTGCAGCACAGAGTTATGGCCATTTACGTTCTGAGTTCAAATCCCGCCCAGGTTAACTTTGCTTTTTATCCTTACGTGGTTGATCAAATAAAGTACCAGTAATGCACTGGGGTAACTGCTGGACTTGTGCCAAAAGTAGAAACAATTATTTAGATCAGTCTATTTCCGTTTTGAGTTGCAACACTTCTGGTTAAAGTTTTTCTTCTGATTGCTTTTCTCTTTCGATTTCAATAATATAGCGTCTAGAGTTTGGGCGAAAATCGGACCATGTCTAGAAGAACCAAGAATAAAAATTCAACGCGATAAAAATATATAGCCACCTTGGGCACTACTAAATGATGAAGATGTGGTAGCACAGGGTTAAGTCAGTTCTATTGACAGAAGTCGTTTGAGTTTTAAATGCCTCAAGACTACGAATAAACGTGTAACGGTTTGCTTACTGCGTTGATTGTAAAATTATTTTAGTTTCGTATTTCGATTTTAGGACCTTCCACATTATTAATTCTCTTCTGTAGAGCCGGGACGACTTAAGAAACAGTATACATACCTGTTTATAGGGTATATATAACTTGAAAGTTGAATTGATTTCGTTTGTTGATTCTATGCATTCAGAAGTAATCTTCCTATTTTTCACCGAAGTAAGTTCATTTAAATCATTGCAAGGAACTATATCTTTAAAAAAATTATATTTTCGTTTTAGATTTCCTGCTTAAATAATATTATTGTTGAGTTGGTTGGTGTGAGTTTCTTAAAATTTACAGCTGGTCAAACCGATATAGAATCTATTTAGGGGTCGAAGAGTCGATGGTTCGTATCTCGGCACTGCAAAGAAACCCTGGTATGAGTTGACAAAATCGAAGAACCATGGACAAAATGTTTTGTAATATTTAGTTGTTTAGTTTCAGTTAAAACTCAGTTTATTTTTTATTATACCAGGCTTAATAAAATAAGTATCAGTCAAATACTGATCGATATAATCGAGTGTATCTTCTCTAAAATGTTTGACCGTGGGCCAATGTAAGAAATCGGTATTTAATTAGCGATCCATCTCAACTAGTTATAAATGGGTTATGTATTAAGGTATAGCTCATTGCAAGATGTTTTTCTTACATTGTTTTTGGAATTAATGCAGGTTTACGGGAAATTGAGAATCAGAAATTTGTTCTAAATCCAAATGGCATTCAGAAACTTAAGTGAAGTATGTTTAAAGACCATACTGGAAGTTATAAACGGATGAAATAGGCGCTAAAAGACAATATCTATTTGACGCAATATTTTCTGATGCTGGAAAACAAGTCTGAGAAAATATTGAAATGACCGTAATTCATTATTTCATTATTATTTTAAACCGCTCGACATGAAGTCACTTACAAATACTGCAACCTCTTGTTCACGACCATGTCTCCTCTCTCTGCAATGGTCTCTGCTCCTTGGAATTGGCTGGTCTCATGCTACCTTTACATGGGTACTCCGAGCTTACGCGCCTGCCATTACTCATATCATGTCCCCCTCCATTCCCATATACCCAGTTGATTATTGATTTGGGTAATTCATTCGTTGAGCAAAATTGTGATTGATAGACACTTTTACATGTATACATGTATCTGTAATTATTTGTTATATATATATATAGAGAAGGGGGGATAGGGATGTGTATACTCGTATAATTCACATATATGTTCCAGGTACATTATGCTTCCGCCTAGTGGAAAATCATGTTGCGGACTGCAGCATATATGTTATGTAGTGTGGCAGTTCGAGCATATTGCTACGTTGGAAACCTTAACTATCTTGAAGTTGGATTCTTCCAAAATACAATGATGGTTGATGAATCGAAATATATATATATATATATATATACAATATTAAATAAATGGAAACTATATTTATAAAACCATATTTATTTCATTATATATATTTCGGGGATATCATATTAACAATATGCTATGCCTTCCTCAGACAAAATACAATATAAACAGTTTTATAGATAAATATATTCGACATACCGTTATAAACACCGACTTCCATTTAGAGAGGTTTACACTGCCAGCGTAAACCTCTCCAAATGGAAGTCGGTGTTTATAACGGTATGTCGAATATATTTATCTATAAAACTGTTTATATTGTATTTTGTCTGAGGAAGGCATAGCATATTGTTAATATGATATCCCCGAAATATATATAATGAAATAAATATGGTTTTATAAATATAGTTTCCATTTATTTAATATTGTAAATATACTCCAAATATTTGTCGAGTGCTTTTATATCAGTTATAAATATTTACTAGTTGTAACCCAACAATTTTAAATATAACTTTCCATGTATATATATATATATATATATATATATATATATATATATATATATGACATAGAGACGTTGGATATTTCATGGATTTTTACTTTATTCACAGTTGTGTAAATAACATTACAAATTGTTTCAGAATGAAAATATAAACACATATAATAAATATAATTAACTATAGCTAGAAACCTCACAAATATAACGCACCAAAATATACGACCAGAGCAAGAGAAAGAAAAAAAAGGGAACAAAAATGACCATCAATTCACCACCAAGTGCGACAATCGGCCGCACATCACAAGGGTCAACGGAATATTTTGAGGCATGCCAATACGATCGCAGCATTACCACGGGTGATGGCGAGACTAAGGCATTGAAACGAGCATCACCTGACACCTCAGTAAGGCGAGCCGCCAACGATGACAAGAATTTCGCAGTCAGCGGCCCAAAGAGTCACTGATTATGGCGTCCCAGATGAGACACCTGCATCTTAACCAGGAACAAAGGGTAAGGCCGTCTGGTTTCTTCCCATCACTTCTGGATAATCCAGCCGGCTCCAGAACTGGGGGCATATTTACCCGAGCTAGGGCCCACTTAATGATCAGGTTTAGCTCGATGTGGCGGACAAAGCGACCAGCATTCAGGTGGCAGGACAAATCATGGAAGTCTGTGGAGTCGAGGGATTTACCATAGCGACATCTCAGACCTCCACCGACATCGGCTCCCACTCGGAGTGCAATGGAGATGCGGACTTGTCCTGGTGGAGAAGACCACCAATGTTGGCCACAGGCAGGGCATCAATCCAGTCCCCAGAGAACTTTGCGCTTGCAGTAAGTATGCGGCACCTAGAAAATTGATCATAATGATCAAAGGGAGAGTTAAAAGTTTCGCTCGGACGCAGATTGTTCCCCATGCTTCCATCTAAACTTGTCAGTATCGGGAACTGACAAACCCAAATCTCTGAACAGAATTCAGGCAAATGTTATCCGATTGATGTCATTGATAGTTGATATGAAATACTTTGGTTCATTGAGACATAATAGATCCTATCAGGTGTTCATTTGATTTCTGGTGGTTGGGATTTATGAATCCAAGTAATGATAGTGTTTATACACAGACTATCGAAGGGTGATGTCCCCTGGCAAAGAAGACACTCCATAGCTTTACTCTTCAATCATTTGAAGATAAGATGTGGTTTGAGAGGAATTGGGCTGCTAGTTCTTGTAGGTCAAGCGGCCTAGTAGAGGCTTGTGAAAGGAATAGTGTATCTAGGATTATATCATTCAATGTGTCCCTCCATTTTAAAAATAACAGGGTGTGATTTGATGAAAATGTTGTTGTTACTTCTAGCATATCAAGCAAATAGGTTCCATGGTGGCCTGTGTGTGTCTTTTGAAGTTATTTGGACGGGGTAGACATGACATAATCTATATAAGATTTAATGTATTGTTTGTACACTAATATTGCTGTTTCTTTTTGAGAGCTCAAAGTATATTTGTGTATAGTTTTGTTAGAATTAACACTTTTTCATGATTTTTCTGAAAATTATTTGCAGCAGTCAAGCAGATGACATTATCTGGCAAAGTATTCCTACAATCCACTGCTCTTTAAGAAAATAATTTCTTTTTTTCAAATATTTGTTCTTGCATATTTTTTGAATGTTTTATATCTACATATTCTTGTTTCATTTTTATTTAACTGAGAAAACCTTGGATCAATTCCTCTCCGTTAATAATCTTAAAGGTTTCAATTAAATTACTTTTCTCCTTTCTTTAAGAGTATTTAATGATAGTTTTTTAGTCTTTCATCCTATTGTTGTTGCCATAATTCAGGTACCATTTTTGTTGCTCTTTTTTGTACCCTTTCAATATTGCCAATATCATATCTTAAATGTTGAGATCAGGCTTGAACAAAAAATTCCAAATATGGCCTTACATATTATATTTTACAAAAAAACGAAAAACAAATATATATCTATATCTATTGTGCTCAAAGTCGATGGAAACCTTGGAATAGAGAGACCCAGAGAGACTTGGGCGAGGTGATAAAAGCTGACCTCGCCAAATTACGCCTCTCAAAGGTGATGACACGGGACTGAGAACTCTGGCGTTATGCTGTAATACAGAAGAACCAAATTCTCATGGGCACAGACTCACTGTAAATGAGGTTGGCACTAGGAAGGGCATCCTGCTGTAGAAACCAAGCCAAAATCAGTTCTGTATGAGTAAGACATGGTCACCTGATCTGCCATTGCTAACAACAGGTTAACTTGTCTAACCCATGCCAGCTTGGAAAAGTGGACGTTAAACGGTGATGATGATGATGCTATATATATGCATCATCATTTAATGTCCACTTTTCTTGCTATCAAGAGTTGGATGGATCGTTACAGACCAGGTTAATATTTATTTGGAGCTACTGACCTATTAGATGAGTCTGCATCTCACTTACATTCACATACTACAGAGTACCCTGGTGCATATCATGGCACCAGCACTAAGGTTGTAATATCTATGTCACAGCTGAAGAGTCCTTTTGACCCTTTATTTGGCAAATTTTGTATGGTTGCATGCCCTTCCTATCACCACAGCCTCTTAACTAACACTAGAGAGGTTGTCATGCCCTTATATATATATATATATATATTTTTTTTTTTTTTCCCTATTTCCTTTTCACCTGTTTTTTTTCAGCCTCACTGTCATATTTCCTAAATTTTATTTTCAAATCCATATTTAATAAAAACACCATGTTTTTTATTCATTCTGACAACTGAAGACAGATACAACACCTGTCTTCAAGAAATCATTGGTAAATGAAATAATTATCTTATGTTGTCTATTACATAACTAATAAGCTCTGTAGCCTACATAGAGCACTCTTTTTTTCCTGTACCTTTCCGGCGGAAATACTTTATATATATATATATATATATATATATATATATCATCATCATCATCGTTTAACGTCCATCTTCTAAGCTTGCATGGGTTTGGACGGGAATTTTCCCACTTGAAGCAAGATTGGTTGTCTTGCTCATATAGGACTGTCTGGCGGGTTTTCTACGGCTGGATGCCCTTCTTAACACCAACCCCGTTTACAGTGTAGACTGGGAGGTTTTTACCGTGTTACTGACACAGCCACATTACAGCGTGGACTGTGTGTTTTTTTTGTCGTGACACCTACACGACCTCATTTATTTCGGACTGGATGTTGTGGTACCAACATAACTTTACATCGAAAGGGGTGGTGTGGATGGGGTGGGGGTAGTGGGACAGGGGTGTGTATTTTTGTTAGGTGCCTACTGACTGTAGGTTTCGCTTTGTACTTAGGCAAGGCGGGTCTTCTGTATTACTGTGTAGCACCAAAGATCTCGGTCCAGTGACATTGTCTTGGAGAGGTGTAAGTGTGTGAGGTCGGAATTTATCAAGTCATCCCAGGTTTTTCTGGGTCTGCCTACTCCGTGGCTACCGTCTATTTTTATCGCCCTGCACTTTTTTATACAACTGTCGTCTTTCATGTGCATCACGTGACCGTACCAACGTAGTCTTCTCTCGAGTAAACAACATCTGATCCCTCTTATTCCTAATTTCTCCCTTAGTTCGTTTATGCTTTGCCGTTCACGTATATTACTATTACATATATATATATATATATATATGGCACATGGCTTAGTGGTTAGAGATTTGCAATCGAAAGGTTGTGAGTTCAATTCTTGGACCGGGTGATGTGTTGTTTCCTTGAGCAAGACACTTAATTTCACATTGCTCCAGTTTACTCAGCTGTAGAAATAAGATGATAGGACTGGAGTCCCTATCATTCCACTGCAAAGTGGTCGTGTAGGTGCCTCGGGAAAAAAGCACCCAGCACTCACTGTAAATAAGGTTGGTGTTAGGAAGGGCATCCAGCTGTAGAAATCAAGCCAGAATCAGTTCCTGTATGAGCAAGACAAGGTCAGCCGACCGGACACTGCCCACAACAGGACAACCCGTCTAACCCATGCTAGCATGGAAGAACGGACGTAAAACGGTAATGATGATATATATATAAATATATGCTTGCCTCATTTCTTCCCAAACTTCACACATCCTCTGCATTCAATGCCATTCAAATCATACATTGTATATGAGCATTATACAATCTGCCCTTCAGTTGGAGAGAGAATCCTTGTTTTACCAATAAAGGTAATACCTCCCTAAACATTATTCTCTGTCTGTTTATTATGCTTTTGGAACATACTCCTCTTCTGCTTATTTGATCACTTAAGTAATGAAAGCTAGCAACTACTTCTAGTGAACTCTCCAAGCATTTGAAAGAATTTATTCTATAGGTGCTCTTACTGTTAACCACTCCTGTGCGTCTGCAACATACAAAGTCCTTTGTCAGCTTGCTTTTGATTCTACTGCATCTCTTGTGCACTAGTAATTTACATTTGGTGCAGTGTATGAAGTTGCTACCTATTCCTTTTCTATATATTCAGTATGGCCAGTTATTAGATGGTTGTAAAATCCTGTCGTTTTCTGCTAACTAAAACTTTTGTTTTTGTTAGGTTTACTTTTAGACATCACAATTTTAAGTTTTACTTCCACATTTGGAATGTCCTCTGTATTTCTTTAGCAGGTTCAGCTATGCGAATTAGTCATTGGTATACAGAAGTTCAGATGGACAGCCAATCTTAAACTCCTCTATTATGGCCTGGATAATTGTAACCCAAATTTGTGGTCTGATGTGAACATAATATGAGATACTAAGCAGAACTGAGAAACTAAGGCCAGTAAAAAGTTTCATGTTTATTATATCTGTTAATTATTCACTATATTTAGTTTCTTAGTAAATGATTAGTTTTAGCATTAAATTTACAATATTTAGAGCATTTTAAAAATATGGGAGAAGAACTTAGCTGAGAGTAATCCCCTATACGTTGCATTTGTCAACCTGGAGAAAGCTTTTGGCAATGCTCAATACTCTGTAATCTGGAGATTCCTAAGGAAACTAGCTGGGTGGCTTGGGAGGGCTGTAGAAGTCATGTACAGGGGTGCAGTCAACAAGGTGAGGGTCAGTAATGAGTTCAATGATGAATTTAACATACAGGTAGGAGCTACTACTGCTGTTGATAACAAAAGATTTCTCTCTACAAAAGAAAGACCTGCTGTTTTATAACTGTGTATGAAACATATTGTTGCAAGGCAGTGAGGCATGGGCAATGAATGCAGAGGATATGTAAAGGCTAGAAATTAAACAAGTATGCACTGATTGATGTGCAATGTTAACATGAATGAAGAATAAAGCATGGAATAGCTGAGAGAAAAGCTGGATATTAGAGGAATCAAATGTAGTGTGCAGAAGAGTAAACTGCTGGCATGGCAATGTAATGCATATGGATGATGATCGTTGGGTGAAGAAATGCCAAGAAATTTCAGTGGAAGAAAGCTGCAGTAGAGAGATACCAAGGCAGACCTAGGCCAAGGTTGTGAGAGCTGATCTCAAATTGCTGAAGTTATCAGAGAAGATGGCAAAGGACCACAAGTAGAGGGATGCTGTGCTGGAAAAGACCTGTCTAACCTATGCCGGCATGGAAAAACAGACCTAAAATGATGATATAGGAGCCTATCAAGCTTCAGTTCTCAACCCTCTCCTATAGGAAAGGTGGAGGTAGAAATTACATATGGTGTACCCAGTGTAAACTATGGACACACAAGAAGTGTAGTGAGATCACAAGTAGACTGGGTAAAGTAGATGCCATATTTGATGAATGCACAGGAATAGTTAATAGTAAGAATGTGTAATAACTTCCTTCAAAATAAACATTAAGAAGACTCTAGAAATAGTTGACAGCAACTGTTACATAACTTCCTCTCTCTCTCTCCTTCTCTGGAAAAAATTGACTGTGTTCAGACCTGGACAGGGGATGGGCTCATATCTAGATTAAAACCTTTCATAATAATGTTATGTAAGAACTTTTCAGTCTTTTTAATGAACTCAATAAAAGACTGTTCTAAACCCCAAATTCTTGATTATTTTTAAAGTGAACTGAAATACATTCAATGTATTTCTTGAGAAATATGACCAAGAAAGGATTAAACATTTATTATTCTTCATCTGTTGTAAAAACTTAAGCTGGACGGTATTTCAGATGGCTGCAGCTCTGGAAATGTCTGAATAGACAAGTGTTTTAGTGAAGGATTCTATTTGTTCAGCAGTGAGTTGTGTGACTCAGGCTTCTTTTAAGAGGGTTTTCAGTGTGTTTAGAGCCTTATTGCCTATGAAGTAAAAGAGACAGAGAGGAGAAATAGAGCATCTTTAATTATGTTGAGAATACTGCCTATGTGTAACAATTAATTTTGAAAATTTGAAGAATTTAATAAGATAAGTAACCTTTTCATTAGTAAGCTAATGATTGAAACATTGCTTACCAAAAATGTCTTAACCCTTTCGCATTTAGATCGGCTATATCCAGTCAGAATTCTCTCACCTCCCTCTGTTCAAACTGGCCACTCATACTGATGTTAAGGTATTGTTCTCAAAATAAATAATATCAAAATCTCAGATTTAATATTATGTGAGATAAAGTTTTTACTGTGAAAATACAATAGTATATATAGAGTAATGTAAATGCTAAAGGGTTAAATATAATCATGATGGAAGGTTTTTAATATAAGTATCAACATTTTGAAACAAACAGTTTTGTATCATAAAACCAAGGTGGTTTTAGGCATGTTGGTATCAAAACTTATTCTGATAGTGAATTATATTCTTACATTTCCATTCTACTACATGCCTCAGATAGTAAGGGTTTAATTTGCCTGGTACAGACAAGTGATCATGTCTAGAAACAAATTACATCTGCTCTCGTGTTGCTAAAATACAAGTTGGTTCCTTTGATATACCACTTTGAATGACAACATCAGAAGGATCAATGATGTGGCTGGTTTCCCATTACAACTGGAGCTTGTTTGTCTTGACCATGGTGATGGCATGTGCCCAGCTGTAATAACCCTTTTCTCTAATTTGTGATGCCATGTGCTGAGGCACCTTTTCTAACACAAACCCAGGCACTACCACCTGTAATGTGAAGGAGCTGAAGATACCCAAATACCCAAATACCAAAACTTGACTGACTTCTTCCTTTTCGTGCCACTCACCATCAAGACCTCTGGTGTCCTTCGTCCCCAAACTGCCATTTTCATCTGTAAACTTGGGAGGAGTGCACAGGAGCCTTGTAAGGTAGAGTGGAGATGCAGTGGGTGTTGTTGACTATTCTGCATGGCAATGCTTTCGCTATTTTGTCCGCAGGATGCAGCTGAGATATACCACCTAGACGGTGCAGAGTCTGCTGCTCCCTCCTCACTTCCCTTTACTTTCAAAATTAAACTTTTTTTCTTCTCTTTTTGTTGCAAACATTATATAATTTAATTTACTCTGCCATTTGTATTGAGTGCTCTTTAGTTAATGTTTAACTAGACAATTCTTCTCCAACAAAAGTAAATATTGTAAACATTGGATATGTCTTTGCTTTGAGGAGAGCATACCACACATTCTGCTTTTTACTGAATTGATTCTTGGAGATCCAGACTACCTCTAGTTTCTTTGAATCCTTGGGAGTATATTCACAAACAGATGTGCTAAATAATAGGGGAACATTAGTTCTGAGTCAACCTTTTTACATGCTGAAATTATTTCTTACAAAGGAATATGCACTTGTAGAATGGATGGAGGACCATGTGCACACCAGTGGAGATTGGCAGCCAAGGTTTTGCAGCTCATTCCCTTAGTAAAGCCTATATAACTCTGGATTTCCCAATAGCAAGTAGGAGGGCCATCAGGAAGAGAAGTGACCAACACCTTGGTTGGGTCACCTCGAAGAGGGCATGTATTGTAAGACCTGAAACACCCAGTGACTCCAGGATACATCACTGATGATGTGTCCAGTGTTTTGCATCCACATGTGTGAAGACCTTGAACTATTATTTTCTTTTAATCCTTTAGTATTTACAAGTAACCAGCATAGTTACGTCCCTTTACGATCTGAGTTCAAATCCCGCCGAGGTTGACTTTGCCTTTCATCCTTACGAGGTCGATAAAATAAAGTACCAGTAATGAACTGGATAATTGCTGGCCTTGTGCCTAAAGTAGAAACAATTATTAACAAAGTTTAAAGTGGACAGTAAGATTATTTCATAAAGAAAAAAATCGCTTTATGTGAATAAAATAAAAACAATGCAATCGCTTTTAATTGATACGATAATATTTTTTTTAAACACTTCAAATGAAATTAACAAGATAATTATTGATTATAAGAATATCCTAATTGATATAATGTTTGACAATGTTGTTTCATTTGATAAGGATGACATTGTTACTGATAATATTTGATGTTGATGATGATGATTGTGGTGGTGATGGTGATGGTGGTGATGATGATGATGATAATAATGAAAATAATATGATTATTTTTCATGCTGTTATTAGAAACCCGGAAGATGAGATCGAATCCTAAAACAAATATTAAAATTATCCACACCAACCGGAACAAGCATGTGTTGACGAGCAGGAGAAGCACTCGCTCATTTCTCACTTTGTTGTTTAGCATTATGGCTGAAATGGACTGCGGCGCTCGTCTGCGCTTTCCCAACGGAGATATCAAAATGTCTAATTACGGTAAAGAGGTTTTAATTTCATTGACATGATAACAGCTTTATTGAAAATGTATTATTTAAACTTTATTGATGCTTTTTTTCCCCCCAGTTTATGTTGTATTATATCAAAATGTGCGGAATATTTGTTTCAGTTTATTAGCGTGAAGGTGAATATTGTGTTTGGTTCTAAATTCGGGGTGTTATATGTTGTATATTTTATGTTTATATCAGACCCTGATTTTCAGGCGGACTGCTATAAGTGGAATTGGTTGGGAAGTTGTATCAAAATATAAACAATAGGAAAATGTAGGAATAAATATATTTGTCTACGTTGTGCTTCTTTAAACACATGAATTTCTTTTTCATAAACATCATTATTTGTTGTTGTTTTTTTTTCAATTTTTATTCAGAACTTTTCTGAGCTAGATTCGGCATAACTAACTCTTGATTAGACTAATTAATGTTTAAAATATATCAAAACAATGAGATTATTTATATTTATTTAGAAGGAAATATTTTCTCTGAAGTAAACTGTTTTCCGAAAAGGTTTTTTTTTCTGCCTTTTATTTCGTGTATGTTTCATGAGAGAAGAAAGATTAGACACGTCAATTTAACGTGATAACTGTTTTTATGGCTCCAGTTACTCACACATAAGGCATACATATTGTATACATTATATATATATATATATGTGTATATATATATATATATAGTTCGAAATAACAAAAAAAAAAAAAACAAGCGCATGAGTAAATGTTACGCTTGGTGAGAGTGGGGCTATATATATATATATATATATATATATATATATATATATATATATATATATACTGTGTGGTGAGTGTATAAAAAGGATTTGAGGATATATGTGTGGTTGTTGCTTAGCCCTATATACTTTATTGCCCTGTGTATGACTTTTAAGGCGTATTTAGAGATATATTTGACTGTTATTTTTAGCAGACTGTACACTCCCGATGGCTCAATTTACGTATTTTGTTTGTTTGATTTAAGATCGTGGTTGAAATGTAGAGAGCGGAATTGAATGGGGATGAAAGCATAGTGGAGGTCAACGTACTAAAAATACATAACAAAGAATTCGCAAAATGAAAGATTATTTTGCCGTTAGATGGGATATTTCTCTTCTTCCTCACAGCAAAATAATTTATTCGACTTTCTGTCAAAAAATAAGAAGAAAACAAAGTTCGCAGACTTCATTAGTTTCATTTTATTTGATTCTAACACCCTTTAATATAAACTCCAATAAATCACCGGAGTAGATTGAATTAACGAGGGAAGGTCTTCTACATTAACTTCGGGTTTATGATTACATTGTGAGTTGAATTTGGTAGGCGGAAACTGCGGAGACCCGTCATGTATCATCATCACCATCGTTTTACATCTGTCTTCCATGCTTCGGTCGGTTGTCATGTTCTGAGACAACACAGATCCGATGGCCACGTCTTGTTCATGCGTTCTATTTTGGTATGGTTTCTATGGATGCTCTTCCTATAATACTAAGTGCCAGACATGAAAATATAAATACTGTGTTCAATACAATTATTTAAATCGAGGCGGTATTCCAGCATGGCCGCAGTCAGATTATTGAAACCAATAAAAGAGGAATGTTTGTGTGTGTATGTATAAACCCATGCTAGCGTGGAAGATAGACGTTAAACGATGATGATGATATATATATATAATAGAGTTGTAGTGACATACGGCGTTTCTTGGGCATTTTAAACTTGGCGGAGCCTATCCCTTTCCAGGCCTGAGTACAGCACATTTCTTCCAGAGAAAGATAGAAAGTGAGAGAGGAAATGAGAAAGAGATATAGAGGAATAATCCACCTCAGTACAAGACTGGTACTTTTTTATCGACCTGAAAGGCAAAGTTGACCTCGCCGGGATTTGAACTCAGCGAGCAGAGAGCCGGAACAAATATATATGTATATGTATGTGTGTATGTGTCTGTGAGTTCTGGGTTCAATCAGAGGTAACCCCAGTGAGTAACGTACTCTAGTAGTGTAAACATCAAATTTAATATAGAAATGATTTCTACAGGACTAGAACCGTTTCATTTGAAATCACCAGGAAAGCCTGATGATTTCTTTCGAATGAAACAGTTCGAGTCCTGTAGAAGCCATTTCTATATTCAATTTGACACACACACACACACCACGCACACACACACCTCATTGGATTTGAAGTCAGCTGCTATGAATACTGCAAAGCATTCTATCCGACGTTCTAACAACTCTGCCAACATGCTGCCCTAACAATTAATTATTTCTACTTTTGGCACAAGGCCAGCAATTAGCCAATGGATTACTGGTACTTTATTTTATCGACCCCGTAAGGATGAAAGGCAAAGTTAAGCTCGGAGGGATTTGAACTCAGATCATAAAGGGGAGTAACTCTATGCTGCAAAGCATGGCGTCCAACCCTCTACCGATGCCAATCCACCGCCCTAACAATTAATAACACACACGTTTGTGTGTGTGTATATATATATATATATATATGTGTGTATATATATATATGTGTGTATATATATATATGTGTGTGTGTGTGTATATATATATGTGTGTGTGTGTGTGTATATATATATGTGTGTGTGTGTGTATATATATATATGTGTGTGTGCGTCAAATTGAATATAGAAATGGCTTCTACAGGACTCGAACTGTTTCATTCGAAAGAAATCATCAGTCTTTCCAGGTGATTTCTTTCGAATGAAACAGTTCTAGTCCTGTAGAAGTCATTTCTATATTAAATTTGATGTTTAAACTACTAGAGTACGTTACTCACTGGGGTTACTTCTGATTGAACCCAGAACTCACAGATACATACACACATACATATATAATCTCACAGTTTTAAATTTTGATATGTATTTTATTCAATCTACCCACATTGCAATTGTTTTAAGATAATTTAAAGGTTTCCAGACCTAGATGTGAAAATTTCTTATGAAATATTTGCAAATTATTGAATAAGAATTAACTGTTTCAGTCCTACTGACAGTTAGCTTTTATTTACTGACTATCCCACTATTACTCACCAGTTTTCCTTCCTTGAAACTTTTGTTTATTTAGATTGGTTTGCTCTTGAAAAAGCATATTTCATCATGTGATCTTTTTCCCTCTTCACTTAACCCTTTCACTGATATTTTTTTATCAAAATACACTATGTGTTTCAGTTAATTTTGAAAATAACCAAACATTTGGAGGAATTAAAAAAAAAAAACTAAGTAAGCTAATATTTAGAACATTACTTATTTTTAAATGAGCAGTATTGTATCAAATTCAGGATGGTTTAGTATCTAAGGGGTTAAATTTGAAACCTAAGAAATTCGTTTCATTTCATCTTAAATGAAAAAAATCACATTAGTGTAGAAATTAACCATTTTGCTACCATATTTTTAGTTAAAGACACTGCTTATAGTTTTGAAAAAATAATCAAGAATTTGGAGGGATTTAGAAATAATATTACTTTCTCATTTTTAAACTGGTGTCTGGAACATATTTTAATGAAGTTAAGATTCACGAAATTATGATGGTATGTTTTTAGATAAACATAATTATTTTAAAATAAACAGTTTTGAATTATATAGCCAGGGTCAGTTTCTTGTGGTTTGGTGTCAAATGGGATTAAGCTCCCAAGATATTGAAGTTTTGGTAAATTTATAGAAAGATACCCCTCACTGATTTCAGTGGGAAATGATTGCTTTTTTTTTTTATTCATGTTCTATCAATTAAACTTGCCTCTTTATATGGTCCTAAGGACTTTTTTTCCTGGAAAAAGGAGGGGGAAACCTCAGGCTTTTTCACTCTCCACCGAGTTTTCTTTGTTTTTTTTACCCTTGATTTTTTTTTTTTTTTTTCATGAACTACCAACTAATCTTACCTACAAACATGCTCCAGAGTTTTCTTTGCACTCCAACCCTAACCCCGGGAGAAGGGGTTGAAACGCGAGGACCTCCCTCCCCCCTGTTTTACAGGAGGAAATCCTTTGCAGTATGTTCAGAGTTAAGATTAGTTGGTAGTACACAAAAAGAAAAAAATATGAGAGGAAAAAGGTGGAACAGAAAACTCTGGGAGGGAGGGGGTGAAACGTCTGAGGGTTCCCCTTTTTCATCTCCCTCTTTCAGAGAAAAAAGTCCTTAAGATCATATTAAGAGGTAATAGCACACAAAAAAATTGAAGAAAAATTTATTTCCCATTGAAATCAGTAGGTGTCTTTCTATAATAACACTGAGTTTTTTACCCTTGTTTTCAATACTCTGTTATAATCATATCACACTACTATATCATTAGAGGTAAACATAGATGTCATAATTTACCATTTCCTCTCCTTTCTCTAAGTATTTGAATCTATACCCTCATTATAGTACGGTAGAAATAAGACACACACAGCTGAATTAGAAATCTGGTTTCAACAAGTTCCAACCTTTCATGGTCACTCATAGCCAAATCTTCCTTCATTTCATTTTCATTTCCTTAAATCACACATATATCTTTATCATTTTTATTTCCATTTTTCTGCTTTTCCATGCTGGCATATAGTAGACAGGACCTTTTGAAGTGGTGTTTGTTAGTCTGCTGTCTTTCCCTAATGTCAACCCTTTTATACAGGATAGAGTATCATCATCATCATCATCATCATCATCATCATCAACGTTTAACGTCCGTGTTCCACGCTTGCATGGGTTTGGACGGGGGTTTTCCCACTTGAGGCAAGAGTGATTGTCTTGCTCGCATAGGACTTTTCTGGCAGGTTTTCTACAGTTGGATGCCCTTCCTAACACCAACCACATTTACAGTGTGGGTCTGGGAGGTTTTTACCGTGTTGCCTACACGGCCACATTACAGCGTGGACTGTGTTTTTTTTGTCGTGACACCTACACGATCTCATTTGTTTCGGCCTGGATGGTGTGGCACCAACATAACTTTACATAGAAGGGGGCGGTGTGGATGGGGTGGGGTGGGGGGGTGTATTTTGTTAGAGATGCCTACTGACTGTAGTAGGTTTTACTTTGTATTTAGGTGAGGCGGGTCTTCTCTATTACTGAGTACCGCCAAAGGTCTCGGTCCAGTGACATTGTCTTGGTGAGGTGTAAGTGTGTGAGGTCGGAGTTTATCAGCTCATCCCAGGTTTTTCTGGGTCTGCCTATTCCGTGGCTACCGTCTATCTTTATTGCCCTGCACTTTGTTATACAGCTATCGTCCTTCATGCGCATTACGTGACCATACCAACGTAGCCTTCTCTCGAGTAGACAACATCTGATCCCTCTTATTTCTAATTTTTTCCTTAGTTCGTTTATGCTTTGTCGTTCACGTATATTACTATCACACATCCAGCGGAGCATGCAAGCTTCGTTTCTCTCTAGTCTGCGTATATCTTCTGCACACAATGCCCAGGTCTCACTGCCATGCAACATTGCTGTTCGTATGCAGGCATCGTACAACCTGCCTTTCATTTTTAGGGAGAACCCTTTAGCGGCTAATAGTGGTATAAGCTCTCTGAACTTTTTCCACCCAGTTCTGACTCTAGCTACTGTACTTTCAGAGCACCCTCCCCCACTGCTGATTTTGTCACCCAGGTAACGGAAGCTGTCCACTATTTCTATAGAACCCTCTGCGCAGCTGAAAGAGCTAGTATTTTGTGGGCACTTGCTGCTATTTATTGCGCCGGAACACCGGCCACATGTAAAATCTATGTTCTTAGTTAGCTTACCTGTGATACCACTACATCTTTTATGCACCCAAACTTTGCATTTGGGACACAAAATGGAGTATATTTATTCTAAAAGCTGGAATATATTCATAACACACCCACACACATATATATATATATCTGTTTATATATGTATATCAGTGTGTGTGTGAAGAAAAGCAAGGCAGCTGGACCTTCAGGAATAATTGATGAGATGCTGAAAGCATCAGAAATGGTGGGTCACCCATAGTAACCCATATTGTAAACCAAGTAATACAAAATGGTGTTATACCCAATGACTGGCGTAGCAGCAGCATCATCAACTGCTACAAGGGCAAAGGAGATGCACTAGATAGAAGAAATTATAGAGGCATTAAGTTGGTTGACCAGGTTATGACAGTCACAGAAAAAGTTATACCACAGCTGCTTAGGACCAAGTTAGCCTAGATGAGATGCAGTTTGTATTAATGCCAGAGAGGATGATAAGTATATCAGTGGTAAGTGACATGAGATGGGAGGCAGTGACGTGCTGGATGTCATGGTTATATGATAGGTGGGATGGGGGTTTAGAAATGATGAGAAAGAATGTCATGAGTGTAAGTCAGGTATGGTGGATTTTGAGAAGGTGAGGAGGGCAAAGGGTGATCCTTGGTAAAATGGGGTACAATGATGGTGAGAGTTATTTCTAACGAGCAACAGTGGAGGGTCACATTTTTATGCTGGCAGGAAAATCTTCTCCAGTACCACATGTTGATAATCCTTACATTCCATTCTCATCTCTGTCGTCATCATCATCATCATTTTACGTCCGCTTTTCCCTGCTTGCAAGGTTGGGACTGTCGTGTGAGTAGGATTTTCATTTTCACCCACATACACTCACGTATGTGCAGGCATGGCTGTGTCATTAAGGAATTTACTTCCCAGCCACATGGATTTCAAGTTCAGTTCCAGTACATGGCATCTGGCGCATCTTCTGCTATAGTCCCAAGTTAAACAAATGTCTTGTGAGGGAAATTTGGTAGACAGAAACTGTGCATCATATATATATATATATATATATATATTCATTTGTGTGTGTGTATATCCTCATATCTGTATTTATATTAACTGTTTGTTTGGATAAAATAATTAACAGAGTTCAAAAAATAAGTACTGTGATCGATATAATCGACTAAATCCCTTGAAGGTGATGCTCCAGCATGACCATGACAAACCAGTAAAAGAAATAAAAGAAAATGTGTGTATTTATGTTTTGTTTATATATATATATAATCGCATATATGGGTGTTGCACACACATCCACTTGCATACTATATATATATATATATATATATACACATACTACATGTCATCTATCAAAAGTGCAAGAAGTAAACAACAGCTGGCTTTATACAATAATGTTCCAATTTCATCAAATAGTTTTGTATTATTAACCCTTTAGCATTTATATTACTCTATATATACTATTGTATTTTTATGGAAATGGCTTTATCTTACATAATTATCTCACATAATATCAAATCTATGAGATTTTTATGTTATCCCTCTTGAGAAAAATACCATAACGTCTGTATGAGTGGCCAGTTTGATCAGAGACAGGTGAGAGAATTGTGGCTGGATATGGCCGGTTTAAATGCTAAAGGGTTAAGGTGCTTATTAAACAATTTTTGTAATTTATTTCATATTTACTAAATTTACTAAATTGAATGCTTAAAAATTAGTAAAACATGAAATTAATTGTCCCAATCTATGTAATTTCAGCTTAAAATATCTATGACTACCCTGTATCCTTGCATTGAGTTCTTCATGCCTCTCGATATTTTTACACCTATAAATAGGGATCTTCATTATCATTGTTTTTGTATGCTAGCAAGTCGGTACCTAATTGGAGCTGCAAACCTCTCTGACAAGCCATGGGCCATGCATGTTGCTTACATATGTTCCCACACTCTATAGAGAGCACCAAATCATTTTATCATGGTACCAGCACTAGGGAGGTTGTTATGTCTTTGACACGACTGAAATGTCCTTCCAACCCTTTATTTAGCAGGTTTTCTATGGCTAGATATCCTTCTTATCAGCTACTTTACAGAGTGCATTTGCCATGTAGATCACCAACACTAGAGAGGTTGTTGTGCTCTTGACATAACTTAAAAGTCCTTTTAAACTTTTTTGGTATAGCTTCAACAGTTAGATGCTCTTCCTGTCACTAGCCACCTTATAGTGTGTACTGTGTGTATGCCATGACTGGAAGGTCCTCTCAAATTTTTTTGGCATAGTTTCTACGACTGGGAGCCCTTAACACCAACCATTTTACTGAGTGTACTGGGTTTGTTTTATTATGGCACCAGCACCAGATGAGTTTTTGGTGATAGTCACAACTGAAAAGCCCACTCTACTTAAGGCAAATATAATCTATTTCGTTTCAATACTAAATTAACATCTGTATTCATAAAATTTTCTTCAAAAACATAGCTATTTACATTACTCTTCTTTCACTGGCACTCCCTAGCAGCTATCCTCATCACTACACACCCAACTCCATCCATTCCCCTTCCAATGTCACTCCTTAGCTGTTTCCCCCCTCTAAAGCCCTATCATACCCTCACTATTGCACACCCTAGTAGCTACTCCCTTCACCTCTATGCACACCACACATGCCCTCTCCACTATCACGCCTTAGCAATGCAATTCTCCATAGCCCCTCACCCCTATGCTATCATAAGTCATCCCTTCCCCACTCATCACCCTGTCAGATCACTTCATACTTATCTTCTATTGCTATCCCCAAACCCCTACAGAGCAGGGAGAGCTTTTTTGTGGCAAGGATCAATAACCTCTCTAGTGTTGCTGCTACGAAAATACACCCAGTTTACCCTATGAGGTGGTTGGCGACAGGAAAGGCAACCCGCTTTAGAAACCGTGCCTAAAAAGGGTTAAAAGGACTCTTCAATTGTGTCACAGCACAACAACCTCTGTAGTGTTGGGGATCACCATGATAAACGCACCCAGTACACGCTGTAAAGTGGTTGGTAATAGGAACGGCATCAAACTGTAGAATGCTTGCCAAACAAAGAATTGTGAGGACCCTTTATTTGTGTCGAAGCAAGACAATCTCTCTTGTGCACTCGGTAGAATGTAATACCATACGTGAGATGCAGGCTGTCTGGGAGATCAGTAGCTCCGCTTCAGTACTGACTTGTTATATGTAGACCTGTCCAACCCTTGCTAGCTTTAAGCAGTACTGTAACTTTTTTTCACGCGCAAACTTTTTTCTTCAAAATCAATGTCATATATTCTCAAAAAGTGTGTGTGTGTTTATATATATATTTATATATGAATATATATATATATATAAATAAAATGTACAAAATTGTATTTCCAGGGCGGGTTGAAGAGGAGAATAGAGATACTTCTATTTGTTGTCTATGTAGGTTTTTCCATGTGCATAGTTGTGTCAAGTACATAACAACCACATTAGTGCTGCTGATCTACATGATAAAAATACCAAACACACTGCAAAGTGGTTGGTATTAGGAAGAGCATACCCATAGAAAGGGGTTGGGACAACTTTTCCTCTGCACATGATAGAAATGTATGACCATATGTAAGCAAGATGCAGACCCCTTGGCTTGTCTGGGAGGTCAGTAGCCCCACTTCAGTACTGTCTTTCTCTGTGTAGACTTGTCCAACCCTTGCTAGCAGGGAAAGTGAACATTAAACGTCGATGATGATATATAGTATAGGATGAATATTTCTGGTTGAGACCAGTAAGACCAATAAGAAAAATGTTGGCCTCCAGCTGTAACATGTGGGGTGAGGAGAATGGTTGAAATATGATAACACACACATACATGTATGTAGGTATGCGTGCACGCACACATTAAGCATTAAAGTTTGTCTGGCAACAACATTGCCATCACAATAAATTTGGCATATATATCCAGAATAATTCCTGCGTCTTCTATTATAGTCTCAGGTTGACCAATGTCTTGTGAGTGGAATTTGACAAATATAAACTGCAGAAACCTGTTGTGTATATATCATCATCATTGTTTAACATCTATCTGTCACACTTGCATGGGTTAGACAGACTATCACGTTATGAAACAAGTCAGGTCAGGCAACCAGATCTTGCTCATATGGATCTGTTTTGGGCTTGGTTTCTATGGCTGGATGCCTTTCTTAAGGCCAATCAAATTATAGTGTGGGCTAGGTGCTTTTTCTTATCGTTGAACCAAAACGACTATCTGACAGGGTACTTTTTTGTTGTGGTACCAGCACAACCACTTTACTGAGTAAACTGGATGCTTTTTGTGTCACCAGTACGACCACTTTACAGAATGGACTAGGTGCTTTTGTCGTGACAGCAGCATTGTGGGAGAGCAGGTGTGGAGCATGTCCAGTTTTCTATGTTTGTATGCATCGGTTGGACAGGGAAGGTGTATCAGGATTGTGGGAGGGAAGAGGAACTCATATATAAGTTGGACGTGGACGAGTGAGGGGGGGGGCTCTAATGTGGGATTCTTAGCTAGTGATGGAGTGGGGAGGTGAAAATTATGATTGGAGAAGATGTATGTGGGAAGAAGGGAAAGATTGGTGTAGATTAGTCTCCTTTATATAATTGTTTCATCCTGTGCACATGGGAAGGCAGGTCTTCTGCAAGAGATCTTGATCCTGTGCCATCTCCTTTGAGAGGTTTAATTGTGCAAGGTCAGTTTTTATCACCTCATCCTAAGTTTTCCTAGGTCTTCCTCTTCTATGTTCTCCATCAACTTCGAGTGCCCTGCAATTTTTATACAGCTGTCATCCTTCATACGCATCACATGTCCATACCAACACAATCTCCTCTCCTGCACACTTCATCTGATTCCTCTTACGCCTAGTTTCCCTCTCAGTACAATTATACTTTGCCATTCACGTATATTACTATTACACATTCATCAGAGCATGCAAGCTTCATTTCTTTCCAATCTTCGTAGGTCTTCTGCACACAGCACTCAGCTCTCACGTCCATACAGCATTGTTCATACACAAGAATCATACAATCTGCCCTTTATTTTGAGAGGAAAAAACTTTCTTAGCTGGCAGTGGTAGTAGCTTCCTGAATTTTTTCCACCCTGTTCTTACTCTGACTACAGTACTTTCAGAACAACCACCTCCACTGCTAATTAGGTCACTCAGGTAACAAAAGCTGTCAACTATGTCTACAGAGCCCTCTGAGCATTTGATAGAGCTTTTTTCATGTGACCTCTGTTGCTTACTACTCTTATGCATTGATCACATAAAGCCTGCATTCTTTGTTAGCCTGTCTAAAATACCATTACATCTCTTGTGTACCCTAGTTTGCATTTGGAACATAGAATGGAATTTCTACCTACACCTTTCCTGCACACTGAGCAAGTCAACGAGGAAAAACAATACAGTTCAGTGATGATAGATATTAGTTTAACACTTTATAATTGGAAAAGAGTTTTAATGTTTCAAACGTTAGTCCCTCATCAGAAGATAGAAGAAATAGGATAGACAAGAATAAGAAAATAAATTAACCAAAAAATATTTACTGAAGGAAAGCACCTGTGTGTTTAGTCAGCCATTTTGAATGTATATATTTATCTGTTAGACACGCAGTGACTAACAACAGAATGTTTTAAGTCTGCATGTCTGACATATATGCGTAGTTTGTGAATAAAAAATTCAAGGCGTTTCGCTGGCCGTGGTGATCCCTGCCAAAAATCTTTTGTAATGTATTGTCTCATTGGCTAATTTCATCGTCTTATTGGCTAATCAACCAATGAGAGTAATTGTTGCTCAAAAGCATCCGCCACTTTGTTTGCACATTTATTTATCGTTTCGCTTTCAAATCTTCCTCCTGTATTTTGTCTTCTATCATCAAAATATTTTTCTCGTTTTGGTAAGTTATATTGTTAATTTATATATGATTTTTAAAATTTATATTAACTATTTTTTTTCTTTTCAGTTCGTTATAACATGCTTATAATATTGGTTGTATCATATTTACTTGTATATTTGTCCATATTATTGTTCATTTTATGTTAGATTATTTTATTATTATTATGTTAGACTATTTGTATGTAATATTTAATTTTTATTAATTCAACTATAACAATTATTATGTAAAATATATTTATTTAATATTGATTGTTATTTGTAGTTTATATTAAAAGTCTGAAAATATTTTTATCCATCTTACAATAATATTTATAAGATCATTTATAAAATAACAATTATATAATCTAATTACATTACAACGATAATTTATTATTAATATATATCATATTTAACTACAGTTATTACAAGCATTGCCTTAAAAAAATATTAAACTAGACCTGAAAAATGCGCAAGCTCAAAAGAGCCACCTTCAAAAGTGTGAGACTAGAGTTGTTGCTAAAAAAAATTGTAATCATTATCTATCGTACACTCTGTGGCATCCTTTTATAAAAAAGAGACTCATAACGAACTCAAGATGACACGATAATTATTTAAATGAATTTATAATATAGAATTCGGTTTAAGTGCATTTTGTATTAATCATTACTAAACATCTAATCCTAAACGGACGGTAGTCCGTTTAGTAATATTGTTGTGGTCGTGTTTTCGTTGGCAATCGTCTGTTTACGACAGTACAGCGCGGCTGTACTTTATTTAACTGAGATAAAACTTATATGAGCATGAACAGTAGATCATTACGCATCTTTTGGCTTAAAAATCTAGAAATTTGGTCCAGCGGGAAAAAGTTTATAATCAAAGTTTGCTGATAAATCTTGTGTTCAAGTGAGTGAGTAGTAAGCGTGACGCTAGGGGAGGTAATCCAGAAATGACGACGTTTGGAATATGTATATTTGTGTACATCGCCATATATATATGTATGTATATGTGTATATGTATATTTGTGTATGTCACAATATATGTATGTATGTGTGTATATGTATATTTGTGTACGTCGCCATATATGTATGTATGTGTGTATGTCGCCATATATGTATGTATGTGTGTATATGTATATTTGTGTACGTCGCCATATATGTATGTATGTGTGTATATGTATATTTGTGTACGTCGCCATATATGTATGTATGTATGTGTGTGTATGTATATTTGTGTACGTCGCCATATATGTATGTATGTGTATATGTATATTTGTGTACGTCGCCATATATGTTTGTATGTATGTGTGTATATGTATATTTGTGTACGTCGCCATATATGTATGTATGTATGTGTGTGTATGTATATTTGTGTACGTCGCCATATATGTATGTATGTGTATATGTATATTTGTGTACGTCGCCATCTATGTTTGTATGTATGTGTGTATATGTATATTTGTGTACGTCGCCATGTATGTATGTGTATATGTATATTTGTGTACGTCGCCATATATGCAGTATGTATGTGTGTATATGTATATTTGTGTATGTCGCGGTATATGTGTGTATGTGTATATTTGTGTATGTCGCCATATATGTGTGTATGTATGTGTATATGTATATTTGTGTACGTCGCCATATATGTATGTATGTGTGTATATGTATATTTGTGTACGTCACCATATATGTATGTATGTATGTATGTGTGTATATTTGTGTACGTCGCCATATCCTAAACGGACGACGACAGTACAGCGCGGCTCTACTTTATTTAACTGAGATAAAACTTATATCAGCATGAACAGTAGATCATTACGCATCTTTAGGCTTAAAAATCTAGAAATTTGGTCCAGCGGGAAAAAGTTTATAATCAAAGTTTGCTGATAAATCTTGTGTTCAAGTGAGTGAGTAGTAAGCGTGACGCTAGGGGAGGTAATCCAGAAATGACGACGTTTGGAAAAGTTTAATTACTGCATGAAAGAAATGATTCAAAAATTGAACTTGCCCAATCTTCACTAACTTACATCTATTGTTGTAACACCATTGAAATGCACAAGTTTCCCCAATTCACTATTATGCACTAATCATCTCAAATGCATTCATGATTTACTAGCTTTGTCATTAAGCCAGTTGCCTCAACTAGATTGCAATTATACTCAAAAGAACTTTAAAATGTCAATCACTTGTCAGTAATTCACTATGATCATTTAATTATTAGATAGTTGTTGCTTGCATTGCCTTAAAAAATAGTAGACCAGATAGAAAAATGCGTACAGCAAAAAAAAGTAATATTGTTGGAATATAAACCTTTAAAAATACAGGACAAGAAACTAAAATAAAACTTTAATAGAATGGGACAGGAAATTAAGATAAAACTTTAAAGAATTGGACAAGAAATAAAAAATGTTACAATAATATTAGTGGCAAAATTTTTTTATTTGTTTCCTGTGCTATGCCCCAGTATCTTCTTGATTAGTGCATAATAATTGTCATGCTCTCATTGTGCGTTGCCCCTGAGCGGTTGGTTCTGGTTGGGGTTGGTTGGCTGAGCAGTTCTGCTCCGTCAGAATGACCATTGCAAGAAGAATTGGCCGATGCAGCTGCAGGTCTCCTCCAAGAATGCACTTCTGGTCCCGCAACACCAGACGAAGATGGAGAAGACGACCGGGACAAGATGTCGACACTGACCACCGACTACGGCACCTCCCTCAACCACCAGTCCTCCCTCCCTCTGTCCCGTCATCCCTCCAGTCCTCCCGCTCCCCTTTCCTGTACCAGAAAGCTGTGGCACGCATTCATCTGGACTGCCGGACTTGAACTCAAGGAGAAGATGGACGGGTTGGTCAAGATCAAGGATGAGCGGTACGACAAGACCGTCCGCTGCTGCTCAAGATCTGTGCTCATGGGCCCATGGGTCCATTCACATTATGCATGACACATGAGGCGTGTCGCCGAATCATGAAATAGGGGTATGGTTATGGCCCAATTGGTGTTCAAACCAGGATCAAATGATCCCCCCGGTCTGACGACGACCTCTGAATGTGGAACCCAGAGCCAATGAATGTGGAACTCGATTTTTTACCAATAAAAATTTTGCCACTAATATTATTGTAACATTTTTTATTTCTTGTCCAATTCTTTAAAGTTTTATCTTAGTTTCCTGCCCCATTCTATTAAAGTTTTATTTTAGTTTCTTGTCCTGTATTTTTAAAGGTTTATATTCCAACAATATTACTTTTTTTTGCTGTACGCATTTTTCTATCTGGTATGAGATATTGAACATTAGCTTAAATAATTATCGTGTCGTCTTGAGTTCGTTATGAGTCTCTTTTTTATAAAAGGATGCCACAGAGTGTACGATAGATAATGATTACAATATTTTTGAGCAATAACTCTAGACCCACACTTTTGAAGGTGGCTCTTTTGAGCTTGCGCATTTTTCAGGTCTAGTATAACTTGTGTGTGTGTATGTGTTTACAATTGTGTGCATGTTTGTGTCCTGTAATTTAGCAGTTCAACAAAAAAGGAGATCAATAAAATAAGTACACGAGTTGATATGATGGACTCAAAAAGGTATGGCTATAGTTTAGTGACTGAAACCAATAGAAGAATATAT
Source organism: Eledone cirrhosa (assembly GCA_964016885.1). Classification (NCBI taxonomy): domain Eukaryota; kingdom Metazoa; phylum Mollusca; class Cephalopoda; order Octopoda; family Eledonidae; genus Eledone; species Eledone cirrhosa. The sequence continues at coordinate 387,460,924 of OZ024740.1, read as the reverse complement.
ATTATATATACCTATCAGTAATTGTTAGCCAGTGTGTGTGTGTGTGTCACCTAGACTATAAATGTATGTTTGTTAGTTAGTGTACATGTAATGGACTTCATAAAAAACTTGCTTATAAAAGTTATTTAATAACTTTTACATATTCAACACCAGCTCATTTCATCTTACTCTCGGGCCCCAAATAATAGGGGGTGTTGGACATTTGCTTACATTCACAACTACCTATTCACATCACTTCTTCACTTGAATCATAAAGTATATTCTTAGTATATTCTTACATCATAAAGTATATTCCATTAAAACACCTATGAAACCTCCTATGAGATACAGCCCTGTAGGGCCAGCTAAACCTGTATAGGTGAGAGCTATATAATAATAATAATAATGAAATTATTGTGTACAGTGCTCAAGTGCACTACAACTCATCAAAGGTGCATGTATAGTACATAGAATAATGTACAAATGTCAGGAAAATAAACAGTGTATGAGTCATGATATAATAATAACAATAATGAAATATTGTGCACAGTGCCCAGGTGCACCACAACCCATCAAAAAAGTGCATGTACAGTACATAGGGCAATGCACAAACATCAGTAAAATGAACAGTGCACGAGTCATGATACACACGTGTGCATGTGTATGGAAGGGGCACATCAGGTGTAGTTTTGGCGTATTTCAGGAAGCATGAGTGTCTTAAAGGATGCAGTGTCTCGGCAGCTAACAATTGACGCAGGCAGTTTGTTCCATGCTTCAGCAACTCTGAGCGTGAAAAAATGTCTGCGAAAGTCATGGGAGCTGTGCTGTTTTCTTATCTTGTAGGCATGTCCACGTGTGTTAGACACATGGAGATCAAAGAGGCGCTCAGGGTTGCAGTTGGCGAGATGGTTAAAAACTTTGTGGGTATTCACCAAGTCCATTGCCAGACGTCGGAGCTTCAATGAATCCATGCCAGGGAAGCAAGGCGTTCAGAGTATGGTAGGTGTCTGATGGAGGGTATGCGCTTGGTTGCACGTCTCTGAACAGTTTCCAGGAGGTCAATGTTCCGAGCAAGATAGGGGTTCCAGACTGATGATGCGAATTCCAAGTGTGGTCGCACCATAGCTGTATACAGTTTTAAATAGATGGCTGGAGAGCGGCTAACAAAGGTCTTGCTGAATGATGCCAAGACACCCTCGGCCTTCTTGACAATCTTAGAGACATGCTTTGTCCAACGCAAATCGTTGCTGACAGTAATGCCCAGGTCACGTTCACAAGAGGACTTTTTGATGTCAGTGTTGTGGAGGGAGTATGTGGACGCTGGATTTTTCCTTCCAAAATGCATGGTGGTACACTTGTCCACAGCCAGCTTCAGTTGCCAGTCTGTGATCCATTGCTGCATTGTGTCCAGGTCTGATTGTAGGAAAGAGTTGTAAATTTCAGGATCAGTCCTTTTGATTTCAAGGTACAGCTTGATGTCATCTGCATATTTTAGTACCGTGGCATTCTGTAAGTTGGCATCTATGTCATTAATATATGCCACAAACAAAAGAGGACCAAGAACAGATCCCTGTGGTACACCAGATGACATCTCATATGGTGAAGAATGCTGTCCTAGAACCGTGACTACTTCCTTTCGGCTGAGAATGAAGGATTTCAGCCAGTCGAAAAGATCATCCCTCACACCCATTGCAGAGAGTTTTGCCATAAGTCTTTTGTGTGGCACAGAATTAAAAGCCTTAGCAAAGTCAAGGTAAACAACATCCACCCATGAGCCGCTGTCAGTGATCCGGGTGATGTCCTCAAGGAACTCGATAAGCTGATCACAGCAGCTGGAGTTAGGGATAAATCCAAACTGTGAGGGCCGGATGAGGCTGTGAGAGCTCCAGAAGTTCCAAAGTGTTTCTCTGACACAGGATTCCATCAGTTTGGCCATACAGCTAGTAAGACTGACTGGACGATAGTTGACAGGTGACATGCGGTTGCCCTTTTTGAACAGGGGAATGACACTGGCAGTTTTCCACTGCTCCGGAGTAGCACCATTGCTGAGACAGTATTGAAAGAAAAAAGAAAGCTGGCACAAAAGGAAATCCCCGCCACGTTTGAGAAGCAGGTATGTCACACCATCAAGACCAGGGGAGGCATAGTTGCGCTTATTCTTAAGGTGACGTCGCAACATTGCAGGTGTAAATTCCATAGTTGTTATGGAATTTGATGTTAGAGATGGTGGAGATGGTACATTCTGGTTTTCAACAGTAAAAATACTTGCATAGCACTCAGCAATGAGTTCTGCGCATTCCTTGGGATCGTCAGTGATCTGACTTGTGTGGGGATTGCGAAGAGGACCAACTGGAGAGTGAGGTCTCTGCTTTGAGTGAACATATTTCCAGAACACCTTACTGTCAGGATTGGTTGCGATGCACTGTTCAAATTCAAGCACTGCCTTCTTTGTCACTTGCTTGAGATGGTTAGAAGATTTATTCCGCTTTTTTCTGTTGGCATCTGATCTATGCAGTTTATATTCCCGTTCAGCGTTCCGACGTTCTTTCCTGGCAAGTCGGACTGCTGAAGTTTCCCAAATTGCACTTTTGGGGTGGTTATTTTTCCGCTTCCGTGGCACTGATGCTGCACACGCTATCCATATTGAGTCCAGGATGCTCTGGAGTATAGAGTTTACATCTCCAGAGTTATACATCTCATGCCAGTTTGGGCGCTGTAGCTCAGTGCAGTACAAGTTCCAATACGCCCTCTTCCAATCAAAGCAAGCAGATTGGAGATGGCTCTGGTTTTTGTTGCTGCCCTCAAGTGCCAGATTGGCAATGATCATAGCATGATCAGAGTCGCCTAGAGGTTCCTCAGTAGTACAACTGATAACCACTTCAGGAGTAGTGGTGAAGATCAGGTCCAAAGTGTTGTCACCTCTTGTTGGAGAGGTGACTACTTGTGACCAGTTTGAGTCCAGCACTAGTTCAAGGAAATCGTTTGCACCCTGTGGCCAACGAAAGGTTTCCCAATCGATCTCAGGATGATTGAAGTCACCTGCAATAAACACATAAGTGGCTGTTTTCTTGGCAGCAACTCTGAGGATATCGCAAAGCTGTGTGTCCTGATGGTAGTTTGGGGGGCGATAAACAACACCAAGCAGAAGTGTTGACATGGTCATACGTATGTCACAGAAAAAAACTTCTTCCTGTGATTCGTTCAAATCAACGCAAGGAATTACCGAAAAGTTTGAACGAACGTAGACCATCACACCACCACCACGGCGGTTAATGCGGTCCTTGCGGAAAAGGTTGTACCCAGTAATGGTGAAAACCCCATCACAGAGTAAGGAATGTGCCCATGTTTCCGTGACTGTGATGAAGTCAGAGTCGATGCTTCTGACGTAGGATTCGAACAGATGTATCTTGTTGCATAAACTGCGAGCATTTAAGGACAACAATTTGTACCCTGCTTGCAGTTTATGATGGTGTGTAGAGGGTGGCAGGTTGTTCTGGTTTAGTTTCCCAGAGTTGTAGCAGTTTTTACATTGCCAGTTATTGTGGGTAGATCACACTCAGACCAGCTGGTATCTCTCTTCCACGTTTCACCAGCCTTGACAAACCTCCAGATCTACCCATCATCACGCAGACTGAAACTTTCATCTTGTGCTGAGTTCCGATTCAAGGAAGCTGCAGCACGTAGTTTTGGACGTACATGGGGTGGTAGGCCTGGGCGTGTTCGGAAGGTAATCCGATTTTCACGCCCAGCTTTAGCAGAGGCCAGATGATATGAGGTTGCTTCTGCGGGGTCCGAGAAAGACAGCCTGATGAGTCTGGGTTTTTTTTTCATTTTTTTTTCATTTTTTTTCCATTTCACTCAAATAAATATCCTCATGCAAATACAGTAAATAATTGTTTCTACTTTTGGCACAAGGCCAGCAATTATCCTAGTGTATTACTGATGCTTTATTTTATCGACCCCGTAAGGATGAAAGGCAAAGTTATACGTTGTGATTGGCTAACAGTGTTGTCACTGAGTGAGTTCGTCTTGGCAACGAAACTGTCTGCCGAAACAATGACGTCACCACAATTTAGTAAACACCTGACTGTCTGCCGCGGTACAAACAAATTCTATGGTCAACCAGATCTGCCCTTCTTTACTCCTTACCCCTTTTTTCATTACTTAATATGAGATAATAATATCCCACAACAGGACAACCCATCTAACCCATGCTAGCATGGAAGAACTGACATAAAACGGTGGTGATGATGATGACCAATGGTAAAGCAGTGAATTGGCAGTCATAAAGACATTAGATAGAACGCTTTGCTGTATTCTTTCCAGCTCTTTACACTCTGATTTCAAAACCTGCTGAGCCCAACTTTGCTTTTCATCCTTTCGAGGTCAATAAAACAAGTACCAGTTTAGTACTGGGGTTGATTCTTCTTCTATATCTCTTTTTTCTTCTGAAAGAAATCTGGCTTTCTTTGTATTTGTAGAGGGGATAGGCTCCACCAGGTTTAAAATACCCAAGACATGCCTACATCACTAGTTATAATGGCCACATACACACATACATACATACATACATACATACACTCACTCACATGCATACATATATACACATTCATACACACACACATCATTGCTGAAATAGATGGGCACACTTCTAAGCATGGAGTCTCATTGATTATTATGTTGAAATACAAACCTAACTAGAAGAGACATTTTATTTTCAATTTAGTGGTCAGTATTTAAGGTTTTGAGAAGTATTTAAATGAAATATTGCAAAATAAATTTTTATTGTGTAAAATATTATTAAGTTAAATGAATAGCTTTGAACTTATACTTATGAAATACGTTATTAGGGAAGCAAGGCTATTAAATTTGCTGTTTGTGTAAAAAAAAATAAAAAAATTAATAGATCAATTTATATTACTTTCACCTCAAATGATCTAAATATTGATAAAATGTCTTCATGAGTTCAGATTTGTGTCTTTACTTACTCTCGGGTCTCAAATAAGTGGGGGTGGTTGGACATTTGCTTAAATTCTTATAAGGGAGTTAAGGGGTTGGTAATTGTACAGTGTATGTTCATAAATATGGGATTTCTTGTAATGTTCTTTTTTTGTCTTATATAATGTTTTTTTATGTAAAATAAAATAATTATTAGATTCTCCAGCTGCTGTATCAATATGAATCAGTTACAATAACATTTTGCTGGAGATAGATAAGCAAAATTTAATAAGTGGGTGGTTTGGAAAATATCTGAGAAATTAATAAGCTGGGGTGGGGGTATTCAAGACCTGAGAGTAACTGCTTTATGACATATTTTTAATAAGAATATACTGTCTTTATGCTTTAATTATCAAAATAATTAAGATTTATGAGAGATTTGGTGAAATAACTAACCTTTCAAATAAATAATGATTTCTAATTTAGTCACAAGACAAGCAATTTAGTGGAAGGAATAAGTCAAATAAATCAACCCAATATTTGACTCGTATTTTATTTTTATCAACCCCAGAAGGATGAAAGCTAAGTTGATCTCGGTGAGATTTGAACTCAATGTAAAGAACTGGAAAAAATACTTCAAAGCATTTTTTCTTATGCTCTTACAATTCTGTCAATCTGCCACCCTTACCTTTAACTTAATAAGGTTTTTTTAATATAAGTACAAGGCTAGCAAACTTGGAAAGGAAAGTCGATTATATCAACCCCAGTGTTTGACTGGTACTATGTTTTATCAACCCCAAATGGATGAAAGGCAAAGTTGACCATGGCAAGATTTGAACTCAGAACCTAAGGGGCTGTAACTAAATGCTGCAAAGCATTTTGTCTGCTGTTCTAACAACTCTGCCAATTCACTGCCCTCCTTCAATTTAATAATAAATGACAAATATGTAAATACTGAAATCTAATATCAGCTATGTAATTATAAGATTTTAGTAACACTTGAATAGAAGCAGTTTGGGGTGGGTTACTGTATAAAGGGTTAAGTTAGGTGGTGTGGAAATAATGTTATATAGCACCAGGTCAACTCTTATCAAACACTTATATTTGAGATGGTAGTGTGAAATTTGTTGAAGATTTGGCTGCTATTTCTAGCAAGTCAAGCTGTCTTGTATAGGTACCTTTGTTGTGTGATTTGGTGTAATTTTCATTCAATACATCTATCACATTTTGTTTTTAAAAGAAATTTAATTTTTATTCTTGCAGAAGATAATCAGTCAGATTCATTTTCAACACCTCTAAAACAGCAAGTAAACTTACAGAGAATTCGAGACAGAGCAGAGGTATGTGCATTAAATATATCATTTGTATTTCAGTTTTTAAAACTCTTTAGCATTTAAACCGGCCGTATCCGTCCAGAATTCTCTCACCTCTTTCTTTTCAAACCAGCAATAACCAGCTGCTTATACTTATATTAAGGTGTTGTTCTCAAAATAAATAATGTCAAAATCTCGTAGATTCGATATTATGTGAAATAATTATGCAAGATAAAGTGTTTACTGTGAAAATTCAATAGTAAATAAAGAGTAATGTAAATGCTAAAGGGTTAAATGAGTTTTCATACTTGTAGGTATTAGATATTGTTGTACATTTAAGTTACTTACAAACACAGACATGGCTATATGATTAATACGTTCACTTTGCAATCTTTCAGCACTGTTTGCAAATATTTTCTGTCTGAGTTTGGGATCTTCCCTGTTATTTTGTGTAACTTCAGTTGACAAAAGCAGTGTGGAAGCTCAATGGATGGACTGTATGTGTTCTTGGATGTTGACTTAACCCTTTCATTACAATATGAGGAACACTGCCTATATTTTTCAAATAATTTTCAAAATCAAGAATTTGGAGGAATTTAGCAATAATAGAACTTTCTCGTTAAGTTGGTGTTAGAAACATAACTTAGCAAAGGGTTTGTTTTTTTATCATAGAACCAGGGTTGGTTTGGTATGAAAAAGGTTATTTTCTATTGCCTAGTTTAACACAATCACCTAACATTTAGTACCTTTCATGTCGACAAGTCTGTTGCAAACATTCGAACAAGGTTCCTTGTTTGAGGATAACTTGAACAAATTTGTTTTACTGTTTTTATTGGTGGAATGGTTTAATGCTTTCATGGTTGTGTTTTTAATGAAATTCATATAATTTCAAGTAATTACTATATATATTCAATGATAAGCTGAGGAATATGTGACCAAAAAATCAATGGTAAAGTGTGCATGTGTGTGTGTGTGTGGGGGGGGGGGGGTTATGTTATGTTCAGGGTCAATATTTTGATGATTTTCTCCAACTTCGAATTCTAAACAAGGTGGTAAAATATCTAGAGTGATTATTTTACAATCAAACACTGTTTTTGTAAATTTAATGCATCATCATTAGTGTTATCTATGCATTTGTTCCCTTGAAAATATTTCCAATAAATGTTTATAATTGAGCTTTTTAATACATAAATATCGAATACACACATACGCATGCACATACATGTATGTACACGTGTACACACATACACTCACGCCAACTGTTTTTCTCTGACTTAATATTACTTTTTCTTTCAATCTTACTTCTGACTTGTTTTATTGCTGTCAATCTCGCTCTTGCCCTCGTTTCTCACTCTGCTTCTCCTCACTCTTGCTTGCAGTCTCTCCCTCCTTTTTCTACTCTATGAATCCCTATATGAAGTTCTCTTATTCTATCGCTTTCAACTACTCCCAGCATGTGAGTGGCTGGAACTAAACAAACATTTGAGAAACTTGTTGAAACTATTAAAGGAAAGAAATGTTTCTCTTTGTTGAATATAAGTCACCAATTTAGCGGACAAGTATATAGAAGTTGGTAAGGTTGCCACGAGGAACCGGGTTTGGTAGAGAGATATGATAGGAATATCGACAACGACTTTAGCTTGGTTTTACATTATTTATTAACAATGGTTAAGAAGTGAATTAAGTTGGCATGCCAAGAGAAATGAAACAATTCAATTAAGATTACAAGAGAAAATACGGGCGACTGGCTGAAGGCGTTTGGCCAGGCTCGTAGGTAATGTTTTGTCGTTACATATTGTTTGTGCTTACGGAGCAAAAGAACAAGCGTGTTTTACCTTAGCATGGTCCAGCTGCGAGTGATAGCGTCCTCAAATCTTTGCGGGCTATTTCTCCCTCAGAACGTGTAGGGATACATCCTCTTCTACTGGCGCTGATTGGCTGAGCTGAGCCAAATCACGAACAGAGAATGTATGTGAGCCCGCGGAATGTAGGTCACTACACTATAAAATGGATAAAATGGCAAAAAAACATTCCATAATGAAGTTGTGAAGCAAAAACTATACTTTAAACGACACTTAAAACATCTTAAACATCAAAATATAAAAACTTCATAAACATATTCTATACTCATGAGAATTTCAAAACCATGCAATCTAAACATAATGTGTTGATTAGCTGCCTCGGCTTATAAATGGGGTTTGTATTTTTGCTCATTTCTCAGACATAAAATAGGTGGAAGGGTCAGCTTATATTAAAGTATATACAGTAATAAAAAAATTTTGAGGTATTTACTAAAATTATTAATCCTTTTTAATTCAAATAGAAACCCTTTAAAATGAGTAAGAGTCAAGTTGCTTGACCTCTTCTTCACCATATGCCCAGATCTCTGTAATCCATCGATATTACCTACTCTTGGATTCTCTGACCACAGTTGTGTTTATGAGAGTCATCACCAAATCTCCTGATGTCCCTTTCCGTCAAACAGTTTTCCCTTACTCCAAGGCTGATTGAGATGACTTTAGATCTTTCAATGCTGAGGCAAAAATAGAGACTCATAGTTAGCTTCTATTTCGGATTGGATCTTTGCTGATATCAAAAACTTCATACCATCAGAAAGTTATCAGCAAAGGGCCTAATAGCCAACCTGGTATACACCAGAATGTGCAGCTGCCATTGCTTACCATAACTACTACTTTCATCTTTACTAGTAGAACAGGTCTATCGAGACACATACAGCCTTTAAGACTGCTCGAAACCACTGCAAGAGAGTGTTAAAAATGCAAAGGATAGCTATGCTCAATCAATCCGGTCTAGGATGGAACGTGAGAGACTAGGTTCTCATGAATTTTGGAGAATCACAAACAAGATTCTTAATAGATGCAAAGCTTCTGTACCTACAATTATCAATGGCCCTGAGGTTCGTTCATCCTCTTTTTGATGAAGCAAACTTTTTTGCTACAAATTTTGCCTCAAATTCTAGTCTTGCATTCCTATTCAAACCAATGATCTTCTTAGTGACATCTCTGTGTCTACCCAAGATCTAGCAAAGCTCCTGAAAAATCTTGATTCAAACAGGGCAACTAGGCTAGATAACATCCAGTAGTAGTTCTCAAATACCTTTCTCCTGAAACATCTCCTATTCTAGCTAAGCTTTTTAATCGCTGCCTGAAATAGAGATGTTTCCCAATATCCTGGAAAGAAAATATTTTCTGTTTGCCCTGTCTTAAAGATTGCTGGCAAGCATTCTTCCCTCTCCCAGTATTGCCTTATCATTTTTTTTAACATTATCAGCAAACTCTGGGAGTCTGCTATCAACAAGAAGGTTCTTAATCACTTGCTAATAGCAATCTCCTGAGCGACATGCAGTATGGTTTTTGTTCTGGCTGGTCCACTGCAGATGTTTTGACTGCCATTTCATATAGGATTAGTGATCCCTAAATGGTGGTTTTGCATCCAGGGCTATTGCCCTAGATATCTCCAAAGTTGTTGATAAAGTGTAGCGCAGGGGACTATTTCACAAACTTACAAGTTATAGTATTTCTAGGAAGGTGCATGTTAGAATTAAGTCTTTTCTCTCTAATCGATCTCTGAAAGTTGTGGAGAATGGTGTAACATCAGATGGTCATAGAATCAATGTTAGTGTGCCATGGGGGTCTCTCCTTGGACCAACACTTTTTTTTATATTTATAAATGATCTTCCTGACCACATCTTAAGATCATTTGTTGACATTTATGAAGATGACACCACAGTCTATGGGTGTATGTCTTGAAACCACAATGACCTATCCCTGGCAGCTGACTTAGAGTGCACTGTTCAATGGGGAAACGAATGGCTTATTACTTTCAACACCTCAAAAACTTAGCTTTTTTCTTTCCACCACCATCATAATGTCCCAAACTTTCTCCCTGTTCATACAGATGATTCCTCATTGACAGAAGCTCCTGCTTTGAATCACACTTAGGCCTAAAATTTCACTCCAGTTCTCCATTGGAACTCCTATATTCGATCAATTACCAATGCTTCTGGAATAATGATAGGATCCTTCTATTGTTCAAGAAAATATTTGACTCTGTTTGCAATTGTGTATCTTTACAAGAGTCAGATTAGACCAAAAATAGAGTACTATTGTCACATCAGGGGTGGTGCAGCTAAGAAATCCCTAACCAATCTAGTTAGAGTTCATAGTCACTTGTGTAACCTTGTTGGAGACTAGCTCTTCTCATCTCTCAAGCTAGTGTCTCAAAGATGTGACACTGCAAAGCTTGCATTACTCTATTGTTATTTTTGTGAAAAATGCTCTGATGAACTTCTCTCCAGTACCCAAAACCTAGACTTTCTCCTCTAGGACACATCTCGCTAAGTCAATTGAGGTAAACCATCCACACTTCCTTTGTATTCCTAACATCATGAAAAAGGTTTCAAAGTAGAACTGCATCTCTATGGAACAAGCCAACTTGGGATTGCTTTCCTTATGACTACAACATTAATCTTTTTAAGAAAAAGATCAATAAGTACCTCTATATGTCATAATTTCATCCAGTTTGTATGTCATTTTCACATTTATAACAATTACACTTCCATTTTCATTTTTATTTGAGAAATATTGATCAAATTTTGCCAATAAAAATTATATTGTGCAATGAATATTATTTTGTAGACTATTAAAGTCCGGTGTGATTTTTTATTTTGAATAGTCGGATAATTTGTGGTAGTGTTTACGTTTTCACTAGTAGTGCCAATTCATTTTTTTCTTCTCTCCTAACGAGTTTGCTTACAGGAATTAGTTTTCTCATTTTGTTTGTTTTTTTAATCTAGGTCTACATGCAATCTGAGAAAGTTTCATCAATAATTAAATAAAATTGAATAATTTTATTGATAAATATCACTAACACTTTGTAACAGGATTGTTAGTAACACTTTAGTTAACTTTTAAGCCTCAGTAAATGGCATATTGAATTTGCAACCTAGCATGATATGTAAAGTGTATGAGAAGAAAATTCACACCCAGAACTTTCAAATGATATATTGATATATAATTGTCCTTGGAAAAAATGTGTTTTGATATGAAAATAATCAAGCAAAAGTGTGGTCTAACTGTACTTGTTGCCCCTTTTCGAAGTTCAATTGTGATACTTAATATTAGATGATGTAGTCGTAGAAACCCCCAGACAAACAGACTAACCATTGTTAGAATGCCTTTGATCATAAATCTGCTCAATGAGTTGACCTGGGGCTAAACAACAACTACCTAAGTGTTAATAAATACAACTTTCACATCATCACTTAGCAGTTAGTTTGAAAAGAGACATAAAAATACACTGTTGAGGGGAGCTTCAAACTGATTATTATTGTTATTATTTGAGTAGGAGTGGTAAAGGATTAGTAGAGTCTTTAGAATGTTGGACAAACGCCATTGTCGTATTTGTTTTGGCACTTTAAGTTCTAGTTTCATATCCTACGGAAATTGACTTTGCCTTTCATTCTTTTAGGGTCAATAAAATAAAGTGCCAGTCATGTACTAGGGTTGATGTAATCAGCATTTCCTTCCCCACAAATTTCAGGCTTTGTGCCTGAGTTTTTAGTTTAAATCTCATCAAGGTCAACTTTACATTTAATTATTTCTAGGATTGATAAAATATAGTACTAGTCAAGTACTGGGGCCAATTTAATCAACTTTCCCCCACGTCACCCAAAATTTCTAGCCTTGTGTCATCATTTAACATCTATTTTTCCTGCTGGCAAGAGGGTCCACTCTCATCTGAATGCACTGAATGTATTATTATTATTTCACTTATATCCAATTTATGCTCTAAATTCAAATCCTGATTAAGTCAGATATGCTGTAGAAGTAATCCACTGTTCTTTCCATCCAGCTTTGTTTGAAATCATTATTATTTGTCTAATATTTGTTGCTGGTTAACTGTGGACTTGTGTTAGACATTTGTTGAGTAACATCAATGAGCCAAGGCCATTATAAAAATCATCTCATCAGTTTCTTTAAGAAGCATGGTCAAGCAATTGTTCTGCTTGATGACTATTATGAGGTGTTTATATTTATCTAAAAACTTTCCATCATAATTTTATGTAAGAAACTTTCTTCAGATTTGTTTCAAACACCAACTTAATAATTGTTTCTACTTTAGGCACAAGGCCAGCAAATACCCAGTGCATTACTGGTACTGAGAAAGTTATATGGCTAAACGCATTATTTATTCATTTCAAAATTATTTGAAAATCATTGGCAGTGTCTTTCATTAGAAATATGGTAATGAAAGTGTTTAAATTACAGGTACAGTCCATTTGTCAAGCTTCCAACCAATTTCCCTCTATTCAATTTCACCCACAAGGCTATGGGTAAAAGATATTTGCTCAAGATGCTATACAATGGAATCAAACATTGGCCTTAATGATTGCAGTGATAACTTCTCAACCATTCAGTCATGCTGTATCCACAAAGGATATGTGAAGTGTCACAATGTCCAAAAATGATCTTGCTAGATTCAAAAACAATTTTTTACTTCACTGTATGATTCTATTAATTTTTGACAAGATGCTGGCCTCCAGTGTGCAGGAACTTCTATGTAAATGGGATGCAGGCCTCTAGCTTGTTTGAGCACACAGTAGAGTTTCTACTTTTGGCACAAGGCCAGCGATTACCCCAGTGCATCAGTGGTACTTTATTTTATCGACCCCGTAAGAATGAAAGGCAAAGTTAACCTCAGCAGATTTGAACTCAGAACACAAAGGGCCATAACTCTATGCTGCAAAGCATGGTGTCTGACGCTCTACCGATACTGCAAAACCACAGTAGAGTGCAAGAATGTAAGCAAGCAAGCCATTGGCTCTCAGATTGTCTGCGTGCAGGAATATATGAAAGGAAGATGCAGGCCACCAGCCCATTTGAAAGGTCAGTAGCTCCTGCCGAGTACTGACTTGGTCTGTTTTGACCTGTCCAACTCTTGCTAGCAGAGAAAAACATTGATGGTGATGGTGGTGATTAACTTTACAAAAAAATACAACCTATAATGCAGTTGCTGAGTTTAATCTGAAAAATATCTTCCAAAATAAATTAGAAAAGTTAAGCTGTCATTGGAATCAAGCGATGTTATATAATGGAGCTAGTGTAGCTTGTGATAAAAATTATTCCTTGTTATTTGTTTATTATTTGTTTAGTTTCTGAGAGGAAGTGATGTTAGTCATTAAACCACCTGATGTATCTGTGAACAAAATCTGTAACTAAATGCTTTAAATTCGCTTTACTGACCTTTGACAAAAAATAATTGCGTAAAGTAGTGTTGAAATCTCTTTTTTTTTTTTTTCTGTTGACAATGAACTACGCACATGTCTCTGAAGCTTCATTAACTGACATACTTTTGATGAGTGAATCATATTTCCTAAACTAATATTATTAATCTGGTCTAAATCTGTTGTTGATCAGAATGTGGGTTATATCTACAGAAGATGCACTAAATACTTAATTATTGGCAATACATTATAACCAAATTCAGTTTCTATATAGGCAAATGCTCAACTATTTTTCATAGTCAAGACTTGCATTGTAGCAGCTTATAGTAAGCTATCATGCTTTCAAAATTAAAATTTGCTCAGTGCTTTATAAAGCAATTGATTTTTTTGTTTGCATCTATTGGCTTAAAATTACTGGTAAGTGGTCAGTCTTGGTTTGGTGTAATGGTAGTACAGTCAACCAGCACATGGCTGATATGAGTTTGATTGCCTCATGTGACACTGCCCACTTCTTTTCCATCTGTAGAGGTTTCTATGGCCAACTAGTTTGATTACTTTTCATAGTCAAAACCTGCATTGCAGCAATTGTTAAGCTAACATACATTAGAAATATACACATTGTGAGATTTAGTAGCTGTTATTTTTTAAACATGTGTTGATATTATAGACTTTGTGCTCTATACTTTTATACCTTCTTCACTTACATTTTTTCTATTAACTTGTTTGAGTCAGTAAAAAATTATTATCTATAATCCTGAGTCTAGGGGAGCCTAGAATGGTTATGGGTCCTGCTCTTACTTCTAGTTATACAAATAAATAAATAAACTTATTACATTAGTTGATTAACCCTTTAGCATTTACATTATTCAACTTTTATATTTTCATGGTAATGGCTTTATCTCACATAATATTGAATCCATAAGATTTTGATGATGTTATTATTTATTTTGAGAACAATACCTTAATGTCAGTATAAGTGGCCGGTTTGAACAGAATTCTGGCCAGATATAGCCAGTTTAAAGCTAAAGGGTTAAGGAGCAAATATTAAAATTCTTTTATGTCCCAAATGCAAACTATGGGTGCATAAAAGATGTAGTGGGATCACAGGTAAGCTATCTAAGAACATAGATTTTATATGTGGCCGGTGCTCAGGTGCAATAAGTAGTAAGTGCCCACAGGATACTAGCTCCTTCTATTGCCCAGATGGCTCTATAGTGGACACCTTCCATTACATGGGTGACAAAATCAGCAGTGGTGGAGGGTGCTCTGAAAGTACAGTAGCCAGAGTCAGAACGGGATGGAAAAGGTTCAGAGAGCTTATACCACTATTGGCCACTAAAGGTTTCTCTCTAAAAATGAAAAGCAGACTGTATGATGCCTGCATACGAACAGCTATGTTACATGGCAGTGAGACATGGGCATTGTGTGCAGAGGATCTGCGCAGACTGGAAAGGAACGAAGCATGCATGCTCCATTGGATGTGTAATAGTAATATACGTGAACAGCAAAGCATAAATGAAGTAAGTGAGAAATTAGGTATACGAGGGATCAGATGCTGTTTACTCGAGAGAAGACTACGTTGATATGGTCACGTGATGCGCATGAAAGACGACAGCTGTATAAAAAAAGTGCAGGGCGATCAAAATTGACAGAAGTTACTGAGTAGGCAGACCCAGAAAAACCTGGGACGATTTGATAAATTCCGACCTTACACACTTACACCTCTAAAACAATGTCACTGGACCGAGATCTTTGGCGCTATGCAGTAATACAGAAGACCCGCCTTGCCTAAGTACAAAGCGAAACCTACAAACAGTAGGCACCTCTTATTCAAATATTCACCCCCATCACTTTCTCTGTAAAGTTATGTTGGTACCACAACATCCAGTCCTAAATAAATAATAATAATAATAATGAAATATTGTGTACAGTGCTCAGGTGCACTACAACTCATCAAAAAGTGTATGTATAGTACATAGGGTAATGTACAAACATCAGGAAAATGAACAGTGCATGAGTCATGATACACACATGTGCATGTGTATGGAAGGGGTACATCAGGTGTAGTTTTGGCGTATTTCGGGAAGCATGAGTGTCTTAAAGGATGCAGTGTCTCGGCAGCTAACAACTGACGCAGGCAGTTTGTTCCATGCTTCAGCAACTCTGAGCGTGAAAAAATGTTTACGAAAGTCATGGGAGCTGTGCTGTTTTCTGATTTTGTAGGCATGTCCACGTGTGTTAGACACATGGAGATCAAAAAGGTGCTCAGGGTTGCAATTGGCGAGATGGTTAATAACTTTGTGGGTATTTACCAAGTCCATTGCCAGACGTCGGAACTTCAATGAATCCATGCCCAGGGAAGCAAGGCGTTCAGAGTATGGTAGGTGTCTGATGGAGGGTATGTGCTTGGTTGCACGTCTCTGAACAGTTTCCAGGAGGTCAATGTTCTGAGCAAGATAGGGTTCCAGACTGATGATGCGAATTCCAAGTGTGGTCGTACCATAGCTGTATACAGTTTTAAATAGATGGCTGGAGAGCGGCTAACAAAGGTCTTGCTGAGTGATGCCAAGACACCCTCGGCCTTCTTGACAATCTTAGAGACATGCTTTGTCCAACGCAAATCGCTGCTGACAGTAATGCCCAGGTCACGTTCACAAGAGGACTTCTTGATATCAGTGTTGTGGAGGGAGTATGTGAACGCTGGATTTTTCCTCCCAAAATGCATGGTGGTACACTTGTCCACAGCCAGCTTCAGTTGCCAGTCTGTGATCCATTGCTGCATTGTGTCCAGGTCTGATTGTAGGAAAGAGTTGTAGATTTCAGGATCAGTCCTTTTGATTTCAAGGTACAGCTTGATGTCATCTGCATATTTCAGTACCGTGGCATTCTGTAAGAATCTATGTCATTAATATATGCCACAAACAAAAGGGGACCAAGAACAGATCCCTGTGGTATACCAGATGACATCTCATATGGTGAAGAATGCTGTCCTAGAACCGTGACTACCTCTTTTCGGCTGAGAATGAAGGATTTCAACCAGTTGAAAAGATCATCCCTCACACCCATTGCAGAGAGTTTTGCCATAAGTCTTTTGTGTGGCACAGAATTAAAAGCCTTAGCAAAGTCAAGGTAAACAACATCCACCCATGAGCCGCTGTCAGTGATCCGGGTGATGTCTTCAGGGAACTCGATAAGCTGATCGCAGCAGCTGGAGTTAGGGATAAATCCAAACTGTGAGGGCCGGATGAGGCTGTGAGAGCTCCAGAAATTCCAAAGTGTTTCTCTGACACAGGATTCCATCAGTTTGGCCATACAGCTAGTAAGACTGACTGGACGATAGTTGACAGGTGACATGCGGTTGCCCTTTTTGAACAGGGGAATGACACTGGCAGTTTTCCACTGCTCCGGAGTAGCACCATTGTTGAGACAGTATTGAAAGAAGAAAGAAAGCTGGCGCAAAAGGAAATACCCGCCACGTTTGAGAAGCAGGTATGTAACACCATCAAGACCAGGGGAGGCATAGTTGCGCTTATTCTTAAGGTGACGTCGCAACATTGCAGGTGTAAATTCCATAGTTGTTATGGAATTTGATGTTAGAGATGGTGGAGATGGTACATTCTGGTTTTCAACAGTAAAAATACTTGCATAGCACTCAGCAATGAGTTCTGCGCATTCTTTGGGATCGTCAGTGATCTGGCTTATGTGGGGATTGCGAAGAGGACCAACTGGAGAGTGAGGTCTCTGCTTTGAATGAACATATGTCCAGAACACCTTACTGTCAGGATTGGTTGCTATACACTGTTCAAATTCAAGCACTGCCGTCTTTGTCACTTGCTTGAGATGGTTGGAAGATTTATTCCGCTTTTTTCTGTTGGCATCTGATCTATGCAGTTTATATTCCCGTTCAGCGTTCCGACGTTCTTTCCTGGCAAGTCGGACTGCTGAAGTTTCCCAAATTGCACTTTTGGGGTGGTTTTTTTCTGCTTATGTGGCACCGATGCTGCACACGCTATCCATATTGAGTCCAGGATGCTCTGGAGTATAGTGTTCACATCTCCAGAGTTATACATCTCATGCCAGTTTGGGCGCTGTAGCTCAGTGCAGTACAAGTTCCAATCTGCTTTCTTCCAATCAAAGCAAGCAGATTGGAGATGGCTCTGGTTTTTGTTGCTGCCCGCAAGAGCCAGATTGGCAATGATCATAGCATGATCAGAGTCGCCTAGAGGTTCCTCAGTAGTACAACTGATAACCACTTCAGGAGTAGTGGTGAAGATCGGGTCCAAAGTGTTGTCACATCTTGTTGGAGAGGTGACTACTTGTGACCAGTTTGAGTCCAGCACTAGTTCAAGGAAATCGTTTGCACCTTGTGGCCAACGAAAGGTTTCCCAATCGATCTCAGGAAGTCACCTGCAATAAACACATAAGTGGCTGTTTTCTTGGCAGCAACTCTGAGGATATCGCAAAGCTGTGTGTCCTGATGGTAGTTTGGGGGGGCAATAAACAACACCAAGCAGAAGTGTTGACATGGTCATATGTATGTCACAGAAAAAAACTTCTTCCTGTGATTCGTTCAAATCAACGCAAGGAATTACCGAAAAGTTTGAACGAACGTAGACCATCACACCACCACCACGGCGATTAATGCGGTCTTTGCGGAAAAGGTTGTACCCAGTAATGCTGAAAACCACATCGCAGAGTAAGGAATGTGCCCATGTTTCCGTGACTGTGATGAAGTCAGGGTCGATGCTTCTGACGTAGGAGTCAAACAGATATATCTTGTTGCATAAACTGCGAGCATTTAAGGACAACAATTTGTACCCTGCTTGCAGTTTATGATGGTGTGTAGAGGGTGGCAGGTTGTTCTGGTTTAGTTTCCCAGAGTTCTTGCAGTTTTTTCATTGCCAGTTATTGTGGGTAGAGCACACTCAGACCAGCTGGTATCTCTCTTCCACGTTTCACCAGCCTTAACAAACCTCCAGATCTGCCCATCATCACGCAGACTGAAACTTTCATGTTGTGCTGAGTTCCGATTCAAGGAAGCTGCAGCACGGAGCTTTGGACGTACATGGGATGGTAGGCCTGGGCGTGTTCGGAAGGTAATCCGATTTTCACGCCCAGCTTTAACAGAGGCCAGATGATATGAGATTGCCTCAGTGGGATCCAAAAAAGACAGCCTGATGAGTCTGGGTTTTGGACCAGGTCGACCAAGGCGGAGAGCACCCTTTGGGGGAACACAGCCTTGGTCTTTGGCTGAGCTGGCAGCAAATGCCTGAAGATCAGCCTTGTCCTCTGGTACCCTAATGGCAATTACTTCATGGGTAGCAGATTCCGCAGTCTTCTCAGTGTGCGTAGATACGGCAAGAGGTACAGGGAGATTCTTTAGCAAAGCATTCCGATAAGACCCCTCATTGTGGGATCCTACCCGAATGTTTGCCTTTATTCCTGTTACTTCCCTTCTTAAAGCAGAAATCATTAGTTGTAATTCTGCAAAATCTGTACTGGTCGGTTGTTGTTGTTGCTGCTGCTGCTGCTGCTGCTGCTGTTGTTGTTGTTGTTGTTGTTGTTGTTGTCGTCGTCGTCGTCGTCGTCGTCGTCGTCGTCGTCGTCGTCGTCGTCGTCGTCGTCGTCGTCGTCGTCGTCGTCGTCGTCGTCGTCGTCGTTGTTGTTGTTGTTGTTGTTCCTCCTCCTCCTCCACGGGAATGGTAGGGGAAGACACAGTCGCCGGTTGTTGGTGTCGAGATGTACTGGGAGCGGAAGACATGGGTTGTTGTTGTTTCTGATGTTCTCCCACAGGAATAGCAGCAGAAGCCAGTGTCATAGGTTTTTACTGTTGTTCAGTAACAATGGTAGAGGAAGATACAGTCATCGGTTTTTGTTGTTGTTTTTCAATAACATTAGTGGAGGCAGGCACACAGGCCAGGCACTGAAAGGACCAGGATTTTAGCTGGACCATCTCCCATATTCCATCCATCATAGCATTATGATGTCTCTTTTTTTGGCCTGGGATCCTCCGGAAGCCTGTGACGCATTGAAGGCAGACAGAGATGTGACAGGTTCCACATTCGACCCAGCGATTACGGAACGAGTTTTCGGGTTCCGTACAAATATGGCAGATGTGGTTTTCTGGGCAATGTTCTATTTTGGAACATCCACCAGTTTTGTCGCATACTTCATCGATGGATATCACCATGGCAATTTTGTTATTTCTACCCATCTGTAGAAAAACACAGAATGTAAACAATATAGGTTTAGCGCACTAAACTAAGGATAGAAATAAAATGTCTGTTTTTTGTTTTGTTTTTTGTGTATTTTGTTTCTGTTTTCCTAAATGTTGTGTGTGTGTGTGTGTGTGTGTGTACAGAAGAGTCTGTGCATGTAAACAAATAAATATGGTGCGTAAGTTAAATGAAACGTACTGTAGAAGGCAAGAGTTTATTAACAGCGAAATAACGTTTTTTTTCCTGATACTGCTTCTTTATAATAAACTTTCAATAATATTTTCCAAATTATTAACTTTCAGCTGCTAGTATATATATATAATTAAAAGGTGTATGTGGGTTAGAAGCGAAGTCAATGTTCAGAGATATTTTACCAATGTATGTAAGATTGGCCGGTATAGTGTCTCACACGAAATAGTGTGGTTTCTTTTCTTTTCTTTTCTTTTAAACGAGGTAGTGTAGGTGTCACGACAAAAAAAAACAGTCTACACTGTAATGTGGCCGTGTAGGTAACACGGTAAGAACCTCCCAGTCCACACTGTAAACGTGGTTGGTGTTAGGAAGGGCATCCAGCTGTAGAAAACCTGCCAGACAGTCCTATATGAGCGAGACAACCAATCTTGCCTCAAGTTGGACAATTCCCGTCTAAACCCATGCTAGCGTGGAAGATAGACGTTAAACGATGATGATGATTCTAAGTTGTGCAACTAATGTATTGTATAATACAGTAATGTGCAGATATTATAAACCTAATCCTAAATTTCATTTCTACAGAAATTACAAGCAGATTTGATTCAACAAATGAGCCGGGAATTAGAGTGCTTATTTGAAGAATTTGTATCAGAAGTAGAACAGATTGAACAGAACCCTCAGTCTCTTTTTGAAATAAAACCTAACAGGTAAATTCTATATATTCTCATTTTCTTTCAGTTCATTAAAATCTTAATTAAAAATATTCATATAACGTACTAGTTTTCTTCTTTTTTTATAACAGTAATTAACATACAACATATATCACTGGATATTAAAATCTCGCCGAGGTTAACTTTGCCTTTCATCCTTATGGGGTCGATAAAATAAAGTACCAGTAATGTAATTGCTGGCCTTGTGCCAAAAGTAGAAACAATTATTTCATTAGTTCTCAACTGATGACCATAAGAATATGAATTATGTAACAGAATGGATATTAGTTGAGTGGACTTTTGTTATAATCCTTCACATATAATAATTTGAAATGTAATTTTATTTGCTGTCACACAAACAAGGTACTGTGGAAGTATGTGGAGGTCAAGTGACAGTGGGAGGATAAAAATGAAACTAAGTGAGAATAAAACTGAGAGTTTTGAGACTGGTTGAAATGAGAGGTATCATGATTAAATAGAAGTGTTATATAAGATATTTCAAAATAAATTGACTGTATACCTTTATAGTATATACATATTTTCAAATGATTTTCAAAATTAAGAAATTAACTTTTCTCTATAATTAATAAAACTCATTATTTTTTCATGAGACAGGTACACTAGTTACTATTTATTTACAAAAAAAAAACTGACCTAATTGAATTCTGTTAATTTATGGATTAAGTGAGTATGTACTTAAATGATGTTTATTTATTTCATTCTTTACACCAGCAATTCTAAATATTTTGCAGGAAAAGCTATTTGAAAATATAAGGTTCTTGTTAAAAAAATATTTCTTCCTAAATATGCTTTAATAGAATATCTATGAATCATGGCTATATGTTTGAGGGGTACTTACTTCATATAGTTTAAGACACCCCCCACCCCACCACCCCACCACTCCAAAAAAACAACAGAATTTTAAAATGATTTTATTTATTTATTTTTGTTGCAAATGCTTTCTTTGTCAGCTTTTCAAAATACTTAATTTAATTTTTTTTTTTATATTAATTTTTTGTTACTAACGTTTCTTTTAATTTGCTGCTGAATATTATTTTTATTACAATACAGTTGGAACAAATGTTGGAATAGAAAAGAAAATAAGAAATTGCAAGTTTATTTACTTATATTTTGTGTGTGTGTATGTGTGTATTTTATATATATATGTATATATATATATATATATATATATATAGCACAAATCTTGCACATATATTTAATACCCTAAATAAACTGTGACCTGGCACATCTATTAGAAATAAATATCTAAATTCTAAGACTTGACGGATTTCTCAAGTTTCCAATAATCTCTTCTCGCCTTTTTGCTTTAATGAACACTTTGGATATATTTCTTTGGTCAAATAATATTCAATCTTTCTTCTTCTTATCATCATCATCATTATTTATTTTAATGTTTTGTTTTTTGTTATTAATTTGTCCTAGGTGGATCCATTGTAGAGGCACCATGGCTGTGAGGTTACAACACTAGACTATACCATACATTGTTATAAGTTTTGATTTTATTTCTGTTATTTATGTTCTGAGCAAATCACTGAAACCCTGTTTGTTCCAGTTTGGCTGACAACAACTGAAAAACAGGTTCTTCTATTCTTATGTCATGGTTGAATTGAATAGTTTGAGCATGTGGCTGAGAAAACAAAAAAAAATGTTTAACCCCACATTCATGCCATATGTGTATGAGGGGTGAGTTAGTTTGTGTTTTTACAAACAGATATTTTTACTGTTTAGTCAGTAGGGTAAAGGGCAGTGCCAGTAGATTAAATTTTATGAACTGGAATTAAATTTCAGAGTTTAAACAGAAACTGGAAATATAGGAAGATCAAAGATTCCATGATAAATCTATTTTGAAATTTGGAATTTAAGCAATTTAATTCCTACAAGTTTACATGTTAGAGATAGAAATTTTGTTGATAAATAAACATATTTTAATTTTTAATCTCACAACAAAAACTGTATAGTAAATAAGCCGAAAATACACTTTCCAGTGAAAATATTCCAAAAGAGTACTCATCCGGGATTTAAAAAGAAAATTAAACATTTACTTAAATCTACTGAAGCTCACCCAGATACTAACATGACCTTTGCTTCACAGTCATATTTTTCTATAAAAATGTCCAATGGGAATCTCCGGTGGCCTATTCTGTATTTTAGTAGCAATCAATTTTGTTTTTATTTAGATTGGAATTTAAGTCAATATTTATGAAATCTCTGGTAAATACTACTTAATATTGGTTTCAGAATATTTATTTTAGCTGTAGTACACACACATATATATTTATCATCATCATTATTTAACTTTCACTTTTCCATGCTAGCATAGGTTGGCTGGGTTGTCACAGACCAAGTAAACACTTAATCAGATTCCATGAAATGAGATATGGGCAATGTCCCCTCACTCCCTGACTAAATAGTAGAAAAAAATCCAAACCATATTAATATATAGAAAACAAATGTAAGATTATTATGGTTGCAAATAGTGTTGAAAAAACAAATAAAATACATAGGCAAGGATTTTTAATGGGGTGTAGTCCTGCTGTAGGAAAATGGGCAAAAGTAAGTGTGGTCAAGGCTGGTTTAACATTCCATAAATTTGTTGAATATTAAAATGGGGTTGTAGCAGCAATACTTGATTTGTAAATGCAAAGGGTTTGCAATATTTAGAATAAAATGAGAATAGCATAATAAAATAATTGTTTCTACTTTAGGCCAACAATTTGAAGGGAAGGGGAAAGTCGATTAGGTCGACCCCAGTGCATTACTGGTGCTTTATTTTATCAAACTTGTAAGGATGAAAGGCAAAGTTGACCTCAGTGGGATTTGAACTCAGAATATAAAGGGTCGTAACTCTATGCTGTAACGCAGGGTGTTTGATGCTCTACCGATACTGCCAGTAATGGCTGTAAGTTTATCGTGCCACAGCACTAACCTCTGAAACTTTGTCTTATCTTGCTTTCCAATGGAAGATACAGTCCTCTATTTATGTCAGGCTGTTCATCTCAAAAGTACATTGTTTCTTATTTCATAACGTAGTGCTAAACATTTGTTATGGCAAGTCTTCAGCAGATATCCAGTTTTTCAAAAATCTTTCACATAAGCTTGCAAAACTAAGTACATGGTAAAGTGTGCATGCCTATAAGAAAAAAAAATGAAAGGATTTATAAGACATTATATAAAACTCTCTCGCTCCCATTGCTACAGTACCTCTTTCTCCGTACTCTCATCTCTCACTCATTACTACCTCTCTCTCTGCCTGTATGAAGACAGAACAATTGTCCTAGTGTTTGTGCCACAATAAAGTGCACCCAACATTCTGTAATGTGATAGTGCTGATGTCACGATAAAATGCACTTGATACATGCTGTAAAGTGGTTGGCATTAGGAAGAGCGTCCAGCTGCAGAAACATGCCAACATGGAAGTTATGTGCAAGTTATGGTCATGTGTCCTATCTAGTCTTGGAACATGACAACCTGTGCAACCTATGCCATCATGGAAAATGGATATAGAATGATGATATATATATATAGGAGGAGGGGGCATGCATCTGGTTTAGACAGGTACACCATATTTTTGCATGTCATAAGAAGCAGCTAAAAAGGTTGGTCTCAGTAATCAGAAAAGGCATCCAGCTGTAACCCCATACCACCATGGAAAAGTCAACCTAAAAACAATGATGATAATGATATATATATAATCAAGTTCAGCAATATATATATGTGAGAGAGATAGGTGGAGGATTGCATAGGATAATTTAAGGAAGTAATTAATGAAAAATAGATCTCAAAACTATCTTTTAGGTTAGTAGAAAACTGAGACAGTGTAGACCTGTAATGGGAAAGGATACTAGGAACAGAGTGAATAAATTTTGTAGTTATTGAAAATATATATAGCAAATATATAATAAAGATAGGCAATTCAGAATCTATGGAACCTAGTTATTGGTCGTCTGTGTTGGTGATAGTAAATGAGATAGGGCAAAGTTATGATTTTAAAAATTGCAGCAAGACAAATGTATTCAAAGTCAGATTACACTGAGGAAAAGAAGGAGTAGTTGATATTCAAGCAAGAAGTTCTTTATCAAGTTAGAGAAGAAAAAGAGGATTAAAAAATGTTAAGGAAAAGTTTTACATGTGTTATTGAATAAACATGGTTGACAATAGTGGAATGGAAGAGGGGAAAGGTATGGGGTTTCTGGCAAAGGAGAAGCTAGAATAAGCTCCATCTTCATCCATACTATGCTCGGATGGAAAAAAAACACGTAAAACAATAACTCCCTGCTTTTGTGCAGAACTAACAGTCATTCACTGGTCAATACAATCTCCTCTGTAAAAAAACATATAGTCCAGCCCACTTTCATTTTGCCATTGCCAACCATGTTTATATAAGTAAAACTTTTTTTCCTTTAACTTTTTAGTATTTTTTCTTCTTTCCTATATTGACAAAGAAAGTGGCAAATTGGCAGAGAATGCTTTGTGGTATTTAGTTTGGCTCTCTCTGTACTGAATTCAAATCCTGCTGAGGTCAACTTTGCCTTTCATCCTTTTTAGGTCCATACAAAAGTATCAATTCAGTACTGGGGTCAGTTCTTCTATATCTCTTTCTTAATTCTCTCTCACTCCTCCTCTAGTTTCTTGCTTGAAACGTTGAAATCTCTTCCTTTTCTTCACAGCAAAATACATTGACTTTATATACTTTTGGTCTGTTGTTTTGTTATTACAAATTTGCCTAAAATGAGGTTACTAGAACTGACCTGTAACTGACAAAGATTAGCTAAACAAGACTAAATATTAACTAGGTGCAAAGCAATTATAGTTTAACCCATTTCAAGCTGAAAAGTCAAGAAGCAATTGATAGATAGTTAATGCACTAATGATAGCCGAGTTAGAAATATCTCTCAAAGTTAGCCTAAAATAATAATTTAATTACAGAATTTAGAGTAGCAGTCGCCTCCTGGATAGCTGAGTCTGTGAGTTTGTGTTTCTAATGTCAACAACACAAAGACTCAATGTTTTCTGAGATGAAATTATCTGAATAAGAACTGATAAAATAAGTTTCTAATTTAGGCACAAGGCCTGCAATTTCATGAAAAAGGGAAAGTCAATTATATTGACTCCAGTATTTGACTGATACTTTATTTTATTGACCCAGGGGGAATGAAAGGCAAAGTTAATCTCTGCAGGGTTTAAACTTAGAGTGTAAAGAATAGGAACAAATATCTCAAAGAAGGACTGATGAAATAATGGTTTCTGATTTAGGCACAAGGCCAAAGGTTTTGTGGGGAGGGGAAAGTCAATTAAATAGACCCCAGTGCATTACTGGTACTTAATTTTATTGACCCTGTAAGAATGAAAGGCAAAGCTAACTTCAGCGGGATTTGAACTCAGAATGTAACTCTATACAACAAACCATGTCCAATATCCTACTGATACTACCAATCCATTGCCCTAAGGACTGATAAAATAATAGTAATACTAATATATCAGTTATCTGAACCTAACACCATCCCTTACAAAACCAGTACAAGATATAGATTATTTTTTAAAGGGATACATTAAAATTTCCATGTTATGATCAGAAGAATGAAACTTTTGGAAAAGGTTTAGAAATGTATATAAATTTGTGTTCTGTTTTGATGAATGTTTTTGAATATATATTCACTCAGAGTGAATAATAATAGGTTTCTGTCAGTTGTGACAGTATTGCTGCATTTGACTGACTTTCCAGATATGGCATTATATGTGATAACACTGTCTAAATATTTTTGGTCTTACTTGAGTAATCCAGAGGATGCAGACAGAGCATGACATGTGGAAGTAGTTTATCTACAACTACTAAAAGGCAGCTAAATAGTCACTCTAAAAGCTTTAGAGCAGTGGTTCTCAACGGTGGGCCTGGAAATTTTTTCAGACTTTCTTGGAAGATCACACAAAATGACAAACTTTTTTGAAGTCTGAATGTTCTGTGATAAAATCACATGACTTAACTTGACCTGCATTATTTGGGGTGCAATAACGCAGACACCTACATATGTCTGCGTTCTTGCACATTCATGCACACCTGTGCGTACTCAAGGCATGTCTGTTCCTGAAATCTCAAACGCTATAAATGTGGGTGCAATAGAAATGAAATTGAGTTGAAGTTTTTACATTTCGTCTTGGGTTACTGAATTAATGTCGCTCGGTGAACCCCAACGAAAGTTACTCCTGTTGTTTATATCCGTAAAGTGACTAAAACAAATGTAATATATTTACGGTTAGGGTTAATTTTTAGGGTTAGGGTTAATTCAACCCTAACCCTAACCTAACCCTAACCCTAAAAAATAACCCTAACAGTGGCTGTTGGACATTCAAAACTTTGATGTTATTAGCGACGAAACTGGATCCTAATATTGCAGTCGACTTGCTGGAACTCAAAGAGAATGCGCTATTGATGGGGAAAATGGAATGTGATGGCCTTCTCGGCTGGCTTAATGTGGAAAACATATTTCCAAACCTTTATGATTAAACCTTTCCTTTTATTCTCTATTTTCCTACAATGTGGCTTGTTGAATCTGGTTTTTCCACACTAAATGATATTTTTTTTTGAGAAAAAGAAACCTTCTTCAAACCATAAACCGGGGAGATTTGCGGCTCAAGTTGAACCAATCCTTTGAAGTCCAAATCGACAGTCTTGTTGAAAGACATCAGGAGCAGTGCAGCCACTAGCACTGAGCATTTGAGCATTGTTAAAATGACCATTAAATTTTTTCTTATTTTTTATTGATTTTTTATCAAGAATTCGTGTTCTTCATTCGTGAAATTTAAATGCAGTCGGGATCATATGGGGGTAAGTGTTCCAGAATGCTCTTTGAGCATTGACCTTGGCAATTTCTAGGGAGTAAAGTGGGCCGGGAGAACAAAAAGATTGAGAAGCACTAGTATATATATCATGTGAGGGTTATAGTCCAGAATAGTTTTTACGCTTGTAAAATAAGTGGGCCCGGGGGTCAAAAAGGTTGAGAAACACTGCTTTAGAGCTTCTATTCTAGATTTTTTGGTTGTGGTATAAGCCTTTGCCTTTTTCAAAGCACCCACAAAGCTGTAAGATCACCTTTTTTTTCTTACTGCTTAGTCAAAGAGAGGAGTATACAATTGGATCAACACAGACCCAGGTCTAATCAACAAAAACATATGTGAAGTACATATAGCCATCTCAATACATTAATGCTCTGTCGTATGTCATACAATCACTCAGATGAACTGTCATATTATACGATATGTGAGAATGCTGATTTGTGTGAAGGACTATCTGGTATTTTATAAGGCTTTATACTTTTTGATTCCATTTAGTGTAGGAGTAATATTTATGTAGATGGATATTTTCTCAACAGTGCATTACCTCCTTATATACTTGGAGGTTGTTTCTTATACCATTATCATAGTTTTTCACTTGCTTATAAATCTGAGGCTCTGTTAGTCAGCATCATCATCATTTAACATCTATTTTCCCTGCTAGTAAGTTTGTGTAAAATAAAATTATCATATATGTAGATATAACAAATTGTATTATGTTTTAATTAACTTGTTTTAGCGATTGGATTTATAATTAAAGAAATTTCTTTTTTGTACCCATGTCTTTTAAATTACATGGAGAAATATTTTTTAATAAGCGATTTTAGTTGGGTCATAATTTACGTAGTTTTTTTTAACTACTTATATTTTTTTTTGTTTCTAACTCTAGCACATCTAAATAAATATTTCTTTCATTGATTTAAATTCATATTGTTTTTTGTTGTGCTTAAGCACGCTATTAGCACCTTTCCTCCTCTTCCATATTATTATTATTACACAATTTCTATTTTGTAAATATTGTAACAACACCAGGTGCCACTTTTATCCCTACATTTTAAACTACTCACAGCCAACCCTTTGTGTTAGGTCTTAACTTTTTTATCTGTTTTGCTGATCTCTTGACTTTCTCTACTCTGCATGATTATTGCTTGGTGGGAAGGTAATCTCACATGCACATTTTCTATATACATATACCTATACCTTTTTCTCTGACTCACCTAAACACTATCAATTACTGATACCACTGAAGAAATAAGTGAATAAGTAAATAAGATTACTGAAATAATGCCTACGGCTTAGGATTTCAGTCCTGATGATAATACAGTGTGTCAATCTCTTTTATAAATTATCTTTTGTTTTTCAAATAGGTGATATATATATATATATCTTCTTACCACAAACGGGAATGGATTGTTTATATCAACTTTTTGTATTTTTTAATATATTGTCAGAATGTACACTACTACAGTGTCAAACAATTAATCCATGATCAAGTTTTGTATACCCCACTCCATAGAACTATTTTACTTACATCACTGATGTAAGTTTCTGTCTTCTAAAAATATTAAACCTTTTTACCTCTAAAAGAAGCTAGTATTCAAATGGTGAAAGTGATTTTTATTTAAACAACACTCCCAGCAAATAATGTTTTCCTTTCTTTTTTTGTTTTGTTAGTTTTAATTATTAACTAAATATATTTTCTTGTAGTATAAGAACAATAAATGTTTTTCTTTGATTTTGTTTTAGTTAAAATACAACCTGCAACTATTTTCTAAATGTGAATTGAGGGAGATTTGGTTGCTATTTTAACATGTATGGTGAAGGACCCTTCATTAACTTGTATACTAATATGTGTATTTATGGTTGAATAAATATACTTATATAGATTAATACATACATTATACTGTGTATAGGTTTGGTAGTTGTAATATTGTGTGCCTTTGTTAGATTAGATACTTTTCACATAACATGCTTTATTATAGTAAAATGTCCATTCATCAATTTAACCAACAAATGTATGCTTAGCATTTGAAACATTAGATTTGATGTGCTAAATGTTGTAAAATATGATTGTTTAGATTTGAACAAGAACCATGGAAAATAGAAAGGTTAGTTATATCTTTGATTATATCTAAGCTTCTTAAGAAGGGAGTATTAATGAAATTATCAACTATTATTCCTAAGTTTAACCATTTTGATACAGCCCAGCCAAAACTACCTCTAGTTCTATGAAACAAAACCACCCATTTTAAAGGGTTCCTCCTCTTCATCATTATATGTCCCCTTTATGGAATAATGATATGAGCCTCATGAGTTGGAATGACTTTCAGCACATCTCTCTTGCTATCCTCCCAGTCCGGTCAAGCAAGTGTCAACTTCTTTAATGAATGCACTCAGGACTCTCTGTAAGGTGATAGTACCACTATAAAATGTACCCATGCACTTTGTAAAGTTTTAGCGAAATAAAAATGAAAAACACCCAGCACACTCTGTAAGGTGGTAGGTATTAAGAAGAGCATCCAACTGTAAAAACCATATCAAATATGGAAGATGAAGTTACTCCAACCCATGCCAACATGGAAAGGAGACATAACTTTTTAAAAAATCTTATATGAAATTATGATGGATTATTTTTTAGATAAATATATAACTTTAAAGTATATTCATACACAGTTAAGTGTACACTAAGACATATCAAAACATAGAACTAGAGACAATCTACACTGGAAGTAAGACTACATAATTCGTTGAGTATCTTATTAAATTTTTGTGTAGATTGTCTCTAGTTCTATGTTTTGATATGTCTTAGTGAACACTTAACTGTGTATGAATATATTTCAATCACTTTCTTATAATGATTAAGGCTCGATTTTATTCTCTGAATTCTATCTTGAGCTGTTTTTAGAGACAAGACATCATCATCATCATCATCATCATCATCATCATCATCACCATCATCATCATTTTACGTCCGTTTTTCCCTGCTTGCAAGGGTGGGACGGGAACTAATTCTGGCTTGATTTCTACAGCTGGATGCCCTTCCTAACACCAACCTCGTTTACAGTGAGTGCTGGGTGCTTTTTTGCCGTGGTGCCTACACGTCCACTTTACAGTGTGGGCTGGATGCTTTTTTGCCGTGGCACCTCCACAACCACTTTGCAGTGGAATGATAGGGACTGGTGTCCCTATCATCTCATTTCTACAGCTGAGTAAACTAGAGCAATGTGAAATAAAGTGTCTTGCTCAAGGAAACAACACATCACCCAGTCTGAGAATTGAACTCACAACCTTTCGATTGCAAGGCCAATGCTCTAACCACTTGATTTTGTATCATTCATGACACCCTTTACTTTGAAAGTAATAATAATAATAACTTTAAAGTAAACAGTTTTGTATCATAAAACCAGGAGTGGTTTCAGGCAGTTTTGAAAATTGGACCTAAAAATTAAAAAAATAGGGCTACCCTGCTTTTTTTTATTTGTTTTATTCTAATTCCTAACTTTTTCAAATATATTTTTTTATCTTTTTTTATTTTATTTTGTAACTAATTTTAATATTTTAGTTTTATATTTTTAATTTTTATTTTTTAAATTTATTTTATTTTTATTTTTTCTTAAACTTAGCTTTTTTTTAAATTTAATTTTATTTTATATTTTGTGTTACTTTTCAGTATTTAAGTTATATTTTACATATATTTTCTAAAAGAATGTTTGGGAACACGTCATATAATAAAACATTGTAGTTTTTCATTGTCTAATTCTCTTTCAGCACATGAATTATATTATAGTGACAGTCAAATAAGATTATCTATCTATCCATCTACTTCAGTTGTAATCTTGATTCTAATTCAGTAAGATCTATTCAACACAATGCTAGTTTCATGTCAAGAGTAGGAGAGGGGGCTTTCAGAATTGTTACTTGTAGATTAACCTAAAATCTCTTTAAATATAGTGGTCCCATTTCTTCCTCAGTGAATATTGTTTAGATATACTCTCTAGACATGGTTAACCCTTTCATTGCCATATTTCTAATGTGCTTTTCAAATCATTTTGAAAGTAATCAAGAATATATCTTTCTCATTATTTATCTGATGTTTGGAACATAACTTAACAAAGATTCTTACATAAAATTATGATGTAAGACTTTTAAATAAATATGAATATAAACAACAAAAATAAACAGCTTAGTAACACAGAACGAGGAGCAGTTTCAAGTGGTTTGGTATTAAAAGGCTTGAATCTTAATGCAAAAGCAAACTTACCTTTTAAAATCCCATACTTCATGAAATTGCATGAGCAAGGCAAAACAACAGATTTCAATAACTATTACGTTTATAATGTTTTATATGTTAGTGTCTTGAGTTGCAAAAATTCCCTCAGTTGAACATTAAAAAAATGGATGTGGAAAAGGGAATACAGATATATTCAACAAGCAAGTTGTGTGTATTAACCCTTTAGCATTTACATACTACTATATTTTTGTGGTAAAGGACCTCACATAAAATTGAATCAGAGATTTTGATATTATTTATTTTGAGAACAATACCTTAATATCAGTATGAGCAGCCTGTTACTACCAGCTTGAATAGAAAGAGGTGAGAGAATTCTGATGATATGGCCGGTTTAAATGCTAAAGGGTTTAAGTCTTACTATTCTGTAATAATCTTGTAGAATTATTAATTTTGAAAATAATAAAGAATTTAGAAAGATTTAGTGAAATAAGTAACTTTTTTTATTATTAATCTAGTGCCTGGTCCATAACTTAGAAGGCTTTTACATAAAATTATGGTAGAAAGATTTCATTTAAATTTCAGCACTTTAAAATGGACATTTCTCTATCGTAGAACAAGAGACATGTGGGTTGGTATCAAAATGGGTAAACAATTCACTTGAACTTAATTTTACTTTAAATTCAATGTAAGTCAACCATACTTATGTCTATTTTTAACATCCTGTATTGATTTAGAAAATGTCTAAAAACAGGTTTGCTAATTAAAATGTTTACAGTATATTTACTAGTGGACAGATTGTTGTGAAAATTTACAGCATTAAAGACATGAATTTTTAATGTGATACAATCATATGTTAATTCATACATTATAACAATTTCTTTGTGATTGCAATTTCATGTAGAGGATAGGCAGGTCCTTCCAGACTTCTGGGATTTATGTAGTTTAAGTTCATTTTTACTATTTCTCAGTTAATATCTTTAGAATAAAATGTGGACAAGGAAGCAAGGAATTCCATCAGGTTGTAGCTCTAGTGAGAAAGGACAGGAAGAAATGTGTCATTTATGGGAGGTGGGACTCAGTGAAGGATGATGAGAAGAAAAAATGTTGGATGGAATGGATATGCAATTATTTACATCAGAGGGAAAGAAGCTGTTGTAGCAAGATAAGAGAAAGTGTGTGTGTGAAAGGGAATGGCATGTCTGGTATTTATTTGATACTAGAGATGAAGGTATGTGACTTAGTGGTGAGGATGATCAGCTCAAAATCATAAGATTGTGAGTTAGATTCCCAGCAGGGCATTATGTCCTTGAGCAAGATATATTATTTTATGTTACTTCAGTCCACTCAGCTAGTTGTACTTGTAATTCAAAAGGCCAACCATGACACTCTCTGAGAACTACATTAAGGGTGCACATATCTGTGGAATGCAAAGCTATTTGTTAATTTTATGAACAGGCTGTTCTATTGTTCAAACAACTGGAATACTAGTCAGAACCAATGGAGGTCCAACACGCACATGTATGCAAGGTAATTATGATCAGTGAGGCAATTCTTACAGTGATAGGTCCTTCCATTGTACTCCAGGTTTGTTGACATTCACTTTAGATAACACAGGTGCAATATTTTTAAGTGTGATGTATACATTTGTACATGTGTACAATTACTCCATAAAATATTTGTTGAATAAATCATAATTCCTTAAATAATTCACAAAGTTTCAATTTCACAAGGTGATGCAGGTCATTGTAAGTTGATGACAAAACAGCTAGTGTACATTATTTGTAATTGTCAGTTTTATGTCCATTTTTTTATGTTAACATGGGTTGGATGAGACTTTTTTAGGCAGAATTCTATAGTCAGATGTCTTTCCAGATACCAATCTTATTTTTGTTTTTAAAGTAAGGTGCAGATCATCACATGTTAAACTGCCGAGCAGTGGGATCTCTGAATGTAAATATAATAAATATCACTGCCTGAAAAACCAAAGAAGAGACAAGCAAACACACTCTGATGTATGTTTGCGTGTGCTCACACACACAATACAATTCAAAACTACAATAAAAGACATTTTCTCAATGAACTATGCAGTGAAATAAAACCCAAGACGATGTGGTTGCAAAGTGAACTTGTTAACCACATAGCCATTTCTGCACCATACAATGTATGAAAACTGATATACTACTATTCATAGAATAAAGACAAGTAAAAGTGTGTCAATGAATATGTACTTATCTATTCAACCCTTGTTTGTATGGTAAAATGTTGTTCATTACAAATTTTCAATTTGTTAGACAGATGTTACACATTATAAATGTTAAAGGTCTTTAATTGCTTATAAATTGTGTGCTATTAACCCAGCATTTACATTATATATACTATGGTATTTTTGAAGTAAAGGTTTTATCTTACATAATTATCTCACATAATATCAAATCTATGAGATATTGATATTATTTATTTTGAGAACAATACCTTAACATCAGTATGAGTGGCCAGTTTGAACAGAAAGAGGTGAGAGAATTCTGGTTGGATACGGCCGGTTTAGATGCTAAAGGGTTAAAGAACTGTAAATAAATAGCAGTGAAGAAAGATACTTTTTTTTTACTGGTTTTAGTCATTAGACAGTGGCCATGCTGGAATACCTCCATAAAAGGATGAAATCAATCATATTGACTCCATTTTTCCAACTCTGGTATTTATTTTATCGATCTTTTTTTTAACAGCTAACTTGCAGGATATAATCAAACAGTAAACATGGACATATTAACCATTAACCATCTTGCCAACAACAACCCTGAGTACCTTTTTGATTTCCATGTGTCTAACACACGTGGGCATGCCCACAAAGTCAGAAAACAACACAGTTCCCATGACTTTCGGAAACATTTTTTCATGCTCAGAGTTGCTGAAGCATGGAACAAACTACCTGCATCAGTTGTTAGCTGTCGAGACACTGAATCCTTTAAAACCTCCATGCTTTCTGAGATTCTCCAACACTTCACCTAATATTCCCCCTCCATACACATACACACGTGTATATCATGACTCGTACACTATTCACTTCCCTGACATTTGTATATTATTCTATGTACTATACATGCACCTTTGATGAGTTGTAGTGCACCTGAGCACTTTATACAATAATTTCATTATTATTATTATTATTATATATACGGTGGGATGGTGGGTTACACCTTAACCACTTGTATTTTAAACCAAGTAATATAAAACGGTGTTGTACCCAATGACTGGCATAGCAGCAGCATCGTCAACTACTACAAGGGCAAAAGAGTTGCACTTGATAGAGGAAACTATAGAGGAGTCAAGTTCGTGCACCAGGTCGTGAAAGTCTCAAAAAGAGTTAACCTGAATGAGATGCAGATTGGATTTGTGCAAGGTAAAAATACCACTGATGCCCTCTTCCTTGTAAAGCAACTACGGAAGTACCTAACCAAAAGTAAGCCACTCTACTTGCATTTGTTGACCTGGAGAAAGCTTCTGACAGAGTTTCCTGTGCCACAATCTGATGGGCTCTTAGAAAACTAGGAGTAGATGAGTGGCTTGTGAAGGCTGTATAAGCCATGTATTGGGGAGCAGTCAGCAAGGTTAGAATGACCAGCAATGTTGCATGGAAGTGTGACCTAGGCAATATGTGCAGAGGACCTACAAAGATTGGAATCTTACATGCTCCATTGGGTGTGTAATAATAGCATCACAAAGCATCAGTGAACTGAGAAACTGGGCAAAAGAAGGGTCAGATGCAGTGTACAGGAGAGGAGATTGTGGTAGTTTGGACATGGGATGCATGTGGAGGATGACAGTTGAATAAAAAAAGTGCAGGGTAAAGTCGAGGGAAAATATGGAAGAGGAAGCACTTGGAAAATTTGGGATGAAGTGATAAAAGCTGACCTTGCCCTATTAAACTTCACAAAAGAGATGACACAAGATCAAGATCTCTAGTGCTCTAGTGTCATAATGTACTGCAGAAGACCCATCTCCCCATATGCACAAAATGAAATGAAACAAACATGTAGAAGACACTCTAGTCTGCACCAATCCTCTAACCCCCCTTCACTCTTCCCGGTCTTAAAACCCTGCTTTCACCTGCTAAATATCCCACACACCTAATCACTGTCAAACTTGCTTACCTGTCGCACACCCCCTCTCTCAACCCTCACCTGCCCAACTCACACTTACAAACATGAAAGCTGGACGCGCTCATAAAAAAAAGCACAAAGTCTACCCTGTACGCTGAGCTGTTGCCACACTATCAAAAGCACCCAGTCCATTTTATAAGGTGGCCGTGTTGGTAACATGAGAAAAAGCACCCAGTCCACCCTGTAAGGCTGTCGTGTTGGTCACACGACAAAAACTGCCCAGTCCATACTGTATGGTTGTCGTGCTGGTGATACAACAAAATGCAGCCAGCCAACTCTGTAAGGTGGTTGTGTTGGTGACACGACAAAAAGCAGCTAGTCCACCCTGTAAAGTAGTTGTGTTGGTGACACAACAAAAAGCACCTGGTTTACCTTGAAAGGTGGTCGTTTCTGTGCCATGATAAAAAGCACCCAGCCCACACGTTAATGTGGTTACTGTTAGGAAAGACATCCTGCCATAGAAACACATCCATATGAGCATGACATGGTCTCCAGACCTGACTTGTCTCAACGTGACAACCCATGGAAAATGGACAATAAATGATATATATGTATATTAATTAATTTAATTAATCTAGGTAGAATTTTTTTATGGATCTATTTCTATCTTCCCTTTTAACCTCTGGCTTTTGATGTCAGACCTACTGTTTTAAAGCTTAGAGCATATGGAATTTTATTTATATTATTAGTGTCTTTTTGCTGTCTAGACATGTAACAACACAATGTATTTCACTTGAATTTTCTTGTGAAAACCATAAGGTATATTTTAAAACATTGCTTACTGATGGTTTTACAGCATCTTAGTTTATTAATTAATTATCATAATTAATATTTCCCTCTTTGCCTAATACTTTTAATATACTGTAACTTTTTACACCTAAATATAATTATTGAAAAATGAAGCTCTACAAATTATAGTTTTTACCTATATGTAAGGTGTAATATGACTGAAATAATTCTATTTTAGTCTATTCTTATATATATATGTGTGTGTCACACTGTAAATGTAGTTGGTGTTAGGGAGGGCATCTAGTTGTAAAATACCCGGCCAAATTTACAGTTCTCACCGGAGCGAGGTGCAACATGGCCAGACTTTCCTCCCAGCAAGGATGACCTGTCTAACCCATGCAAGCATGGAAGAATTGATGCTAAACAGAAATGATGATGATGATACAACAGACTTCCACACAGTTTTCATCTTCCAAATTTCACACACAAGGCATTGGTCAAGCCAAGGCTATAGTAGAATATACTTGCCCAATGTGACTGAAAGCAAAATTACATGGTTGAATGATTACAAAGTAAACTGCCATGCCTGTGTCCATGTTTTATTTTAAATATCTCCTCTACTTTTAGTTTGCCCTGATATTCTATTTTTTTTCCTTGTGTCAGTTTTCTCAAATAAAGTTCCTTTAAATGTAATTTTTGTTTATATAGGCAACATGAATGGACCTGTTATTTTTCTCTAAAAACATTTTTTCCAATTCTACCCTGCCTGTCCCTTCAATCTTTTTAATTTCTCATTCTTTCTTCTGATGAAGGACTAGCATCCGAAACGTTAAGACCCTCTTCCTGCTATTCCAAGAGTTAACCCAATATATTCATTCCATATACTGTACCAATTGTATTGTTATTTCTGTTTACCTTTTACATACATACATACATGGTGGCTGCCAACTCGTTTTCGAGTACGGCCACTACTTTATATCCATGTAGGAGAACCCCTACCGATGCACTGAACGAGTGTGACTTTTTAGTCCAGCCAGCGACTTGAAAACTCTGGTACAAACACTACACTTGTGACAATTATTGACACATAGTGCTGGGCCCATGGTGCCATGTGATGACAAGTGCAGAGAGATCTCCAGATATAAAGCAATGCCTGTGCCGTGAAGCTTTTATAGTGAGCAAAGGCACTGCACAAAGCCAGTCCCACTCTCTTAACCAAGATGATATTTACCAAAAAGAAGAACAAGTCAACATCATTGGATACCATCAGGGTTGCAGGTGTTATATCAGAGTTTTCCTTCTAGAATTCTGCTTTGATTTTGGATGGCCATTGACTCTTCAGAGCTCCTTTGCCCTTTGACAGGTTTTGTTTTTAGTCCTGCAGGATGTCCAAAGTCACCCTCCTCACCAAGAAACCTTGGTGGGTTTGCCAGTTTAGTCGCCAACAACCCGACCATGGGACAGGTTGTACTGGGATACATGTTACCAGTAGCACTAACATATATATATATATATATATATACTATAGAACATTCTGAAGTAACACTTATTGAAAAAGGTTTATTTTGCCAAATTATTTGAAAATAAAAGTTTTATAAACCAATTAATAATAGTTTTCATAGAACAAAGTTTTGTTTCTTTTTTAATATTTCAGAGCTTTAGGGAAAATTAACTAATCATTAGACTCATTTGTGTATCCTCTATTTTCATGTTATAAAATTTTACATTATTTTCTTCTACAGAATTAAGCGGAAAGAGGGTGAATTACCAGAAAAAGTGTTTGTCAATAGACGATCTGTTTTAACGTAAGTATTTTGCTATTAATTTATCACTTAAGTTTGATTCACTTAATTGACAGCTGAGACAAGGTGATCCACATTCTCAAATTAATTCCAATGAACAATATCTCTCTAGTTAAATCAGTACTTTAGACACTCCTATGTGTTGACTGAATAAAAATATATTACATTGAAGGTTAAAATATAATATTTCCATGCTGGCATAGCTTGGATTGGTTAATACACTTTGATATTTGATGGGTTGGAGAACCTCATCTCACCTGTATGTTCCATTTTTGACATGGTTTCAATGACTGGATGCCCTTCTTAATGTCAACCACTATACATAGTAGTTTGGGGCATTTGATCATGGCACCAGTACTATAGAGGTTATGTCCTCAACAGGACTAAATGGATCCTCTCAATCCTACATAGTTTCAGTTCAGTTGTTACCACTTTACAGAGTGGCTATAACTATTTCTTAAAGTTTTAAAGATTCTTCAGCATCCACAATATGTACAGCTATATGTTATACAAAGATGAAAGCAGCAGAATATGCTTAAAGCAAATTGTCTATGAACAAATATTTAATTCGAGAGGCTTAAAATGGATGTCTTTTGTGTGAACTTTGTGTTGTCCATCCAATCAAGGAGATCTCAGCCTGCTAATATGTTAGCTAAATTCTTTCTTCAATCTAATTTTTACTGCCACTAGAAGCATATCTTAAGAACATGTTTACATAGGGCAAAGGTAATTATGGCAAGATTTAAAGGAAGTAGAGCCAATAATGGTAACTGATCAACAAAGTATAAATTGATCCACGTCTTACTTCCAAGTCAAATCATTATCATCATTTAACGTCTGTCTTCCCTGCTAACAAGGGTTGAACGGGTCTTCACAGACTGAGTAAGTATTCAAGTGGAGTTACTGACCTATCAGATAAGCTGGGGACCTACATCTCACATATATTCCTATGCTCTACCGAGTGCATTTTATCATGGCACCAGCACTAGAGACATCATACAAACTGAGTGATGTGTTGTTTTGTAGATTTTTATGATTTCATTAAATTTTCTTGTTTTAATATTCCAGGGAGCTCTTGGAAATAACTCATATCCAAACAATTTATAATATCTTTGTGGCTATTCTGCTGGTATTCAGTCTAAATACTATTGTATATGATCTCATTGACACAGGCAGGTAAGTAATCAACACACATCATTTTAACATATGATTTCTCCTATATTTCATATCTCCTGTATTTCATATTGACATTCCTCTATATTCTGAATCATCTCATCTATGATGCCTAACATCCTGATTTCTGACTTTACTATTTCTTGTCTTCTTTTGGGAATATCTTCCGCTCTCAGCATTTAACATTTTCCAATTAACCTTTTTGATACCAATCTACTCTCGTTTTATATGAAACAAACCCTCAATTTAAGAGATTCATATTTAAATTTAAATCTTCCAACATAATTCATATAAGAACCATATGTTAACCCTTTAGCATTTAAACTGGCCATATCCGGCCAGAATTCTCTCACCTCATTCTGTTCAAACTGGCTGTAACTGGCCACTCATACTGATGTTAAGGTATTGTTCTTAAAATAAATAATATCAAAATTTCATAGATTTGATATTATGTGAGATAAAGGCTTTACCACAAAAATACAACAGTATATACGGAGTAATATAAATGCTAAAGGGTTAAAATACTTAATGAAATTATTATTAATTTTAGTAAATCCCTCAAAATTTTTCAATAATTAATTGAAATATGATGTATCTCATTAGAAATATGGTCACGAAAGGGTTAGTAGTTATCACCACAAGTCCATACCAATGTAGCTGTGTTATTTGCATACAGTTACTCATACCTTTAAGGCCCAGCTACTTTATTTGCTCACTAACATTCTACCTTTTATTTAATTTGATGTTATACATACAACATATCATACTCAGTCATTCTTCTCCTTCCTTTGCAAATCTCTATATCCAATGCCAATGTCTCACTAGCATTCTGCACCACAGTTCTTACACATTCTTTGTATATTATTCTGTCTTATATGCAAAGATGATTCTATTGTTGCTAAGTACCGATTGAGCAGACCTAGGGTCAAAGGCATTCCATATGTGACCATCACATTGTTTAAGCATAATATATTTAGCACCAATGTGTATTTCCAACTTTTAAAAAAATTAGTATGGAGTTATAGGATATTTAACAGCTATTTCAAGCATGTTGAGTAACCATTTAGAGATTTTGTCTCACGAAAGCTTTTGTTGCCAACAGATATAACAGCTCTTTGAACTTCAAACCCTAATTCCAATTTCCAATATTTTTACTAAAAACATCACTAATTAGGTCACCTAGATAACAAATTATTTAGAACATCTTGTGAACCATCTCATTAGTTCATGGGCTCCATTTTATGGATTCTCCGATCACTGATAATTGATATTTTTTTACATTTTTATTTTTTTACATTTTTATTTTTTTACACTTCTTCTTCTTCTTCTTCTTCTTCTTCTTCTTCTTCTTCTTCTTCTTCTTCTTCTTCTTCTTCTTCTTCTTCTTCTTCTTCTTCTTCTTCTTCTTCTTCTTCTTCTTCTTCTTCTTCTTCTTCTTCTTCTTCTTCTTCTTCTTCTTCTTCTTCTTCTTCTTCTTCTTCTTCTTCTTCTTCTTCTTCTTCTTCTTCTTCTTCTTCTTCTTCTTCTTCTTCTTCTTCTTCTTCTTTTTCTTTTTCTTTTTCTTCTTCTTCTTCTTCTTCTTCTTCTTCTTCTTCTCAGCTATGCACTCTATCGAGTAACGTTATACCAAAGACCCTTTTGAGGAACCCCATTTCAGCTGCATGCATTCACGATTGTATTCTTACAGTCATTACCTGAGATTCATGACCATAGGTAAGGGTTGGCATGATCTGAATTGAAGATAGTGAGTTTGGCTTTTACATCTACCTCCCTTCTTCTGATTACCAAATGCTGAAGCTGGCACATTACTGCAGCAGTTCCTCAATTCATTAGATTTCAGTTTATCATAAAGGAAACTTACAATTCTGTTGTTAATCATTAATTTCCAATAGTCTTCTTAACCCCTTTGATGCCAAACTACCCTTGATTCTGTGATATAATGCTGTAAATTTTATTTGGTTTATAGCTATCTAAAAAAATTTCATGATTTTATGTTAGAACCTTTGTTAAGTTATGTTCCAAACAGCAGCTTAATAATGAGAAAGTTATATTACTAAATCCCTCTAAATTCTATATTTTCAAAATTATTTAAACAATTAACAGTGTCTTTCATTAGAAATATGGTAATGTAATGGCAT
The DNA here is from genome assembly GCA_964016885.1 of Eledone cirrhosa. NCBI lineage: Eukaryota > Metazoa > Mollusca > Cephalopoda > Octopoda > Eledonidae > Eledone > Eledone cirrhosa. The sequence goes on along the minus strand of OZ024740.1, from coordinate 387,419,249 downwards.
CTATCTATCTAGAGCGGGTAAAATTCCCGAGATCCTTGGTGGGTTCTCTCCAGCAGTCTCTGTCCCTCATTATCGCTGCCATGTCCTGCGTCTCCAACAGTCTCTGTCCTTAGGGCATCAACATATGTTAACCTCGGTCTTCCTCTTCCAGTGTGTCCATGCAGGGGCTCCCACAGGAGCACTGAGTGCAGTGTCAACTCTGGATGTCGGTGAGCATGTCCAGCTAACCTCAGTCTCCTCTGTGTCACTTTTGAGCAGACTTTTGGAAGGCTCCCGTACAGCTCTGAGTTCTTCATCCTCAGCATTCTCGTATAGCACCCATCCACCATCTGAATGAGTTTCTTGGTCAGTGTCCAAGTCTCAGACCCGTACAGCAGCACAGACTCCCCTACAGCAAAGAACAAAAATATATACACTTTTTGTGTAATTGATTCAGTTTCATTTTTCAATATGTCAAATTATTTCTGTCTTGCAGACTCCATCTTGACTTCAATTTGATACAATGGGCATTTGGTAAATTTCCCAAAGTAATGGCTCTTTGGGTGTGTATGCAGTTGGCAACCTTATTGATATTCTATCCAGCTTTTTATTATTGGGCTTCTACAAAAAAAATCACAATTTATAGTAAGTTACTTTTTAATGTATTTAGAGATTAAAAAAAAAAAACAATTATAAGTGTAAACATTTGATTTAATGTAGGTTATTGAGTAATTTATTGGATACCATTACCATACAACAGTGGAAGATGCTTGGCCATGTGCTAAGCATATGTACAAAGTGACCAGTGAGGGCCTCCCTCGATTGGAAGCCAGAAGGAAGTAAGGAGACCCATCGAGACCTGGCTGAGGTCTGTGGAGGAAAACTGGCAGACATGGGCCTTGCCTGGGAGCAGGCCTATGACAGAGCTTACAACTGTGCAAAATGGAAATCTCTCATCGCTTCAATGCTCCATGGGGAGCAAAAGGAACTCAAAGAAAATTTCTGTCTGCAGAAAGTTTTGTGATGATTAAGAAATTCTCACACATGCTCCATGGCTGTGAGCAGTGTTTTTTTTTTTTCATTGCATTTGTGACTGCCATGATTTGGCATAGTTTTATTAGCTGGATGCTTTTCTTATCATCAACCACTTAACAGTATAGATTAGGTGCATTTTATTGCACCACCAGCAGTAAAGAGAGTGTTTATCAAAACTAAAATCTCACCTCTATACTGTCTCCTTTGTTATACAGTTACTGTCCAGTGCTCTAAATATTAGTATTGGTTTCTGATTTAGGCATAAGGCCAACAATTTTGAGGAAAGGTTAAGTCGATTAAATTGAACCGTGTTTTACTTCATCAACCCTGTAAAGTTGAGAGATAGTAGTTTTACATATAAACCAGATCCACACACACAATTTCTCATTTAAAATATACTGATTTCTTATTTTTCAGAATTTTGGGACTGGATTTGGCTAGGTCTCTTTGTCGTTTATCAAATGTTATTCTTTATTCTACCAGTGAATTATTTGTATGAAAATAACTTACCACCAGCTTCTGCTGTAATTATTGTCACAGAACAGGTACTGTTTCTCCTATTTTTCTCTTTTCTGCAACTTTTGGTACTTTACATTTTATCATAGATAGTGACCCTAAACATTACTTATAGGGTGTGGCAAATCTCCCCTACTAGAGTCCCAGGCTTAGCTGGAATGTGGTTACAGAATCCCCTCCCCTCTCCTTGACTTTGAAATGCTACGTTAGTTTGTGGCCTATATTGAAAAAGAGGTGCAATAGAGTGAGAGGCTAGCAACTTTACCTTCATTAATAAAAATTGATACAGAAACGATGAACAGATTCAGTCATTAATGGAAATCTCTCATTATCCAATTCTCAATATGGAGTAAAAAAAAAACTAAAACGGATTGATAGCATGGCAATATTTGGCTTGTTTTGTCTATTGTACTTGCTTTAATTTGATCTTGCAAGCTTGATTGTTCTATATCATCTGTGAATAGTCAAAAGAATGATTTGGTTATGCATTTTGCTGCCCATGAAGTGAATTCATCCACAATGCAGTCATGCCTTGGATGTCATAAACTGTGAGATGGACAGCTGAAAGCATGGATTGGCATAATCAAGTTGGATCTTAAATTAACATCTGTCCTTCCATATGTGTCTGTTTTTGGAACTGTGACTGGCTGACAATATCCACATCAAATATCAATGATCACCATGAGGTTCTGATTTTGAGATGAAAATAGATTTTGCATTAAAGGCTTATTTATATACTGTTAATGTTCTGAATCTGGAACAATGGTGTTCTTCAACATTGTTTCTGGAGTCAGACAAAATAGAGATTGTGCAAAGGACTGTACTGCAACACCATGACAAGCAGCAGTTGTTATTGCAAACCCAATCATATATGAAGTCTTTTTTGTTGCACCAGCCATTTTTGTTGCCTCTTATATATGTTATGTTCAAATAAAGTAAATAGATTTTTATACTTCTATTTCAAATTATTAATCATGGCTTGGAGATTTTGATCTTGAGTTTCCGTTCCTCACTTATAGAATGTTTTCCCTATTTTTGTTGAAACATTGTTTCCTAGTTTTCTTATAAATAGTTCTAAATTCAACAGAATCCAGGAGAGCCATAGACTAGTTGTTCAGGCTTAAATGAAGTACTTATTTTAATTTTGTTAAAAGTAATATTCTTATTAATTAGATATTTAACCCTTTCATTACCATATTTATAATGAAAGAGACTGCTTATGATATTGAAAATAATTAAGAATCTAGAGGGACTTAGTAATATAACTAACTTTCCCATGATTAAGCTGGTGTTTGGAACATAATTAAAACAAAAATTCTTACATAAAATTATGATGGATGGTTTTAGATAAATATTAACATTTAAACATATACAGTTTTGTATCGTAGAACCAAGGGTTGTTTCAGGTAGTTTGGTATCAAAAGCATTAAATATTCGACTTTCAGCAATGTCAAAATATTCAAAAAATTCTCTTAATTTGTTTACTTTTCTTTTGTAGTTACGGTTAATAATGAAAGTTCATTCTTTTGTCCGAGAAAATGTTCCAAAGGTTTTGAACTACAAAAAATCAGACAGTAAGTTTTTATTGATTATTTGATTTTGTACTAAAAAACTGTCATCATCATATCTAATTTTCAAAGCAGAATTTTATCAGCTATTATCATCATCATCATCATTTTACGTCCGCTTTTCCATGCTTGCAAGGGTGGGACGGGAACTGATTCTGGCTTGATTTCTACAGCTGGATACCCTTCCTAACACCAAGCTCATTTACAGTGAGTGCTGGGTGCTTTTTTGCTGTGGCACCTCCACGATCATTTTGCAGTGGCACCTCCACGATCATTTTGCAGTGGAATGATAGGGAACCCAGTCATGTCATCTCATTTCTACAGCTGAGTAAACTGGAGCAATGAGAAATAAAGTCTCTTGCTCAAGGAAACAACACATCACTATTATAACTTGAATTATTTCATTTTTGTAATCTTAATTTTCAAAGCTGTCTTATAACTCTATAACAGTTTGTGTGTGTTGTAATGAATTTTATATCTTACATTTTTTTATATATCTTATATTTTTATGTATTTTTCCTTCTATTCAGATGATAATACTTGTCCAGATTTTTCAAAATATCTTTATTTTCTGTTTTCTCCAACTCTTATATATAGAGATTCTTACCCAAGGTAAGACATTTTTTGTTGCCTCCTTTTTACCTCTATTTTTTTATGCAACTTGATTTTCTACAATACAAGGAGTTGGGAAGACTCTTCAGCTGTGTTAAGGACATGACAACCTCCATAGTGCTGGTATCATGATAAAATGCAATTGGTAGTGTGCAAAATCATAAGGGTGTGAGTCACAGGCCACTAGCCCATCTCAAAACTCAGAGTGCAGGAACTTATGTGAGATAAAGTCCTCTGACCTCTCATTGGGTCAGTGCCTCTGCTTTGAGTACCAAACCAGTCTGCTGACAACTCATCCAACTCTTGCTAGCAGGGAAAGTGAATGTTAAACAATGGTGATAATGATGATTTATTACAAGATTGTGAAGTTCTAGCTTGTATTTGTCATACATAGCTACTGGCTATCAATTCTCTTCATGTGTTGGGTTACTTGTCTGATAAAAAGCCAATTAGCTTTGAAATACATAAATACAATATGCTGTTCTGTGTACAAAGAGAATAGCAAATGTGTGCATGACCTGTCCAATCCTAGCTAAAAACGGCTGTTATAATCTATAGTAAGTTTATTTTACTATTGTTAATTTGAATACTGCTGATATATTTCAAGTTAAGCTTAGGAATTTTGAATCAACAAGTAATGATCCCCTGGGCATAGATGGGAAGCAGTGTGATTTAAGATAATAGTTAATAAACGTTTATAGTTCAAATGTTCACACAGCTACTTGTATTGCATTCTTCTAGTAACCTAAGAAGGTCATTGTTTATTAGCTAAATTTATAAATCTTTTAGTATCTATGAATAGGATTGACAAACAGATGTTTTCCAATCCATATACATACATGCATGCTTACATACATACATACAATCAAGATGATGGGACCCAACTCTAATTTGAATTTTGAAACCAAGCCAAAATTGGTTCTCTATGAGCATGACATGGTCACCTGATCTAGCATTGCTCACAACAGGATAACTCATCTAACCCATGCCAGCATGGAAAAATGGCCATTAAACAGTGATGATGTTAGCTTAAAGTTAAGTTTTAATGCAGATTTTTATGAAAAATAGTCTTAACAAGTTGGGCAGAGACAAAAAAAAAAGGGAACAGCATCATGTGTGGGATTTGATATATCTGTATGTGTGTGTGTATATATATCATAATCATCATCATTTGTCCTTTCTCCTTGATGAGAAGCTAGTTGTGTTTGTGTGTGTTTTTCCATGTAGTGTCTTCATATCAAATATAGCAACCAGTGTCATTTGTTTATGCCCTGTGTAAACAATACCTCCTACAGCTTCACTGTTTGATATATGTCAGTGATATAAATCATACTTACAAATATATTGTTTTAGGTCATGTAGCCATACAAAAAGAATTGCCTCAGAAAGTCTTATCCAACCCATGCCAGCATGGTAAATTGAATGTAAAAACTGTGACAATGACAATATATGTATTCTTGTATTAATGTGGAAAGTGATATATGTAAGAAGGCTAAAACAATGCAAAATGGACAGTAAGATGTAGGCAACAACGAAGTTAGCTACCTGGAAATATATTTTTTTTATTATTAGTTTGTCATTAGACTTGCCTATGCTGTGGTACCACCTTAAAGGCATCTTAGTTGAACATATTGACCTTTAGTACTTATATTTTTCATATCTGGAACTTATTTTATCAAGCACATTTTGTAGAACAAGTGAGTTATAAGACATATTGTTAACACAGTCATGGACATACAAACTTACACACACATCATCATCATCATCATCATCAACGTTTAACGTCCGTGTTCCACGCTTGCATGGGTTTGGACGGGGGTAGTCCCACTTGAGGCAAGAGTGATTGTCTTGCTCGCATAGGACTGTCTGGCAGGTTTTCTACAGTTGGATGCCCTTCCTAACACCAACCACATTTACAGTGTGGGTCTGGGAGGTTTTTACCGTGTTGCCTACACGGCCACATTACAGCGTGGACTGTGTGTTTTTTTGTCGTGACACCTACACGATCTCATTTGTTTCGGCCTGGATGGCGCGGGTTAGCCATCCGCGGACGAATATATATATATACATCTGACAGGCCTCCAATCAGTTTCTGTAAACCAAATTTCATTCACAATGCATTGGTCAACACTTGCAGTGGAATTGAACCTGCAACCATGTAGTTACGAAGTGAACTCCTTAACCACACAGCCATGCCAGCACCTGTATACATTTATATATACACACACACACACATATGTATATTTGATACAGAATAAAACCATGGTTGTTCATCCAAATTCATCTTTAATCTCAACAATTGCTTCTATACATATAAGGGTCATTGTTTCTATACATATAAACAATGAATCCAACAGTTATAATTAATACTTTACATGGCATTCAGACAGACTCAGTCTGCATGTTGTCAGGAGTGATAGAGAAGATTAATTTATTACATCAACAAGAATACAGGAAAATGGTAATCAACAGTATAAAGCAAAAATAAGCTTAGAAATGGCAAATAGAATGAATAAAGAATGTTAAGCCAGCAATGTACATAGGCATATAATAGTCTTTTAGCATAAGCATTAGTGAAGAGAAGCAGTAGTCATGTTGTTATATATATATAGAGAGAGAGAGATTGTAGATTATCAAAAATTTACTGTATTCAGAAGTGTACCTCTGATTAGGCTTGGATTCCTGCTTTTTGTTGACTTTAATTATGCATAGAGCTTTACACACTTTACCAAAAATAAAAGTGGATTTCTCCACTATATATATAGATAGATAGATATATATACATACATTGTTATACTTTGGGAGAGTCATGCTGCCAATAAAAAATACACACACTTTTGGGTTTCACTTCAATATTTTATTATAATTTCCCAGTTAATTTAATAACCTGATCATTGTTTAGTTGTTGATTGTCATCAAAACTCTTTCATCCCACATTCTATGACCACTTCATTGACTACTTTTGTTGCTAATTTGTGTCTCTCCTTTGTTCTGTCTTAGACCATCATGTTTTACACCAGCCTTGTTAGCAAGGGGTGGACGAGTCTACAGAGAACAAGTCAGTAGAGAATCTGGGCTTCTGACTTCACATTCTACTGAGTGCAGAAGAGAGATTGTCATATCTTTGACACAACTGAAGGAGACTCCCAACTCTTTTTTTGGCAAGTTGTCTACAGCCAGATGCCCTCCCTATCACCAACCACTTTACAGCATGGGTAGGAAATGACAATGGGCTGGGTGGAGTAGGAATCATGCTAGCAGAAAAATGGGTAGATAAGATAATAGACGTAAATAGAGCGAACGACAGAATAATTAAAATAAGACTTGTCCTCAATAGAACTACTGTGACAATAATATCTGCGTATGCACCCCAACCCGGACTGCCTGGCATTATAAAAGACAGATTCTATGAGTCGTTAATGCTCATTACCTCCCAAATAACCGACAGTGACTATATAATTATTGCTGGCGACCTAAATGGTCACGTTGGACAACACTGTGACGGCTATGATGGAATCCATGGAGGCTGTAGGTTTGGTACTAGAAATGAGGAAGGCTCCTGAATCCTGGAATTCTGTGACGCAAATAATCTAACTATCTGTAACACAAACTTCAAAAAACGAGACAACCACTTGATCACCTATAGATCAGGGGAACACGTCAGTCAGATAGATTATATGTCTGATGTAAACACTAAATCCCTCCCCCATGAAGAATGCACCTCCCAACATAGACTCATAGAGACCTCATAGTCAGGACGAGACGCATTCGATAACAGAGGAGGACTATCCTTAGGAGAAAAATATGGAAGTTAAAGGACCCCACAGCCAGTAATAAATTTAAAAGCATATTACTTGATGCTTTTGACAGTAAGGAAGAGCAATTAGAGTCGTACAATATAGAGGAACAGTGGGAATTCCTGAAAGCTAACCTGCTGAAGGTGACAGATAAAATCTGTGGCTGGAGCAGACCTATAGGCAGGAGGAGAGTAACTTGGTGGTGGAACAGTAAGGTGGAGGAGTCGATCAAGGCCAAAAAGCAGGCTTGGAAAGTATGGCGGGATGGGGGAAGTAGAGAAGACTATCAAGTGGCCAGGAGGGAAGCTAGGAGACAAGTGTACTTCACAAGAAGGGAAGCAGAGGAAAGAAAGTTCAAGCATGTTCTACAACGCGAGGACCAAAAACGTGAGGTGTTCAGGATTGCTAGACAATGTGTCAAGGAGAACCGTGATATTGTCGGGGAGAAGTGTGTCTGTAATGATGATGGTGTACTTGCCATCACTGATGCTGATAAGAAGGTAGCTTGGAAGTGTCACTACGAAAGGTTACTAAATGAGGAGAATAAATGGGAGAAAGACAGCCTTCCCCACATCGATCCAATAGAGGGACCAGCAGTGCAAGTTGAAAGTAGTATAATAAGTAAGGCGATCAAAGATATGAAGACAGGCAAGGCGGCTGGGCCTTCGGAAATAGTTGCTGAAATGCTGAAAGCATCTGGAACGGTGGGACACACTATGGTCACCCGGATAGTAAACCAAGTTATACAGAATGGAGTCGTACCAAAAGACTGGCGTAGCAGCATCATCATTAACTGCTACAAGGGTAAAGGAGACGCCCTAGATAGGGGAAACTATAGAGGCATTAAATTAATTGACCAGGTCATGAAGGTCACAGAAAAAGTAATAGCGCAACTAATCAGAGAGCGAATTGATCTAGATGAAATGCAGTTCGGGTTTGTACCACAGACGCTCTTTTCATTGTACGACAACTACAGGATAAGTACCTAGCTAAAAGTAAACCCCTCTACTTAGCTTTTGTAGACCTGGAGAAAGCCTTTGACAGAGTCCCCCGCTCCATTATCTGGTGGGCTCTTAGAAAACTAGGTGTAGATGAATGGCTTGTGAGAGTTATACAAGCCATGTATAAAGAAACAGTCAGCAAGGTTAGAATGAACAATGAATATAGTGAAGAGTTTAGTGTAAAAGTTGGTGTTCATCAGGGCTCCGTCCTTAGCCCCCTCCTATTTATTATCGCCCTCCAAGCTATAACGGAGGAGTTCAAGACCGGCTGCCCATGGGAACTTCTATACGCAGATGATCTAACGCTCATAGCCGAATCAATGGCTGAACTAGAGAAGAGATTCCAAACATGGAAGCATGGCCTAGAATCAAAAGGCCTTAAAGTTAACTTGTCTAAGACTAAAGTCCTAATATGTAGGAAGGAAAATAGGGCACTGGTCCCAACTGGGAAATGGCCATGCTCAGTGTGTAGGAAAGGAGTAGGCAGAAACTCCATTTTATGTTCCAAATGCAAAGTATGGGTGCATAAAAGATGTAGTGGGATCACAGGTAAGCTAACTAAGAATATAGATTTAGTGGACACCTTCCGTTACCTGGGTGACAAAATCAGCAGTGGTGGAGGGTGCTCCGAAAATACTGTAGCTAGAGTCCGAAGGGGATGGAAAAAGTTCAGAGAGCTTATACCACTATTGGCCGCTAAATGTTTCTCTCTAAAAATAAAAGGCAGGCTGTATGATGCCTGCATACGAACAGCGATGTTACATGGCAGTGAGACATGGGCCTTGTGTGCAGAGGATCTATGCAGACTGGAGAGGAACGAAGCTTGCATGCTCCGTTGGATGTGTAATAGTAATATACGCGAACGGCAAAGCATAAATGAACTAAGTGAGAAACTAGGAATAAGAGGGATCAGATGCTGTTTACTCGAGAGAAGACTACGTTGGTATGGTCACGTGATGCGCATGAAAGATGACAGCTGTATAAAAAAGTGCAGGGTGATACAAATAGATGGTAGCTACGGAGTAGGCAGACCCAGAAAAACCTGGGACGACTTGATAAAATCCGACCTCACACACTTACACCTCTCCAAGACAATGTCACTGGACCGAGATCTTTGGCGCTACGTAGTAATAGAGAAGACCCGCCTTGCCTAAGTACAAAGCGAAACCTAGACAGTAGGCACTTCTTAACCAAAATACACCCCCGTCCCACTACCTCCCCCTTTCGATGTAAAGCTATGTTGGTACCACAACATCCAGTCCTAAATTAATGAGGTCGTGTAGGTGTCACGACAAAAAAAACACACAGTCCACGCTGTAATGTGGCCGTGTAGGTAACACGGTAAAAACCTCCCAGACCACACCGTAAACGTTGTTGGTGTTAGGAAGGGCATCCAGCCATCGAAAACCCGCAAGACAACCAATCTTGCCTCAAGTGGGACAATTCCCGTCCAGACCCATGCTAGCGTGGAAAATGGACGTTAAACAATGATGATGATGATGATGATGATTGAGTGCATTTATCGTATAGGTCACCAATCACTAGGGAGGCTGTCATGTCCTTGACATGACTAAAGGATCCTCCCAATTCTTTGTTTGGCAAGCTTCCTACAGCTGGATGTCCTTGCCCCAATGGAAGAACCCTCTCTGCTTTGTGGCAGGGGAGTTATAGAAGAGAGATAGGTATGAAGTTGTGGTAAGTGTGGTGTGATTTGACAGGGTGATGAGCTTAGTAGGGCAATGAGTGACTTATGATAACATAGAGGGAAGGTGATGTGGTGATGAGAACACCAAAGGGAAGATAGTGGTAGATGGGGGGGGGGGGATAGTGCAGGGTGGAGTCGAAGGTACTCACCAGTGGCGGGAAGGCAAGGTGTAGTAATGGAGAGAATAGCTAAGGAGTGATATCAAAGGGGGCATGGGTAGGGTGCATAAGGGTAAAAAAAGTATCTACTTGGGTGCGATTGCAAGGGTATCTGGAGGGGGCAGCAGCTAACGAGATATTGAAGGGGGCATAGTTGGTTTGGGAGTGTTTAGTGATGGTGGGGATTACTGCTAATGGAGGTCAAGTCACATTATGTGCTATTGGTTGGGTCTTCACCTGTGCACAAACCCTCGTGGTCCTTTGTCATCTCTATTGTGAGGTTTATTTTAAGGTCAGTCTTCACAACCTCATCTCAACTCTTCATGGGACCTCCTCTTCTTTGGGTCCCAGCCACTAGGGTTTCTCTGCATTTCTTTTATGCAGCTACTACTTTAATCTTAAGATTTTAACTCTATTTATATTTGTTTGCTTCAATGAACAAAAAGTGGACTACACTCATACAAAAATAAGTGGGAAAATATCAGGTATAATAATTGTTTCTACAATAGGCACAAGACCAGCAATTATCCCAGTGTATTACTGGTACTTTATTTTATCGATCCTGTAAGGATGAAAGGCCAAGTTAACCTCGGCGGGATTTTAACTCAGACCGTAAAGGGACGTAACTATGCTGGAAAGCATGGCGTCCGACCCTCTACCGATACTGCCAATCCACCGTGAAAGAAAAACATGTAATTGATTCCATTTAACCCGTTTGATATCAACCCAACCCAAACCGCCCCTGGCTCTATGAAACAAAACTACCTATTTTAAAGGGTTCCTATTTAAATTTAAATCTTCCAAATGATCATAGCATGATCTGAGTCACTTTCTATATAAGAATCATATGTTAAGTTACTATCTTAATAATTAAATAATTAATAATTTTAGTAAATCCCCACAAAATCCTCATTAATTGATATAGAATGTATTACATTAAAAATGTGGAAATGAAAGGGCTAAATGTCAAATATATGTTTTCCTTTGAAGTGTTGTGTCATTGTTTAATACATATTTTGCCTTATCATTTTATACTTTAGGACTCAGAAAATCCGTTGGAATTATGTTTTTAGTAATTTTTCTCAGGTATTAGCCTGCCTATTCTACACTTACTATATATTTGAACGTTTCTGTGTGCCTGTTTTCCGAAACTTTAACCGAGAGCATGTTACTCCGAAAGCCCTCTTGTTATCTGTCTTTGGTTGTATGTTGCCTGGAACTCTTGTGCTCTTCATTGGTAAGTATCTACCTCTAATATTCTGCCTCTGTTAGTTTGTTTGATTTTTTTTCTTAACACAAGCATAAGGCCCCATATTTTTATATTAAAAAGTAATGATAAAAATATGTTTTCACATAACTGTCATAACAATTACTAGATAATTGATATATATCATATCAACTCCTGTTTCTTTTGTGCCACTCATTACAGGTTTGACAGCCAATAGACCCAGTGTAGAGAAATCTGTGAAAATGTGTTTCTTTTTGTTTAGTAAGGGATGGTAAGGCAGTGTCCGTGAACTTTTTCAGTGAGACTGGTGGGAGAGAAGGAGGAAGGTATTCTTAAATTGGAGACCTAGTCCCACAGGCTGCAACAGAGGGAACTCTTCTAAATACACTCAAGGGCCAGGTGGTGGTGTTAAACTGGATGCTAGATTAAATCTACCACCCCAAAAATTAAGTCTACCTAATGCTGACCACTTTATGGAGTGTATTGGATGCATTTTATCATAGCATCAGCACTGCCACTTTACAGAGGGTACTGAGTGCAATTTATAACACCAGCACTAAAAAGGTTGTCATGTACTCAGCTAGACTGAAGAGTCCTCTCTACCCTATATTGTCTCAGTTCAATCTCCCACCACTTTTCAGTGTACTGGATGAATTTTATTGTGTCACTAACACCTAGAGAGGTTGTTAAGTACTTGACAGGACCAAAGCATTTCCTCTATCCTATATTGTCTCGGTCTGTTTGTTCACCACTTTACTGGGGTGGAGGATACTGAGTGTGTTCCATTGTGACTCTCAAACTAGAGAGGTTGTCTCATCACTGCAGGCACATAGCCATGCCAGCACAACTGTATCTCTAACTAAATTTGATTCCTTTTGTACTCAGCATAAATTGTTTAAAAAAAAGTTCCCCAATTCATCAAATAATTTTGAAAAGATTCAAGAATTTGGTAATGTAATTAACTTTCTCATTATTAAGTTGGTGTTTGGAACATAACAAAGGTTCTTACTTAAAATTATGATGAGAACGTTTTTTAGATAAAAATAAACAGCATTGTATCATAGAGCCAAGGGTGACTTCATGTGGCTTGGTATCAAAAGGGTTAAACAAACACCATTGCTTGTGTTAAATATTGCTGAAATGAAGACGCATGCACTAAATTGGCACACATAATAAAGGCATACACACACACAACAGGCTTCCTTACAATTTCTATCTGTCTAATTAACTCATGAAGCATTTGTTGGCCTGAGACTATACTAGATGGGATGGAACCTGTAACTGTGGTTGTGAAATGACCATCTTACCCAGCTAGCCATGTCAGTCTTCAACTATATTTCCATTTCAGTACAAGTTTGCCAGATTGATTTTGTTTCTATGTTTCTGACAGCTCTAAGAAATTTGTCAAGTTTTCCTTATACATCTTTTCCTTTATAAATGTTTTGAGAACATGCCAATTGATAATCAGTTTTTGTTGACTCTTACAAAAACAAAATACCTCAAAGAACTATAAATTATCCTTCCCAGTACAGAATATTTTGTAGTTATCTTTTCAGAATATAATAGGTGCAGATGTAGCTTTGTGGTTAAGGAGTTTACTTTGCAACCATGTAGTTTGGGATTTTATTCCACTGTGTGGCACCTTAATATAGATGCTTATATTCTACCAACATATTGAGTACCTTCTTTAACTATGGCCACCTCACGATCTCCTTCGGGAATATACATATATGTTAGTTAAATGTGTAACTACAGTTACAGGCAGTGAGCTGTTCAAAGCACTTGATGCTGCTACAAGGTCCATTTCGTGTTGGGTTGTATTCCAGAGTTAAGGCATCAGTAATGTGCTAAATGTAAATAAATTAAGTAGGAACAAAGTCACTGTATGAGCTGATCAATATTGAAACAATTGTAATATGCCATAAAGTTTATATATATGCTGCAACAGTGATTTCGATCCTACTTACTTTATATATATATAAGTTTATCAAAGTAGATGTGTGTTGGTCTGGATATAGACTACTGTAAATTTTCCTGTTCATGTTTTGTTATTGTCTCTCATGCATTCTACCAACAAATTGATCATTCAATCTGTTGCACAAAGTGGCATCACAAGTGCATTACCACCTTAATGTGCAAAACTGCACTGCCAGCAAGGTGGTTGACAAAGTAAGGAAGTAGCTGTCATTTGTCCTGTGTAACTGCATGCATTTTGCACTGATACTGTACATATATATATATGTATCTGTAGCTAGAGTCCGAACGGGATGGAAAAAGTTCAGAGCGCTTGTAACACTATTGGTCGCTAAAGGTTTCTCTCTAAAAATAAAAGGCAGGCTGTATGATGCCTGCATACGAACAGCGATGTTACATGGCAGTGAGACATGGGCCTTGTGTGCAGAGGATCTACGCAGACTGGGGAGGAATGAAGCCTGCATGTTCCGTTGGATGTGTAATAGTAATATACGCGAACCCCAAAGCATAAATGAACAGACATCATCATCATTGTTTAACGTCTATCTTCCACGCTAGCATGGGTTTGGACGGGAATTGTCCCACTTGAGGCAAGATTGGTTGTCTTGCGGGTTTTCTATGGCTGGATGCCCTTCCTAACACCAACCACGTTTACAGTGTGGACTGGGAGGTTTTTACCGTGTTACCTACACGGCCACATTACAGCGTGGACTGTGTTTTTTTTGTCTTGACACCTACACGACCTCATTAATTTAGGACTGGATGTTGTGGTACCAACATAACTTTACATCGAAAGGGGGGGTAGTGGGACGGGGGTGTATTTTGGTTAAGAGGTGCCTACTGACTGTAGGTTTCGCTTTGCACTTAGGCAAGACGGGTCTTCTGTATTACTACGTAGTGCCAAAGATCTCGGTCCAGTGACATTGTCTAGGAGAGGTGTAAGTGTGTGAGGTCGGAATTTATCAAGTCGTCCCAGGTTTTTCTGGGTCTGCCTACTCTAGACACAAAACATAAATGAACAGACCCAGAAAAACCTGGGACGACTTGATAAAATCCGACCTCACACACTTACACCTCTCCAAGACAATGTCACTGGACCGAGATCTTTGGCGCTACGTAGTAATACAGAAGACCCGCCTTGCCTAAGTACAAAGTGAAACCTAGTCAGTAGGCACCTCTTAACCAAAATGCACCCCCGTCCCACTTACCCTACCCCACCGCCATCTACACTACCCCTTTCGATGTAAAGCTATGTTGGTACCACAACATCCAGTCCTAAATAAATGAGGTCGTGTAGGTGTCACGACAAAAAAACACACAGTCCACACTGTAATGTGGCCGTGTAGGTAACACGGTAAAAACCTCCCAGTCCACACTGTAAACGTGGTTGGTGTTAGGAAGGGCATCCAGCCGTAGAAAACCCGCAAGACAACCAATCTTGCCTCAAGTGGGACAATTCCCGTTCAGACCCATGCTAGCATGGAAGATGGACGTTAAACGATGATGATGGCAGCCACACTGTGATCAGATATGGCTATCAAACAACATCAGTGTGGGTGTAAACAGATATGGCTTTTTAGTCCTGCAAGTGACTTATCATATTTTGCCATCAGGCCATCTTTTATAGCTACGCAGTCAGCCATTCACATCATTCAAATGCCCTATGATATCGAGTGATGCCTGTGCAACAAGCTTTTTATAGTGAGGAAAAGCCTTGCACTGGACCAATCCCATTCACTGAGCAACAATAGTTAAAATCTGAAAAGAAGAACAGATCTAAATCATTGATTACTATATATATTGTTGTTGTAGAAACTATGGCCACATGCATTTGGTAGCTTTATTTCTTGGTTTAAGACTTTCTTAACTTTGTTTACTCTGGATGAAAATGTATTAACTTTTTGCACCATTGAGTGCTTTGTGGCTGCCTCAAACAATTCAATATCTGGTATCTGCTATATTGCAGCTACATCTTCGATTTATACAAGTGGTTTTGCAGTATTGGTAGTGTCAGACACCATGCTTTGCAGCATAGAGTTATGGCCATTTATGTTCTGAGTTCAAAACCTGCCGAGGTTAACTTTGCCTTTCATTCTTACAGGGTCAATAAAATAAAGTACTAGTAATGCACTGGGGTAATTGCTGGCCTTGTGCCAAAAGTAGAAACATTATTATTATTATTATATACATATATACACATGGTATGTGTATTCGGTTTTTTAGAATAAATACACTGCATCACTGCATATAAGAAGTAACTAAAAGGGTTGGCATTAGGAAGAGCATCCAGCTGTAAAACATTGTTTCAAAAAGTCCTGTCCAACCCATGTCAGCATGGAAAAGTTGGTGTAAATACAATATGTATATATATTGGATGTAAGTTGATATGTGTGTGTTTGTTTGCCTCCCATAACAAAAAGATATCTATAAAATAAATACCAAACATGAAAAAATAAGTACTGGGGTTGATATGATCGACTAAATAACTTCAAGGCGGTTCCCCAGCTTGGCTGCTATCTTAATAAGTAGAACCCAGTAAAGGAATAAACTAATTTATGTAGTGTTGTGTGTCAAGCAGAAATATCTGAGCTGAAAACTTGTACATTGTACCTGAATTATCTCAATTTTTATTGTCACTACCACTGTTCTCATGAGTTGTTAACACTTGTCAGATCCTTATCATCAAATAAAGATGGCAAGAGGAGAATGTTATAAAATGTTTATCTCTTACTATTATGCTTGTTGTATATATGTATGGGCCCATAACTCCTAGTGGTCTTGTAGGGGTGCCATAGTGACATACAGCATTTCTTGGGCATTTTAAACATGGCTGAGCCAAATCCCTGTCTGGGTCTGAAGAGAGCTGGTTTCTTCCAGAGAAGTGAGGAGAAGAGAAAAGATTAGCACCAGTATTGGACGTACTTATTTTTAACGATCTTAAGAGAATAAAAGGCAAAATTGATCTTGGCTGGATTTGAACTGCAGAAAGCTGGAACGAATGTCACAAATAATTCTATCTGATGTTCTAACGACTCTGCCAATGCCAATTCACTGACTTCTGTTTGTTGTACTGATATTATTATGAAATATATCAAAACAATGTCATAACACCAAACTCATCATCATTTTATGTTCTTTGCTGGCATGGGTTGGATGGGTCATCACAGTCTGAAACTAGACAGGTAGAAAAACCACAGCTTGCTCATATATTACATATTTTGGCATGGTTTCTGTGTCTGAATGACTTCCCTGTCACCAACTACTTTATTATGTGTACTAGGTGCATTTTATCGTGACACCAACACTACCACGTTACAGAATGTACTAAGTGCATTTTATTGTGGCACCAACACTGTCACTTTACTGGGTACATGTGTCCTTCAGCAAAACACTTAATGCTCCAGTCCACTCAGCTGGCAAAAACAAGTCGCACCTGTATTTTAAGGAGCCAGCTTTGTCACACATTATGTCACACTGAATCTACATGAGAACTATGTAAGGGATGCATATATCTGTGGAATGCTCAGCCACTTACACATTAATTTCATGAGCAGACAGTTCTGTTGATGGAATCAACTGAAGCACTCTGTGGGAAATGACAGAAGTCTGACAACACCAATAATCTTATGCTAACATAAGATAAATAAGGCATATATACAAAAGTTGTTGAAGTGAGTGTTTTATAAACTCTTTCCCATTTTATCCTCTTGGTCATGTTGCCTTCAATGAAGAAAGACGATGTAGAGTAGTAATTACTATTTAATTTTGTGTGATAGGAGGCAACTTCAGTAGTACCAATGCTTTGATAAAATACACCCAGTGCACTCCATTTAGTGGGAAAAATTGAACAGAAATAAGTTTGAGGAGACACTTTAATTATACCAAGGACATAACCTCTCTAGTGCTAGTACCATGATAAAATGCATCCAGTACACTCTGTTAAGTGGTTAGTGTTGTGAAATGCATCCAACTAGAAACTATGCAAAAAAAAATGGAATGTACAAGTAAGGTGTGGCTCTTTGAGACGTCCTTAATGGAAGTTACTCCAAGTATGAACTGACTCGAACCATAACAACCTGTTCTGTCTCTGCTAGTAGCTGTGTGAAAAAAGGCATGTGCTATATGTGTGTTCATTGCTTTAACCATTTTATTACCATATTTCAAATGAAAGTCACTGTCTATAAACTCTAATTGATGTTGAAAATAAGAATTTCGATGAATTTAGTAAAATTACAAAATCTTGTTATTAAACTAATAAAACTTAATAAAAACTTTTACATAGAATTAGAATAAAAGGTTTTAATGTATGAACACTTTAAAAGGTGTAGTTTTATATCATGAAACTAGAGATGGTTTTAGGTGAGTTGATATCAAAAGGGTTACCAGCAAGTCATGCATCACACTAAGAATTAGTCCTTATTCTAATATTACACATGTTCTTAATATGTCCACAAGTATAGATGCTAGAAACATAGATACTAGAAACATTAATGATGGTTCTCTTGAATTTGATAGTTCTAAAGAAAAAAGTAATCTTGAATATGTTAAAATAGGTTTTGAAAGATTTTTTTAATTTTATTTTTATCTGGTGATTTCAGGTTTCTTTGCCATACTTCACTCTTGGCTGAATGCATTTGCTGAAATGTTACGATTTGGAGACCGTCTCTTCTATAAAGTATGTATTTTTATTTTCTACACTTTTTCTAATATATTACCTTTAGAATACTGAATCAAACAGAAATATTAATCAACCATTTTAAGTTGCATTATGTTACTTCTAGATAGTATACCTATAGCTTTAGCTCAAAGATCGTAGAATCAAATTATTTGTATGCTTTATTTCAAAGTCAGTTACATAAAAGAATTTTCCTTTAAAATAAAAAAACTTTTGTTAAAATCTACATGATAATATATAAAAAAAGATTTAAAAAATAGGATGTTATGACTTGGTGCTCCTAAATTTATCATGTCCTTTTTTTTATGATACTATTTCATATAAAGTTGGTTAAGTGTCTGAATCTGAAAACAAATCTTACCAATTGTTGAAAATAATATTTTTCAATACATATGTTCCTGATACAATCTGGTTTTACAAGATGATAATATTTTGGCCATACATTTCTTCTTAATGCTAGACCTAGCAATCATTGTTTCTGAAACCACACAATTAACTCTTTTGTAATTCTAATGAAGAACTGCCTATAATTTTTTAAATAATCAACAATTTGGAGTATGTTTGGAGCATAACTTAACAGGTTCTTATGTAGAGTTATGATGGAAAGTTTTTAGATAAATACAAACATTTTAAAATAAACAGTTTTGTATTGTAAGAGCTGTGGTAGTTTCAGGCAGTTTGATATCAAAAAGGTTAAAGGGCATCTCAAGATGTTTATAATACAAATAAAATATTGTCTCCTAGACCTAGCATTCATTGTTACTGCAACAACATAGCTAATCTTTCTATAACTATATTTCTTATGAAAAAAACTGCCTTAAACAAATATAAACGTTTTGAAATAAACAGTTTTGTATCACAGAAACTTTTGAGATTTCAAGCAGTTTGGTATCAAAATGTTTATAATACAAATAAGTCATTGTCTCCTAGTATATGTGAATATTTTTCATCCATTATATGTTGGTTTTTATAATCATTTATAGGATTGGTGGAACTCAACAACTTTTTCCAATTACTACCGCACCTGGAATGTAGTTGTTCATGACTGGCTCTACACATACATATACAAAGATGTTTACACGGTTAGTCAACTTAATATTTTTAAATACTCTTATGAAAAGAAAAAAAATGACTTTAAAAAGCTGTATTCATTACATTTTAGTATTATTAACAAGGTTTTTTCCAAGACATCATCATCATCATCGTTTAATGTTCATTTTCCATGCTTGCATGGGTTAGATGGGCCGCCCATGTCATGAGAAAAGTCTGGCCAGTTGGCCGTGCCTGGCTGAGATTTTTACAGCTGGATGCCCTTCCTAACACCAACCATGTTTACAGTGTGGAACTGGATGGCACCATTATGAGGAGGGACAGGCCAGTTGGCCGTGCTGTACATTGCTCACAATGGAACCATAGTTTGGGAGCCGAGTGGTCCCACTATGAGGGAGGTCTGGCCACTTGGCCGTGCCGTATGCTGCCCACATTAGAACCATAATTAGGTAGAGGGTGTAAGTTGATTGTCTCAACCCCAATATTTGACTTGTACATTATTTTATCAACCCATGAAAGGATAAAAGGCAAAGTTGGCCTTGGTGGGATTTGAACTCACAACATAAGGAGCCAGAACAAATATTGCTAGGCATCTGTCCAATACTATAATGATTCTGCCAATCCATCACCCTACAGAAGTGGAATAATAATATTCTTATAGTCTTGTTGTTAGAGTTTGTTATTTTAATCACTAGTATTTTCAGATAAGACAAAAAAGTATAATTTAGTTTCATTGCATTTTTAAGTATTTTACAATTATTTACATGGAAAGAAAGCATAAAAGGGATTTTTTCTCACAACACTAATGTCACGAATATTTTAAATAAAATATAAATAAGGAATAAGAAGTTGACAAATACAATAAAAAATATGATAAAAAATACTCAAACATCGCTACCTCAATGATAAAATCCCAGTGTGGGAGAACGTTATCTGGCATGCAGAACTCCAGGCAACAGATTGGAAAAAGCATTACCCCAGAGGATAGTGAAGGAGACATGTTGAAATAGCCATCCCATACTTCAACAGCTTGTTGGGCAGTGAAGCCTAGGTGTATCGACGAATGCACCTGATTGTCACTGTAGAAAGTGTTGTTACATTTGCGTCTCAGATGACAGGGTTACTACCATGGAAAGAAAATTTTGTTATATATATTTGGAGGCACATGGCTTAGTGGTTAGAGCATTGGCCTTGCAATCGAAAGGTTGTGAGTTCAATTCTCAGACCGGGTGATGTGTTGTTTCCTTGAGCAAGAGACTTTATTTCACATTGCTCCAGTTTACTCAGCTGTAGAAATGAGATGATAGGGAATGGGGTCTCTATCATTCCACTGCAAAGTGGTCGTGGAGGTGCCACGGCAAAAAAAGCACCCAGCACTCACTGTAAATGAGGTTGGTGTTAGGAAGGGCATCCAGCTGTAGAAATCAAGCCAGAATCAGTTCCCGTCCCACCCTTGCAAGCAGGGAAAAGCGGACGTAAAATGAAATGATGAAATGATGATGATATTTGTGAGTTTGTGTTGCATACAAAATAAAGAGTAATCAATACATTCCATAAATTAATATACATTTTATTTAATTTCACAACAGCTGGCAGTTTTCATGCCATCTGAAGATCTTCAGCTGGTGCAAAATATTTTGTACTGATTATAATGGAACAATAGCCAACCTTAAAATAATATATATATATATTTCATAAAGTAGTATAGTTTATATGAAGGCAGTAAATTGGCAGAGTTAATAGAATGTCAGATAGAATGATTTGTGGTATTCATTCTGGCTTTCTGCATGCTGAGTTCAAATCCTACCAAAACAACTTTGCCTTTCATCCTTTCAAGGCCAATAAAAAAAAAGTACCAGTCCAGTACTGGGGTCAATTCTTCCTCTATATCTCTTTCTCATTACCTCTCTATCAATCTCTCCTTCTCTGGAAAAAAGATAAACTGTGTTCAGATTGGGACAGATGATGGGTTCTGCTAGGTTTAAAAAATACCCAAGAAACGCTGTATGTCACTATGTCACCCCAAAAACTCCGTCAGGAGTATTGGATTCCATATATACATACATTGTTTATATGAAGCATTGTGGAATATGTGGTTAGAATTGTTTTTGGAAAGCAAGTAGAATGCAAATTAGAAATAAAAGAGCAATAACGAGAGATAAAGTAAAGAAAAATAAAACAAAACAACGGTCTCCACATTTACCTTGTATTTCATTTTTTTTTATTTTGTGTGTGGTGGGGGGCTATGGCCCTTTTTTTAATAGAAAAATAACAGTGTGGTGAGGGTGAGCTGAGCTACCCTGCATCATAAAATATTGAATTCAAGAAGTCCAAAAAATATATATAATGAATTAAAATGCAGTGTTTTATTCAAAATTTTCAGTCTTAAAAGACTTTCTTCAGCGAATTGCGATAAGGTCTGCTTTATTTTTTTCTTACCAGCATTGGTTAACAGTTGAAGTTTGAAAAGGCCTAAGTTTTAGTTGAAATTAACCTAAAAGCTGTTAGAAATTGAAGGAACACTCAATATTTTGAAGTGTGAAATTTCAGAGTTTGAAAGGTTGAGACAATATATATCACAATTTTTAGGATGACTTCAACAAAAGCTTATGCTTTTTCAAACTTTGACCATTAACCAATGCTAAAAAGTTCCTGGTGTGAAAAAATAAAACAGATCTTATAGTGATTCACTGATGAAAGTCTTTTAAGACTGAAATTTTGAATAAAGCACCATATTTTAATTCTTTATTTGCATTTATCATTTAAAATTATTATATTGTCACAATGCTTTCAAAAACTGCCTCGAAACTCAATTCATATATTAAATACAAGGTAAAAATGTAAACTGTTGTTTTGTTTGTCTTACTTTACTTTCATTTTCACTCCTTTATTTTTAACTTGCATTGCACTGGATTTCTCTAAATAATTTTAACCACATACACACACACATATATTTAAATTAAATTCTACTTTTGTAATTTTGCTTGTTTTGAAGCTTGGAGTTAATGATTAAAAAAGGTTTTCACTAAATATTTTCTTTCCAGATCCTTGGTTATAAAATGAGAAATGTTGGTTTAACCAGTGTATTTCTAATATCAGCTGTTTTCCATGAGTATGTGTTAATTGTGTCATTTGGGTTTTTCTATCCTGTGTTGTTTGTCATGTTTGCTGGAGCTGGATGTAAGTAGATATCATTTTCTTAAAAATCTCTTATTGTTATTTTTCTTTCATAATAATTTCCATATATCTATAAACTGCAAAATATTTTGTTTAATTAATAATTTAGCAGAAAATATCTAAAAATGCATTTGTTACTTCAAATGTTTATGATATCTTTATTACTACACAGATCATTGGGACAATTGCCAGTAAAGACTTCAATTTTAATGTGATGCTGTCATAGTGCTTGCTGTTTGTTACTGTTGAAGATTGTCTTAAACAATAATAATAATAATGAAATTATTGTGTACAGTGCTCAGGTGCACTACAACTCATCAAAGGTGCATGTATAGTACATAGAATAATGTACAAATGTCAGGAAAGTGTATGAGTCATGATATACACACAGATACATGCGGGCATGTGTATGGAGGCAGAATATCAGGTGAAGTGTTGGCAAATTTCAGGAAGCATGGAGGTTTTGAAGGATGCAGTGTTCTGACAGCTAACAACTGATGCAGGCAGTTTGTTCCATGCTTCAGCAACTCTGAGCGTGAAAAAATGTTTCTGAAAGTCATGGGAGCTGTGCTTTTTTCTGACTTTGTAGGCATGCCCATGGGTGTTAGACACATGGAATTCAAAGTGGTGCTCAGGGTTGTTGTTGGCAAGATGGTTAATAATTTTGTTGGTGTTTACCAAGTCAGTTGCCAGACGTCGGAATCTCAATGTATCCATGCCCAGGGAAGCAAGGCATTCAGAGTATGGTAGATGCCTTATGGAGGGTATTCACTTGGTTGAACGTCTCTGAACAGTTTCCAGGGGGTCAATATTCTGGGCAAGATAGGGGTTCCAGCCTGGTGATGCAAATTCTAAGTGTGGCCACAACACAGCTTTAAATAGATAGCTGGAGAGCGGCTGACAAAGGTCTTACTGAGTGATGCAAAGTCAGACCTCGGCCTTCTTGACAATTTTAGAGATGCTAATGTGATTTAATTTAAATGTTGTATAAGTAGAAAGACAGATTTTAGATTAGTTTAGTATACGTATGAGTGTATGTATGTATCTAATTTGATGGAGTAGGGGAGGATACATGGCTCTATGGGATTGAACAAAGGTGTAGAAACATTTAGGGTGGTTAGAAAAATTATAGAAGTCACCATGCAGTACATGAATTTTGTGTAAAATGTAAGCATATTTAGTTTAACTAAAGAGATTTATAATAAATGTCAGTGATATTGGTAGATTCAAATTCATGATCATGTAGCCCATAGTCTAATATCTTTATCTCACACCTATATCACCTTTATGTTTGTGTGTATATATGTTGGTTTCTAATTGAGGCACAAGGCCAGTAATTTGGAGGTGAGGAGTTGATATAGACCCTTCCCAAGTATAAAAGACAAAATTTACCTTGATGGGATTTGAACTCAAGAGAGTAGATAGCTAGAATATATGCTGCAAAGCATTTTGTCCAATGCTCTAACAGTTTTGCCAATCCACCTCCCTTTAAATGATTTCTAATTTAAGCACAAGGCCAGCAATTTTGGGGGTTAAAGAGAAAGTCGATTGTATTGAACTCAGAAGAATGAAAGGCAAAATTGACCTCAGTGGGATTTCATCTTAGAATATAAAGAGCCAGAATATCACAAAGACATTTTGTCTGATGCTCTACCAATTCTGCCGATCCACCACTCTATATGTGTATATTATGTATGTATGCATGTAAGCCTATAAAAAATACAGTGTTTATGTCAAACCATGTTTTAATTAGTTACAATTGAATTTATTTTCTTTGCAGTTGGTTTCGTATTCCTAACAGATAAAGGTGTCTCTCGCAGTTGGAATGTATTTATGTGGGTTGCTCTTTTTATTGGCAATGGTCTCCTTATGTGTCTCTACAGCTTGGAGTGGTATGCTCGTCAGAACTGTCCTGCAACTACTGTGAGTATTTTTATATTTTGCTTTTTACTTAATGTAACTAACATAGTAGCTACTTTGAAGCAACTGAATAGCAAATATAAACTGTTTAAGCATAGAAAAAGAAATATTGTTTTGATTGGATGTTAGAGTATTAGAAACAGGTTCAATCTTAATTGATGAGATGAGAAAACTAAAACCTCTAATTCTAGGCTAACTTGAAAGAACCCTTTGTGAAGTCTTTCAGGAATCAGTTTCATCGGGTTTCATGATTGAAGCATAAAAGTACAAGGATTGAAAATAAAGGTTGAGAATACATTTAATGTTGGAGTTTATATGAAAATGTCATTCAAGGAATTTATCATATCTGCTCTGGATTGAAATTTGAATCTAGTTTAAAACATAAATTTTATCAGCAGTAAGTTCCTATATACCTTGCCTCTGGAAAGTGAACCTTTCTAATGCTGATGTGTTTACAACAGACACACCTGGCATGTTTCATTTCCTTCAATATAACAAAAACCGTATGAGAAGGACCTCTAGAACTGGGGTTAAAATAAACATACCCATCCTACCCTATCAAAGGTGTTTGGTGATAGGAGAAACATCCAGTTGTAAAATCTTTTGTGGTATGAATCAGGATAAGGAAAAGATCGGACCGAGGAAACAATGTTTCCATTGGTGATACTATCTGGCAGTCGCAACTCTTGGCAGAAGGAGCAATGTGAAATAAAGTATTTTGCTCAAGATCACACCATGACACCTGATCCAGGAATCAAACTCATGTGAGTCTAACACCTTAACCATTAGACAACACGTTTTTATGTAGGATAAAAGTATGGAACAATATTATATTGCAGACCTATTTTCTGTACAGTGTACTGATAATGGTGACACCATCTCAGAATTAGTTTATATCAGATTTATTCCATTTCCACTCTACACTCTCTTGACCCTTTTTTTTTTTTTTTTTTGCATAAATAAATATAGGCACTATGTTGATCATCTATCTAATTTTCTTTGAAAACTCCATCATCAATTCTTCTCTTTATTATATAACATTTCAATTGAATGGAAAGTTCTTTTGTGGAATTAATCAAGTTTCAAAATACAGGGTTCATTTTTCAAAATGTTGACATCTCAAAGTAACTGCTGAGGAATAAAATTTAAATACTATAAGGCTATCTAAAGCATTTTAAAAAATCAGATTTAACTTTAATTCTACTCTAAAACATTAGCAATATCACAATTTCATCTCCTGCATAGAGTAAGTACTGAAAAATACTGATGAATATATTTTCTGTTGAAATCTTAAGCCTTATTTCAAATAGGTGGTGGATTGGCAAAATCGTTAGAATGTCAGACAAAATGCTTTGCAGCATTTAATCATAGTTCTTTACATTCTGAGTTTGAATCCCACCAAGATTAACTTCACTTTTCCTGCTTGATAAATTATCAGTAAAATTACTGGCCTTGTGCCTAAATTAGGAATCATTGAATCAAATAGAATACTATAAATATTCTGTAGACTTGAATAAAGCAATTATCAAAACTTTTTATATATTTTTCATTATAAAATTTTTATTTTCCATTTTGTCATAAACATTTTTTATAAAATGGCAAGATGACAAATTTTATCAGAAAAAAAAAAGACACAGAAAATTTTGAATAAAAGTTTAATATTTTGTGAATTTTTCAGAATGACTTTTTTGACTACCTCATCCCTCGCTCATGGACTTGTGACTTCTCTGGAATCTCACTTCAATAATATTAATTTCAAAAAATCTACAGACTTCAGTTTCAACTTTTTATATCATGATTATTTTCAACAGGGGGGAAAAAAAACTCTAAATAAAATTTAGACTTTGAGCTCTAAATTACCAATTAATAACCCTTGTTAATTTCTAGTCTGTTGACTTAAGTGGGTGTCTAACAGTCAATGACGTACCATTCCAAGTCAATTCACCAATATACTCTAAATCCATGTGAAGTTTGTTTTACAGAGTCAGATTTTCAGATTTTTCAGACCAAACTTTTGTTTAATGTTTTATGTTTAATTGTTCAACATAATCAAAATTTAAAAATAAAAAAGACTTAGGGTAGAGTTTTTATGTTTATGAAACCATATTTCCATCATTAAGAGTTGCCTATTAATTTTAGCAATTTTTATAATTAATTGGCTTTAAATTGGAAATATAAGGAGTTAGGTAATATAATCATTACACAACTCTTTTGGTTAATAAATTAAAAAATTTTTTTAAATAAAGTAAGTCCTATTTATTTTACAAATTGTTTTCAAAATCTTTTGTAACTTATTACTAAATAAATTTGATACTAATTAACTGTTTCTAGAAGGCAACTATTGGTTACTTGTATTGAAGAAACAGTCATATCTTCTAACACTGAGTAATATTCAATTTCCATATATACTAAATCTTTTCTAACTGTAAAATGATCCTTACAGGGCTTCCAAAAAAAAAAAAGGATGTAAATACCTAATGTAAATATTTAGTCTAATCTCTACTATAATTTTTAAGACAGTGATATTATATTTTACTTAAGAATAATTTAGATACATTTCATCATATATATTTGGGTGTACAAATGATTAAAAAACAGTACTCAATATATATAGTAGAGTTTTTTGTTTTTTTTTATTCAAAACAAATGATTCATGCCTTCGCTACTCTGAATTTCACACTTGCATGCATTTGTTTGAATGCATGTGAGGGAGAAAGTTAGAATGGTGATGAAGTGAATCATCAGCTTTGAAAGAATATATATTTCATTTATTTATATTTATTTTTCCATGCTTACACACAGACACACCACCCATACTAACATGGAAACACAGACGTTAAATGACAATGACACATAGTATATTTATATGAAAATGTTAACCATTCAACCACTCATTGAGTGAATTAGCACTGAGAATGCCACTAACCATAAATTGTTCCTATAATTAACCAACTCACTGCTTTTTGTTAAACTATCCAAACCCTGCTAATAGTGAACAATGTGAGTAGAATAAACATTAAATAAATGATAGACATTTAGTGGTTAAAGAAAACTAGATCATATTTCAAATGGTTTTGTAATAATTAAGTATAAATTTGTATTTCTTAATGTAATTTTAAATTTGAATATGTATCTCCTTTAGTCAACAGATCTAGAGTTGAAATGCTGATTATTAACACACTAACAGGGTTGGGGATTGGCAGAATCATTAGAGCATCAGACAAAATGCTTTGCAGTATTTAATTACAACTTTCTACATTTTGAGTTCAAATCCCACCAAGGTGAACTTTCCCTTTCATGCTTCAGGGTTAATAAAATAAAGAACCAGTTAAATACTGAGGTTTATATAATCGACTTTTCCCTTCCCCCAAATTGCTGGCCTTGTATCGGTGCTAGAAAGAATTATTAACACACTAGTATATATTTTAGGTAATCATGTGTTATTTTAGCTTTTAGAGTCAGTTACATTTTTCATTAGAGAATGTTTCTATTTTTTTTTTTTACAGTTTAATTAACAACATTTCTCATAAATGTTGTACTTATTCCAAGAATAAGTACAAAATAATGCATTTATGCATCACCTTTGGCTGTCTACTCCTTTCATTTATATTTTGATTTTGAGAAGCATTAATGAAAATGAATTTTAGTATATTTCATATCAAGAGTAGTGGATTGGCAGGATTGTAGAGCGTCAGATAAAATATCATTGTGCTATTTGTTCCAGCTCTTTACACTCTGAGTTCCAATCCAATAAAAGTCAACTTTGCTTTCCACCCTTCTGGGGTCAATAAAAGAAGTACCAGTCAAGAACTGGGGTTGATTTAATCAACTTTGCCATTCTCCTAAATTTGTTGGCCTTGTGCCTAAACTAGAAATCAATATCATATTTTTATATTTTGGAGAGTCTTTAAAACAAACTTATTTATTTGCATGAACAAGTGGCATTGGCTATTGTTAGCTAATGCAATCACTAAGGTTCTGAAATAGACATAGCTGCTAAGAACTGTATTAGCAGATACATAGGTGAGATCCAAGTAGTTAACAACAAAGACTGAAACAAGGTAACAAAAAGTGGACTGGGAGAGAGTAAGTAGTTGAAAGATAATAAATGGGTGACATTAAACAAAGTTGTAACATACTTGTCTTTCACTAAAGTATTAGTGAGGTTTGTGAGGTGGGGAAAAAATTCCAATTAGAAATCCAATCTGTGTTATAAACATTTCTTACCAAGGATCCTACTGCTATTTCTACAGTAGTTGCTGTACTTATGTCTGTGTTACACAATGTTTTTGTATTTTTGTGTATATACCAGTTTTTACAATAGATACATTGCATCCCTGCATGTTGTAAGAGGTGACTAAAAGGATTGGCATCAGGAAGAGTATCCAGCAGTAAAACATTGCCTCAAAAAATCTTTTCCAACCAATGCCAGCATGGACAAATTGATGTAAAAGCAATGATGATGATGTGTATTCATAGTCAAAATTAATGAATATCACTCTTTTTTTTTTTAAGATACAAATTCTCAATTTTAGCTGAACTAATGATTGAACAATTTAATATACATTGTAATTTTATAAATAAGAAAACCAGTGATAGAATAATACGTAAATCTGTGATACAAAATGTTTACTATACTTATTGTATACAGACTTTTTTAAACACTGTATAGAAGTTTTAACTTGAAAAGTATAAAGGCTGTTGTACTTCAGCTATCAAGAGGATCAATTTAACTATCATAGATGTAATAAATGTGCTGACAAAAGAACATTGGATAGAATGCTTAGCAATATTCATATCGGCTCTCTGCGCTCTGAGTTCAAATCCTGCCATCTTTCATTCTTTCAAGGTTGATAAGATAAGTACCAGTCCAGTACTGAAGTTGATTCTTCCTCTATATCTCTTTCTCACTTCTTCTTTACCACCACCTCTCCTTCTCTGGAAGAAATCGGCTGTGTTCAGACCTGGTTAGGGATGGGCTCCACCAGGTTTTAAATGCCCAAGAAATGTACGTCACTACAGTGCCCCTATAACTCTACCTGGTGTTACGGGCCCATACATACATATAAATGTAATAAATATTATATTTAAATTGACCTTACATCAACCCAACATTTAATTCCATATTAGGGTTCTCCTTCCATCAGCACATCCCGGGTATGTCTGCCAATTTGATTCCAATATCATCCCAATACCCTGTTTGATTCATTTGTTTTATGATGTTTGGAATCTTGTTAACTGGAAACTTGTTTCATAATTTACAGCTGATGGTGATGGTACTTTCTTCATTTTTCTCTTACTGTTTCATATATATATTGTTTCTACTTTTCATATAAAACACACACTTTGTATTTGTGTATATAACTCCAAGCTCAATGTTTTGTTGATTCTATTCAACTTCATATACTATATATTTCATTAAATGAAGTTATAATAGTGTATGTTAAGATACCAGAGTTCATTGTCGCTTGAATGTTTACTGGCCATGTATCAAACCTGTGGAATTTTTTTTTTTTTTTATTTACTTGTTTATAAAACTTTACCAAAGTTCTTTCTTTCATTTTGTATTATTTTTGTTGGAAACTAGTAAAAATATTTTGTAATATATTACACATCGTAAATCTTTGTAATAAATCTGTACAATTGCACTGATTATGTTGTTGCCAGGTATTTGTCAGTTTGAGATGTGCTAGTCTAGAACCCCTTTATGGTAGGGGGGACAGGTACTTGTCAGTTTGAGATGTGCTAGTCTACAACCCCTTTACGGGGGGGGGAGGTATTTGTCAGTTTGAGATGTGCTAGTCTAGAACCCCTTTATGGGGGGGGGGGGTATTTGTCAATTTGAGATGTGCTAGTCTACAACCCCTTTATGGGGGGGGGTATTTGTCAGTTTGAGATGTGCTAGTCTAGAACCCCTTTATGGGAGGGGGGACAGGTATTTATCAGTTTG
This sequence comes from Eledone cirrhosa, assembly GCA_964016885.1. NCBI lineage: Eukaryota > Metazoa > Mollusca > Cephalopoda > Octopoda > Eledonidae > Eledone > Eledone cirrhosa. Next base: position 387,388,904 of record OZ024740.1, on the reverse strand, counting down.
AGATGTGCTAGTCTACAAACCCTTTACGGGGGAGGGGGGTATTTGTCAGTTTGAGATGTGCTAGTCTAACACCCCTTTATGGTGGGGTGCAGGTACTTATCAGTTTGAAATGTGCTAGTCTAGAACCACTTTAGTGACCCTGTCACACAGTTGTTGGGTGTATGCAATGAGTTTTGTGATTGTCAGGATATGGTGTCCAATTTCTCTACATAATCAAATGTTCTAGTGATTATTGCAAGAGAGGAACGAAATGGACTTGTTATGTGGGACAGTCTCAATTTCTTTGGTTTTATTAAGGATGCAACTCCCTGCATCAAGGATAAATAAGATATTTTGTTTAAAATTGGGTTGCTTTTTTATTGGGCTGTAAATCTTTATATGAAATATTTCCTCAAGTATTGGGGTGGTTGTTATTGTTGTTGATCATATAAAATTATTTTTAAAAAAAAATGTTCTTATAATTTGACTATAAACTACATCAGGAGTAAATTATTTTTTGTTTAAAAATAATTGGGATTATTTATTGGGCTATAAATTTTTATATGAAATATTTTCTAAAGCATTGGAGTGGTTGTTATAGCTGTTGAACCCCCAAGTCATCCCTACTCAGGCAGAATTGTGACCAAAGGCATTCCAACTGTGATCATCCATCTTTGGTGCACCTAATTTGTCTTTTCTGTTTTTTAAACAGTAGGGGGTAATTTGAAGGAGATTTAACTGTTGAGTAACTGCATAGAAGCACACCAAGTGCTTCTGTGTTTCCGTTGGGGTCTATATTATTAGGTTATAAAGGTATATAATTGAAAAAAAATTTATATTGAAGTTAAATTCATTATTTGGTTCCTAATGTATTCACATTATATATATATACGGGGTCGATAAAATAAAGTACCAGTAATGCACTGTGTAATTGCTGGCCTTGTGCCAAAAGTAGAAACAATCATATATATACAGTGAGAGTTCAAATCCTGTCGAGGTTAACTTTGCCTTTCATCCTTACGGGGGTCGATAAAATAAAGCACCAGTAATACACTGGGATAATTGCTGGCCTTGTGCCAAAAGTAGAAACAATTATTTATATATTGTAAGTGGGCCTATTTACATGTCAACAATATATAACTCATTAATCAACCTATCAAAAATTGAGATGGTCGCAGCAGATGTAAGTTGATTTGTTGATTAAGTGTCATTTATTGGATTACAAATGTCTCTACTGGAATATCTTGTCAGTTAATCTATAGAACATTCAGCTGTCACAAATGATTTGGTGATTAAATGCAGTGTTGATAACTGAACTGGTTCCCAAAATATAAGCAAGATATGCTTATCAATCTTGTCTAGTCTTAGACTATGATGACCCATCCAATCCATGTCAGCATCGAAAACAGATGTAAAAGGATGATGAAGAAGCAAAAATTGTTTTAGGGAGAGAATTTGTTCATTTAAAGAAAAAACATTTTTAATTACCCTTTTGATACCAACTTGGTTTATAATACATATGTTTGTTTTAAAGTGTTTATATTTATCTAAAGACTTTCCATCATAATTTTATGTAGTAAAAAAAAAATGTTTAATCATGTTCCAAATACTAGATAAATACTGAGAAAATTAGTTTGTTACTAAATCTCTCCAACTTCTTAAATTATTTGAAAATCATAGGCAGTATCTTTCATTAGAAATATGATAATGAAAGGGTTCAATTTAGTTAAAAGGCACCTTGTCTTATGGACCCCCACTTTTGGCAACTCTGATTTGTTGGCTTATATATATGTATTGTGTATTTGTCATTAACCAGTCAAAATTTGGGTGGTCTCAGATGTGAGTTAATTTGTTGATTAAATGAGATAGAAAATGTTAAAAGAAAACAGATATATTTGTTTCCCATCGAAGGAATAGCTGTGTGTTCCTGGATTTGCTCCCATTGCATGGCATTTTGAAAAAGTGTCATCTACTATATGAGTTGATCAATGCTTTGTGAGTGGAATTTGGAAGACCACAATATATCATCAATATAAAGATGCTTTTTACATCTGATTTTCCACACTTGTATATGTGTATATAACTGCCACTTTGTAGAAAATAAATTTCTATACTCTGACCAGCAGTATTGAGTGCTCTTTTAATTAATGATTGAAATACTATGCTATTTTAAACACATTTTCTAATATATATATATATCATTATGCTCTGATATATTTGATTATATTATAGTCACAACATTTTAGGCTTCTTCAGTTGTCTGCCATATTTAACATTCTTGAAATTTCAAACCAAACTAAACCCTTTATTTAATCAATGTTCTTTCACTCTCCATACCAAGGATATTTTCGTTTTCATTATTCTATTTGCAATGTTGCTGGTTTAATTTACTCAAACCAGAGTATATATATATATATTGATTGACCATCCCAGCAGTTGAACTCAGAGTTACCAGGAAACTACAGTAATATTCAGTCACCTAGGACAGTTAACTAACAGAAATTAGGAACTTTAAACCTAACGTTTTTTTTTATATGGTTATAAGCTCAATGTTCTTGTTTTCTTAACCTTTTCGTTACTGTATTTCTAATGAAATGCTTTGTATTTTAATTAATTAATGAAGACTCTGGGAGGGATTTACTAAAATTATAATTTCATTAAAAAGGTATTTGTAACATAAAAAATATTGTTCTTATGTAAAATTATGTTGAAAAGTTTTAAGTTTAGTGTTGTTCCATGTCTATTATGATTTTTTTTTTTCCAGAAGGTTTGCTAGCCACTTTTTTTACCTCCACAAATAATCAGTTACGTCTGATTTTTTTTGCCCCCTGCTTCTTCCCTATTACTACTGTAACTGCATGTATATGTAAACATTGGCAATAAAACTGATATGCCAATGTTTTCAAATGAAAATATTTGTTATATTCACTACTATAATTAGTGTAGTGAACCAGTAATTGGCCTATTGGAAACCAGTAACCAATGAGACTGTCATCTACAAAATAATGATGATTTGTTTTAAACATTTTGATACTAAACTGCCTGAAACCGTTCCTGGTTCTGTAATACTAATCTGTGTTCTAAAGTGCTCATAGCTATCTAAAAACTTTCCATTATAATCATATGTAAGAATTTTTGTTATGTTGTTACAAACACCATCTTAATAATGAGAAGATCAGTTATATCAGTACATCCCTTCAAATTTTTATTTTCAAAATTATTTCAAAATCATATAGTGTATTTTATGAGAAATATGATAATCAAAGGATTAAATTAAGTTTGATCAAGAAATTTCAAATAGTAAACATTTTGATTTTGTCTGAAAATAAAAAGATCTTGTTAGCTTTATCTAGATGCCGCCCACCCACCCTCATTTTTTTCAACCTTGTGAGCATTAGGGGTTATTTTAACAGATTTTTTATATTGAAATGCTGGCACTTCTTCACCCACTGATTGTTATCCATACCAGCGCTATCTTCTTTCTTGCACACATTTGATTCCTTTATTTACTTACTGTGTTTGAACCGGGGACTCATATATATTTATATTATATTATATTATCTATTTATGTTCGTATGTATAATAAAGGAGCGGGTTTGATTATTACCAACGTTTTCAGCATCAGAAATCATCACGGTAAGGTTGAATGTGATTAAAAACAAAAGTTGATAGCTAAATTCCGAACGAGCAAGCAAGGGGGACAACTCTTCACGTCTCTGAATTCTTAGTTGCCATCAGCATTAAGATAATCTACCCTACAAAAACCTGCTCGCTACATACAAATGTTCACCAGAAGAAGAAAATTAATAGTGCCAGGGAATTATATTAATTAGTAATGCAATTACAAAAGAAAAAGGCCAGCCATATATTTATTTAATTGAAAGTTAAGTATGATTTTTCACCAATATTTCTAATAAAAGACTGCCTATGATTACCAAATAATTATGAAAATAATCAAGTATTTTGAGTGATTTACTAATATAACTAACTTTCTCATTAGAAAGCTGGTATTTGGAACGTAAAGGTTCTTACATATAATTGTGGTGATAAGTTTTTAGATAAATATAAATGCTTTAAATTAAACAGCTTAGAATTATATAAATATGAATGGTTTTATATCAAATGGTGATTTGTGGGTTTTAGTTTTTTTCAATAACATTATTCACTGACCACCTAAGCAACTGAGTTAACTCTGAATTGTATAATTCTCTTTGAATTTCATTAATCATAAAACAAACGTTGAATTTACTAATGGACTTAACAATGTTTAATCATTTTGATACCAAGCTGCCCCAGTTTCTACCATACAAAACTTTATTATAAAGTGATTATATTTATCTAAAAACTTTCCATTATAATTTCATATAAGAACCTATATTAAGTTATGTTCCAAACACAACTTAATAATGAGAAAGTTATATTACTAAATCTTTCCAAATTTTTTATATTCAAAATTATTTGAAAATCATAGGTTGTGTCTTTATTAGAAATATGGTAACAAAATGGTTAAGAACAGATGATTCATTGAGCAGCTGAAAAAAGCTTTTTTTGCAGTTGTATGACTAGAATTTGGAAGGACATTGAAATAGAAGTCTTGCTCCACATTTTCAATGAATATTTAAAGAATATCACCAAACCAATAGTATGATGGGGAAACTGGGTGTTAAAGAACTAAGACAAAAACAAAAATTGGATATATACTTGTTCGCTAATTATGTTATGTTTCCATTTTTTACATGGATGAACAGTTCTTCAATGCAGTGTCTTGTTTGTTGTCTAATATCATCACTTTTGTGAAGTTCAGCATCCTAAGATCAGTATTCACCACTTCTAAACACTCCTACTTTGATCACTTGGTACTTCTTTGCCCAACTGTCATCCTTCATATACACCACATATATGTACCAGCTGTCTTCTCTCTTGCACACTGATTTCTCTTGTACCCAGTTTTTCTCTTAGCTCATTTGTGCTCTGTCATTCATGCATATCCAACAGAGCATGCCTGACTCATTTCTTCCTAGCCTTCACACATCTTCCACATTCAATGCACACGGTTTGTTATACAAAACTGACTTTGTACATATACATCATACAATCTTCTCTTTGTGTATAGAGAGAATCCTTTTGTTACCAATAGAAGTAAAAGAAACTTAGTAACTATGGAGCAGATCAGTTGCCTCCATAGTTGATTGGGTCATTTATGTAACATGTCAAATACTTCGAAAAAATGTCTTAGGTGCTCTTACTAATTAATTGTATGTTAATCTTTCTCTGTCCACATACCTGTGGTCCTACTGCATCTCTTGTGCACTCATATTTTAGATTTAGTGCAGAGTTTTTACCTACAATTTCTCTGTATATCAACATTGGCCACTTCCCAGAAATCAATAAATTTCTTTATCATTTCTTGCTAAAATATTGGTCCTTTCTAGTTTACTTTAGACCTATTGATTTCTTAGCTGATTTGCTTATGAGAAAGGGCTTGTTGGCATATAAAGGTTCCTACAGACAGCTCAATGAAAGCATGTGGCTTAGTGGTTAGGGTGTGCAGCTCACAATTGTAAGTTCAATTCTCGGCAGCACGTTATGTCCTTGAGCAAGATATTTATTTCATGTTGTTCAAGTCTACTCAGCTGGCAAAATTGAGTTGTACCTGTAATTCAAAGGGCCAGCCTTGTCACTTACTTTGTCAACACTGAATCTCCCTGAAAAGTACACTAAATACGTACGTATACTCATTTTACACACAAATATGTATTGAAAATGAATTGCTTTTGCTCATGAAGCCATGTTTATTTTTAGTGGGGTGGGAATATATATATATATGTGTGTGTGTTTAGATGAGTTGATAATACTACCATATAAAGGCAAAGAATATTTCAAAGCTGAATGTGATTTTATAGTTCACATCAAGATATATATATGGCTGACTAACAACAACACATCATTTTTCTTCTCACCCCCAAATCTCCCCTTGTCTCTCTCAAGAAGGCTCTGAAGGACTAGCTTTCAAAACGTTAAAACACATTTCTAACTATATCAAGTCATTTTTTTTCCTGTTGGCTTTTCTTATATATGATGGTGATAATGATGATATATGTATGTGTATAGATAGATATATCAGATGAAATTAATTCCGTCACTGCACCACCTTCCTGAGATTATTTTGCTCATGGGAATATTTCAGTTTAACTCTGCATGTTAATGAAATATCCAACCAATTATACAGTGAACATGCTACTCACATCAGTGAACCGAGTGTAGCCAAGATATGTATTTGTAGTAAGATGGGTTACAATGATTCACATGTCTTTGTTAGGAGCATAATACCACTACTGGTCAATGAGCTAATGACTCGACCAGCATGGCCAAATGGTTAAGAAGTTTGCTTTGCAATCATTAAGTCTTGGGTTCGATCCTACTGCATGTCATCTTGAGAGAAATTGATAGATGGAAACTGTTTTGAAGCCAGTCAAATGGACTGTACCTGTAATTCAAAGGGCCAACATTTTCACACTAAATCTCCCTGAGAATTATATTAAAAGTACACGTCTGTGGGATGCTCAGGCACTTATACATTAATTTCATTATCATACTGTTCTGTTGATCAAATAATTGGGACGCTCCTCATCAAAAACCGATGGAGGTCCATTCTGATTTGTAGGACCAGCTGTGACTCTCAAATAATTTCTGCACCTAAGCAAGGGATTTAAATTGTTCTTTAGAAGCTCTCATCAATATAAATGTGTATTCATATTCATGTTCTCTTCATGAACCACTATTTTCAGAAGGTTTTTCATCTTGGGACTGTCTATTTTTAAATGCAAAATAAATAAATTTGTAAATATAACAGATTCACAATTAAAACATTTGAAATTTTGGTAAAAATAACGTTTATTTTCTAATTAAATTTTTAGTTATTTTTCTCGGTGATTTCCAAAATAGACTTTTAAATGAGTTTTATTTGTCTAAGATATGACGTACTATTTTTGAAATAATAATTTTGATGTAGAAATTAATTAAAAGAAATTAACACAACTTACTAATTAATTGTATAAAAGTTTCTGTAATAAAAAAAATTGTTTGAAATTTGGCTTTATTGTTTATCTTTTGCTTAATGTTGTGTGCGTGTGTGTCATTGTATCATTTTAAAGTTGATATCGCCAATACTGAGTCTTCCTCATAATATGGATCCAATCATACTGGTGTGGATGGGGTGGGGGTAGTGGGGCCGGGGTGTATTTTTGTTAGAGGTGCCTACTGACTGTTCTAATATGTCGGGACTAAAATCCCTTCATCAGAAGATTACAATAAGGAGCTGGTTTAAAGCTTTGTACTTCTATTGTAATAGAGTAGCTTTGCCACCTTTCTTTAGCCTTCGAATAACACACTACTTTATACACTTTACTACACACAATGCGTCAAGCTAACTACAACACCCTCATATATATATAAATATATATATATATATATAGAGAGAGAGATGAAATTGGAAATAGCACAGAAAATATATTTAAGGATCTGGTTTTCATTTTTTTCCTTCTTTGATTCGTCGAAGTGACCGGTGGATTGGCAGTATCAGTAGAGTCGGACGCCATGCTTTCCAGCATAGTTACGTCCCTTTACAGTCTGAGTTCAAATCCCGCCGAGGTTAACTTTGCCTTTCATCCTTACGGGGTCGATAAAATAAAGTACCAGTAATGTACTGGGTAATTGCTGGCTTTGTGCCAAAAGTAGAAACAATTATTGAAAAAATGAGAGTGACAATTCTTTTGAAAAAGAGTTTTATAATGTATATAAAATATATAAGATATAACCGGTTTCGACGTATCAGTGAAATCCATCTTATCAAATGTTGAGTATTACAATTAAAAAGAATAAAAATTAACGATTTAAAATTAAATGTTGAGGCAAGTTAGTTCATCTTTCTTGTTGTTATATATATATATGTAGCAGGAGTTGCCTCCCTTGTTGTGACACTCACATCCCAAATAGATTAACGCTCTCTAGACAGGAAGTAGAACCCTTTCTGTAACTTCCGATCAGAACCCTATAAAACTAACAACTTTATGTTCTCTCTCTCTCATTCGCCTTTTCGGCTCCTGGCCTTCGCCAGGAGTCTTCGCTCAGGCACGTGCACCTGGCAACCAAGCGGTAACTAATAACTTTGTTTCATTCTCTCATCTATTCATTGACATGTCAACTATACTGTTCTATATATCCACAAATTGTTAATTAAATATTATACACACAAACCACTTCTCCTTGTTATACTTATACAACCCAGTATCTTGTTATATATATATATATATATATAAAATATATATCGAGTTAAAAACTCACAATAGTCCCTTATAATCAAATTAGCTCAAGGAAAACATTTTTCGAGCCTTATAACACAGTAAAGAGAGGTGAACACATATATATGTGTTATAAGGGTCAGAAAATTTTTTCTTTGAGCTGATTTGATTATAAGGGACTATTGTGAATTTTAACTCAATATATATTTTTGATAAATTGAGCTCCTATGCTTTTGTTGAGCTTTTAATATATTAAATGGTCCTGGCTGTTATTTTTTAGTGGCCTTAGGTCCTATTTGACCCGCCTGGCATGAGATAACCATGTGCTTTTTCTCTTAACACATGTGCATTATTTAGTCTTCTAAGAAATTCAGTAGTGAGGGGTATATTGGTTGGAAACATCCATTGAAAAGCATTGAACCAGTAACTTTCTACCCGAAAGGTGTCAGGATATTGATAGTTATCATAGTAGGTTCGTATATCTTGATTTATCCTTTTAATTGAGTTCTGTGAACCATACTATCTTTAGTCAATATTTTATTCACCTTGGCGGTTTCTATCCCTTGTGATTTGAACACATAATATATATCTATGTTCGTCTCTCTTTCCATGCTAACGTGGAAGATAGACGTTAAACGATGATGATGATGATGATATTAAAATAATAGATTAAAGTTTAAGCAAAGAATCGTTGCTTTCACCCTTAACAAACCCTCTTCGGATTTTAGTCTTCACATTTATTATTATTACTATATATATATATATATATGTATCTATCTATCTATATATATATATATATATATATATATATATATAGAATTATAAGTTTGAAGAACAGTCAGACAAAATATATCCAATTTTTAGTCCGCAGAAATTAACTAGATAAATAATCATTTAAACGGAGCTAAGTTTAAAATCTAACTTTGAAGAAATAACAGATAAATGTCACAGACTATCCTCTGTGAGGAACAGTCAGATAAAATTTACCTAGTCTTTCCTCTTAGCCCGTAGAAATTAACTAGACAAATAATCAATTAAACGGAGCTAAGTCGAAAATGCAAGTTTGTAGAAAAAATGTATATAAACTTTACCAAAGTTCTTCTAGTCCCGACTATCGATAATTTCGCTTGTACTTTGTGGATATGTACAATCCTGGTATTATCCATGAGGCTTCTCAAGAGACTCCCTCAGTTAGGACTAAAATTTATAAAGTGATCGCCGCCAGAAATGAATTCAAACGGAGTTAGAAGCATCACGTAGCCAGCAGTCAAAGTAGAAGGGTGTGAAGGATAGGCTGGATGGCGAGTAGGTTCACTGCTAGAGGAGCAGTTAGTTACCGCCTAAGGTTTACTCAACCGAAAGGGAGTATAGAATAAATTCATAAGGATATATATGTATATATTTAGACATAGTCACAGATACATATATGAGTGTGGCTACCTTCCACGGTATGGCTCTATGAAAAAATTAATTAGCAAATAATTATTAATCAGAGCTCTATAGAATTATATATATGATAGGCTTCTACATGATTTTCGTTTATCAAATTACCCTCAAATGGCATATGTTAATTTGAAGATATAGTAGAAAACACTTGTCCAAGATGCCACACAATGGGATTGAGTTTTAAACCATATGGTTGCAAGATGAATTCCCTAACCACACAGCCATGCCTGCACCTATATGCAAAATCAAAAGTGACATTTAAAAGTTCCACATGTTTCTAGGGTAGGGATTTTATATGGTCCTAATGTTATTTTGCTCTTGTATTTTTATAGGATACTCTAAATCCAAACGGTAAGCCAACAGACCCTTACTGTAATGTGGTAATGTGATTATTGTATCAAATTGACAAGTGAAGGTTTCAATACTTTTTGTATGTGGTTAACTTCTATCCCTCAATAAAAATAAGATCCATCAGGAAATAGAAACACTTTGAATTACTCCAGCTTGATAACAATAGGGAAGATAAGAAGTTGTTTTCTTTTCATAAGTCATTGAAGTGATATGAGATATAATTTTGAATTAAATATCATGTTTCAGACTTTCTGAGAACTTTCAGCCACATTGGACAGGGAAGTAATTTCATCACTTCCCCTATGGAAGAGCCCATTGTTAAAAAATGATTTATCCATAGACTTTCTCATGAGATTCGAAAATACACCTCGGAGAACTGGGGACAGCAATGCTAGATCATACGGTATGGAGAGGAATTGTTAAGAGAGTTCCAACCAGCTAGGGTGAAGGATGATGATGGAACATATTTTATTTTTATAAATTAGTCATGAAAGAAGCAGTACCTCCTAGATATCCTTACCTGCCTGGTCCTCACAGATTAGGGAGCTTTATGTAGTTGATGCCCTGCATTAAGTATGTAATCCGCATCATGAATTTCACAAATCGCACCTGAGAACCTGGTACAAATGTTATACCTGGTGCCATGCTAGACTTACCATCCAATGTTATTCTAAAGAGCTAATATGATAAAAAGAATGAGAAGAAAAAAGCTGGCATTATTCCTGCATAGATCCCCGGATAACTGCTGACAATACTGCTACTATTACAAAAGTCTTTGTCATTACAACAGGTGCGGAGGAAGCAACCAGTAACATTGTATTTGCGTGGATTAGATGAACAGTTATGGAATTCTTCTGTGGTGTGTGATGTGCATATTCCAGCTGAGCAGGATCGAACAATTGATTTGTATCGAGGGAATATTCGTCCAAGTTGATATATAACTTTCTGGAAAAAAAAAGAAAGAAAGGAGAGATAAATCTTCATCATCATCATTATCATCTAATTAGTTAAATGGTTGGTGTTAGAAAAGATACCTAGTCAGAGAAACCATGCCAAAATGGAATGTGTGAGTGAGACGTAGTCATCTGAACTGTCTAGCCTCTGAATGTGATAATCTATCTAGATCAGAGGTTCTCAAACTTTTGGGGCCACCGCCCCCCTCACACCCACATAATACCCTCAGTGCCCCCTCCCCCCTATTTCCAGAGATACCTACTTACACGTAAATTGTAAATAATATATAAAAAATAAAATTGTTAATTTATATATAATAAATAATACAATATATACTATGTATAAATAAATATTATATATTTTTTATTTTACTATATTTATATATAATATGTATGATTTCATATTTAATATACTATTATTTCATCTCAACCACCCCACACCATCCCATTAGGCCGCAGCCCCCCCCCCCCCCCCCCGGACCGTCTCAGAAACAAGATGATGGCACTGCCCTTCTCTCCCTGACTAAACATTAAAAAAAGGTTAATAAAAACCAAAGAAACAAGTGATTATCTGTGTTAGCAAATAGCCATACAAAATGTTCACTAAGTAATAATAATAATAATTGTTTCTACTTTTGGCACAAGGCCAGCAATTACCCAGTGTATTACTGGTACTTTATTTTATCGACCCCGTAAGGATGAAAGGCAAAGTTATAATAATAATGAAAGTTATTGTGTACAGTGCTCAGGTGCACTACAACTTATCGAAGGTGCATGCATAGTACATAGGGTAATGTATAAATGTCAGGAAAGTGAATAGATGCATGAATGGGGGGGTATCAGGTATAGTGTTGCCGAAAGTAAAAGTTAGTTTGCTATGAGGAAAAGAAGAGATCTAAAGTTTTTGACATATCTCTCATCAGATGAAGTATCCTGTCCCAAATCTCTGATCTCAGCTCTCTCTAACAGGAAACTAACTTATTATTCCTTTCTGAATTCTTAATAGTTGTATGTATATGCAGAACCTCCGTATTAATGAATTTAACTAGAAAAAATAAAAATAAAAATGATAAGCAGTGAACAATGATATGCAGTAAACATCTTACTAAGCATGACTGTCCTTCTTTACAAATCACTGGCATAGCTTCAACATTAGAGTCAAGTTGATGACAATTCTCTGAAATACATTTCCAACAACGAAGACCATTGCAAGGGTAGACAACTGCAACAACCAAGAAAGTTTAGTTAGTTAGCTAACTGGTTGGTGAAGGTACATAGCTTAGTGGTTAAAAGTATTCATATCATGATCGTAAGGTAGTGAGTTCGATTCCTAACCATGTGTTGTGTCTTTGAGCAAGACACTTTTTTTCACATTGCTCAGCTGGAAACAATGAGTTATACCTGTAAATACAGTCCTGTTGAATCTTCCTGAGAATTACGTTAGGGCTACACATGTCTGGGGAATGCTCAGCCACTCATACATAAATTTTACTAGTAGGCTATTCCATTGATCGAACTACTGGAATACTGGTCATGCTTTGCAGCATAGAGTTATGGCCCTTTACGTTCTAAGTTCAAATCTCGCCAAGGTTAGCTTTGACTTTCATCGTTTCAGGATCGATAAAATAAAGTACCAGTAATGAACTTGGGTCGATTTAATCGACTTTCCCCTCCACCCCAAAACTAGCCTTGTGCTTATAGTAGAAATCATTATTATTTTTAGTAGGGGCGGTGGATTCGCAGTATCAGTAGAGGGTTGGACGCCAGGCTTTGATGTATAGAGTTACGTCCCTTTATGATTTGAGTTCAAATCCCGCCAAGGTTAACTTTGCCTTTCATCCTTACGGGGTCGATAAAATAAAGTACCAGTAATGTACTGGGTAATTACTGGCCTTGTGCCAAAAGTAGAAACAATTATTAGTAGTAGTATTATATTAGGTGCCAGATTGACAGAATCATTGGAGCATCAGATATATGAGTAATGCATTGTGGCATTTAGTAACAGCACTGTCCTAAGTTCAAATCCTGCTAAGGTTAACTTTATCTTTCATCCTTCTGAGGTTGATAAAATAAAGTACCAGTAATATACTGGGGATTGATATAATTGACTTTCTCCCTCCCTTTAAACATCTGGCCTTGTGCCAAATGTAGAAATAATTATTATCATTAATATTTTATTTATTATTGTATTTTTCTTTATTTTGCTGTCCTTATCAAAGAAAAAGGTCAAGTAGAATATTATATTCCTAAAATTATTGAATTTTTTCAAATATCTTTATATATATAAATAGAAATATGGGCCGCAAGAGTGTTTAAAATAGAATACACTTTTAAAGATGATGTAGACGAAAGAGCTTTTCCTTTCCTTCGTTAATAGCCAGAGTAACAAGTGTTGTGGCAGTGATGGTGATAAAGGCAAACTTGAATTAGAAATAACTGTTATGGAAAACTATGGCTTCAGGACATCCATATTAACATTAAAGCTAGCTGAAGTGGAAAGTTAAGAAATTTTAACAACTTCTCAGTTGACACTTCTAGATACTGTTTGGGGGGAAGAGATAATAGGAAATAATTGTTTCTATCTTAGGCACAAGGCCAGCAATTACTCAGTACATTACTGGTACTTTATTTTATCGACCCCGTAAGGATGAAAGGCAAAGTTAACCTCGGCGGATTTGAACTCAGATCATAAAGGGACGTAACTCTATGCTTCAAAGCATGGTGTCCGACTCTCTACCGATACTGCCAATCCACCAGGAAATAATACTGATAATAAATGGTGGGGATCGTGATGAAGGGGTGATAAGTTCCTTGTTTTCCACTGAAGCAATGCAGATACATCATCATCACCATCGCTGCTACTGCCACCACCACTGCCGCCACCGCCACCACCACCACTATCATCACCATCACTGTTTAATATCTATTTTCCAAGCTTAAGTTAGACAGGTCAAGTGACAATGTCTTGATCATTTATTACGTTTTTGGCTTGGTTTCAATAGCTAATGTCCAAAACTTTACAGCATGTACTGGGATAATTTTCAATGGCACCAGCATTACCACCTTATAGGATGAAGTTGGTGCTTTGGTTGTTGCACCAGCTGGTGCAACAATCATGGTACCAGCACTGTTAATATAAAATCAAACACATCCTTTTCTAAGACAACATGATTTGAAGTAGATTTGGTTATTAATTCTAACAGGTCAAGTAACTACATGAAGTCGCCCTCATTGGCTCATAATGTATGTTTTATTCTGTTTAATGAATATTTGTTTTTAAAATAATGTATTCTATGTATAATTTACTTGTTTCTACTGTGTGAAGGCACATGGCTTAGTGGTTAGAGCATTGGGCTTACAATCGGAAGGGTGTGAGTTCGATTCTTGGACCGAGTGATGCATTGTGTCCTTGAGCAAGACACTTTATTTCACATTGCTCCAGTTTACTAAGCTGTAGAAATGAGTTGCGATATCACTGGTACCAAGCTGTATCGGCCATAGCCTTTCTCTTGGACATCATTGGAGGTGTGGAGAGGGGAGGTTGGTATGCATGGGCAACTGCTGGTTTTCCACAAAACAAACCTTGCCTGGACTTGTGCCTCGGAGGGAAACTTTCTAGGTGCAAATCCTATGGTCATCATGACCGAAGGAGGTCTTTACCCTTTACTGTGTTTTGAATCAGTTGTATTTATTTTGTTTAATTTGTTTCCACATTATAATAATCTCTAGGATAGACACAAGGCCATAAATATCAACTATTCATTAGTCTTTTTATACACTTACAAGCTGGCCACATGGAAATTCCATGGTCTAACAACCACCAAGTATTAAAGATTACTGACATTATAAATGATTTATTTATCAGTTATATATACATAAATAATATATTCATCCAAAATTAAAACAAAAAAATTGTATACACTCTTACAATCTCCTTTCCATAAAGATACATTACAGCTTTCTCTCTCTCTTTCTCTTTCTCTCTCTCTCTCTAACTATCTCTCTCTCTCTCTCTCTCTCTCTCTCTCTCTCTTTATATATATATATATATATATATATATATATATATATATATATATATACATACATATATATATCACACAGGCACCCACTATCTCTCCCTAAACCAACCCTTCACATAAAGACTTTTTACAGCTCTCTCTCTCTAGCTCTTTTTCTCACACACTCTTACCATCTCCTTTCTAGCAGGACAGACTTTTTATTAACAGACGAAATATACACCATCTTTAATATAAGAAATTTTCAATTTTATTGAGTTTAGTTGCAACCAGATTATGAACAGTTAGCAAACATCCTGTGAAAGGGTTAAACATAGCTGTTTAATTTTTGTTTTCTCTCTCTCTCTCTCTCTCTCTCTCTCTCTCTCTATATATATATATATATATATATATATATATATATATATATATATATATATATATATATATATATATATAGAGAGAGAGAGAGAGAGAGAGAGAGAGAGAGAGAGATGTTTTTTTTATTAGCCACAGGGGCACAAAAGAAAGGGATATATATATATATATATATATATATATATATATAGATAGATAGATAGATAGATAGATAGATAGATAGATAGATAGATTAACATTTAGAAAAAGTATTTCCTAATCATTTTAAATTAATAAAAAGCCTTCTAGTGCTTTCAGATAAATTAGTTAACTATACAATTAGCTTTATCTTAGAATTGCACATGTTTTACTCTAACAATTAATCCTGCCATTACAAAATTGTTAGTTTTATGAATTATTATTATTATTGGGGGATCGGTAGAGCGTCGCACACCATGCTTTGCAGCATTGAGTTATGGACCTTTACGTTCTGGGTTCAAATCCCGCTGAGGTTAGCTTTGCCTTTGATCCTTACGGGGTCGATAGGATAAAGCACCAGTAATGCACTGGGGTGATTGCTGGCCTAGTGCCAAAAGTAGAAACAATTATTATTATTATTATATACGCTACCTTATGTATTTAGTACTTTTTCTCTCCCCTAATCCTGGTGTTAGTTTTCCTTGTGAAGCTAAAATATGTTTATTAAACAGATGATTCTAATTCTGTTTACAAATTCCATCTAAAATGTGCTGTGTTGATGCTCCAGTTAATAATATATGTACAAATATTTGCATAAATAAACAAACCATGTATGTTGAATGTCACTGTTGTTGTTGTTGAGCAATGAATAATGGTTAGCGAGGCTGGAGTACAAAGTATGTAGCTTATAGCAAAGAAAGAAGGAAAATAATTAGAGGGAGTAGGGAATTTAGAGAATACAACAAACATTTTAAGACTATTTTCCCTGTTAAAATATGTGGTAGTCTTGCAGGTTCCATGACAAGATTCTTTATTTTCCCCCAAATAATCTGCACCCCCCCCCCACCCCCACCCCCCTCATCTAGTTTAGATTAGCTATACTGCATCTCTGCATTTTGCAGTTGCAACCAGGGAGGGCATCCTGCCATAAAACAATACTTCAAAAAGGACCTAAAGTTTATAAGTCTAAAGTCTGTCTCAAGCCCAAAAGCTCATCAGACAGGTTTCTGAAAGTACAAGGTTTCTCCCTGGGCAGGACACTAGTCCATCACAGAGTTAATCGGCTAGTTACTGCTGCTGCTCATTTTCAGTTGATTATACTGGAGCCATGTAAAATGAATTATAAGTTCATACTAGAACAGCGGTTGTCAACCTGTCGGACCTCATAGACCGCTAAATTCATAATTTTAGATACCACAGACCACTAATAGGAATTTCTTTAAAAAGATAAATATATTAAAATTTTTCTGTTGACCACCAAAATTTTCACATGGATAACCAGTGGTCCGCAGATCACTGGTTGGTGACCACTGTACTAGAACATAATCATTTTTACTTTTGGCACAAGGGCAGCAATTACCCAGTTCATTACTTTATTTTATCGACCCCGTAAGGATGAAAGGCAAAGTTAACCTCGACGGGATTTGAACTCAGACTGTAAAGGGACGTAACTATGCTGGAAAGCATGGCGTCCAACCCTCTACCGATACTGCCAATTCACCGCTGTACTAGAACATAATGTCTGTAGAGAGATAGGAGGAATAAATAGGCAAGTGGAGTATAGAGTAATTGCTGTTTTGTAATAGAATAGATGGGAATCAATGGTTGAGATGAGTGCAGAGTAATTACTATTTATAGAGCAACCAGAAACACAGAAGTAGATTTAGATGAAGTATAGAGTACTTACAGTTTCGTAAAGCAGTAAGGGACACAAATTGTAAAATAGAGTATTATGTATGAACCCATGACTTTTGATGGAATCATAGGAGCATTTTAAAATTGGCAGAACCCAAATTCTGCCAGATATAGCTGATTTTTTTCAAGAGAAAGATAGGGGAAGAGAGAGAAGGGAAATAAAGACATTCAGAGGAAGAATTGACCCTAGTAATGGACTGGTATTTTTTTATCAACCTCAAAATGACGAAAGGCAAAGTTGACCTCAGTAGGATTTGAACTCAGAGAGCAGAGAGCTGGAATAAAAATCACAAAGCATTCTGTCTGATATTCTGACGACTGCCAATTTGTCACCTATGAAGTATGAAGTACTCAGTTTTTATAGAGAAGTACAGGACAAGTAGAATTAGTTGAAGTATTAAGTACTTACTGTTTATAGAAACAAGGAAAATTATCCACATGTAGTGACTGGTCATAGTTGCTTTAAGATATAAGTACTTTGGTTTAACTGATCTCATTCATACTTTCTAATATCAAAAGTATTCGTTTTTTCTTCTTTTTTGTCTTTCTTTCCTTCTTCCTATATTTATTCATTTATTTTTTCTTTTCATCAATTTTTTTGTTTGTTTTTCTTTATTTGTTTCAGTCCATTCCTCCTCAGCCTTTAACATCCACTGCAAGAGTTCTAATAGATTTCTTTTATAGCCAGTTCTCCTACTTTGTGTGTACATGTGTGTCTTCATGTGTATGTGTATGTGTGACAATGTTGCTCAGGATGTATGAGTGCTTATCTGTAACTGTGTGTGATTTTATGTATGATATTTATATATATATATATATATATATATATATATATATATATATATATATATATATATATATATATATATATATATATATATATAAATATCATACATAAAATCACACACAGTTACAGATAAGCACTCATACATCCTGAGCAACATTGTCACACATACACATACACATGAAGACACACATGGCTTAGTGGTTAGAGCATTGGCCTTGCAATCGAAAGGTTGTGAGTTCAATTCTCAGACTGGGCGATGTGTTGTTTCCTTGAGCAAGACACTTTATTTCACATTGCTCCAGTTTACTCAGCTGTAGAAATGAGATGATAGGGACTGGGGTCCATATCATTCCACTGTAAAGTGGTTGTGAAGGCGCCACAGCAAAAAAGCACCCAGCACTCACTGTAAATGAGGTTGGTGTTAGGAAGGGCATCCAGCTGTAGAAATCAACCCAGCATCAGTTCCCGTCCCACCCTTGCAAGCAGGGAAAAAAAGCGGACGTAAAATGAAATGATGAAATGATGATACACACACACATATATACACATATATGCCTGTATTTATGGAAATACATACATGGGAGCTTCCAACAGAAATGGTCGCATTCTTTAAGGGTATGTCAATATTTATTTATAAAACTGATCTATATTATATTTTATTTGATGAAAGCACACCATAATTTAACTTGGTGTCCTTGAAATATGTATAATGAAATAAATATGGTTTTATAAATATAGTTTCCATTTGTTAATATATCGTACATGCTTTATATATATGTTTTACAAGCATGTGTACATCAAGCACATAAGACAGAGTGTGTGTATGTTTGCATATGATTCGCCTACATGTACATGCATATGATTGTGTCTATGTGTGTATGTATATATGTGTGTGTGTGTGCGAGTGTGTGTGTGTGTGCATGCGCGCATGTGTGTGTGTGAAGTGTTATATGTATGAAGGTAACTGGGTTGTTATTGTTAATGTTAAATCAGAGGCTGCTCTGAATGAGATGTCATATGTTCAAAAGCATTCCACCCGTGACCATCCAGTCTTTTTTTTTTAGGCATTATGTCTCTAACATTATATTATCTAATGTAATCTTAGATATCTTCTTTTTTAAAGTAGAAAGATGTAATTTAAGAAAATTCGGCTGTTATTTCTAACCGGTCGAATTACATGATAGAGGTTCCATAGGTGTCTCATAGGGAACTCTTGTTGGGGTAATGGAAGTTAAACATACTTTTTCAAAGTGTACCAGTTTTGTCATTCCAAATTATTAAAGCATAATTTGTTTTAATAAACCACTTTCATCATCCTTCTTCCTTCATTATTATTGTCATATAGGGCGGTGGATTGGCAGTATCGGTAGAGGGTCGGATGTCATGCTTTGATGTATAGAGTTACGGCCCTTGCCATTCTGAGTTCAAATCCCGCCGAGGTTAACTTTGCCTTTCATCCTTACGGGGTCGATAAAATAAAGTACCAGTAATGCACTGGGTACTTGCTGGCCTTGTGCCAAAAGTAGAAACAATTATTATTGTCATTTATATATATACACACAGTTCAAATCCCGCCAAGGTTAACTTTGCCTTTCATCCTTACGGGGTCGATAAAATAAAGTACCAGTAATGCACTGGGTACTTGCTGGCCTTGTGCCAAAAGTAGAAACAATTATTATTGTCATTTATATATATACACACAGTTCAAATCCCGCCAAGGTTAACTTTGCCTTTCATCCTTACGGGGTCGATAAAATAAAGTACCAGTAATGCACTGGGTACTTGCTGGCCTTGTGCCAAAAGTAGAAACAATTATTATTGTCATTTATATATATACACACAGTTCAAATCCTGCCAAGGTTAACTTTGCCTTTCATCCTTACGGGGTCGATAAAATAAAGTACCAGTAATGCACTGGGTACTTGCTGGCCTTGTGCCAAAAGTAGAAACAATTATTATTGTCATTTATATATATACACACAGTTCAAATCCCGCCAAGGTTAACTTTGCCTTTCATCCTTACGGGGTCGATAAAATAAAGTACCAGTAATGCACTGGGTACTTGCTGGCCTTGTGCCAAAAGTAGAAACAATTATTATTGTCATTTATATATATACACACAGTTCAAATCCTGCCAAGGTTAACTTTGCCTTTCATCCTTACGGGGTCGATAAAATAAAGTACCAGTAATGCACTGGGTACTTGCTGGCCTTGTGCCAAAAGTAGAAACAATTATTATTGTCATTTATATATATACACACAGTTCAAATCCTGCCAAGGTTAACTTTGCCTTTCATCCTTACGGGGTCGATAAAATAAAGTACCAGTAATGCACTGGGTACTTGCTGGCCTTGTGCCAAAAGTAGAAACAATTATTATTGTCATTTATATATATACACACAGTTCAAATCCCGCCAAGGTTAACTTTGCCTTTCATCCTTACGGGGTCGATAAAATAAAGTACCAGTAATGCACTGGGTACTTGCTGGCCTTGTGCCTAAAGTAGAAACAATTATTATTGTCATTTATATATATACACACAGTTCAAATCCCGCCAAGGTTAACTTTGCCTTTCATCCTTACGGGGTCGATAAAATAAAGTACCAGTAATGCACTGGGTACTTGCTGGCCTTGTGCCAAAAGTAGAAACAATTATTATTGTCATTTATTTATTTCCAACTAGCAAGATAACCAAACTTAGCTTCTTTATTTTGCCTATCTTACACATAACTCCACATAGATGAATGGACCTCCGTCAGTTTCGATAATGATTCTTGCAGTTATTCAATTAAGGGTACATAAATCCTGCTTGTTAAATTAATGTGTACTTGGACCCCGTACTGCTGAGCTCCTCCGCAAAATCAGAGCGTCGGTAGCCCCGCGAGGGTGGATAGCTGTTGCATCGGGTATCACTGGCCATCGTCCGGGGGAATGCTTTTGCCGTCTCGTCAGTGGAGCGCAGCACTTCTGCTCTCTTGTCCTAGGCCCAAAGCCCAATCACCCTCTCCTCTCTTCTGCAACCCCAGAGCTCTTGCCATCTGCTCCCCTTCCTGATCTTTTTCTTCTTTCTTTCTCTCCTTCTCTTTTTTTCTCTATATTTCCCTATACTTTTTTATTATTTCTATATTGAAGATAAACATGTATATTTAACAGTCGACTATTTCACAGATACATACAGTGGAACCTTGGTTCACGAACGCCCCTCCTCATCAATAAATCAGTTCACAAACAATTGCTCCGAAGACAAAACATCTCAGTTCATGAATGGTGTCTCAAGCAATGAACAGTGTCTTGAGTAACAAACACACAAACCGGCAGGCAACAAGCTTGGAGCACTGGTGGGAAAGCATCACTTGCTGTATAGTTAGTTACTACAGTGATGTCTATCTGTCTTCCACACACAGTCTCTCTCTCTCAGGTTACAAACATTTCGGGTGACGAACATCCTTTCAGGAATGAATTAAGTTCATGAATTGAGATTCCACTGTATATTCTAACATAATTCTTAGGGGCTGGGTGAAGGAGGTGTATGGGGATTGGAAAGATAGATCTAGTGGGGGGGGGGGGGTGAATGGGGTGTAGGATGTGGGTGAAGTATTAAGGCGTGGAAGGTGCATGGAAGGGGGAGGGGGAAGTAAGGAAAGTAATGTCTACTAGATGTATGCTTCAACCTATGTACATGGGAAGGTGAGTCTTCTGTATTACTGCATAACACCAGAGATCTCGATCCTGTGTCATTGCGTTTGAGATATGTGATTCTGCAAGGTCAGCTTTTATCACCTCATCCCAAATCTTCTTAGGTCTTCCTATACCATAGCTTCCATCAATTTTGAGGCCCCTGCACCTTTCTATACAGCTGTCATCCTTCATATGCATTGCATGTCCTTACCAATGCAATCTCCTCTCCTGCACACTGCATCTGATTCCTCTAATGCCCAGTTTCTCGCTCAGTTCATTTATGCTCTGCCGTTCATGCCTATTACTATTATACATCCATCAAAGCACGCCAGCTTCATTTCTTTCCACTCTTCACAAGTCCTCTGCACATAGCGCTCAGGTCTCACTACCATGTAACATTGCTGTTTTTATACAAGCATCATACAATCATTTTGAGGGAAAAACCTTTTGTCACTAGCAGCAGTAGTAACTCCCTGCTCTTCTTCCATCCCATTCCCACTCTTACTGTATTTTTGGCACACCCACCTCCACTGTTAATTTGGTCACCCAGTTAATAGAGGTTGTCAACTGCTTCTACGGAACCTTCCAAGAATTTCATAGCACTTGTTTTCTGTGAGTATTTGTTACTTACTCTATTAACTGCAATGGCCACAAGTAAAACCTATGTTCTTAGCTAACCTACCTGAGATCCTGCTACTGTGCTTCCAGAACACCCTCTTCCCCTGCTAATTTGGTTACATAGGTAACAGAAACTGTTGACTATTTCTAGAGAGTCCTCTGGGCATTTGAAGAAGCTCCTGTTGGCTCTTACTTACTTGACTGTGCAGTGGTCACATATAAAACCTACATTCTTTGATAGCCTTCTTGTGATCCCACAACATCTTTTGTGTACACATAGCTGGCATTTGTGACGAAGGATGGAATTTCTATCAACCCCTTTCCTACACACTGAGCAGGACCATTTCCCAGAAGGGATCAGGGCCTTATTTTCCTACTTACTAGAACTTTGGTCTTTGCTAAGTTGACTTGAAGACTTTTTTATTCCTGGTTAAACTTCCAGCTCGGGAATTTTTTCATAGTTCTGATATGGATTCAGCTATAAAAGTTAAATCATCAGCATATAGGTTCCCAAGGTCATCCTATTTTAAACTTTTCTGTTATACCCTGGAAGACAATAATGAACAGGAGGGGCCAAGGACGGAGCATTGGTGGACCCCAACTTGCATACTAAACTCCTCACTATAGTCATTATTAATGTTATCCTTACTGACAGCACCTCTGTACATGGCTCGTACCACCCTCACTAGCCTCTCTTCTGCTTCTAGTTTCCTAAGAGGACACTAGATTACAGACCGGGTCCTGTCAAAAGCTTTCTATGTATATAAATAATTAAGAATGTTTTTCTAAAGAGGAATCGTAGGGAACCACAGTTAAATACAGACTAAATATATTAGTAGAGAAAGTACATATATATTTTATATAGAAATTACTTCTACAGGACTAGGACTATTTCAATCACTTAGAATTTGCATCACCAGTTGGAACCCCTATCTTACCCAGAACATTGACCGCCTGGAAACTGTTCAGAGACGTGCAACCAAGCGAATACCCTCCATCAGGCATCTACCATACTCTGAACGCCTTGCTTCCCTGGGCATGGATACATTGAAGCTCCGACGTTTGGCAACTGACTTGGCAAACACCCACAAAATTACTAACCATCTTGCCAACAACAACCCTGAGTACCTTTTTGATTTCCATGTGTTTAACACATGTGGGCATGCCCACAAAGTCAGAAAACAGCACAGCTCCCATGACTTTCGGAAACATTTTTTCACGCTCAGAGTTGCTGAAGCATGGAACAATCTGCCTGCATCAGTTATTAGCTGTGGAGTCACTGCATCCTTTAAAACCTCCAATCTTCCTGAGATTCGCCAACACTACACCTAATATTCCCCTTTCATACACACGCACACATGTATATCATGACTCATACACTATTCACTTCCCTGACATTTGTATATTATTCTATGTACTATACATGCACCTTTGACGAGTTGTAGTGCACCTGAGCACTGTACACAATAATTTCATTATTATTATTATAATATGTCCTGATGATTTCAAATATATGGAACATTTCTAGTCCTGTAGAAGTTATTTCTATATGAAATATATGGTGATTGCTTCATCTTTGCAGATGATTGCCGTCTCCCAATGCAACCCCATTAACCATCACCAACTCTAAACGTCCGGCCATGGCCCCTTAGGTCAACCATAGGACTTTCAGCTGTAAAAATGACAGATGAGAAGATCACAAAAGAGACATCTGTCCATCATTGGATTATAGTGGCAAATGCTTGTACTACATGAGCATCCCTCTCTAAGTTTCAGTGATTATTGTCTGATGACAAGCCTAAACCAGATGACCAGTAACCACATCAACTGCAGGTTTTAATTCAAAGATTCCCTCTTATAGAAAGATAGTGTAACAACAGCTCGGGATCCTTCACTCCCAGTGGATTTTCTTTTTACCCATCTGCAGGCCACCACACCCACAAATGAGTTACAATGATTCACTGACTCTTTCATCATCATCATCATCATCGTTTAACGTCTATCTTCCACGCTAGCATGGGTTAGATGGGAATTGTCTCACTTGAGGCAAGATTGGTCGGGTGACCGTATCTCGCTCATATAGGACTGTCTGGCAGGTTTTCTACGGCTGGATGCCCTTCCTAACACCAACCACATTTACAGTGTGGACTGGGAGGGTTTTACCGTGTTACCTACACGGCCACATTACAGCGTGGACTGAGTGTTTTTTTGTCGTGACACCTACACGACCTCATTTATTTTGGACTGATGTTGTGGTACCAACATAACTTTACAGAGAGAGGGTGGTGTGGGCGGGTGGAGTAGAGGTAGTGGGTTGGGGTGTATATTTGGTTAAGAGGTGCCTACTGACTGTAGGTTTCACTTTGCAAGGTGAGTCTTCTGTATTATTGCGTAGCTCCAAAGTTCTCGGTCCAGTGACATTGTCTTAGAGAGGTGTAAGTGTGTAAGGTCGGAATTTATCAAATCGTCCCAGGTTTTTCTGGGTCTACCTACTCCGTAACTTCCATCAATTTTGATCGCCCTGCACTTTTTTATACGACTGTCGTCTTTCATACGCATCACGTGACCATACCAACGTAATCTTCTCTCGAGTAAACAGCATCTGATTCCTCTTATTCCTTTCATTAAAAAAAAAAAAAGAAAAAGGATTTTAAAAAGTTTTTTAAATAAAAAAAAAATTAAAACAGTTTTTAAAAGTTTTAAAAGGGTTTAAAAGGTTTAAACATTTTTTATTTTTATTTTCTATCAAACATATATATATATGTACACAGACAAACGCGCAATCAATCCTATACACACCCACAGCCATACAGTATATACATATTTATACATTTTGGGATGGCTGTTGACTCCTTTGTCAGGTTTTGTTTTTTGTCCTGCAGAGTGCCCAAATCACCCTCCTTATCAAGTAAACTTCATGAGGTTGCCGGTTTAGTCACCGACGACCCGACCATGCAACAGGTTGTACTGGGTTACATGTTACCAGTAGCACTCAGGAGTGACCCAACAATAATATGAAATATATATATATATGTTCGGATCTAGCTGTCAAAAAGGCCGGAGCTCAGCCGTCAGGGTCCTGACTCTTTTCCTATATATATATATATATATATACATACAGCATATATATATATATATATATACATTCCTATATATATATATATACATACCGCAAGGTGGTCGTGGAGGTGCCACGGCAAAAAAGCACCAAGCCCACACTGTAAAGTGGACGTGTAGGCGCCACGAAAAAGCACCCAGCACTCACTGTAAATGAGGTTGGTGTTAGGAAGGGCATCCAGCTGTAGAAATCAAGCCAAATCAGTTCCTGTATGAGCAAGGCATGGTCAGCCGACCAGACACTGCCCACAACAGGACAACCCGTCTAACCCATGCTAGCGTGGAAGAACGGACGTAAAACGGTGATGATGATGATGATGACATACATATATATATATTTTACTCTTTTACCCTTTTACCTGTTCCAGCCATCAGGCTGAGGCGATGCTGGGGCACCGCCATATATATATTATATATACAGGGGCGGCATAAGCATTTCTGAATGAAGTGTGGGGGGTGTGTGCAAATTTGGTCAATTTAGTTGTTGTGATTAGTTTAGCTGTTATTATCAAATATCAACCAAGATAAAAAACAATTGATATGTGATAAACATATGTACATAAAAACATGTACAAATAAATGTGTGTTTTGGTAGTTTGGGGAGAAAAATATAATTATTGGGGGGAACATGTCCCCCCCGGTTCCATCGGCCCTGATATATATATAACACAAGAGAGAGAGAGAGAGAGAGAGAGAGGAGTGGATGCAAGTCCTTCGGTTAACTCCAAATTGCTAATAATATAAGTTGATTGAATTAGTTTCAGCTGACAAACTTCACAGGGATGTAGACATTAATTTGTCTGGATCTGACCTTTCTCTTCTAACATTACTCACGGCAAATATGTTTTACGCCGAACATCTATTTATCAATATCAATATTCATTCATAAATAATATATATTTATCAATTACTCATTCATTCCGATATCCAGATATTCAGAGTCACTGTTTATATCATTAGTCACTTTAACAACAACAAAAAAAGACCAACCTTTTACATTCTTTACATCACATTATTGGAACAATACCACATATTGTTGTTCAGCCCTATGATCAATGAGCATCTTACCCTATTTTCAAACATAATATATTTATGGCTATATCAGGGGCGGTGGTACTGGGGGAAGGGGCATGCCCCCCCCCCTCCCCAATAATTATATTTTTCTCCCCAAACTACCAAAACACACATTTATTTGTATATGCGCTACAATTTATGTACATATGTTTATCGCACATCGAAGTTTTTTTTAATATCTTGGTTGATATTTGATAATAACAGCTAAATGAATCACTACAATTATATTGACCATATTTACCCCCCCAATTTTGAAATGCTTCCACTGCTCCTGTATATATCTTTCTTTTTTAAAGAGGGTTGGCTAAGCCCGCCGCATGTTTTTTGTGTTCGGGGGTGGGGGGTTAAGGGGATTAAGGGGGTTTGAGAACATTCTAGATCGGCATTCTAATTCGCAATAATTCTAAGGCGAAGATTCGGAATAAGCATATCACAGTATATTTGTTCTAAATTTGAGGGTGCGTCATTGAAAAGTAGGATGGAGTAGGGGGTCAATACTACCCAGTGCTTTCCCTTGCCGACTGGTCGGGTGTGATTTGAGGGAAATTTGGCTGCTAGTTTCTGCAGATCGATCGAACACGAAGGTGTTCTCCTTTGGCTCGAAGATCGCCCATTTATATGCATTGGTATTTAGTCAACTGAACTGACTGCATATATATATATATATATATATATATATATATATATATATATATATATATATATATATATATATATCGACCCTCCACACACACACCGAACATATACAAGGCAAAGTCTTTTCTTCTCTTACGGGATTTGAACTCAGAATAAAATAGGTAACTAGTACAACAAAGGATTTTGTTCGACGTTCTTTGAAACTTTCTGCAGTAGAATTATTAGCAGTTACTAAAAAATAAGTTGCACCATTACATTCTGAGTTCAATTTCCGCCACAGCTGACCATGCCATTCATCCATCTAGGGGTAGAAAAGAAAAAAGGATGTAAAAGAAAAAATTTAATCGACTATTTCCTCTCAAAGGATTTAATGCCCATTGTCTAAGTTAGAAATCAATATTGATGTGTGATAATAACATGTTTGATAACATGAATCTTCTCATTGATATTTCCAAACTAATCGATATATTCGCAACAGCCAACTTGGTAGTCAGTGGTGTTTTGCATATCCATATGTTGTTAAAATGAAAGAAAAAATGTAAAAGGGAAACAAATATTTTATTAGAATTAAAGTATTCTTTCACTATTGATACGTCAAAAATGAAAGAGAATTGTCGAGGGATAATGAAAGTGTTTTTTGTATTTTGCATTTAGTAATTTCTACAGCTAATAATACTTGTTCTTCCATTCTCTTTGTGTGACCAGCGAATGCAAGCTTATGATGTTCCAGATTCTTTCTCAAAAGTATTAGCGATATTTATCGAATCCTTACTCCACCAGTAAATACAATTGATATGTATATGTATGGATCCATAACCACTGATGGAATCGTAGGGACGCCGTCGTGATATGTAGCGTGTCTGGGCACTTCAAACCTGGCAGAGCTCATCCTTCTCTCCAAGTCGGACACAGTCGATTTCTTCCAGAGAAGGAGAGGGTGAGACAGAGGAAGAATCGATCTCAGTACCGGACTGGTACTTTTTCTTTTATCGACACCGAAAGGATGAAAGCCAAAGTTGAGCTCGGCAAGATTTGAACTCAGTGAGCGCAGAGAGCCGAAATGAATACCACAAAACATTTTATCTGACATTCTAGCGACTGTCAATACGCCGCCTATACAATTAATACAAAAGATTATTTTTCAAAGGCGTGACGTTATCTTTAAAAATAAATCGACTAACTTGTATGAAAGTTATGTTTTAAAAATAACTTTAAACTAAGTGCTTCTAATTTTTGAAAAATGTTTACATCACTCTTAAGTTATAGTTTAAAAAGTTATTCATTTAGGAGCAAAGAAATAAAATCAACCATTAAATGTAATAAAAATCGAGCTAGCTCCTACGTGATTGTTCGTCCTGCTAGACATAACAGCTAAATCGGTCATAAATCACACCCTAAAGTCTTAAATAAGAAAACGACACATATCGGCTGAAATACCCCTAAAAAATAAGAATGATTATGGTTGGAATGCCTTTGATCACAGATACGTCTGCTCTATCAACGTTGACCTAGAACTAAACAACAACCTATAATAAATCACGAATGTCTGTCAAATTTTTTAAAGCTGACAAACTTAATGAGTTATACTTCAGTATAGGACTCCGGGAATATATATACACGCGCAAAACATTGAGAACAGTTGGTGAATACAAATCTGGGTTTATTCGTAAATATCATAGGAATGCGAAGTTCTTGGCTAAATTGACTTGACTTCTATGTTGTGTATATACACACCGATATGCAGCTTATTTAATTTGTCGTTAGTTTTAAAACAATTGCTTTTCCCCGATGTTTATCAGCAAGGAATATATCAGTTTCTGTGACATTCGTCTATAAAAAAAATGAAAGGTCACATTAGATAATGTACACCTAAACGACGGGATAGTCGTGGTTGGAATGTCTTCTGCTATATCAAAATTGACCTGGAGCTAAACACGAACTTCGTTGGAACTGCTACGTGTAAGTTCGATCTGTTAGAAATAGCAGCTAAATTTCTTTCAAAGCACACATATTTTTAAACAAAGAACAAATTGGATAATGTAGTCCTATGTCTGAAACAGATGGTATAATCACGCGTAGAACACCTTTCATTATAGATCTACAGAATAAACTTGGGGCTTAATTACGACAATATTTCAGTGGAACTTTGGTAATGTGATTTATCGATTTGTCTTTGAAGTTTCCTCGTTAAAAATGAATGAAACAAATCAACTTTAGGTGTTGATGACGTTGCTGAATAATATCAAAGGGGAGATAATTTCTCATCGAACAAGCTAAGAAGTCAATGATTGATGCATGTAATATTTCTTACAGTTTCATTCCCTCCAGTGTTCTCTTCTATTCTCTGTATCTCCTCTCTCCCTTTGACATCTTGTTACACACGTTACACGTATATTGACAGTTCCATTCAGTAATAATGGAAAGGGAGAAGGATGGACATTTGCTGTTGAAAAAGTGGAGAAGTGATGGAACTGACAGACGGGTTTACGATAGCAACTACAGTTGGCACATAATCGTATAGCATTTCTGTGCTATTTCATTCCATTACTACGTGAAGAGCGGGGTTTCAGTTAAAATAAACCGATTTGTCTTCTTATATTATTTCATATATATATATAGCAGATAAAATGAAAGAACAGAAAAAACAAGGACGAACGGGAAAAGAAGAAAGAGGAAAAAGCATATATTACGGAATTTAATGTTGAATTCTATCACAAACAAAGCTATTCATTTCAGGGATACATTCCTTCTTTTAAAGAAAAACAAAACAAAAACGTCCGAATAACATCCTTGCAGGATTCCGTTCTGGTCAGGAGTTGAAGAGAGAGTATCTATCATTATTATTATTTTATTACTATTATTTTTATATTTTTTTTGTTTTGGCAGAAGTTCGTTTCTCGTTCAAGGATTCTACCTTCCAGGCATCGTAAAACACATCGGATCTCTTAAACATTCTTATTTGGCGTATTTTAAAGGACAATAACGTAAAAGTAAAACCCAATGACTTCTGTTTACATATATGATCATTGAAGATCGATACATGACCCGGTGTGGTGCTGTGATTATCCATTTCTTTATTTATCATAACTATCGTTACAACCAAGCTTTGTGTCAGGCAACAACTGCCTGTTGTTAATTCATCAGTTCGGCTGAATCGTACAACACAACGGAGATATTTTCATGAACAGCCACAGGTGATAAATCTCTCTTATTTTCATTATCTTTGTTTATACATTTTCAGTTATTTTAGCTTGTTATTTACGTTTCTAGGAAGATTTAGTGAATACGTGCTTTATTTCACATCAAACTACTCCAGGTCTTTCGCCTTATGATCAGTGTATTGATATATTACTAAATGGAGCTATACTAATGATTTCTGTGTAAGGTGTAAATGACTCAATCATTCATTCACTGAACCAATCAATATTTATAGCACTTCAGTTTACTCTACTATAATCAATAGTAAAGTAAATTACTGATCTCAATGTTTGATATGGTTTACACTTATTTAATTACTACGTCTAATGTAATGCATTTCATACAAGCGCGTGCACATACACACATGTATGTATAACCATATATTTCATTCACCCGCGCGCACACACACACATATATATGTATGTATGTATGAACTATTTTATTATACCTGTTTACACCTACTGTTTATGCATGCTTATTAGCAGTTCGACAAATAGAAATCGATATAGGCTAAATCCCTTAAAACTTGTGCTCCAGAGTAACCACAGTCTAATGACTAAAATCAGTAAAAAAAAAAAAATAAAATAAAATAAACACACACGCACGTTTGTGTACAAAAGGATTCTCTAGCCCAGTAGAAAGTAGACTATGACACTTGTGCATGTAATGCAATGTTGCATAGTAACAACACATGGATATTATATACAGAGCGTAATCTGTTGGATGTGTAATGTTAGTGTGTATGAATGACAGAGCAGAGGTGAGTTCAGAGAAAAACTGGGTATAAGAAGAGTTGGGTGTTGTGTACAGGAGAGAAGACTGCACTGGTGTGGACATGTAATGCATTTTATGACGACAGTTGGGGGAAGAAGTGCTGAGAGTTCCATGTGTAAGGAAGCTGTGGATGAGGAAGAACAAGGAAGTCTTGGAAAGAAGCACTAAGAGCTAATATTGGGAAGCTGAACCTTACAAAGGAATGTAACAAGTAAATAGACACTGGAGAGTACTTGTCCAACCCATGCAAGTATGGAAGAACGTGTGCAAAAATGAGTATATGTATGTGTGTGTGTATTTATATATATATAATATTTGGGGATGGTCACGTTGCCAGTATATAATATGCTGGTGCGCATATTTGGACACCTGCATTTGAGTGGACAATTATGTGATTGCTTGCATGCACCATAAATCCCTGTTTGTAGATGTATTTAATTGCATTTATATACATACCCTCTAATGAAAATCCAGACATAGGCAACCTTAATGATTCTAAAAAATAAGTTCCAGTTCTCTAAAGTATTGAACCCAACCCAGGAAATTATCTAAAATTAATAAGAATAGTACCCTAAACCATTTCCTCATTCTAGCCAAAATATCAATAGCTCTGCTTGACTGAAATAATAAAGAAATCAATTCCAAATGTGACTATGACACACCAAAGTGTAAAACCAATCAATAGAAGTGCTAATCCCTAACTATAACACCCTACAAAGATACAAACATATTTAACCAGTTATATAGAATTCTCTCCTTCTATGCAACTACACCCTTATTCCATTTACACAATACAAATCCAGACATTTATAATCTGCTGTGATAGGTTCTCTGCTTTCAACTGTTGTTTCGGCCACAAATTCAGGCACTGCTGCCTGTAATGCAGAGGAAGTTAACTAAATACCAGGACTTGATCAACCACTTCCCTTTCGTGCCAGTCGTCATCAAGACCTCTGGTTTTCTCAGTCCCCAAACTGTCGCTTTCCTCCACAAAACTGGGGGAAATGCATCCTGCCTCATAAAGGAACCCCAGGAAGTGAAGTGACTGATATGGCGAATATTGCTGGTTGTTTTTCACCATTTTGTCCCTAGGGTGCAGCTGAGATATATAGCCTAGACTGAAGTGTAGAGTATGTTGCTCTCTCCCTGCTTTCCATTACTTTCGCTATCTATTCTCTTCCTCTTTTTTTTTTATTGCAATCATATAATCCACATGAAATTTGTTGGAACTCTGACCAGCACAGCACCATATGCCAGTTCATTTCCCACTTTTCTAATGATTTCATTCAAGAAATAGCCTAACTAATGTTTGTAGCTATTTTCTTTTAGCCTACATTTATAATCTGTATTGTAACATTCCAACACTTCATAAACTAAATAAACAAATGAAAACAAACAACCCCCTAGGTTTCCTTATACCCATGGTTCACTGCACCCAGTCAGCAGAACTTAATTAAAAACCCACAAATACAACTCCAAATACACACACATGACTCAATTTCACGGACCTCTGTCAATTTTGGGTAATGAGTGTTCCAGTTGTTTGATCAACGGAACAGCCTGCTCAATAAATTAACATGTAAGTGGCTGAGCATTCCATGGACACATGTATCCTTAAAGTAATTCTCAGGGAGATTCAGTTGACAAGGATGACACAGTCCATCTGACGGGCTTCCAAACAGTTTTTATCCATTCAATTTCACTCACAAGGCATTGGTTGACCTGAAGTTATAGTAAATGACACTTGCCCAAGATGCCATGCAATGGGATCTATCTCAGGAGCTAATGATTGCAAAGTGATCCTCTTAACTACTTGGCCATGTACACACACGCTCACTTATATACACATACACACATGCTTGCATTTTACTCAATGTAAACATAATCTCCCTATTATAAACACATAATTATTTAACCCCGCCCATCAGATATTTCAACATACCCAATCACTTGAACTAAATATAAATAAGATAAAAACAGTAAAAACCTCAGTCAGAAGAGGAAACACAGTAGAAATCTTCGAAGCTACTGCCCTCTTTTCTTTGAAAAATAAAACTCATACTCTGCTCACATGTATTGAGTGCACATAAAACACCAACTTCAATATATATATATACATACATATATATGTACAGTACGTCCTCCCAAAATGTATATACACTTTGATTACCTGTACAAGCGATATTTATTAGAATGCTGTTGAAGTGTATACACATTTTTGGAGGACACCCTGTATATATATATATATATATATATATATATATATATATATATATATATATATACATATATATACATATATATATAAATATATATGAAAATGTTGTTGGTGTTAGGAAGGGCATCTAGCCATAGAAAACCAGCCAGAAAGACCCCTATGTGAGTGAGACATGGTCACCCAACACAACTTGCCTCAAAATAGGACCCGTCTAACCCATGCTAGCGCGGAATATGGATGTTAATCGATGATGATGATAATGATATATATATGTGTATATTTTACCAGGGAAAACTAGGCAAGAAGATGTAGACAGAAGGAGAATTTATTGCGTGTTCAATATTTAACATATGTTTCTGTACAATTACGTAATAGTCTACATCCACTGACCACATATAATGTTCATTCATATGCATTCCGTGTCTGTGATTGCACTTCATCAGAATGAAAGAAAGCACACAAATTCTTCTTTTGTCCACATCTTCCTGCCTAGTTTTTTCTAATTTTTTCCTGGTACCATATATTAATTATAAATACTCCGTGAACTTCTCCTTGGCAATTGTATCATAACCTATTTTTAATTGGATACCTATGCTATGCAACTACAAGGAAACCGCCGAGAAAAAAATATTTCGTAAACAGTCCGCCATATTTATTTTGTTTGTGCATTCACCTCAAACATAATTGATTTGATCTACACAAATGAAATTTTATTTATTTTCTTGTGTGTATATATATATATATATATATATATATATAAGGCAGAAAATTGGCAGAGTTGTTAGAACGTCAGATAAACTGCTTTATGGTATTTGATCTGGCTCTCTGCTCTCCGAGGTCAACTTTGCCTTTCATCCTTTTGAGGTCAATAAAAAAAGTACCAGTTTAGTACTGGAGTCAATTCTTCCTCTTATCTCTTTCTCACTTCCTCTCTCTCACTTTCTATCTTTCTATGGAAGAAATCTGCTGTACTCAGGCCTGGAGAGGGAAGGGCTCTGCCAGGCTTAAAATGCCCCAGAAATGCAGTATGTCAAAGGGCGCACGTACGACTCCTCCAGGAGTTACAGGACGATACTATACTATGTATATATATATATATATATATATATATATATACAATGATATTAAATAAATGGAAACTATATTTATAAAACCATATTTATTCTATTATATATATTTCAAGGGTACCAAAATTTTGGTACGCTATCATCAGATAAAATACAACACCTATCGAGTACTTTGAACCATTTATATTTGTTGAATTACCAACAAATTGAATATCCCTTCTGCTTATATATATATATATATATATATATATATATATATATATATATATATATATATATACATGCACACACACAAAATAGCTACATCATGGTTTTAAGAATTGCCAAGGATATGGATTTTCTGGATATGAAGAGCCTTCTTTACCCTATGACTGACTGGAGAATGATGACTTGTCCCAAGTGAGGCAAGCTTCATTTCTTTCCTATCTTTGCAGGTCCACTACCATGTAACATTGCTGTTCATATACACATATCATATAATCTGCCCTTAATTTTGAGGGAAAACCTTTTTGTAGCTAGCAACAGTTGTTGCTCCCTGAACTTCCTCCATCACATTCTCACTATGGCTACTGTACTTTCAGAACACCTACCTCCACTACTAATTTGGTTACCCAGGTAGCAGAAGCTGTCTACTGCATCATATAATCTGCCCTTTATTTGAGGGAAAAACATTTTGTAGCTAGCAGTGGTAGTAGCCTCTGAACTTCTACCATCCCATTCTCACTATGACTACTGTACTTTCAGAACACCCATGTCCACTGCTAATTTGGTCACCCAGGTAGCAGAAGCAGTCAACTGATTCTACAGAACCTTCCAAGAATTTGATAATGCTTGTTTCCTGTGGTCGTTTGCTACTTACTGCTCCCGGGCAACGGCTACATGTAAAAACCTATGTTCTTAGATAAACTACTTAAGATCCCACTACATCTCTTGTGTACCCATAGTTTGCATTTGAGACAGAGGATGGTATTTCTACTTACACCTTTCCTACACACTGAGCAAGGCCATTTCCATGAGGGGATTAGGGCTGTTTTCCCTTCTACTTACTAGGACCTTAGTCTTTGTCAGGTTGACTTTAAGACCCTTTGATTCTAGGCCAGGATTCCAGATATGGAACTTCTCCAATTCTGCCATAGATTCAGCTATGTGTGAGATGATCTGCATACAGGAGTTACCATGGGCAGCCAGTTTTAAACTCCTCTGTTATAGACTGCAAGACAATAAAAAACAGGAGGGGGCTGAGTACAGAGCCCTGGTAGATACGTAACTGTATGCTAAATTCTTCATTATAGTCATTGCTAATCCTAAGCATAAAACCTTCTTCATTTCTTGTGCCAAACTCGTAGCCGACATGGACTCTTGTAGAAGCCATCACAGTGTTGTCTGACATGTCCATTTAAGTCCCCTGCAATGATTAGGAAGTCACTGTCATTTGTTAGGGTAGTAGTCTGCATTAGGGATTCGTAAAACCTATCTTTTAGTTCATCTGACAACCCAGATTGGGGTGTGTGTGCAGATATAATTGTAACCATGGTTTTATTTAGGATTAGTCTAAGTTTAATGATTCTCTCAATCACTCTATTTACAGAGATTACCTTATCTACACATTTTTCAGCTAATAAAATATCTACTTCCCCTATACACACACATATGTATGTGTGGTACTTTGAGTAAGTGTTTTCTACTATAGCTTCAAGTTGACCAAGACCTTTTAAATGAAATTGGTAGAAATAGTATGAAGCCCATCTTCATGGAGGCACATGGCTTAGTGGTTAGAGCATTGGCTTTGCAATCGAAAGGTTGTGAGTTCAATTCTCAGACCGGGTGATGTGTTGTTTCCTTGAGCAAGACACTTTATTTCACATTGCTCCAGTTTACTCAGCTGTAGAAATGAGATGATAGGGACTGGGGTCCCTATCATTCCACTGCAAAGTGGTCGTGGAGGTGCCACGGAAAAAAAGCACCCAGCACTCACTGTAAATGAGATTGGTGTTAGGAAGGGCATCCAGCTGTAGAAATCAAGCCAGAATCAATTCCCGTCCCACCCTTGCAAGCAGGGAAAAGCGGACATAAAATGATGATGATGATGATGATGATATATATATATATATATATATGTGTGTGTGTGTGTATATATATATATATATACACATGTATATATATATATATATATATATATATATATATATATATATATATATATATATGTATGTATATATGTATATATATATATGTATGTATGTATATATATGTATATAATCATTATCATCATCATTTTTATGTTGATTTTTCTGTGTTGGCATGGGTTGGATGGGATTTTTTGTGACAGTGTTTTAGTCGGATGCCCAACCTGATACCAACCCTTTTAGTCACTTCTTATGACACAGAGATACAGTGTATCTATTATAAACTGGAGAAATTCATACATATATAAATGTGTGCATGTGTTTATATATATATATATATATATATTGCTAGCAGTGAAAGCGGATGTTAAGTGATGATGATGATGATATATATATACGTACATAGTATTGTGAATTTGTATAGATCTGTATTTATAAATAAATTCATGTGTGTATATATGTATCTATGTATTCTTGTTTGCATGTGTCATTCATAAGAAATGAGGATGAGTCATCAATTATGCCCACTCACACATAAACTCACAATAAGGCAAGGAATCAATTCATTGTATTACATATAGGAAGTCAATTATTTAGTTATAAATTATGACTATATTTCTGTACCAACATGAAATCTCCAGTTATGTAGTATTTGTCAAAAAAGTTAGTCCTTTTTTTTAAACTCGTTTGATCTCAACACTATAATATTTCACTTCAGAGTGTTCACTGCACTAAGACCACGTGCATCAAGCAACTATCATCATCCTGCTTTTAGAAATTGTTTTAGTAGCACAGGAGAGGAAAATGTTCTTCTTGTGCTAGTTTCTCTATTTGGATATAGCACAGTTCACTGCATTATAACTAACTGGGTCTTTAGCTGTATGAGAGAGGGAGAGAGAGAGAGAGAGCGAGGAGAGAAATATATATATATAGAGAGAATGTGCAAGTTGAAAGGAAGGCTGCAGCATGCATGTGTTGTCAAAGCTCTCTGACAATGAAGTCAGCTGGAAAATGTCATGCCTTGAATTGAAAGTGGTTTCTTCTGTCGACACTTGTTATAGCTGACAGCAGGTGTGTGTCTGTGTGTGTGTGTGATCTTTACTCACCTAACTTGAAGTTGACTGCATGTAATATTATGCATTTGTGTGTATTATATATATATATATATTCCAGTCCAAACAAATGAGATAATGAGATCGAGATTGTGTAGGTGTCACGAGAAAAAAAACACACAGTTGACGCTGTAATGTGGTCGTGTAGGTAACACGGTAAAACGTTCCCAGTTCCACACTGTAAATGTGGTTGGTGTTAGGAAGGGCATCCAGCCGTAGAAAACCTGCCAGATAGTCCTATATGAGCGAGACACGGTCACCCAACCAACCTTGCCTCAAGTGGGACAACTTCCGTCTAACCCATGCTAGCGTGGAAAATGGACGTTAAACGAAGATGATGATAATGATATATATATATTCCTTCCATATGCTGTACCGATTGTGTTGTTATTTCTGTTTATCTTTTACATATATATATATATATCATCAAAACTGACATCAGACTTAAAATGTAATGCATGTATGTATTATATATATATATATATATATATATATCATCATCATCATCATCATCATCAACGTTTAACGTCCGTGTTCCACGCTTGCATGGGTTTGGACGGGGGTAGTCCCACTTGAGGCAAGAGTGATTGTCTTGCTCGCATAGGACTGTCTGGCAGGTTTTCAACAGTTGGATGCCCTTCCTAACACCAACCACATTTACACTGTGGGTCTGGGAGGTTTTTACCGTGTTGCCTACACGGCCACATTACAGCGTGGACTGTGTGTTTTTTTGTCGTGACACCTACACGATCTCATTTGTTTCGGCCTGGATGGCGCGGCACCAACATAACTTTACATAGAACGGGGTGGTATGGATGGGGTGGGGGTTAGAGATGCCTACTGGCTGGAGTAGGTTTTACTATGTATTTAGGTAAGGCGGGTCTTCTCTGTTACTGAGTACCGCCAAAGGTCTCGGTCCAGTGACATTGTCTTGGAGAGGTGTAAGTGTGTGATGTCGGAGTTTATCAGCTCGTCCCAGGTTTTTCTAGGTCTGCCTATTCCGTGGCTACCGTCTATCTTTATTGCCCTGCACTTTGTTATACAGCTATCGACTTTCATGCGCATCACGTGTCCATACCAACGTAGCCTTCTCTCGAGTAAACAACATCTGATCCCTCTTATCTCTAATTTTTTCCTTAGTTCGTTTATGCTTTGCCGTTCACGTATATTACTGTTACACATCCAGCGGAGCATGCAAGCTTCGTTCCTCTCTAGTCTGCGTATATCCTCTGCACACAATGCCCAGGTCTCACTGCCATGCAACATTGCTGTTCGTATGCAGGCATCGTACAACCTGCCTTTCGTTTTTAGGGAGAACCCTTTAGCAGCTAATAGTGGTATAAGCTCTCTGAACTTTTTCCAACCAGTTCTGACTCTAGCTACTGTACTTTCAGAGCACCCTCCCCCACTGCTGATTTTATCGCCCAGGTAACGGAAGCTGTCCACTATTTCTATAGAACCCTCTGCGCAATTGAAAGAGCTAGTATTTTGTGGGCACTTGCTGCTACTTATTGCATCAGAACACCGGCCACATGTAAAATCTATGTTCTTAGTTAGCTTACCTGTGATCCCACTACATCTTTTATGCACCCATACTTTGCATTTAGGACATAAAATGGAGTTTCTACCTACGCCTTTCCTACACACCGAGCACGACCATTTCCCAGAAGGGACCGCCGCCTTGTTTTCTTTCCTACAAACTAGAACTTTAGTCTTAGCCAGGTTAATTTTAAGTCCTTTTGACTCTAGGCCGTGCTTCCATGTTTGGAATTTCTTCTCTAGCTCGGCCATTGATTCCGCTATGAGTGTCAGGTCGTCTGCGTATAGGAGTTCCCATGGGCAGCCGGTCTTGAACTCCTCTGTTATAGCCTGAAGGGCAATAATAAATAGTAGGGGGCTGAGAACAGAGCCCTGATGGACGCCAACTTTTACGCTAAACTCTTCACTATATTCGTTGTTAATTCTAACCTTGCTGACTGTTTCTTTATACATGGCTTGTATAGTCCTCACAAGCCATTCGTCAACGCCTAGTTTTCTAAGAGCCCACCAGATAATGGAGCGGGGGACTCTGTCGAAGGCTTTCTCCAAGTCGACAAAAGCTAAGTAGAGGGGTTTACCTTTAGCTAGGTACTTCTCCTGTAGTTGTCGTACAATGAAAAGAGCGTCTGTGGTACTTTTGCCTGACACAAACCCGAACTGCATTTCATCTAGGTCAATTCTCTCTCTGATTAGTTGCGCTATTACTTTTTCCGTGACCTTCATGACCTGGTCGATTAATTTAATGCCTCTATAGTTACTCCTATCTAGGGCATCTCCTTTACCCTTATAACAGTTAACGATGATGCTGCTATGCCAGTCCTTCGGAACAACCCCATTCTGTACGACTTGATATATATATATGTTGGAAAAGTAAATAACAAGAACAAGGAGTACAGTTAAATATATATAATCATATCATCTTCATTAAAACAGATGTCAGACGCATAAATTGTGAAGTGGTTAGCACTAGGAAGAGCTTCAGCCATAGAAACTATGCTAAAATGGAAATTATGAGCAAGACACAGTTGTTCTGACCTGCCTGTCTTGTCGCAGAACATGACAACCCATCTAACCCATTCATCATTTCATTTTCATTTCATTTTACGTCCGCTTTTCCCTGCTTGCAAGGGTGGGACGGGAACTGATTCTGGCATGATTTCTACAGCTGGATGCCCTTCCTAACACCAACCTCATTTACAGTGAGTGCTGGGTGCTTTTTTGCCGTGGCACCTTCACGACCACTTTGCAGTGGAATGATAGGGACCCCAGTCCCTATCATCTCATTTCTACAGCTGAGTAAACTGGAGCAATGTGAAATAAAGTGTCTTGCTCAAGGAAACAACACATCACCCGGTCTGAGAATTGAACTCACAACCTTTCGATTGCAAAGCCAATGCTCTAACCATTAAGCCATGTGCCTCCATATATATGTGTATATACATAAATATATATATATATATCATGATAGTACAGAATTAGCCGTCGAAACGGCTTGAGCTCAGCCGTCGGGGTCTTACTTGTTCCTTATCACCCACTCTACTACCCTAAGTATTGAGTACTTTGGTGCGTTATGGTCCACCTGGTTCCTTACCACATTTCCTTCATTATATCATGATAGCCGACTGAATACGCATGTGGGTTTTTTTCTCCCCAATTTTCTTTTTTCCACTTTCCCTATTCCTTCCTCTCATCAGTCTTTACTTTCTTTTTATCTTCTATTTCTAACTGTCTTCTGATGAGGGACTAGTGTCCAAAACGTTAAGACTCTCTTCCTGCTATTTCAAGTGTTAAACTAATATATTTCTTCCATGTACTGTGCCGTTTGTTTCACTAGTTCGTTTTTAATTTTACAGATACATTTATATATGTATTCTGTCATTCTACTACAGAGGTCCAATGAGCTTTTGATTCCAGAGTCAGGACAGATCGAACTGGTCAGTAGCGAAACGCTTGTCACCAACCAATAAACATAATGAAGGAGTAACCACTCGTCCTTGTTTTATTATATTACACTCTGTCTAGCTCTACACCTCAATACTGATGTGAACCTAAACATTGAGTACTCACCCGGGTGAACCTTCAGTAACTCCACGTTACACTACCTGGATATATATATATATTCAACTTACTTAATTTACACTGCTACCTCATGAGTAAGCTTGAACTAGTTCTCTTCACCTTATCAAATGATGTCAAATTTATTGTATAATCAATCTCTATATTTGCACTTGAAGTTCTACTTCACATTCTCTTGTTCATCTGTCATGTCTTTCTAAAGTTTCGATATGATATTTGGAAATCACATCTGGACCAACAGATTTTAGAATGTTTCAGCTTTCGAAGATCCTTCGAAAGGGTGAAAGTAGAGACTATCTGGTCTAGTTTTGTAGAAATCATTTCTATAATAAAATGAATTTGCCTATACTCTACTGATGTATTGAGTAACTCTTTTTAACTGTGGTCACCTCCTGATATATATTGGGAATCCAACGATAACCTGACCCAACTTGCTTCAAATAGGACAAACTGTCTAACCCATGCTAGCATGGAAAATGGACGTTAAATGATGATGATGGTGATGATGATATATGAGGTCGAGGAATTGGCATTAGAATGGCGGATGGAATGCTTTGGGGTATTCGTTCCGATACTGAGCTCAGATCCTGTCACAGCCAACTTCAAGGTCGATAAAAATTGGGATCAGTTCTTCTATATATCTTTTTCACCTCCTCTCTTTCTATCCCTCGCTGGAAAAAATCAGCTGTGTTCAGACCTGGAGAGGGTATGGGCTCTGCTAGGTTTAAAAAACACCCATTAATTGCTGCATGTCACTATAGCACCTCTACAATTCTATGAGGAGTAACAGGTACATACATGCATATATGCATGCATACATACATATATACACATTTATGGGTAAATATATGTATGTATATGCTTGATAAATTATGCCCAAAATTCGAGGATTTTATTTAAACCTTCTCGCTAACTAACCCATATCCCTCCCACCTGCCACCACTCACCACCATTATTACGTGGGCCAATCATAAGTCAGCAGCCTATGCTATCACTTAAGTTTAGACCTGGTTGCCTTTCGATATGATGGATGGACTACGGAATTCTGGAGAGTTTGAAAAGAAAAAATCTGACACTCAGTGACAATGCCAAAGATAAAGACAAATTCACCTCATGCTGCCAGACGAGAATGCAAGGACTCCTCCTCTTTATTTCGGCCGCGGATGGCCAACATAACCCCCCCCCCATACACCTCCTCCCTGCGCCCCACCGCTCCCACCCTCCAAACGCAATCCAAAACTTCAGAGTTGGTACCATGAATATAGGTACCTTAAAAGGTCGCTCTAACGAGGTTGTAGAAATGCTTGAACGTAAGAAGGTTGATGTTTGCTGTATTCAAGAGACCAGGTGGAGGGGTAGGTCTGCTAGATTCATTGTGGGTAAAAAACGATGCTATAAGCTTTTCTGGGTGGGAAATGACAATGGGCTAGGTGGAGTAGGAATCATGGTAGCAGAAAAGGGGGCAGATGAGATAATAGACGTAAATAGAGTGAACGACAGAATAATTAAAATAAGACTTGTCCTCAATAGAACTACTGTGACAATAATATCTGCGTATGCACCACAATCCGGTTATAAAAGACAGATTCTATGAGACGTTACTGCTCACTACCTCCCAAATAACCGACAGTGACTACATAGTTATCGCTGGCGACCTAAATGGTCACGTTGGACAACATTGTGACGGCTATGACGGAATCCATGGAGGCTATGGATTTGGTACTACAAATGAGGAAGGCTCCAGAATCCTGGAATTCTGTGACGCAAATAACCTAACTATCTGTAACACTAACTTCAAAAAACGAGACAATCACTTGATCACCTATAAATCAGAGGAACACACCAGCCAGGTAGATTATATCCTTACCAGAAGACATGACAGAGTGTCTGTTGTAAATACTAAATCCCTCCCCCATGAAGAATGCTCCTCTCAACATAGACTGATAATTAGCGACCTCATAGTCAGGACTAGACATACTCGACAACAGAAGAGACTATCCTCAGGAGAAAAATATGAAAGCTAAAGGACCCCACAGCCAGTAATAAATTTAAAAGCATATTACTTGATGCTTTTGATAGTAAGGAAGAGCAATTAGAGTCGTACAATATAGAGGAACAGTGGGAATTCCTGAAAGCTAACCTGCTGAAGGCGACAGATGAAACCTGTGGCTGGAGCAGGCCTATAGGCAGGAGGAGAGTAACTTGAAGGTGGAACAGTAAGGTGGAGGGGTCAATCAAGGCCAAAAAGCAGGCTTGGAAAGCATGGCGGGATGGGGGAAGTAGAGAAGACTATCAAGTGGCCAGGAGGGAAGCTAGGAGACAAGTGTACTTCGCAAGAAGGGAAGCAGAGGAAAGAAAGTTCAAGCATGTTCTACAA
The DNA here is from genome assembly GCA_964016885.1 of Eledone cirrhosa. NCBI lineage: Eukaryota > Metazoa > Mollusca > Cephalopoda > Octopoda > Eledonidae > Eledone > Eledone cirrhosa. The sequence goes on along the minus strand of OZ024740.1, from coordinate 387,345,230 downwards.
CGCGAGGACCAAAAACGTGAGGCAATGTGTCAAGGAAAACCATGATATTGTCGGGGAGAAGTGTGTCCTTAATGATGATGGTGTACTGGCCATCACTGACGCTGATTAGAAGGTAGCTTGGAAGTGTCACTACGAAAGGCTACTAAATGAGGAGAATAATTGGGAGAAAGACAGTCTCCTCCACATAAATCCAATAGAGGGACCAGCAGTGCAAGTTGAAGGTAGTATAATAAGTAAGGTGACCAAAGACATGAAGACAGGCAAGGCGGCTGGGCCTTTGGAAATAGTTGCTGAAATTCTGAAAGCATCTGGAACGGTGGGACACACTATGGTCACCCGGATAGTAAACCAAGTCATACAGAATGGGGTCGTTCCGAAGGACTGGCGTAGCAGCATCATCATTAACTGCTACAAGGGTAAAGGAGATGCCCTAGATAGGGGAAACTATAGAGGCATTAAATTAATTGACCAGGTCATGAAGGTCACAGAAAAAGTAATAGCACAACTAATCAGAGAGCGAATTGATCTAGATGAAATGCAGTTCGGGTTTGTGTCAGGTAAAAGTACAACAGACGCTCTTTTCATTGTACGACAACTGCAGGATAAGTACCTAGCTAAAAGTAAACCTCTATACTTAGCTTTTGTTGACTTGGAGAAAGCCTTTGACAGAGTACCCCGCTCGATTATCTGGTGGGCCCTTAGAAAACTAGGTGTTGATGAATGGCTTGTGAGAGCTATACAAGCCATGTATAAAGAAACAGTCAGCAAGGTTAGAATTAACAACGAATAAAGTGAAGAGTTTAGCGTAAAAGTTGGTGTTCATCAGGGCTCCGTCCTTAGCCCCCTACTATTTATTATTGGCCTTCAGGCTATAACAGAGGAGTTTAAGACCGGCTGCCCATGGGAACTCCTATACGCAGATGATCTAACGCTCATAGCTGAATCAATGGCTGAACTAGAGAAGAAATTCCAAACATAGAAGCATGGCCTAGAATCAAAAGGCCTTAAAATTAACCTGTCTAAGACTAAAGTTCTAGTTTGGTACAGTCACGTGATGCGCATGAAAGACGACAGCTGTATAAAAAAGTGCAGGGCGATAAAAATAGACGGTAGCCACGGAGTAGGCAGACCCAGAAAAACCTGGGACGACTTGATAAATTCCGACCTCACACACTTACACCTCTCCAAGACAATGTCAGCGGACCGAGATCTTTGGCGCTACACAGTAATACAGAAGACCTGCCTTGCCTAAGTACAAAGCGAAACCTACGGTGAGTAGGCACCTCTAACAAAAATACACCTCGTCAAAAATACACCACTGATGAACAGTGTTTTTGCCCTGGACGCAGCACAATCAGTCAACTATTCACACTGCGGCAAGTCTTTGAGAAATCATGAGAGCATTGCCAAGAGGTATATTCTTGTTTTGTTGACCATGAAAAGGCATGTGACCTCATTTCTCGAGACCTGCTGTGGAAGATTCTGCGGAAGTATGGGATTGTTGGTCAGTTTCTTGCTGCTCTGATGTTTCTGTGCGAATGGCCGAGTATTTGTGTTTGGATAAATGGTGCTAAATCGAAACTATTCAATGTTGGAGTCGGACTCCGCCAAGGGTGCATACTGTCACCTCTCGTGTTCATTATTTACATGAACAGGATTGATATGTGCAACTGAGTTGGAAGTGGTATCATGACTGGCGAGTGTAAAATCAGTAGGCTGGAATTTGCAGACGATATGGTGTTACTTAACTCGACAGAAGGTGACTCTGAGTTGCACTTGATAGGTCTGATGTTGAGTGCTGCATGGCTGGAATGAAAATCAGTGCTATGAAAACTGAGACTCTTGTCCTCTCAAGGAAGCCTGCGCAGTGCACCCTAAATGTAAATGGAGTTCCAATGAAGCAGGTGGATAAGTTTAAGTATCTCGGGGACATGTTCAAGAGTGGTGGAAGGCAGGAGAATGAATTAAGTGCAAGAATTGCAGGAGCTGGTGCAGTAATGCACCAGCTCCTGCAATTCTTGCACTTAAAGAGGTAGGTGTAAAAGCCAAACTCGCTATCTTCAATTCAGTATTCGTGCCAACCCTTACCTATGGTCTAGAATCTTGGGAAATGACTGAAAAATGCAATCGTGAATACAAGCAGCTGTAAAGGGGTTTCTCCAAAGGGCCTTTTGAGAAACATTACTCGATAGAGTGCATAGTTCAGAGATCAGAGAGTTACTCCAGGTAGAGCCGCTACATCTCTGAATTGAGAGATCACAGTTCCAATACTATGAGCATGTGTTTAGAATGTCTCAAGAAAGAATTGCTGGACAGATTTTATGGGCAAAACCAACTGGTCAGAGACCCAGGAGTAGACCCTGAGGAAGATGGTTGGATAACATTCCTGAGCTTGGCTGGTCTTGCAGGGGGATCCAGCTGGATCAGTTGGAGACAGTTGCTTCTGACAGAACACGCTGGTTTGAGTGTTTGAAGACTTTTCCCCCATGACCCTCTTAGGAGTAAGTGGGCAAAGAAGAAGAAAACTTTCAGCCGTCAACTACATACAGATATATATATATATGTGTATGTATGTATATATAATAGAAAAAAATGAGGAAGTTTCGTCTACATGTGAAAAATATTTATTGTGTATCGACCTGTTATATGCGTTTTGCAGAGGATCGGCTCAAGGTAACCCATAGGAGTTATGGACCTGACGGTGATGAGCTAATCCTCTGCGAAACGTACTTAATAGGTTGATACACAATAAATATTTTTCATATGTAGACAAAACTTCCTCGTTTGTTTTTATTATATACACTCTGCCTGTGTATAGAATACTTGATTTGGTACCAACACCAGTAATTCACTGTGCTACCCACACACACTATATATATATAAATACATACATACACAAACTCATCAACATATAAACATATGTTTAAGAAGTTTGCTTTTGAATTACATGATTCTGAGTTTGATTCCACTGTTTGGTACCCTGTAGCCTAGTGTTGACCAGTACTTTGAACTCAAAGTAGCAAGTTAATGAATTAATGACCAGTTTTACAGACAGAAGCCCTTGCTTACACTTTCACACTATTATCTTCACCCTACCTCACTCCCTATGTAATAGTTCAAATTACACATTAACTAGACTAAGTTATCATTATCTGTGAAACCAGTACATTTTAAAGAGATATTTCACCCTAACTAATAAAGTAGAAGAAATATAAAGTTATATCTGTATAAATATAGAGTTTAGTAACCGAGACTGCACTAACGTGTATAAATATATTTACATATCTAATATGTAGGTATGTTAACATGCCAGAAAATATGAATTTCTCTGTAAATTGAAAAAAAATAAACAACTTTAATCAATTTTTAGATCTAACTGAACCCTCATCAGAAGGTGTGTATATCATCCAATTACCCACAATAAAACATGTATTTGATAGGTATATATATATATATATACACACTCATTTGCTCTTAGTATTATTTTGAAATGGACATACTAATTAGTGGTTGTGTTGGTGATTAATTAAGATATATATTAGGAAGTGAGCTAACAACTGAAGTGTATGATATAGTTGTATCTACATAAATACTGAGTGCATAACTGAGACTGCATCAACGTGTATAAATATATATATATACACATATCTAATATGTAGGTATGTAAACATGACAGAAAATACGAATTTCCCTGTTAATTTGAGAAAAAATGATAACCTTTTAATTGATTTTCGGATCTAATTTGACATTCATCAGAAGGTATGTATATCACCAGTCAACAACAAGGAAATATATATTGTACAGAGATGGCTGTCAGGTTAAGGAATGCACTTGGCAAAAACCTAGTTTAGGGTTCAGTTACACTGTGTAGTGCCTTGAGAGAAGTATCTTCTACAGCTTCTATTTAAATAATAATAATGAAATTATTGTGTACATAGAATAATGTACAAATGTCAGGAAAAGGAACAGTGTACGAGTCATGATATACATGTGTGCGTGTGTATGGAGGGGGATATCAGGTATAGTGTTGGCGAATCTCAGGAAGCATGGAGGTTTTAAAGGATGCAGTGTCTCCACAGCTAATAACTGATGCAGGTAGATTGTTCCATGCTTCAGCAACTCTGAGCGTGAAGATACAAATGCCTTGTGGGTGAGATTTGGAAGACTGAACTGTATAGAAGCTTGTTGTATATATCATCATCATCATCATCATCATCGTTTAACGTCCATCTTCCACGCTAGCATGGGTCTGGATGGGAATTGTCTCACTTGAGGCAAGATTGGTTGTCTTGCTCGTATAGGACTGTCTGGCGGGTTTTCTACGGCTGGATGCCCTTCCTAATACCAACCATGTTTACAGTGTGGACTGGGAGGTTTTTACCGTGTTACCTACACGGCCACATTACAGCGTGGACTGTGTGTTTTTTTGTCGTGACACCTACACGACCTCATTTGTTTCGGACTGGATGTTGTGGTACCAACATAACTTTACATCGAAAGGGGTGGTGTGGATGGCGGTGGGAGTAGGGGTAGTGGGACGGGGGTGTATTTTGGTTAAGAAGTGCCTACTGACTGTAGGTTTTGATTTGTACTTAGGCAAGGCGGGTCTTCTGTATTACTGTGTAGCGCCAAAGACCTCGGTCCGCTGACATTGTCTTGGAGAGGTGTAAGTGTGTGAGGTCGGAACTTATCAAGCCATCCCAGGTTTTTCTGGGTCTGCCTACTCCATGGCTACCGTCTATTTTGATCACCCTGCACTTTTTTATACAGCTGTCCTCTTTTATGCGCATCACGTGACCATACCAACGTAGTCTTCTCTCGAGTAAACAGCATCTGATCCCTCTTATTCCTAATTTCTCACTTAGTTCATTTATGCTTTGCCGTTCGCTTATATGACTATTATTGGCAGTATTGGTAGAGGGTCGGACGCCATGCTTTGACGTATAGAGTTACGGCCCTTGCCATTCTGAGTTCAAATCCCGCCAAGGTTAACTTTGCCTTTCATCCTTACGGGGTCGATAAAATAAAGTACCAGTAATGCACTGGATATTTGCTGGCCTTGTGCCTAACGTAGAAACAATTACTATTACACATCCAGCGGAGCATGCAAGCTTCCTTCCTTTCCAGTCTGTGTAGATCCTCTGCACACAATGCTCAGGTCTCACTGCCATGTAACATTGCTGTTCGTATGCAGGCATCATACAGCCTGCCTTTCATTTTTAGAGAGAAACCCTTAGCGGCCAATAGTGGTATAAGCTCTCTGAACTTTTTCCATCCCGTTCGGACTCTAGCTACTGTACTTCCAGAGCACCCTCTACCACTGCTGATTCTGTCACCCAGGTAACGGAAGGCGTCCACTATTTCTATAGAACCATCTGGGCAATGGAATGGGCTAGTATTCTGTGGGCATTTGCTGCTACTTATTGCACCAGAGCACCGGCCACATATAAATCTATATTCTTAGTTAGCTTACCTGTGATCCCACTACATCTTTTATGCACCCATACTTTGCCTTTGGGACATAAAATAGAGTTTCTGCCTACTGCTTTCCTACACACTGAGCATGGCCATTTTCCAGATGGGACCAGTGCGCTATTCTCCTTCCTACATATTAGGACTTTATTCTTAGACAAGTTAATATATATATATATATATATATTATATAAACAAGATGATGTAAAACAGAACATGATAATACAAAAGGTTGTAAGTTCAATTCTCAGACTGGGTGGTGTGTTGTTTCCTTGAGCAAGACACTTTATTTCACATTGCTCCAGTTTACTCAGCTGTAGAAATGAGATGATAGGGACTGGAGTCGCTATCATTCCACTGCAAAGTGGTCGTGGAGGTGCCACAGCAAAAAAGCACCCAGCACTCACTGTAAATGTGGTTGGTGTTAGGAAGGGCATCCAGCTGTAGAAATCAAGCCAGAATCAGTTCCTGTATGAGCAAGAGAAGGTCAGCTGACTGGACACTGCCCACAACAGGACAACCCGTCTAACCCATGCTAGCGTGGAAGAATGGACGTAAAACTGTGATGATGATGATTTGCATGCATATATAAACCATACATATATACCATATATATATACATATATATACACATATCATACATATACATTCACACATCATATATATACATATATATATATATCATCATCCTCACCGTTTAACGTCCATCTTCCACACTAGCATGGGTAGGACAGATTGACCCTTAAGGAGAAAAATAGGTCAGAGGACCATGTTTAGCTCACCTGGGGCATATTTTGGCTTGGTATGTATATATATATATATATATAATAACAGGAGGCTGGACTGGTGTAAATCCTTGAAAGGTTTATTATACTATGATCATTTTAATGACCGGGTTCAGTATGAATCCGGTGGTATCATCAGGTATTCAAAATATAACAAAGGAATATAACAGATAAAATCCATGGGGCTGAAAATCAGAGACAAGAGGTCGGCTGACTGAGGTAGAAGCTGCTAAATAGTCGGTCGTCTGATTTTCAGCCCCATGGATTTTATCTGTTATATTCCTTTGTTATATTTTGAATACCTGATGATGTCACCGGATTCATACTGAAGCCGGTCATTAAAATGATCATAGTATAATAAACCTTTCAAGGATTTACACCAGTCCAGCCTCCTGTTATTTTATAATAATTAACTCCGTACTCGCACCACCAACAACACAAACGAAGACGGGTGAGTTGCATTACGTCGAGTGCTCTCCATAATATTACATCGAGATTGACCATTTGAAATGACCAGTTCTATCCAGTGGTGAACCAACAAACCTAAATAAATATATATATATATATAGAGAGAGAGATAACCCATGCAAAAGATCCAGACAGACACATGGTTAAACAGACAAACATGCACCTCACATACACATTTACCCAAATATATATACATGTACAGATAGATAGATAGATAGATAACGAGAGAGAAAGAGAGAGAGAGAGAGGTGGTAAGTGCTAAAAGAGAGCGAGACAGATGAATAGAAAGGTAGATAAAACATGCAGAGATATACGGTTAGATTAACCATTTTGATCCTAAACCAACCAACTGAGACTGCTCCTGGTTTAATTATACAAAGTAGTTTATTTTAAAGTGTTCATATTTAATTTTAAACCTTCCATAATTATTTTATATAAGAAATATTTTAAAAGTTATGTTCCAAACCCCAGCTTAACTCTTTAGCATTTACATTACTCTATATTATACTATTGTATTTTTACAGTAAAGGCAATATCTCACATAATATCGAATTTATGAGATTTTGATATTATTTATTTTGAGAACAATACCTTAACATCAGTATGAGCAGCTGGTTAAAGCCAGTTTGAACAGAAAGAGGTGAGAGAATTCTGGCCGGATATGGCCGGTTTAAATGCTAAAGGGTTAATTCAGATAATCAAATGACAAGAGACAAATGTGTAATGTATTTAGAGGGAGTGGAGAAGAATATATATGTGTGTGTGTGTGTGTTAGTTACATTACAAAATCTCTCCAGATTCTTGATTATTTTCAAAATTAAAAGAGAATCATAGGCAGTGTGTTTATTTTGGAATATATTAACATAAGTGTTAAAATGAGAAAGGGTATGTTGGAATGTGGCAATTCCAATAATTTTGTCATCCATCATTATGCAAGAATCTTCTCCAATTTAGCCTCACCACCCTTTGCTGGTATCTTGAATGACTCAGTGTACGTGTGTGTGTGTGTGATGGATTAGTTGACTGAAGCATCATCACATTGGAATGGTCTGCTTATTTACAGGCAAAACACTCACACAGGCTAAATTTTTCCTGCAAATGAATATATGAACCTTAAAAGCACTAAAACTCTAACATAATTTTAGAATCAATGTATGATTTCACATATGAAATATGTATGTATGTATGTATGTATGTATGTATGTATGTATGTATGTATGTATGTATGTATGTATGTATGTATGTATGTATGTATGTATGTATGTATGTGTGTATGTGTGTGTGCAAATATGTATGTATGCATGCATACATATATGTATGTTTACATGTATGTATGCATGTATATATATATATATACATACATATATGCATGCATATATGTATGTCTAAGAAATATCAGGAATACTCGTAGAAATATTTGGAAGGGTTGGAATATTTATTTATTTATTATGTATATACTTTTTTGATGTTATCCTAATAGATAGCAGTGGGCTGGTATTGGTGGTATCTCACAGAGGATGTCAGTAATAATGTGTGTTATGTATGGGGTGGGTTAGGTTGGTATGGAAGTTATGTTGCTATTCTATTTATGATTGCAATATCATCTTATATCTGTGTTGAACCACCGTGGACCCTTTCAGCCTCCACCTGCTTGCCTGTCGCCACAGAGCCGGCTGCCTGCCACGCCATGCTGCCCTCAATGAGGTCATAAAGCATGGCTTGGACACTGCAGGCTTCCCTTCCCAGCTCGAGCTGGTGGGGCTGGATCGAGGGGATGGCAAAAGGCCAGACGGTATGACCATCTTCCCGTTCCGCAGCGGCAAACCCCTCGTCTAGGATGCTACTTGCACCAACACTTTCGCCTGCCGTAACCTGGTGCAGTCTGCGACTGACCCAGGTTCTGCTGCACGTCGGCCTGAGGGGGCCAAACTCCTCAAATACCGGTCGCTCTCCGACAGGTTTGCAGTCATACCCCGGGCAGTGGAGACTTCTGGTGTCCTCGGCCCTAGGGCTACCTCCCTACTCACCACCATAGGCGCTGAGCTGGCCAGCCGCAGGTGTGAGCCCTGCGAGTTGGAGTGGCTTTTCCAGCGCGTCTCCCTTGGCGTCCTCCGGGGAAACGCCTTCTCCATCCTGTCCGCCGGGGCTGTGGGTGGGCCCCATCACGTACCGTTGTAGTTGTTGTCTGTATTGAAGTATAGGGGTTTATATATGTGTTTGTATGTGTATCAGGTTGGTCCCTCTCCCTCCCATCTTCCTCTCTCTTTCTCTCTCCCATCTGTCCTCCCTCTTTCTCTCTCACTCCCATCTCTCCCCCTCTCTCTATATATATACACACACACACACAGTGTGTCCCCTAAAAATGTATACACACTTCAACAGCATTCTAATCAAAGTGTGTATAGTGTTTGCGGTATTCATTCTGGCTTTCTTCTCTCTGAGTTCAAATCCTACCAAGGTTAACTTTGCCTTTCATCCTTTCCAGGCCAATAAAACAAGTACCAGTCAAGTACTGGGGCCGATTCTTCCTCTATATCTCTTTCTCATTTTCTCTCTCTCACTTTGTCCTTTTCTGGAAATAATCTACAGGGGAGGGATGGGCTGCACCAGGCTTGAAATGCCCTAGAAATGCCACTACGGTACCCCTGTCACTCCATCAGGAGTTATGGGACTTTAAAAAAAACACACATATATATATATATATGTATATATATATATATATATATATATATATATATATATATATATATATATATATATATGTATGTATGAATGTATGTATGTATAGAGTGGTGTGCTCATGCATGGAAATGCTATAAAATAGCTTATGCATGGACTTTTACGAAGTTCTGAGGGAATAAAGTTAATATAAGAGTGGTGTGCTTATGCACAGAGATACTATAAAGTACCTTATAAAATAGGGTGATGACTCTTAAAAACAGAAAAAGAAGTTGCCATTGGCTGCTGTAAGGAATCTCACCCTGTATTCCCCAAGTACCGGAAAGTCGCTCCGTGTTCATTTCATCCTGTTCACATGGAAGACATGTTGTTAGTCATCTCAATCCTGTGCCATTTTCTTCATGAGGTTCAGCTGTGTGAGGTCAGCCTTCACCACATCATCCAAAGTTTTCCTAGATAAACTTTGTATGTGGCAGATGCACAAGAAACATTTAGAGTACACATGAAGTGGACTCCCTCAATTGCATGGGAAGCTCCCTAGAAGTTGTTGACATTGTCTATTACCTAGGGGACCTAATCAGCAGTGGGGTACGATGCCCTGAAAGTGTGGTAGCCAGAATAAGAACAGGTTGGAAAAAGTTGAGGGAGCTAGTATATAGGCTGACAACAAAGGGCTTCTCTCTCAAAGTGAAAGATAGGCTGTATAATGATTGGGTATGAATTGCAATGCTTCATGGGGGTAAGATATGAACCTTGATCGCTGAAGTCCTGTGAAGGCTAGAAAGAAATGAAGCAAGTATGTTCTGGTGGATGTATAATATTAGTGTGCATGAATTGCAGAGCACAAGTAAGCTGAGATAAAAATTCTGTATAAGAGGGGTCTGATACAATATGCATGAGAGAAGATTGCAATAGTATGGAGATGGGATGAACACAGAAGATGACAGCAATATAAAGAAATGAGAGAAAAGTGGTTAGAGTTAGGAAGGGTTTCCAGCAATAGAAACCCTGCCAAAAGGGGTTGAGGGGACTCTCTTTAGTTCTGGTGCCTCAAAAATGCACCTAGTATGCCCTGTGATTGATTGATGATGGGAAAGGTATTCAGCTGTAGAAACCATGCCAAACAAAGGATCAGGAGAACTCTTCAGCTGTGTCAATAACATAACAATCTCCCGAATGCTGGTGTCAGGATAAAATGTAGTCAGTAGAGCAAGATGTAAGTGCCCCCACAGCACTCTGTAGAGTTTGGGAACATATGTAAATGTGATTGGTACTCAGCTTGTCTGAGATGTCAGTAGTTCTGCTTGAGTACTAACTTGGTCACCTGGCCAACCCTTGTTGGCTGGAAAAATGGATGTCAAATGCTGATGATGATAATTCACACACACACACACACTTACTTATATCATCAACATTGTATGTATCACACTCTCTCACCCAATATATATATATATATATATAGTAGAAATAGAAGTTTTTGCTGTATTTTTGACTAAAGAAATTTTAGACTTTTAATGGGGTTTAAAACCCTTTAAAAAATGGAAAAGGATGAGTATTGAACTCATCCTTTTCCATTTTTCAGTGTTTTAAATCCCACTATCAGGTTAAAATTTCTTCAGTCAAAAATACGGCGAAAGCTTCTATTTTTACTAAATTTCAAACTTTGCTAAAAAAAACTTATCTTTATATATATATATATATATGTGTGTGTATATATCATCATCATCATCACCATTTTACGTCCGTTCTTCCATGCTAGCATGGGTTAGACGGGTTGTCCTGTTGTGGGCAGTGTCGAGTCGGCTGACCTTGTCTTGCTCATATGGGAACTGATTCTGGCTTGATTTCTACAGCTAGATGCCCTTCCTAACTCCAACCTCATTTACAGTGAGTGCTGGGTGCTTTTTTCCCATGGCACCTCCACGTCCTATTTACAGTGTGGGCTGGGTGTGCTTTTTTGCCGTGGCACCTCCACGACCACTTTGCAGTGAGAGGGGGTGGGGGCATATTGTCTATATGCTTCAGCTTCGGCTTGTATCCGTGGTAAGTCGGGTCTTCTGTATTACTGCGTGACGCCAGAGGTCACGGTCGTGTGTACATATATATATATATATATATATATATATATATATACACACACCATACTTAAAAGTACGTAAGAGTTTAATATCAAGAAGAGTATCCAGCTATAAAATCCTGCCTCAAAAAATATTACACAACTCAAGCTGGAATAGAAAAGTGGACATAAAAGTGATAATGATGATGTTTATATATATATATGATGATGATGATGATGATATATATAACATTGAGATGATAATGATATCATCATCATCATCATTTTACGTCCGCTCTTCCCTGCTCGCAAGGGTGGGACGGGTCTTATTCAGCACAGCATCTCTCCACTCGTCACGGTCCTTCGTCATCTCCACCGTGAGCTTCAACGATCTGAGGTCTGTTCTCACCACCTCCGCTCATGTTTTTCTTGGTCTACCTCTACCACGTCTTCCTTCAACTGGCACTTGCTGGCACTTCTTCACCCATCGGTCATCCTCCATGCGCATCACATGTCCATACCACCTGTCTCCCCTCCCGTACACTACATTCTATCCCTCTCAGACACAGTTTCTCTCTCAACACATTCATGCTGGGTCGTTCACACAAATTTACACTGCACATATACATCTTGAAGGGCTTTCCTAAATTTGTATTTTAGTGAAAGGTCTTTTAGCTTCCAGACCTTTCTTTTCCACACCTTCCTATATGTCTCATTCCATCTCTTGCTTACTGAGATATCACTTATATCCCGTATGAGCAAGACAAGGTCAGCGGACCAGACACTGCTCACAACTGGGCAACCCGTCTAACCCATGCTAGTGTGGAAGAACGGACGTAAAACGGTGATAATGATGATATATATTCAAAAGTATTTAAGAAAATCAATCACTTTCATTAAAAACAGGTTTTAATCACTTACAATTATTTCGGGTAGACTGTGAAATGAGCTCGCTTAAGTGCTATATACAACCAACTTGTTTTTGTTAATTAATAAACTGAAAGCGAGTCTACCTGAAACAATTGTAAGTGATTAAAAGCAGTTTTTAATGTAAGTAGATTGCTTAAATACCTTTGAATGTACCTGCTCTGCTTATTTCCTAAATGCATCACTAATTTTTTCTATGCTTTAACCAAACTCTTCTGTTAATTCCTAATTTGCATGATATAAACATTGAGCAACTGCTTCTTTCTCAGGTTGGCAAATATATTCTAGAAGTCTGTCTCTACTCTTCTTTTAGAAGTTCTACAATTGATAATAATATCCCTTTAGATTCTTCTGAATGAAGAATCTAAAGGGATATAGCTAAACAAAGCATAGCAAATCTTGGAGGAACCCACTCCTCTCCAGGTCAGAAAAAGCTATTTTCATCCAGTGAAAGAGAGAGCATGACACTGCTACATCTTTTCTTTCTGTCACCCAAACTCTTACTCTCTGATCCCGCATACTCAGAACCCTAAATCTCTAGACCCCCCCCCCCCAACTTGCCCATATTTTCTGCAAAGATCATACTCACTGTCTACCTCTTGTGTATGCATGTACAGATCTGTTATTTCTGATGGAATCATAGGAGTGCTGTCATGATATGCAGTGTGTTTTGAGCGCTTTAATTCTTGTGGCGCCCATCTCCTCTCCAGTGTTGAACACATCTGATTTCTTCCAGAGAAGAAGAGAGAAAGAGTGTAAGTGCGAAAGAGATATAGAGGAAGTATCAACTTCAGTACTTGACTGGTACATTTTTATCAACCTCAAAATGATGAAAGGCGCAGTTGATCTCACTGAAATTTGAACTTAGAGAGAAAGAGAGTTGGAACAAATATTGCAACTCTTCCAATTACTCATCTATCCACTCCTATGACAAACATGGTATGGTATAGTATGGTCCCATAACTCCTAATAAGGAGCACCGTATTGACATACAGCGTTTCTTGGGCATTTTAAGCCTGGCGGAGCCCAACCCTCTCCAGGCCTAAGTGCAGCAGATTTCTTCCAGAAAAGGATAGAAAGTGAGAGAGAGGAAGTGAGAAAGAGATAAGAGGAAGAATTGACCCCAATATTAGACTGGTACTTTTTTATTGACCACGAAAGAAAAAGTTGACCTTGATGTGATTTGAACTCAGCAAGCAGGAGAGAACAAATATTGCAAAGCATTCCATCCAATATTCTAATGACTGCTAATTCCCAACTTATCAAACATACAAACATTAAAAAAAATAATAGCTATTGTATTCTAACTGAAAGATTTGACTGAGGTTTAAATTCTACCTGTAAATGTCATCAAGTATGAGGGTCAATGTTCTAGAGTGTAGTGTGATGTGAATAAACTTTATATATAATTGATAGCATTGAGATAATGTATTTTAGAATTCAGGGGGAATGATGTTGTTGATAATGAACATGTGCATAAATAGTATCTTTGCACATTTTATTAGGTCAGAAAATTTTCCTCTTTTCTCTTTTTAACTGGCTGAGGCTGATGTAAAATTAGACTTGAGTAATTATATCAAGATTGTTTATTTTCAGTCATAATTCTCATTTTTATATAGACCACCATTTTCTGCACCATGAAATGTAATCAAAGACTTGGGTACATTATTAATTCTTAACTTTAGAGAAGAGTATGTGGTTGGCTGTTGTTTATTTCTAGGTCAACCCATAGAGCTGACCTACTATCATAGATCTTCCAGCAGTGACCCTCATGTCTTTTCTTTTTCAATATCAATATATATCATTTAATGTATCCTCCTTTTTTTAAAACAGTAGATTATGATTTGAGGGAGATTTAGCTGTTATTTCTAGTAGGCCGAACGACCACTTAGAGCTTTTTTCATTGGTCTGTCTTTGTATGCATTTTCTTGAGAGATTATAAGTAATGAATAAACCTTTTATGAAGTAATTTGTTGAATAACAATCAATTTGTATCATCAGCAAAATTATAAAGTACAAAACAGTAGTATTTAATGGATTAATAGTTTTGTAAAAATTGTATTGCAAACATTTTAAAATACATTAACATACAATCAACAAAGCAAATGGACAATAACAATAAAATGAGTCAGAAAGGAAAAAAAAAAAGAAAAGATATGCACACTCCCTATAAGAATTCATGGTAGACTAAGAAGAGAGCCATTAACAAATTTCTTCATTGAGTCATTGCTTGTTAAAAAGACTAATTAAAATCGATATAAGTAAAATTTAAACCACAATGCTTTGGGTCTGATATATAAGGATTATAGGGAGATAAGGGAGAGAATGTTTAGTAAGCTTAATGGTGAGCCACTGTAACCAGTTTAATTTGCACCTACTTAATACCTTATCACTACTACCGCTACCAGTAAGGTATCAAGTTGGTGTGACGAACAAAAATAAATTGATTCTCAGTTGAATCAATTTCAGTTCATTTATGACACGAATGCCCATGAGAATGACGTGACTAACGCAATTTCATTTCCCACAATAAAAAGTCTTATCCAATTGCAACAAATAAATTGAATAATAACAGACGACAATCGTGTACTTAACTTCTTTCACTTCTCACTCTTTCTTTTTCTCCCTTAGTATTATTACATTTTCTGCACGTCTCGTTGTTTTTCTTCTTTTCACTCTTTCTTCTCTCATTTAATTGTTTTTCCTTCACCTCTCATCACACACACACTTCCCTACATTGTATTTCATTCTACTCCCATATCGCTTGCCTCATCTACTCTAGGTATACTTCGGTGCCAATAAATTGTTTGATTTAAAACCACTATCTGCGTTATGATTCCCTTTCAAAACAAATTAAAACTACAAAGAGGTGGGAGATAATGTAATTGTATTCGTAATCTTGTAAACATAACAAATTAAACAGCAGAATGACAAGAATAGAAAATGGGAACTCGACGTTAGTTTTTTAACACTATCATAAACATTAATTACTAACACACCTCATGAAATTTGATCTCTCTCACATTATTGATTTATATATATATTTTAAAGAGGCGATATATAACCACATAAAACAACTACAAATAATGATTATTGATATATAGGATAGCCTGTAATTAAATTATTAAAGGCCGTAATTTATTATAACAGTGGTGAGAAGGGGCTAAATTCTCCCCCGTGAAATAAATCAACTCCACTGCAGAGGAACAAAACAGGAAGTGTTTAAAAGAGAATGCACCAATGAACCCGTCTTGTAATTCTTCGACATAGAAAGGTCGGGTGTGTGGTTCGATAAAAATAGAAAGAAACACGAAACGAAACAAACAAAAATATAACATGAAATTATCGGTATTTTGTCGAAATAATAAACTAAAAATATCTCGTCGCATTCGCCAGATTTATTTCGCATGTTCTGCTCATATATACACAGGGCCGGCGACAGACTATCTGGCATTCTAGGCAAGGTTAGATTCTGCACTCTCCGCCCCTCCCAGCAATTTCAAAATTTATAAACAATAAATTAAAAAAAAATTTTTTTTCAACATTTATTTGTATCTGTATGAAATGAACCAGGATAAAAAACGACGCTCAATAAAACTGAAATTTATTTTTCGAAATTGTTGATTTGGAGAAATGCACCCCTTGAAATCGGTGCCCTTCGCGGGTGCCTAGTTTGCCTATATGGTAGCGCCGGCCCTGCATATATATATATATATACATAATATATTAACAAATGGAAACTATATTTATAAAACCATATTTATTTCATTATACATATTTCAAGGGCCACCAAGGCAAATTATGATGCGCTTTCATCAGATAAAATATAATATAGGTTAGTTTTATAAATAAATATTGACATACCCTGAAAAAATGCAACCATTCTGGTTGGAATCTCCTGGAAAATATAATTAACATTCAATTGATATATATATATATATATATATATATATTTATTTATTTAGGTTTGTTGTAATTGGGCATTCCGGATAGAATTGGGCATTCCGTATGGTCAATCTTGATGCAATTTTATGGAAAGTACTCAACGTAGTGCAGTTCACCCGTCTTCGTTTGTGTAGTTGGTGGTGCGAATACGGAATTAATTATTATGAATAAAATAACAGGAGGCTGGACTGGTGTAAATCCTTGAAAAGTTTATTATACTATAATCATTTCAATGACCGGGTTCCGTATGAATCCGGTGATATCATCAGGTATTCGAAATATAACAAAGGAATATATAAAAATCCATGGGTCCGAAAATTAGAGACAGAGAGGACGACTGACCAACTAGCTGCTTTCCCCTCGGTCAGTCGCCCTCAAGTGATGGCTATTCGGTCTACTAATGACCATCTGGGGAAGGGGCGAAGGCTTATAGTGTACTACCACCTCTCCGTCAAAGAATAAAAAAGAGAAGAAAGAAAAGAGAGTTTATATATATATATCACCTGAGGGCGCCCCCCAGTTCCACCACCCTTGGTATATATATTAATTGAATGTTAATTAGTCTCTAATATTTAACCATTTCAATGAGAGGAACCCCTCAGAGGAGCAATAGGTTTTTACAAAGGTTTCATATGGGGAAGAATTCTTATTGGAACCAACTCAGGGGAGTTTAATTCTTCAAAAGCTAATAGAAATTGACCAAGAAATCATACATACTATTTCATTTACTGAGGTAGTATGCTAGAATAAAAACACACATAGTGTTACATGTCCAAAAATATCCTAACATATTAGGACTATGTGACAGGCTTATAATGTGGCTAGAAATAGCAGCCAGAAGACCACCGTCTGGTACAATGAAATAGTATGTATGATTTCTTGGTCAATTTCTTTTAGCTTTTGAAAAATTAAACTCCCCTGAAGAGTGTGGCGGATTCTTCAACTATTGGTGGTTCCAATAAGAATTATTCCCACCATGCGGTTTCGGCAACAAAATAGTCTGTATAACCTGCCACTTCACTTCATATGCCCCTCCTTCAGGCAGGATGCACTCCTCCCAATTTTGAGGAATAAAATAGTAGTCTCAAGAGTAACCAGCATGAAAAGGAAGGGGTCAGTCAAGTCCCAGTATTTGGACATCTTCCACTCCTCTGTGTTATGGGTGGCAGTACCTGGGTTTGTGGTCGAAGGTAGAGAATGTGTTGTATCATGTGGTGTCTTTGATTAGTGGCTTACTCCTTTGAACAGGAAAAGGATTATCCTGTTTGGGCAATTATAATCACCATGGTCGAAGCTGGCAGGCTCCAGCTGTGACAGGAAACTGACTACGTCAAGAATGCTTCTGATGGTGTAATTCATTGAGGCATGTCGAAGTAGGAACCAACTGGTTCAGTGGCAACAAAAGAGCAGATGTAGTCAGAACTTGTTGACCATAGCTCCACAATAGCATTTGTATAGCTCGCACATGCAGAGACCGTGGCATTGGGCCACTCCGATGCAGGTGCATTCATAAAAAAGTTACCCATTGATGAGGAGTAGAATTGAGCCATGCGCTGCTGTTTTTACCATTAACTAGCCACTCTCCAAGATGGCCGACTGAATACGCATATGTGTTTTTTTTCTCCCCAATCTTTTTCTCATTTTCCCTGTTCCTTCCTCTCATCATCCTTTACTTTCTATTTGTCTTCTATTTCTAACTCTATCTTCTGATGAAGGACTAGTGTCCGAAACATTAAGAGTCTTCCTGCTATTTCAAGTGTTAAACTAATATATTCCTTCCATGTACTGTGCTGTTTGTTTTGTTATTTTTGTTATTACTTTTACATTTATATATATATATGTATATGCTGTTAAGCGTGACATCTGGCATTTGACTAACCAACACATTGGGTATTATATATATTATTGGAGGTTAAGGTTGTATATCAGGAGAGAATATTTAATTTGTGCATCTCAGTTGCTTAAGTAACAATGCTTTGCATTAGGTAATTCACATAACTAACTACAGCTGTCACAGTACCATGCTTTTGTCTCAGGTTTTATGTACCTGCACAGTTGCGAGCAGACACAGACACCCTCATGACATACCGTTTCTTAATCTAGCAGAACATCCAGTATGTGACAGCTGGAAGGAGGGAGGGTTGCACTAGCACTGGGCTGGTACTTTCTTTATCAACCTCAAAAGGATGACAGACAAAGTGGACCTTTGTGGGATTTTAACTCAAACACAGCAGCTCTGAACAAATATATAACTCTAATAACTCTGCCAAATCAATCTCCTTAGGATCTTCAAGCAATGTAGCATTATTTAAGGTTGGTGTTTTTATGTTTGGTTTAGAATGAAATCATGGTTTATGTAAGAAGAATCCACTCTTACACGTTCACGACATAATTCTTTTGTTACCATATTTCTAATAAGATACACTGTATATGAATCAATTAATGAAAACATTGGGGGATTTACTACAATTATTATTTCAATATTAAGGGTGGAAGATTCAGCATTATCAGTAAAGCGTCGGCAAAATGCTTTGTGGTATTTAGTTACGACTTTCTACATTCTGAGTTCAAATTCCTTTGAGGTCAGATTTGCCTTTAATTCTTTTGGAGTTGATAATATAAAATAGCAGTTAAAGACTGGAGTCGATATAATTGATTTGAATTTCCCCCAACTTGCTGGTCTTGTACCAATGTTAGAAATAATTATTCCAATATTAAGATAGAAGTATTAGTAACATAACTTAACAAAAGATGCAAATTATGATGGGAAGTTCTAATTTAAGTAGGAGTCCTCGAAATTGGGTAGTTTTCTTTCATTGAACCAGTTCTGGTTTGGGGTTTAAGGTATGTTCTAAACACCAGATAAAAAAGCAAGAGTATTAGTTAGTTATATTATTAAATTTTTCCAAATTTAATTATTTTAGAAATAAATTGAAACACATAGAAATGTGTTTCAATTAGAAATATGGTGTGGGTTTATAAGCTGTATGCTTATAAACAGTTAAAGAGGGTATTCAATTGCTGAAGAAATACCAACATATTATTCTAACTAGTCTAGCTGATCCCTTTTTTTCTTTGTCTAGTCTCTTTTCCACATCAGTTGAATTGCCATCTTTAGCAAGAGTACTGCTTTGGTGTGCAAAGGTGTCACTGGCCTTCAATGTCTGACCTTCCAGCTGGACTGATTGTTGCTGTACCTCCCCAATAAATGTTACTTTGGTCTTTACCATGTTGATCTGAAGACCAACCTTTAAACTGTTGTTGCTAAGACTGGTGGCCATGTTTTATATTACCACAGAATTGGTACAAAAGACTCCCAAATCATGAGTGAAATGGAGGTGTTTGAGTATTCCCAGTCCCCATTTGAGGTCATATGTATTAAGTACAGGGTTAATAAGGAAATAATTAATAATTTTAGTACTTCCAACATAATTTGACATAAGAACCATTTATGTTACAAATACCATTTTAACCCATTTCATGACCATAACTCTAATGAAATGCACTCTAGTTCAATTAATTAATGAAGAATTTTGAAGGATTTACTAAAATTTTTAATTATTTCATTACTAAGATAATAACTCAACACATGGTCCACGTGAGCATACTATCACCTGTCCTGTTCATAATCTTCATGTACAGGATTGATATGCAGAGCTCGGTTGAAAGTGGTATTGAGACTGGCAGGTGTAGGATCAGTTGGCTGGAATTTGTGAACGACATAGTATTACTTAACTTGTCAGAAGGTGATCTCTGACATTCATTTTGGTTTGCTGCCATGTGCTGCACAGCAAGAATGAAAATTAGTGCTACAAAGACCGAGACACTCGTCCTCTTGAGGAAGCCTGTGCAGTGCACTCTACATGTGAGTGTAGTGCCACTGGAGCAGGTGGAAAAGTTCAAGTATCTTGGGGCCATGTTCATGAGTGATGGCAGACAGGAGGCTGAATTAAGTGCAGTAATGAACCAGCTTCAGCATTCAGTCATTAGAAGAGGGTAAGTAGGTGTAAAAGCCAAATTTGCTATCTTCAATTTGGTATTCCTGCCAACCCTTACCTATGGTCTTGAAACTTGGGTAATGACCAAAAGAATATGATCATGAATACAAGTGATCATAAATATAAGATGATGGTGATAGTGATGATGATGATGATGATGATAGTAAGGATGGTATCAAAAACGGTTGATATCTTGAAATCTGAGATATGCTCTAACATTTCTCATTTGCTATGGACGTTAAAGGAAGATGATGATAATAACTTGCCAAGTAAGGGGTGTAAATGAAAGGTTGTGATGAATGATCCTCTACTGAAATAAAGTTGAATCAGCAGACTTCATTGCTACTCAACACTCATACTCACACTTTCATCCTATCAATACCTTCAATATGATTGAATCACATGAAACAAATGAATGTTGACTATGGAATCTGCCAAAACACAATATAGTTTTAGTTGTTATTTAATGTAGAGATTGCTCAAGGTTAAATTCCTAAGTATAGTCAATGAGAAGGTCACATGATATGTGATGAAACAGCTTTGACAGTTAAATAACTATCTGGTTACTAAACTAACTGAGGAATAGATTAATTACCTGATTAATAATTGTTTCTACTTTTTGGCACAAGGCCAGCAATTATCCCAGTGCATTACTGGTACTTTATTTTATCGACCCTGTAAGGATGAAAGGCAAAGTTAACCTCGGCGGGATTTGAACTTAGAATGGCAAGGGCCGTAACTCTATGCGTCAAAGCATGGTGTCCGACCCTCTTCCGATACTGCCAATCCACCGCCTGATTAATGATGTTTTCTAATTTAGTTCAATTTAGCTAGCAATTTTGGGAGAGGAGAAGCTGAATAAATTAACTCCAGTATACGACTGGTACTTCATTTTATCGAGCCTAGCAGGATGAAAGGTAAAGTTGATTTCTATGGGGTTTGAACTTGAAATGTAAAGAGCCAGAATGAATGCTGCAAAGCAGACTGTTCAGCGTTCTAACAATTCTGCCAACCCTTCTGCCCATACTTGACTAATAATGTGAAACTCAACTAGTGCATGTGTTTTTATTGGCTGCATGACCCTCCCAAAGTATAACAATAATAATAGATTCAATTTTTAGATATGCTCAGAACAGAGAGTGTCACACCTGCAACAGGCAACAGGTGTGGTGATTAGTTAGTGGCACAAACTGGAGGAAGAACAGAAAGAAAAAAGAACAGTGAGGAAAGAGTAATGTTTTTGTCCAGTTAAAAAATTGTAAAAAAAGAGAATAAGGAGTGTTGATTGTGTAGTAGTGACACCAAACAATGAGTTTGTATTGTTTGGTTTAGTAAGTTATATTTCTGATGATGTTTGTTTTCATATGTTACTTCATATATTTATATCGCTGAACTGTCTTGTGTTTTGTTTATTTTGTTTAGCGATGGCTAGAGCTGGATTTCACGTGGAGTTTGGAATTAATGAAACAACTCTTACACAATTTCTTGAGAAGAATGACTATATTTCAGCCGAAAGAATTATCAGGGAAACTGCAAACCCATCTTACTTGGATGAAGGTAGGAAGGTGTAAATTCTTAATGCCCTTTTACTGGTTTCAGTCATTAGTTCATAATTGTGACCCCAGTATTTATTCTTTCGAGTCTAGATTTTATTTTATCTAACTACTTTTTATTTTTTAAACTGCAAAATTATAAGACATAAATACAAACATAAACACACACGTACATATATGAAGAGCTACTGCAATTTCGGCCTATCAAATTTCACCCACAAAGCATTGGTGAACTGAAGGTTGTAATAGAAGTCTTTTACCAAAGGTAAACTAAAGCAATTTCCTTAACCTCATTTCCATGCCTGTATCTCTTGAGGATCCATTATGTACTATCCTAATAAATAAATATCTAAACTATTATTGGTTTCATAAGCAAAGTCATATTTCCTATTAATAATAATAATAATGAAATTATTGTGTACAGTGCTCAGGTGCACTACAACTCATCAAAGGTGCATGTATAGTACATAGAACAATGTACAAATGTCAGGAAAACAAACAGTGTATGAGTCATGATATAATAACAATAACAATAATGAAATATTGTGTACAGTGCCCAGGTGCACCACAACTCATCAAAAAAGTACATGTACAGTACATAGGGCAATGCACAAACATCAGTAAAATGAACAGTGCACGAGTCATGATACACACATGTGTGCATGTGTATGGAAGGGGTACATCAGGTGTAGTTTTGGCGTATTTCGGGAAGCATGAGTGTCTTAAAGGATGCAGTGTCTTGGCAGCTAACAATTGACGCAGGCAGTTTGTTCCATGCTTCAGCAACTCTGAGCGTGAAAAAATGTCTGCGAAAGTCATGGGAGCTGTGCTGTTTTCTTATCTTGTAGGCATGTCCACGTGTGTTAGACACATGGAGATCAAAGAGGCGCTCAGGGTTGCAGTTGGCGAGATGGTTAAAAACTTTGTGGGTATTCACCAAGTCCATTGCCAGACGTCGGAGCTTCAATGAATCCATGCCCAGGGAAGCAAGGCGTTCAGAGTATGGTAGGTGTCTGATGGAGGGTATGCGCTTGGTTGCACGTCTCTGAACAGTTTCCAGGAGGTCAATGTTCCGAGCAAGATAGGGGTTCCAGACTGATGATGCGAATTCCAAGTGTGGTCGCACCATAGCTGTATACAGTTTTAAATAGATGGCTGGAGAGCGGCTAACAAAGGTCTTGCTGAGTGATGCCAAGACACCCTCGGCCTTCTTGACAATCTTAGAGACATGCTTTGTCCAACGCAAATCGTTGCTGACAGTAATGCCCAGGTCACGTTCACAAGAGGACTTTTTGATGTCAGTGTTGTGGAGGGAGTATGTGGACGCTGGATTTTTCCTTCCAAAATGCATGGTGGTACACTTGTCCACAGCCAGCTTCAGTTGCCAGTCTGTGATCCATTGCTGCATTGTGTCCAGGTCTGATTGTAGGAAAGAGTTGTAAATTTCAGGATCAGTCCTTTTGATTTCAAGGTACAGCTTGATGTCATCTGCATATTTTAGTACCGTGGCATTCTGTAAGTTGGCATCTATGTCATTAATATATGCCACAAACAAAAGAGGACCAAGAACAGATCCCTGTGGTACACCAGATGACATCTCATATGGTGAAGAATGCTGTCCTAGAACCGTGACTACTTCCTTTCGGCTGAGAATGAAGGATTTCAGCCAGTCGAAAAGATCATCCCTCACACCCATTGCAGAGAGTTTTGCCATAAGTCTTTTGTGTGGCACAGAATTAAAAGCCTTAGCAAAGTCAAGGTAAACAACATCCACCCATGAGCCGCTGTCAGTGATCCGGGTGATGTCCTCAAGGAACTCGATAAGCTGATCACAGCAGCTGGAGTTAGGGATAAATCCAAACTGTGAGGGCCGGATGAGGCTGTGAGAGCTCCAGAAGTTCCAAAGTGTTTCTCTGACACAGGATTCCATCAGTTTGGCCATACAGCTAGTAAGACTGACTGGACGATAGTTGACAGGTGACATGCGGTTGCCCTTTTTGAACAGGGGAATGACACTGGCAGTTTTCCACTGCTCCGGAGTAGCACCATTGCTGAGACAGTATTGAAAGAAAAAAGAAAGCTGGCGCAAAAGGAAATCCCGCCACGTTTGAGAAGCAGGTATGTCACACCATCAAGACCAGGGGAGGCATAGTTGCGCTTATTCTTAAGGTGACGTCGCAACATTGCAGGTGTAAATTCCATAGTTGTTATGGAATTTGATGTT